>OU343049.1:59502691-60224820 GCA_910593695.2 Ocypus olens
AGTCCGGAATTAGAAATTTGTTTATTTTTCATCGGGGAGAAATTAATTGATTTTCGTTTTAACGTGTACGAAAATAAATTACAATCAAAATGAAAATTCTATCATTACTAGTTAAATAAAATTCATATTACAATCAGCTTCGGAAATACAGGGTGTCTACGGTAATTAATTCCTTAAATTGTTGTATTAAAAATTTGAAAAAAAAATCCTTGTCATACAGTTGAATTGGTTCTCCTCACGTGAAATATTTTCAACTTTCTTTTCTAACAATTTGAAAAAAAATCCTTGTCATACGGTTGAAGTGGTTCTCCTCATGTGAAATATTTTCAACTTTCTATCACTTCCGATTCCACCGGAAGTAGCACCAAATTTTTTATTTTAAATGGAACACCCTATATATTATTATATTTTTGGATTCCTCTTTTAAATGGCAATTAATTTTGTAGGAACGTTTGTACACTTATCTCTCTTAGTTTTCAAGAAAATTAAATATTTCTGAAATTTTGACCTCAAAAAGGCAACTTGAAATCTGCCTGTAACTTCTCTTAAGAATAAGGTAATAGTAATTTACGGTACTGGTAACGTTTTGAAGATATTTACTAAAACCAAATTGACTTTGAATAAGCGATCCTTCGGCCATTGAGGATGATTTTTTATGGAAGTTTTTCAGGTGCTCAAAAATTAAAACAAAATATTTCAAAAATCCATTTTTCAAAATTGTTGAATTTATAAAAACCAAATTTATTTTGAATAAACGATACTTCGACCATTAAGGATGATTTTTTATGGAATTGTTCTTGCACGTTTTATATTTTTTTCAGCTATGTTTTTGTTCAGGTGTTCAAAAAAATGAAACAAAATTTTTCAAAAATCCATATCTCTATTGAAAATTATTGAATTTACAAAAACCAAATTTATTTTGAATAAACGATACTTCGACCATTAAGGATGATTTTTATGGAATTTTTCCTGCACGTTTTATATTTTTTTCAGCTATGTTTTTGTTCAAGTGCTCAAAAAATTAAAACGAAAATCTTCAAAAATCCTTATCGGTATTTAAAATTATTGAATTTACAAAAACCATATTTATTTTGAATAAACAATACTTCGAACATTAAGGATGATTTTTTATGGATTTTTTCCTGCACGTTTTATATTTTTTTCAGCTATGTTTTTGTTCAAGTGCTCAAAAATTAAAACAAAACTTTTCAAAAATCCATATCTCTTTTGAAAATTGTTGAATTTAGAAAAACCAAATTTATTTTGAATAAACGATACTTCGCCCATTAATAATGATTTTTTATGGAATTTTTCCTGTGCGTTGTATATTTTTTTTAGCCATGTTTTTGTTCAAGTGCTCAAAAATTAATACAAAATTTTTCAAAAATCCACATCTCTATGGAAAATTGTTGAATTTACAAAAAACAATTTTTTTTCAATAAAAGATACTTCGACCATTAAGGATGATTTTTTTATGGAATTTTTCCTGCACGTTTTATACTTTTTTTCTGCGAAGCTTTTATTCTGGTGCTCAAAAAATTAAACAGAATTTTTCAAAAATCCATATCTCTATTTAAAATTGTTGAATTTACAAAAACCAAATTAATTTTGAACAAACGATACTTCAACCTTTAAGGATGATTTTTTATGGAATTTTTCCTGCACATTTTTAATTTTTTTCAGCTATGTTTTTGATCAGGTGCTCAAAAATTAATACAAAATTTTTCAAAAATCCACATCTCTATGGAAAATTGTTGAATTTACAAAAACCAAATTTATTTTGAATAAACGATACTTCTAAGGTTAAGGATGATTTTTTAAGGAATTTTTCCTGCACGTTTTATATTTTTTTCAGCTATGTTTTTGTTCAAGTGCTCAAAAATTAAAACAAAACTTTTCAAAAATCCATATCTCTTTTGAAAATTGTTGAATTTACAAAAACCAAATTGATTTTAAATAAGCGATACTTTGGCCATTGCGGATATTTTTTACGGAGTTTTTCCTGTCCGTTTTATTATTTTTTCAGCTATGTTTTTGTTTAAGTGCTCAAAAATTAAAACAAAAATTTTCAAAAATCCATATCTCTATTGAAAATTGTTGAATTTACAAAAACCAAATTTATTTTGAATAAACGATACTTCGAACATTAAGGATGATTTTTTATGGAATTTTTCCTGCACGTTTTATATTTTTTTAAGCTATGTTTTTGTTCAGGTGCTCAAAAAAATAAAACAAAATTTTTAAAAAATCCATATTTCTATTTAAAATTGTTGAATTTACGAAAACCAAATTCATTTTGAACAACCGATACTTCGACCTTTAAGGATGATTTTTTATGGAATTTTTCCTGCACGTTTTTTATTTTTTCAGCTATGTTTTTGTTCAAGTGCTCAAAAAATTAAAACGAAAATCTTCAAAAATCCTTATCTCCATTAAAAATTGTTAAATTTACAAAAACCAAATTTATTTTGAATAAACGATACTTCAACCATTAAGGATGATTTTTTTTGGAATTTTTCCTGCACGTTTTATATTTTTTTCTGCGATGTTTTTGTTCAGGTGGTCAAAAAAATAAATCAAAATTTTTCAAAAATCCATATCTCTATTAAAAATTGTTGAATTTACAAAAACCAAATTTATTTTGAATAAGCGATACTTCGAACATTAAGGATGATTTTTTATGGAATTTTTCCTGCACGTTTTATATTTTTTTCAGCTATGTTTTGTTCAGGTGCTCAAAAAATTAAAACAAAAATTTTCAAAAATCCATATCTCTATTGAAAATTGTTGAATTTACAAAAACCAAATTTATTTTGAATAAACGATACTTCGCCCATTAAAAATGATTTTTTATGGAATTTTTTCTGCGCGTTGTATATTTTTTTTTCGATTACAATTTTTAACAATTTTTTTAAATTTTGGATTATTGCCATTTTGTTTACACTTAAAATATGACAATTATTTAAAGATCCGTAAATATTCTTTTCGAACCCTTGCGGAAAAATAAGATTTCATTGTTTTAACCATTTTGTAATTATCACGATCGATATTATAATTTGTCGCCGCATTATGCGGACGAGAGGGCGTGTCTCTTCCTCTGCTCAAAGTAAAATTACGGCTCCACATGGATGCGAATGTAATACATTTTCGGTGTGAATTAAATGCAAATTGGCTGGGCTAAAGAAATTTGGTCCACAAAGTTTCCCTAACAAACTGACACAAAATATGATAATTTCATTTGACGTGTTTGCGTGCGCGGGATGTCGGGAATATTATTAGCGTGTGCTTTCTTGTTGGCTCTCATCTGCACACTGTTAACTCCATTGCACACAGTGGCAGTAGATTGATGTGTGAAACGTGAATTGTAGCCATAAAATTGTACACATATTATTATTGATGAGAAATTTTCCAAAGAGTTTTCTAACGGAAATACGATTCCGACAATTTTTAAATTATTATACATTATTATACGGGGTGACTCATGTTACGGCCGAGGTAGCAGAAGTGGTAATACAGATCTCTGCAACCGATTCTACCTATCTGCTACCTCGGCCGTGCCATGAGTGAGGTAGCAGAGGTGGTAATACAGATCTCTGCAACCGACCCTACCCATCTGTATTGCTACCTCGGCCGTACCATGAGTTACCCCGCCGAGAGCCGTCACTGATTATGGAATACTAGCTGTAATATATTTAATACGAATACCCGGTATGCGTTACAATGCCACCCAGAGAAAGAAAGTGTTTCTGTATTAATTCCAATCATTTAGGTGCCTTTTACGGATGATCTACCGCTTAACTATATGGAATACACTCATTTGATGAAAAGACTCGCGCGCCATCTATTCCAAAATAGTTGTACTAATTCGGAAACCTTCACGGGCATGCGCACAACAACTCACCACATGGTATAGGAACGCATGCGGGACAAACAAGTTGTGTGTGTAGATTCACAAAAAAAATTACTAATCGTTCAAGAGCAAATTATGAATAAACAATTACGTGATCGTTAACTTAAGACATTCCAGAAACTTACATTAATACGTAACGAATTCCTCTCGAGGATTGCGAACAATCGATTGTGTAATTGGTTGTATATAAGTCTTGCGAGGCAAAGCGACGCATGTACGGTCCATGAGGAAGCACATGTATGGTAAACGAACATAAACATGAGGCATTTATATGTTAATGCTGATCGGAATGCGATTGTTGGGGCTCTGAATTCAGCGCAACGGTGAATACTTGTTGATTGTAAAATTGTTCGGTTTTAGCTTGTGTTTTTTTTTTGCTGAAGAATTGAAAAACAGATATAATTTTTCAAACCCCTGAGGAGCAGTGACGGTTCGCGGGGTTTTTTTCTGGTACGGCCGAGGAACAAGAGGTGGTAATACAGATTGGTAGGGTCGGTTGCAGTGATCTGTATTACCACCTCTTGTTCCTCGGCCGTACCAGAAAAAAACCCCGCGAACCGTCACTGCTGAGAAGTCTGAACGCGATTTATTTGAGTTGTATAATTGATGATTTCATTGCTATTATATTCGAATTTATTAAGTTGTGCGTCTTTGTGGTAATGAATTGATTGATTATTATTATTTATTTACCCAACATTTACTTATCTCTATTTTCTATTTCTATTAATTCGTAGAAATTATATATTTTTGTTGCAAATAAATATATTATTATTATTATTATAAATCCAATTACAGGACAACACAATTTAAAAATAAGGAATTACATGCTAATATCTTATCTAAGATAAGTTGCGGTTTGTTGCACATTTTCGATTCCACAAATTTTAATTATAAAGGCAATTTCAAAATTTCATCATATTATGTTAGAGCATGCTAAACAAGCATTTTTTGCCAAAAAAAAAGCGGGCGACAGAGTATGTTTCCCACCACAGAGGCGTGAATGTGTCGTATGCAACCGCACGTACGCATCTGCATGCATGCCGTTGCATACGTTAATTATAATCCCGGTAACGCCGGCCCGCAATAAAGGTCAAACATCAAATTTTGCAGGAAGAGATCCGCACGATACACAAAAGATAATTAACAATATTATTTCTGGTAACGATATAATTACCTCATTGCGAATGCACTCGCGTTTAATAATTTACATATTATGGATGCGGTCGTGAATATACACGCAAAAAAAATTTACATTATCGGGTAGTGGTGAAATTTCCCACGTTTCCCCCCGTTGGAAAAAAATTCTGCGTTCGCAGACCTGATTTAAGGACGTGATAAAATGCGACGCAACTGTATTTTATAACCGTCGTAAAGGAGTAATCTTTTCACGTGAACGAAATCGAAAACGAATGCAAATACCTTAAAGAATGTCTTTGGCGTTCAAAAATTTCAACTAACTTCAATGGCAAAAAAATTAGAACATTTTAGAAAATTTACAAAAAGAATTGATTTTTCAGACTTTGATCGGCCGTAGCGGCTAAACGAAAACTCCAAATTGAACGCGGTTTGCAAATCTGAGCTCCTCGTACGTCAATTAGTCGGATTAGAGATTTTTAATTTTTGACGAAAACACGAAAAAAAGACATGAGTAAACCCCTTGGAAATTTGTTCAAAAATTCAACTTTCTTAATAATCATCGTAGACTATTGAAGTATACCTTTTTTCATCAGAAAGACGAGAGAAATTGATTGCCGTTAAAAAATTTCAGCTAACTTCAATAGCAAAAAAATTAGTCAGTCACAGTGAACATTTTAGAAAATTTACAAAAATAATCGATTTTTCAGACTTTGATCGGCAGTAGCGGCCAAACGAAAACTCCAAATTGAACGCGGTTTTGAAATATGTGCTTCCCGTACGTCAATTAGTAGGATCCAATTAAAATTAGAGATTTTTAATTTTTGACGAAAACTTGAAAATCTACCCCCTTCTAACTTTTTCTCAAAAATTGGCTTTGGAATAATTTCCTGAAGAAACCACTAGTTTCCGGGTTTCTACACACCACTGGAAAGATCCCTTCAAGACGCCTCGGAAAATGTAATTTCGCAGAAACAAATGTCAAATTGAGGCCCGTGACGCGTCAGCAAAGAAAACTCGAAAATGGAAAAAATCGAAAAAATCAACTTTCTTAATAATCATCGTAGACTATTGAAGTATACCTTTTTTTCATCAGAAAGACGAGAGAAATTGATTGCCGTTAAAAAATTTCAGCTAACTTCAATAGCAAAAAAATTAGTCAGTCACCATGAACATTTTAGAAAATTTAAGAAAATAATTGATTTTTCAGACTTTGATCGGCCGTAGCGGCCAAACGAAAACTCCAAATTGAACGCGGTTTTGAAATATGTGCTTCCCGTACGTCAATTAGTAGGATCCAATTAAAATTAGAGATTTTTAATTTTTGACGAAAACTTGAAAATCTACCCCCTTCTAACTTTTTCTCAAAAATTGGCTTTGGAATAATTTCCTGAAGAAACCACTAGTTTCCGGGTTTCTACACACCACTGGAAAGATCCCTTCAAGACGCCTCGGAAAATGTAATTTCGCAGAAACAAATGTCAAATTGAGGCCCGTGACGCGTCAGCAAAGAAAACTCGAAAATGGAAAAAATCGAAAAAATCAACTTTCTTAATAATCATCGTAGACTATCAGAAAGACGAGAGAAATTGATTGCCGTTAAAAAATTCAAAATCAATAGCAAAAAGATGGTGATGTGGCCATCATGTTACTTTCTCCGACTTGATGGTATCATTTATATTTACGTTGTCATGGTTTATTTTTAATTGAAATCATATTTTAAATGTACATCGAGCGTTGTGTAAATTCGGATGAAACTAACATTTAAAACGTCAAAATTATGAAATATGGAAAAATTATACTTCGGATTTCGGAAAAAACTTATTCTTTATGAGTTGTTCATTTTAGCATTCTATAAAATTATTATCAACATAAATTTGCTGTAACTATTATCGTTTTATAATTATAAACCAAAAATTAAAAAAATATTAATAAATTTTTTTCTCGAATAAAAATGATTTTATGAAAAATGTTCATTTCTTGGTTGTCTTCAAAGTTTGTTTAAATGTTTTTGTGTTATTTTTCATATTTAAGAAAATATTGGCAAGAAACAAAAAAACAGTAAAAAGGTAAACGCCCACTTCCGGTGTACGAAATTTGACCAAAAGCTTTTCAGTTCTTCAGATCAGCGTTTCCCAAACTTTTTTGACCGCGGCCCGGCACAAGGTTTTAACATTTTTTGCGACCCACCTTAGATTTATTTACAAAACAAATTTTATTTTTTAATAAAAATCAAATTATTTGTTTGTTTATTTCATACACAAAAATTGCAAAATAATTATATGTATAATAAAAATATAAGAAATTAAAAAAATAACAATTATATTGAATGCTGATGAATGTTTAAGTTAAAATTTCGGTAAAACTAGCCCAAATGATTTTTTTGATTATTTACTTGTTTTATTACTGGAAGTGTACAGAGTGTACTTTTAAAGTTTGAAGATAATTCACTAAGGGACTTTCTTGGAAATTAAGAAAATCTAGGTGAATGTATAATTTTGCATTTTCAAAAATTTCGAGAAAACCAGCCCAAATTATTTTTTTAATTATTTACTTGTTTTATTGCTAGAAGTATACAGAGTGCGCTTTTAAAGTTTAAAGATAATCCACTAAGGGACTTTCTTGGAAATTAAGAAAATCTAGCCAAATACATATTTTTCACTTTCAAAAATGTGTTGAAATGAGTTGAAATTTTGGAAAAATTAGCTTAAAATATTTTGGGATTATTTACTTGCTTTATTACTAGAAGTCTACAGAATGTGGTTTTGCAATTTGAAGATAATCCACTAAGGAATTTTCTAAGAAATTAAGAACATCTAGGTGAATGCATAATTTTGCACTTTCAAAAATATTTGAGTTGAAATTTCGGAAAAACCAGCTCACATTATATTTTTTATTATTTACTTGTTTTATTACTACGAATCTATAGAATGTGCTTGTAAAAATTGAAGATAATCCACTAAGTTGTTTTCTGGGAAATTAAGAAAATCTAGACGAATGCATGATTTTGCGTTTTCAAAAATGTTTGAGTTGAAATTTCGGAAAAACTTGAAACCGAAAATTCATAAATTTTGAGTAAATTTAAGTAAAAAAATGCTTTTTCAATGCACGTGTGATTATTTTAAAATTTGGGATGTTCGCCGATCTAACTGTTATAAAACAAATAATATGTAAAAAACATTTTTTTTTTTGGTGTTTTTACAATATTTTTTCGCGACCCGGCAAAATTCTTCTGCGACCCGGTGCCGGGTCGCGACCCACACTTTGGGAAACGCTGCTTCAGATTATGAAATAAGACGGATGTTCAAAGTTTCATATCAATTGCTATACTAGTTTTTGAGATACAGCGCACACAGCAGACACACATATGCACAGCCACACACAGACACAATTTTTTTTTCCAGAAATTGTTGAAATGGCATCTAAGGACCCTAAAACGGATATTTCCGTAAAAAAAAATTTTGAAAAAAAAATCACGATCACAATACTTTCTCGTACTAAAAATTACTTAATAATAACGTGAAATAAAATTTACTTGAGATGAATAAAATCTTCCGTTAATCACAAATTAATTTCAAGCAAAATTCTGCGCGGAATACTAAACTTTCCTTATAAATAAGAATAAACTAAAGCACTTTAATTCCGCAGAGTAAACCGCGGCGGGTTTCATTAGCCGTTTTACGTCCCCTCTTTCGAACTCATTCAGTCCGGATAAACCCGTATGTAAAATAAGATGCGCTATCTAGGAAATGGGGGCATCATCCCCGATATATTTTTTTTTATAGTTTCCCTTAAACGAGACGTGACTAAGAAAAATAAGCGACGCTGGCTGGTAAAATTTCGAACGCGCAATCGATAGCGCTCGTTTTTTTCTTCTTCTTCTTCTTCTTCGTCGTCTCCTTCTGCAGATACAGTGTAGCAAACCGCAAACAATCCAAGTTTAGTGTTTGGGCGGCACCTCTATCACCTTATCTGACGCAATTTCAATCTGGGATTCTGCTGTTGTGTGAGATTAGAAGTAGAGGAAGAGAAAAAAAAACTATTCTTGACCGAAGTCTCTCAGGACGCGAACGATCTCGCAGTCGCTGAGTCGGAAAATAAATGAACTTGCAGAAGCTCTTTATTATTTCCACGGATAAAAAAGCAGTTTTATTGCCGCATCACAGTTTACGGTGACTTTTACATACCATCCGAACGGTTTTAATCTGCTGGGAGAAAGTACAATTACACAATTAGGATGGAGATGTGACCGATGGTTTATTTAGTGTGTATAAAGTTTACGGCGAAGCCTTTTTATGTCGTGTAATAAAGCCGAGTATGAAAATTTATATAGATTCCTTTTCTTGGCTCGAGATTATACGCGTCCCATTTTTATTCTAGGCAATTATCGTGTCATAAATGGCATGATGCGTTATTATCGCCCCTCTTGTCCCCTTTTATCTTTACGTACGATAAAAAAGACTTTTTTCTGAAAAGTGCTCAAATCTCAGTAATATAGGCAAACAAACTAATTATAAATCTGAAGAATGGCAGAAGAACTATTTACGTTCCAAGGGCATTAGTAAGATGTTGATGGACATGAGGGCGACGAGTTTTACATACCAGATGGCTTCTAAAACACACCGAGACAAACTGGTGGCTTCCACCGGCAGCTCTACAGTCCAACGCGACTACCGATGATTAGTCTTAAACGGCATCTATTTATTCACAAGTGCAAAAAATAAAATTTGCGTTTTATTAAATTACAACCCTGTAACCATCAGATTCCCCTGCCGGATCCTGTAGTATCGAGAATATTTAGTAGCTTTTATTAATTTATTTTACGAAGCTGCCCCCATATGTATGCTAATGCGGGAATTTTATTTTGTTTACTCGAAAATTCCACCACTTTAAAACTTACAGGACAAACTGAAAACTTTGAAACGTACATCGCGATGCGGACACGAGGTCGTAACACAGAAACATTTCTGTGACTCCGTTGCAGTTGTATCTGAAGTTATTCCAGTTTTATTGTAAACCCCCCTCTCAGCTCTGTGTGTAGTGCAGTTACAACGGCGACAGACATTGCGGAATTTATATATGTGTGTACCATTTCCCACCGCGAATTGTACCTGCTGTAAATTTTAAATGCGCCCTTTATATTTACGAAATCCTCGCCGCACGCTAAATTCCCCGAAAATGCCTACAATGCCCTCCTGTTTATTTTTTCTTCTCCTTCTCTTAATTCTCCGCCCGCTTGAAAACGTAATATAAGGACCGACGCCGTCGTCGTCTGGAATAGAATGGAGTGTACTCGCTCGAGATCTTTATTTTTGTTATATTAACGGTACAAAATGGTATGAATTATGTGCTCTTTATGTAACATTTATTTTCACTCGGCGGAGAATGTCTTGTGCACTGAAAAGGATGGTTTTTAAGGCGAAATATGGGGTCGTTTGTAAATAATTGCAACTATATATTAAGGGCATTGATTAAGAAGTTGGTTGCTTAAGAACTAGAGGTAGCGTATGAGATAACTCTCGAAAATTTGAATTTTGATTATTGTATCTAAAAAGTGATAAATATTTCGTTCTAATTATGAATTACCAAGTAGTAACGGTCGAAACCATATTCTTTAACGAAGTTTGTAGTGCAAAAATGAAAAAATCAACTTCCTTAATGCGTCAGCAAAGAAAACTCGAAAATGGAAAAAATCGAAAAAAACAACTTTCTTAATAATCATCGTAGACCTTTATGTAGTACCTTTTTTTTCATCAGAAGAACGAGATAAATCGATTGGTGTTAAAAAATTTCATCCAGAAAAAAATGCAAAAAAGTTAGCATGTCACCATGAACTTTATGGAAGATTTTGAGAAAAGTCGATTTTTTCAAACTTTGAACGGCTGTAGCGGCCGAACGAAGAATCCAATTTGAACGCGGTTTTAAATTCTGTGGTCCTTGAGCGCATATGAGTCGGATTAGACCAAAATTGGCGATTTTTTATTTTTGATGAAAACCCGAAATTCTATCCAAGGGTCCCCCCTTCTCACTTTTGCTCAAAAAATGCACTAAAAATGACTTCTTGGAAAAACCACCGGTTCGAATCGGGGCTTCTATACACCACTGGAAAGATCTCATTAAGACGCTTCAGAAAATGTACTTTCACAAGAACAAATGTCAATCTGAAGCCCGTGATGCGTCAGCAAAGAAAACTCGAAAATGGAAAAAATCGAAAAAATCAACTTTCTTAATAATGATCGTAGACCTTTATGTAGTAGCTTCTTTTTCATCAGAGGAACGAGATAAATCGATTGGCGTTAAAAAATTTCATCCAGAAAAAAATGCAAAAAAGTCACCATGAACTTTATGGAAGATTTTGAGAAAAGTCGATTTTTTCAAACTTTCAACGGCTGTAGCGGCCGAACGAAGAATTCAATTTGAACGCGGTTTTAAATTCTGTGGTCCTTGAGCGCATATGAGTCGAATTAGATCAAAATTGGCGATTTTTTATTTTTGATGAAAACCCGAAATTCTATCCAAGGGTCCCCCCTTCTCACTTTTGCTCAAAAATTGCACTAAAAACGATTTCCTGGAAAAACCACCGGTTCGAATCGGGGTTTCTATACATCACTGGAAAGAACTCATTAAGACGCTTCAGAAAACGTACTTTCGCAAGAACAAATGTGAATTTGAAGCCCGTGATGCGTCAGCAAAGAAAACTCGAAAATGGAAAAAAGTTAAAAAGGCCAAAGTGGCGCAATCTATTGCCTGAATGTTGTACTAAACCAACGCCGATCACTGATTACAATTAATAAGAACAGCTTATGTAATCGTTAAATTGGAGCAATTAATTAACCCCCCTCATCATAAATTACCAATAAACAACGAGTGTTCTTTACATTCGCCAGTGTGTCATTAATAACAATCCAGTGAAACTATCTCTTCCCCATATTCATGTGTCATCCTGGGTCGTGCATCATCTCATCGGTTGCTTGCTGCAGCGGTTAGTTACAGCTTATGGATTTTCCGATGGGACGGCGGAGGGCTCGTGGAGGAAAATTGGCCTTTTGGGAGCAGCCGCGGGTGTGCCGAAATCCCGAACAAATCTTTAGCTAAACAACTTGCAAAAAAGGGGAGAACAAAAAGGCCGTTCGGTTTCGTTTTATATACGTAACACGGATTTCACTCGGGCCACCTGAATTGGTTCTTTAAAGTCCATTTATGTTCGTGAGGTTTTATACTAATGGTCGTGGAATGAGTATTTCTTTTAAGCACATGTTAAAGAATTCTTGTTTTTGAACGGAAACTTTTTTTTCAATTGTAGTTATTAATATATTAAAATTTGTTGTTGAAGTTAAAGTTATAGAAGAGGAAGCGCGAACACTATCATTGGATTATAATTCTTTTTGTATGAAGCTAAGTCCTAACTATCCACATCAATTAAAACTTTTCCAACTTCGCTAAAAGCAAATCAATTTGATGATCAAAAACTGATTTTTGGCGTAAACATGACTGTGGATTCCATATCCAATACAGCAATTAAATGAAACCGTGTTGAAAATGAATCCTGAAAAGTGTTTCTTTGAAAATTTCTAATAAAAACTCTACCAACTTTACTCAAAGAAAAATGGCGCTTGTTAAAGCTGAAATTTGATGATCAAAAATTGACTTTCTGCAGAAAAATTGCTGTTGATTTTATTTCCGAAATGATAGTTCAATGAAACTGTGACAAGATAATCCTAGAAAGTGTGTTTTTAGAAATTACTAATAAAAACTTTATCAAATTTACTCAAAGAAAATTGGCGTTTGATAAAACTGAAATTTCATAATCAAAAATTGACTTTTTGCAGAAAAATTGCTATTTCCGAAATGATAGTTTAATAAAACTGTGACAAAATAATCCTAGAAAGTCTGTTTTTAGAAATTACTAATAAAAACTTTATTAAATTCACTCAAAAAAAATTGGCGTTTGATAAAACTGAAATTTTATGATCAAAAATTGACTTTCTGCAGAAAAATTGCTGTAGATTTTATTTCCGAAATGATAGTTCAATGACACTGTGACAAGATAATCCTAGAAAGTGTGTCTTTGAAAATTACTAATAAAAACGTCAAATCAAATTCACTCAAAAAAAATTGGCGTTTGATAAAACTGAAATTTCATGATAAAAAATTGACTTTCTGCAGCAAAATTGCTGTTGATTTTATTTCCGAAATGATAGTTCTATGAAACTGTGACAAGATAATCCTAGAAAGTGTGTTTTTGGAAAATACTAATAAAAACTTTATCAAATTTACTCAAAAAAAAATGGCGTTTGATAAAACTGAAATTTCATGATCAAAAATTGACTTTCTGCAGAAAAATTGCTGTTGATTTTATTTTCGAAATGATAGTTCAATGAAACTGTGACAAGATAATCCTAGAAAGTGTGTTTTTGGAAATTACTAATAAAAACTTTATCAAATTTACTCAAAAATAATTGTCGTTTGATAAAACTGAAATTTTATGATCAAAAATTGACTTTCTGCAGAAAATTTGCTGTAGATTTTATTTCCGAAATGATAGTTCATGGAAACTGTGAAAAATAATCCTAGAAAGTGTGTTTTTGAAAATTACTAATAAAAACTTCAATCAAATTTATTCAAAGAAAATTGGCGTTTGATAAAACTGAAATTTCATAACCAAAAACAGACTTTTTGCAGAAAAATTGCCGTAAATTTATTTCAGAAAAAAACTGTGGCATACTAATCCTAAAAAGTGTGCCTTTATAAATTACTATTAAAAACTCTACCAACTTTACTAAAAAAAATGATTAAAATTTCAAGTTCAAAAACTGACTTTTTTTATTTCCGAAATCATAGTTGAATTAAACCGTGGCACAATAATCCTAGAAACTGTGTCTGCAAAATTATAATAAAAACTCGACCAACTTTACGCGAAGAAAAATGGCGCTGGTTAAACCGAAATTTCAAGATCAAAAACTTTAAATATCGTCTCCCCATCAGAATACCTACAGACCGGTTTCGACCTTTCAGGTCTCATCACTGTAGTTAGTTGCTGATGGGGAAACGGATTAATTAAAAGTTAATTTTTCTCTAAGATTTTCTCTAAATCAACTGGAAATGCCTAAAAATCGATGAAATTTAATTTTTCTTCAATTTTTTTTTAAGTCTAAGAGACCATTCTGGACACTATTTGTCTATACATTTTTTTTGTGAGACTTCCCGAAACCAAGATAGGCAAAATTACTTCCAAAATTACTTTTTTCGACTGGAAATGCCTAAAAATCGATGCAATTTAATTTTTCTTCAAAAACATGTTTTTAAGTCTAAGAGACCATTCTGAACACTATTTGTCTATAAAAAAAAATTGTGGGACTTCCAGATACCGAGATAAGCAAAATGTATTTCAAAATTACTTTTCTCGTAAATAGTGCTTAAATCGACTGGAAATGACTAAAAATCCATGAAATTTAATTTTTTTTCTAATTTTTTTTTAAGTCCATGAAAATTTTGTGGGACTTCCTGAAACCGAGATAAGCAAAATTACTTTAAAAATTACTTTTTTCGTAAATAATGTTTAAATTGACTGGAAATGCCTAAAAATAGATGAAATTTATTTTTTTTTCAAATCTTTTTTTGTAAGTCCAAGACACCATTCTGAACAATATTTGTTTATAAAAAAAAATTGTGGGACTTCCAGAAACCGAGATAAACAAAATTACTTTCGAAATTACTTTTTTCGTAAATAGTGCTTAAATCGACTGGAAATACCAAAAATCGATGAGATTTAATTTTTCTTCAAAAATTTTTTTGTTTTTTATTTAAGTCTGAGAGACTATTCTGAACACTTTTTGTCTATAAAATTTTTTTGCGGGACTTCCAGAAACCGAGATACGTAAAAAAATTGTTTTTTCGTAAATAGTGCTTAATCTCCGTAGTTACACTGATGAGACCTGAAAGATCGAAACTGGTCTGTATGTGTTCTGATGGGGAAACAATATTGAATGTTTACATCAAGAACTTACCTTTTGAAGAAAAAAATGCTGTAGATTTAATTTTCAATACAACAATTCAACTAAACCATGGCATATGAATCCTAGGTATTGTGTCTTTGCAAATGAGTAGTAATAACCTCATTGACAATATTCAAAGAAAGATGGCGTTCGTCGAAACTGAAATTTGATGACTAAAACCTGACTTTATACAGAAACATGATTGTAGATTCTGTAATCAGTGAGATAATTGAATGAAATTTTGGCACATTAATCTTAGAATGTATGCTTTTGCAAATTATTAATAAAACTTTATCAACTTCTTTTCTAAGAAAGATGGCGCTCGTCGAAACTGAAATTTGATGACTAAAATCTGACTTTCTACAGAAAGATGATTGTAGATTCTGTAATCTGTGAAATAATTGAATGAAACTTTGGCACAATAATCTTAGAATGTGTGTCTTTGCATATTATTATTAAAAACCCTATCAACTTCTTTGCGAAGAAAGATGGCGCTCGTCGAAACAGAAATTTGATGACTAAAACCTGACTTTATACAGAAACATGATTGTAGATTCTGTAATCAGTGAGATAATTGAATGAAACTTTGGCACATTAATCTTAGAATGTATGTCTTTGCATATTATTAATAAAAACCTTATCAACTTCTTTTCGAAGAAAGATGGCGCTCGTCAAAACTGAAATTTGATGACCAAAACCTGACTTTCTACAGAAACATGAGAAAGTAACTGCACACTCATGATTGTTAGATAGAATTACGTAAATTGAAATTCGCATTGCAAACAATTTGTGTGCACTGCCCTCATTTGCTTATTTAGTCGTCGTCAACAAATCATATTAGCTAATTAAGTGTGGCCAACTGTAAATGTCCAATTGGTCATTAACATCTGACGTGCAACGAATGGCTACACGTCCCGCATCCAGAACGGAAATGTACACACGGGAGAACTTCGTTACGCGACGGCGGCAAACTTGAATTAATTAAATTGACACGGGGATGATTTTTAAATGGATTCTTTCGGGCAGACGTTTTAATTGCGGAATTTCCTCGAGTTTAATTAAATTTTTATTCGAGTAGGTCGAGTGTACCTATGAATAATTTAAGTCCTTTATTTTCTTCTTTTTTTTATATATATACAAGTGCAAGTTAAATTGGATTGACGTAATTAACTTAGCTAAATAACCGAATGAAACTGTTCCCAATTCTTTTTTTTCATTCGGATAAAGTGCTTCTCTCGCCCCCACCCCTGCGAAGCACCCCACCCTTCGACAATTACTTCATTTTCATTTTGCGAATTGCCTACTCTGTTGCGGCTTGCATTTAAATACATTATGGATTTTCCTTTTTTTCTCGAGATGCTCCAAAGGGAATACAAATTAGATTGGAATATTTTAGTGTTTACATTGTTCAGTTACACGAAGGAAAAACTGTTAAAAGTATAAATTTTATTACTGTAAAAAATGTGTATTAAAATAATACCTGAAAGTGTCATGAGAGAATATACAGTTGTAATTGCAAAGATTTCGCAATCGAATAAACTCAGAATGACGAGTAATTCCGGTGGAGTGGAATGATTGGCGTTACGTAAGACGGTGCTTGTTTTTTTTTTCATAAGAAATGAACTATTACACATACGGAAAGTTTCGAGTCGGTTGAAGCTCGAATTGCCCTCCGAAGACCGATAAGATTGGAGCGATGCATTTCAAAATGTGTAATCGACGCCATTCCTCAAGATGGAATTTCAAGTGCTGGTTGGTAACTTTGGACTGGGGGCTTTCAAACTGAATAAAACTGTCGCTCGTACAACTTAAACTCGAACATCGGCACTGGCGCGAATATGTGTACGGATTCGTTTCTGTATTAAATAATTGGTAACTTTTAGAATTGTTGAATTAGGGGAAGGAAAATATGGAAGTTGGTTTTTTCATAATGTTAGGCTTAACCCCTTCAGCCCTGGTGGTGCTAATTGCCACCGCAACATTTACATGTCTCTGCTTACTATGACAATCCATATTTTTGCTGTTTGTCACTAGATGTCACTTCGACAAAGCCTCACTAATTAATTAAGCAAATGAGTTCAAATTTGGTATTTATGGTCTTAAGAAGCTCTCCATCAATAATAATTAACAAAAAAAATGTTTTTTTTTTTTTTATTTAAAAATCCAGGGCTGAAAGAGTTAAAATCGAAGAAGCTTTATTTTCTAGTTGAACGGCCTGAGAAATCTATAAATAACGAGAAAGCTATTAGAAAACAGGAAAATGTGGATAATATTAAATTTCCAATTGTTTCCTCTAAAAAAATCTGTTAAAAATTATTTACAAAAACGTAACTTAAAATTATTTGCATTTTTTTTTTTGCAGAAACGTTGCATTCACCGTGGGATAAGGTGTAACGAATAATTTGTCTGTATATAAAAACGCGTCATCTAAATTATTTAAATCACTTATAAAAAAAAAGAGAGAGACGACATGTTTTATTCATTGCCCTCGACTTTATATTGCGAATTTAATTTCCCCCTCCTGTCTCCATCACGTCCGGCGGCGTTTTTTTCTACTAAGGGCCGACTCCAATTAGGGGTCCTCCATAAATCCACCATTACGCTCCTTGGTGTTGGCAACTTGATTTTAGAATTTACTTCGCAGAAACGGGGCTACAATTTAATCCGGTGGAAGTTATTAAATAATGAAACTGAATTAAAAAAAAATTGAGAGGAACGAATCAAAATTGATTCTACTTTACGTCTAAGAAAAAATCTCAAAACATTATTTTAGTAGTTTCTGGAATAATCACACGAGAACTGCGATTAAGTAATTCTAGAGTTGCACAAAATTCAGAGCGTTTAAAAAAATATAAAAACAATTGCTGCAAACTGGAAAATTTCCAAAATTACTCAAAATTGATTCGACTTTAAGTCCAAGAAAAAATCTCAAAACATTATTCCAGTAGTTTCTGGGACAATCACACGAGAACTGCGATTACGTAATTCTAGAGTTGCACAAAATTCAGAGCGTTTAAAAACATGTAAAAACAATTGCTGCAAACTGGAAAATTTCAAAATTACTCAAAATTGATTCGACTTTAAGTCCAAGAAAAAATCTCAAAACAATATTTCAGTAGTTTCTGGGATAATCACACGAGAACTACGATTAAGTAATTCTAGAGTTGCACAAAATTCAAAGCGTTTAAAAACATGGAAAAACAATTGCTACAAACTGGAAAATTTCCAAAATTACTCAAAATTGATTCGACTTTAAGTCCAAGAAAAAATCTCAAAACAATATTTCAGTAGTTTCTGGGATAATCACACGAGAACTGCGATTAAGTAATTCTAGAGTTGCACAAAATTCAGAGCGTTTAAAAAAATGTAAAAACAATTGCTGCAAACTGGAAAATTTCAAAATTACTCAAAATTGATTCGACTTTAAGTCCAAGAAAAAATCTCAAAACAATATTTCAGTAGTTTCTGGGACAATCACACGAGAACTGCGATTACGTAATTCTAGAGTTGCACAAAATTCAGAGCGTTTAAAAACATGTAAAAACAATTACTGCAAACTGGAAAATTTCCAAAATTACTCAAAATTGATTCGACTTTAAGTCCAAGAAAAAATCTCAAAACATTATTTCAGTAGTTTCTGGGACAATCACACGAGAACTGCGATTACGTAATTCTAGAGTTGCACAAAATTCAGAGCGTTTAAAAACATGTAAAAACAATTGCTGCAAACTGGAAAATTTCAAAATTACTCAAAATTGATTCGACTTTAAGTCCAAGAAAAAATCTCAAAACAATATTTCAGTAGTTTCTGGGATAATCACACGAGAACTACGATTAAGTAATTCTAGAGTTGCACAAAATTCAAAGCGTTTAAAAACATGGAAAAACAATTGCTACAAACTGGAAAATTTCCAAAATTACTCAAAATTGATTCGACTTTAAGTCCAAGAAAAAATCTCAAAACAATATTTCAGTAGTTTCTGGGATAATCACACGAGAACTGCGATTAAGTAATTCTAGAGTTGCACAAAATTCAGAGCGTTTAAAAAAATGTAAAAACAATTGCTGCAAACTGGAAAATTTCAAAATTACTCAAAATTGATTCGACTTTAAGTCTAAAAAAAAATCTCAAAACAATATTTTAGTAGTTTCTGAGATAATCACACGAGAACTACGATTTAAGTAATTGCGCAAAGGGGCTGAAAGTCCGCTGTCAATTGCTTGCTTAATTCTTTAATGTACTTTAATGTTTTCAAATTAAAAGACTTGTTCAAGGTCAACGGCAACAAAGTATGAGAGTACTATGAGTGGAATGGATTGCTAAAGTTACAATGTTTCAATGATATCGAAGTTATCCCTCCGTTTTACGCGAAGGGATGGCGCCCTATATAAGGCACGCATCCACATAACAGGTGCACTTTATTGCCGCTCCTTGCGGCCCTTGACAGCCGTCATCGGCACTCGTCTGTTCACGGATAATAGATCGTAATGCAGCACCTACTTAAATACCTTTCAGAGAACTTAAAGACAAAAATAGATTCAAATATTATGATTTGAGCTTTAAACTTAAATCACCAGGTATTCGAAATAGGAACTTCTCCGCTAATCTTGCTATTCTTCCTAAGTTTTGTAATTCAGGTAAATTGTACTCAATCGATTCCAATATCATCTTAAACTGAAACTGATCCATGATTGTAGAGCCTTCCCAAAATGTCGTGACACCCGGGGGTGAAGTTTGCGACAACAAATCTTCGCGTGCTTGCATGCAAATTGGTGTAGAGCCGTCCCAAAATGTCACCTGGGGCTAAAATTTGCGCGAGAGAGAACACGATAAAAAATCAACGCGCGACCGTATCATCGAATTGAAGATGAATCACTCATCACTATATTTACATTATCTTCACTGAATAATTATGAGTTTCCGGCATCCCCTCTCTTGAAATTTCAGATGTTCACCGAGACATTTTGGGGCGGCTATACATACTCTCTTTGGAAATAAATTAGGTCCATTATGAACGTCATTACTCGGTATGATTTTTATGTAGTGGTAACAAATTTAATAAACAATCGTTTATAAATTCAATAAATTTTGATTTCAATAAATAAGAACAAGAATGTGTCTGCGGTGGACGTTCCTATTCTCAAATGGATCAATAAATAGGAATAGGAATACATCTGGCATTTCAGAATGTTTCTAAAATGGTGTAAAATTAGAATGTATTTGCTTGCATTAATATAATATATCCACACGGATCTACGGGCATTAACATGGTGAGGAACTCTCTTGCAGTTAAGAACTCTTTAATAACACACTTGAAAGTTCTAAATTGTTCGCGAGATGCAGCAACACAACTCCACCTTCCGAGTTACTTCCGAGCTGCTCGACCACAGGAACTTTTCTATATGCGCAAAACTGATGAAACTTTTATAGAATGGAATATATAAACTTTTACGTTTACTATTTATATTCTTGTCGTCGGGGTTAAAGCGTTCATTGAACTTTAAGACACATTTTTCTATACTCAATTCTGATGTATAAAAATTGAACACAACTCAATCGATGAATTTTGAACTTAACCGAGAATCGTTTTTTTAATGAACTTTAAAACACATTTTTGTATAAAAATTGAACACAATTCATTTGATGTATCGATCATGGCGTGCATCGAACTTAACGGAGAATCGATGGGGATGTCTTTTAAATATTCGTTATATAATAATTCATGACATATAACTTCCGTATGTGAATTTATGTTCGGGGATGTAGCGTATCGGGCGATAGTTATAGGGGAGGGTGCAGAAAATCAATTAAACTGCAATGGCAATGCCATTGCCTGTATTGAAGTTTGTTTTGATAGAGTGGCTTAGCTGTTTGTGAATGATGGACCTGAAATTGATATATTACATCACAAGTTGCATGCTACAATTTTTTTTTTGTAAAAAAATGTTACTACAGTAATGCAGAATCGTTGTTCTGACCGAAAAAAAATACAGAAAAAACTACCATGTGCTTGAAACTTACTAATAAATTGTTCCTTATAAATTAGTAAAAATCCCTTCACGAGATTTCAAAATAATCACATGAAAACTCTCTGAATTGTCGTTATGACGTTGCGAGTATTCTCGATCGGAAAAAAAAAATACAAAGACAATTGCCACGTGCTTGAAATTTTCTAAATTTACTCAAAATAAATTACTCTTTATAAATTAGTAAAAATCCGAAAACACCCCTCCACGAGATTTCAAAATAATCACATGAAAACTCTCTGAACTGTCATTATGACGTTGCGAGTATTCTCGATCGGAAAAAAAAAATACAAAGACAATTGCCACGTGCTTGAAATTTTCTAAATTTACTCAAAATAAATTGCTCTTTAGGAATTAGTAAAAATCCGAAAACACCCCTCCACGAGATTTCAAAATAATCACATGAAAACTCTCTGAATTGTCATTATGACGTTGCGAGTATTCTCGATCGGAAAAAAAATACAACGACAATTGCCACGTACTTGAAACTTTCTAAATTTGTGTCAGAATACATTCTACAGAGATTATGATTAATCTGCTTGATATAGTGTTGACCAACTCAGAAACAAAATTCTGTGGCTCACACCTTACCTTTTCATTCATTACAAATTTTCACATAAATTCAAGACACCGCGAACCCGATAACATCCATCCATCATTAAATTAATACGAGCTCAAGTATCAAGTTTATCGTCGTGTTCTGGATTGATGGATGCCCGCAACAAAGCAACATACAGTAATTTTCTGGTCGGGCGCCCCTGACCTTTTCGGTGTGTCCGTCTGCGAGGGGGCGGATTTCGGGCGGAGGCGCCGGGGGTGGCTCGGCCGGACATGGGATCAAACTCGAACGACAGCACACATCCCCTGATCCGCAGGAAGCCCGACAGGAAAACCCGAAAGACGACCGGATATACAGGGAGGAAACGCGTTTTTCGCTACCCGGGCGTGATTTCATCAATGATGTTAAACGAAAAAAAAAATGTAATCACAGGCTGAAAATGGAAATTTTAAAGATTTATTTAAAGTTGCTAACGATGTTTTAATCCTTTAACGACTTAATTTTATCATGAATTTTATATATGTAATTTCAAGATTTTTCTTCTTTTCTTCACCATCCAATCTGCGGATCATAAACAAAGATTTTTTAGATGTAAACTAAGCGACGAACGAAATATCGAAATATTATTTTTGTTTGTTTTTATAAATTTGTTTACGCGAGAAGACCTTGCTTTATGTTCAACCGGTTGGATTATAGGATAGGGCCCACCCACCACCCATCGTATCAACTTCACGTTAACCCACAAACACTGTTTATGTATTCGTTGTTGGATGCATAACTTGTATTTCAGTTATTTTAACAGAAAACCAAACACAGGGTTTGTGGGGTAAGTAAACGCGGAAACGAAGGGTGGTTGGTGGTCCCTATCCCACTATCTAAACGGTAAAACATAAAGATTTTATGGATGTAAAGTGACAAACATATAAAATAATTAAATGTAATTTTTTGTTTTTTGTAAATTGCTTTACTTGAGAAAACTTCGTTTTATATTCAAGTGGTTGGCCTATAGGATAGGGCCCACCCACCCCCCACCGTATTAACTTTACTTTAATCCACAAACACTGTTTATGTATTCGTTGTTGGATGCATAACTTGTGTTTCAGTTATTTTAAAAGAAAACCAAACACATGGTTTGAGGGTTAAGTAAACTTCGAAACGAAGGGGGGTGGGTGGGCCCTATCCCACCATCCAATCTGCGTATCATAAACAAAGATTTTTTAGATGTAAACAAAGCTACGAACTACATAATGATTTTCTTTTTGTTTGTTTTTATAAATCCGTTTACGCGAGAAGACCTTGCTTTATGTTCAACCGGTTGTATTGTAGGATAGGGCCCACCCACCTCCCATCGTATCAACTTCACGTTAACCTGCAAACACTGTTTATGTATTCGTTGTTTGATGCATAACTTGTATTTCAGTTATTTTAAAAGAAAACCAAACACTGGGTTTGTAGGGTAAGTAAACGCGGAAACGAAGGGTGGTGGGTGGTGCCTATCCCACTATCTAAACGGTAAAACATAAAGATTTTATGGATGTAAAGTGACAAACAAATAAAATAATTAAATGTAATTTTTTGTTTTTTGTAAATTGCTTTCCGTGAGAAAACTTTGTTTTATGTTTAAGTGGTTGGACTGTATGATAGGGCCCACCCACCCCCACCGTATTAACTTTACTTTAACCCATAAACACTGTTTATATATTCGTTGTTGATATATAACTCGCGTTTCAGTTATTTTAACAGAAAATCAAATACATGGTTTGCTGGTTAAGTAAACTTGGAAACGAAGGGGGGTGGGTGGGCCCTATCCCACTCTCCAATCTGCGGATTATAAACAAAGACTTTTTAGATGTAAACTAAGCTACGAACGAAATAATGAATTTTTTTTTGTTTGTTTTTATAAATCCATTTACGCGAGAAGACCTTGCTTTATGTTCAACCGGTTGGATTGTAGGATAGGGCCCACCCACCACCCATCGTATCAACTTCACGTTAACCCACAAACACTGTTTATGTATTCGTTGTTGGATGCATAACTTGTATTTCAGTTATTTTAACAGAAAACCAAACACAGGGTTTGTGGGGTAAGTAAACGCGGAAACGAAGGGTGGTGGGTGGGCCCTATCCCACTATCTAAACGGTAAAACATAAAGATTTTATAGATGTAAAGTGACAAACAAATAAAATAATTAAATGTAATTTTTTGTTTTTTGTAAATTGCTTTACGTTCTATGTTTAAGTGGTTGGCCTGTATGATAGGGCCCACCCACCCCCCACCGTTTTAACTTCACTTTAACCTACAAACACTGTTTATGTATTCGTTGTTGGATGCATAACTTGTGTTTCAGTTATTTTAAAAGAAAACCAAACACATGGTTTGCTGGTTAAGTAAACTTCGAAACGAAGGGGGGTGGGTGGGCCCTATCCCATCATCCAATCTGCGGATCATAAACAAAGATTTTTTAGATGTAAACTAAGCTACGAACGAAATAATGATTTTCTTTTTGTTTGTTTTTATAAATTTTTATGTTCAACCGGTTGTATTGTAGGATAGGGCCCACCCACCTCCCATCATTTCAACTTCACGTTAACCTACAAACATTGTTTATGTATTCGTTGTTGGATGCATAACTTGTGTTTCAGTTATTTTAAAAGAAAACCAAACACTGGTTTTGTAGGGTAAGTAAACGCGGAAACGAAGGGTGGTGGGTGGTCCCTATCCCACTATCTAAACGGTAAAACATAAAGATTTTATGGATGTAAAGTGACAAACAAATAAAATAATTAAATGTAATTTTTTGTTTTTTGTAAATTGCTTTACGTGAGAAAACTTTATTTTATGTTTAAGTGGTTGGCCTGTAGGATAATTTTATATGTATTAAAGTACTGTATATTAATAATTTTTAATCATTCGTACACGGCCCCAAACCATTACATAGATTATATCGTGTGAGCCACAGAATTTTGTTTCTGAGTTGGCCATGTCTGAGAGAGAGAGAAACATAGCAGTCATGTCTGCGATTAATTCTTTTTTTTTAATCTCATGACGTAATAATATGCGACATACCTCATTTATCTCACAGCCAACTCTGAAACAAAATTTTGTGGCTCGCACGATATTATAACGTTATCATTTGAAATTACATATTCATGTAAGTCTATTAAACGGAATCTATATAATTCAATCGAGAACTGATTAATGACAATATGCACTTTAGCGATACATGTTAAGCGCGATTCCACCCCTGCCGTTGTGTACACGTTCTTGTTTCGGTCTCCGTTACACTCTCCGCCCCCTCCTTTGGCCTCCCCCCCCCCCGTTTCCGTTGAATGATCGATGACAATCGGTGTCAACGCTGCCAAAGGAAAAATGTAAACCGTGTAATGCTATAATTCCGGCGATTCGCCCAAAAGAAAAATACATCAAACAATCCACACGGGATATAAACACGTCACACGGAATAAACGCCAACGACGTGTACTCACTTATTTAAGAGGCAGTAAATTTTGTTAACAATTTATCTACACGTCATAATTCATTGATATTTATGGTGCACGGTATTAACCGTTTGAATTTTGGCGGTTAACATTTTTAAGGTGGGAAATTTAAATTTGAGAAATGGCGGGAAATTCAAATCGCAGTCTTTAACTATTGAGCAATTGTAGCTTTTCATACCACTTTAAATAGTGTTCTATTAATATATCATCTGTATTAACTAATGTTTTTCATTTTCGCAATTTTGCAAATTTGCATTAGCGAATTTGTGTGATGTTGCGAAGGGTATCCAAATAATATGAAATAATGCAATTCCACATAGAGCAGAATGAATAAGGGCGCAAGGGTGCGGGTCCAGGATCGACATCTCCTAATGGGTGTAATTAGACAGCAATTATGACGGTGCTGTTAGAATTGACGCGGTGTTTGAACGGGCGACCTCAGGCTACGCCCGCAATTATCTTTCCCAATCATTTCACTAAACCGAACCTATCAGCATAACAAGATTCGCAGCGATATACCGAAACACTTCCTCCATTTGCACGGATCGATAGTTTTCGTATCGATTACTCTGCCTGACGTTTCTTTAAGCAGCTTTCAAAATTACTAATTAAATGCTGGATTTAGCTCAACGTACAGGGTACACTGTAAATATATAAGTTTATAGTGTGAAGTGAATTACACAATGTTTTATCTTGTAGCCTGCCGGATAGGGGATTTCAAGAGCTGTAAAGTCTGTATCATGTGCACCTTAAAAATATTGCGCCTGCAGTGTTTATAGTCCCTTAAGGTTTATTTCCTGCACGGAAAATATATAAAATTTACCGCTGCAACATGAAAAATCTATATAGGAGGCGTCATTATTAACGTTCATTGCTCTAAAAATAATAGATTATTAGTAGATTAAGTTTATTTTGTAGCAAAATGTATGTGGATAAAGATTTAAAAAAAAACGGTTGATGCTTCCACTGCTGCATTCTTATCAGTGTCGGCTCGCGGGGTGACTCATGGTACGGCTGAGGTAGCAGAGGTGGTAATACAGATTTATTTTTGGTTTATAATTATGAAACGATAATAGTTACAGCAAATTTATGTCAATAATAATTGTAGAGAATGTCAAAATGAACAACTTATAAAGAATAAGTTTTTTTCAAAATCTCTTTAGTTTTTGAGTAAACCGAGTTTTTTAATTTGAAGTATAATTACATAATTTTGACGTCAGTTTCATCCGCTCGATGTACAATATGATTTAAATTGAAAATCAACGATGAAAGCGTAAATATAAATGATACCATCAAGTCGGAGAAAGTAACATGATGGCCACATCACCATTTTTTCTTTACATAGAATTGAATACTTGCGGATTCTATTAAAGCATTATAGTAAAAACGTTATAACGTGTCGTGGTAAAATATACTCCTCGCATATAACCATTAAATGTTCATTACAGCAGCAAATCGGTTTTGTATATGTGTATATATATATGTATACATAAGCGTGGCCAGGAATAACGTTGCACCCACATAAAATATCACTTATGTAAAAGCTCCCGGGTGGTGCGGTGCGCGCCATTCTCCAGCCAGATATGAAGTGGCGCGCTCCCGCGGCGGAGTCCGGAGGGCCCCGGCGGCGGCGGCGGCTCGGACCCCGGAGCGGCCATAAATCTGTTCGCCGCTTTTCCGCCGAATCCGGTGTCGCGTCCCACCGAACAAAACACTGACAAAACTTTTTTTCGGGTCACGGTAAACACCTCGGACTGAGTTATTGCTCATAATACAGTCACCGGGACAAAGTGCTTTCGCCGTCCCTTTGCCCGTCGCTATATTCACGTCGGCAGGTATTAACGTCGGAGAGAGGGTGTAATTACCAGCTATTTTATCCGACCCGGAAGACATTATGCAATAATCACGGCGTGCATCATTAATTCACGGTTTTTTTCTTTACACGGCGACGTGTACGGCCGCGGTAGTAGTGATGAGTGCGAGTCGGTTGACTTGTTCACTCAGTTAGGTTGGGTTAGGTTAGGTTAGGTTGGGTTAGGTAGGTTAGGTTAGGTGAAGCTGGTTGAAAAGCTGCACCGTAAAAATATTATTGACATGATGCTCCAAAACGAGTCAAAATGGACGCTGGTGAGCGACATGATTACGGCAATCCTACGAGTGAAAGAAGCGGCCGAACGAGAAGAGCAGAAGGGAAAACAGGGAGAAACGGGTATAGCAAACATCTACGGCTTGACAGAATGCAAGTCCGGGCGAACACATCCTGAAGAAATGCTGGAAGGCGATTCCGGGCATATCAAACGCCAAGTGGATGGGGGTTTAGTGGATGAGAGCTCCACACGTCAGGCTGGCAGAGCTTCCTCTAAACCAGGGGTCTCCAAACTACGGCCCGCGGGCCAAATGCGGCCCGCGACCTCAACGAATCCGGCCCACGAGAAGCAGTTACATTTTTCGTAAATGCCACATTTTAAAATTCTACAACGATTTTTTGTTATAGGTTTTGAAATTAGTTATAAAATTGATTATACCTTGGCCCACTAGGTTATGAAGAATTATATATATGGCCCGCGATGGAAAAAGTTTGGAGACCCCTGCCCTAAACCACCAATAAAAAGGTTAGGTTAGGTTAGGTTGGGTTGGGTTAGGTTAGGTTAGGTTAGGTTGGGTTAGGTTGGGTTAGGTTAGGTTGGGTTAGGTTGGGTTAGGTTGGGTTAGGTTAGGTTAGGTTAAGTTAGGTTAGGTTAGGTAAGGTTGGGTTGGGTTGGGTTGGGTTGGGTTGGGTTGGGTTGGGTTGGGTTGGGTTGGGTTGGGTTGGGTTGGGTTGGGTTGGGTTGGGTTGGGTTAGGTTGGGTTAGGTTAGGTTAGGTTAGGTTAGGTTAGGTTAGGTTAAGTTAGGTTAGGTAAGGTTGGGTTGGGTTGGGTTGGGTTGGGTTGGGTTGGGTTGGGTTGGGTTAGGTTAGGTTAGGTTGGGTTAGGTTAGGTTAGGTTAGGTTAGGTTGGGTTAGGTTAGGTTAGGTTGGGTTAGGTTAGGTTAGGTTAGGTTAGGTTAGGTTGGGTTAGGTTTGGTTAGGTTAGGTTAGGTTGGGTTAGGTTAGGTTAGGTTGGGTTAGGTTAGGTTAGGTTGGGTTAGGTTAGGTTGGGTTAGGTTAGGTTAGGTTAGGTTAGGTTAGGTTAGGTTAGGTTGGGTTAGGTTGGGTTGGGTTAGGTTAGGTTGGGTTAGGTTAGGTTAGGTTAGGTTAGGTTAGGTTGGGTTGGGTTAGGTTAGGTTGGGTTAGGTTGGGTTGGGTTGGGTTGGGTTGGGTTAGGTCAGGGGCGGCTCGCCATATAGAGCCACGGAGCCATGGCACTACCTGTAGTTTCAAGCTCAGCAAGAATATTTAATTAATTCTTAAAACACTTTTTCGTCAGTTACTTTCGTCTAGGAAGATATATCGTTCTTTCTTTTTTCAAAAAAGGAGGGAGGTAAGGTATATTGTATAAGTGACTATACCATCAACATGCTCCACGAGCCGCCACTGGTTATAACTGTTCGTAGTTAAACATGCAAAATTGAGCATTTTTTTTAAATAAATACAACAGCGTAGAAATTATTTAAAAATTCTGAAATAATTCTACACCACTCCCAAATTATTATATTTTAAGATTATAATCAACTTCTTAAATTCCAACAATTTTTTAATGGGTTATAACTGTTTGTTGTTCAACAAGCATTTTTTAATTGCGTTCAAAATTGAACATTTTCTAAAGTAAATAAAAAAATTGTTGAAATTGTTTAAAAATTCTGAAATTATTCCATGCTACTCCCAAATGACTATATTTTCATAATCAACTTCTTAAATTTCAATAATTTTTTAATGGGTTATAACTGTTCTTAGTTAAACGTGCATTTTTTAATTGAGTTCAAAATTGAGCATTTTCTAAAATAAATAATATAAAATTCTGAAATAATTCTATACAGCTCCTTAATTATTATATTTTAAGATTATAATCAACTTCTTAAATTCCAACAATGTTTTACCGAGTTATAACTGTTTGTTGTTCAACAAGCATTTTTTAATTGCATTCAAAATTGAACATTTTCTAAAATAAATAAAAAAATAGTAGAAATTGTTTAAAAATTCTGAAATTATTCCATGCTACTCCCAAATGACTATATTTTCAGAATATAATCAACTTCTTAAATTCCAATGATTTTTTAATGGGTTATAACTGTTCTTAGTTAAACGTGCATTTTTTAATTGCGTTCAAAATTGAGCATTTTTTAAAATAAGTAATGAATATTAAAAATTATTTAAAAATTCTGAAATAATTCTATACAACTCCTTAATTATTATATTTTAAGAATATAATCAACTTCTTAAGTTCAACAATTTTTTAATGAGTTATAACTGTTCGTTGTAAAACAATCATTTTTCAATTGCGTTCAAAATTGAGCATTTTCAAAAATAAATAAAACATATTAAACATTATTTAAAAAATTTGAAATAATTCTACAAAACTCCCAAATTATTATATTTTAAGAATATAATCAACTTCTTAAATTCCAACAATGTTTTAACGAGTTATAACTGTTTGTTGTTAAACAAACATTTTTAATTGCTTTAAAAATTGAGCATTTTCTAAAATAAATAAATAATATTAAATTATTATAATTTATTAATTATTATATTTTAAGAATATATAATATATGTTATAACCAGGGGCGTTACATAGAGCCACGAAGCCATGGCACTGCCTATAGTTTGAAGCTCAGCAAGAATTTTTAATTAATTCTTAAAACACTTTTTCGCCAGTTACTTTGGTCTAGGAAGATAAATCGGGTTGGGTTGGGTTAGCTTAGGGTAGGTTAGGTTAGGTTAGGTTAGGTTAGCTTAGGTTAGGTTAGGTTAGCTTAGGTTAGGTTAGGTTAGGTTAGGTTAGGTTAGGTTAGGTTGGGTTAGGTTAGTTTAGGTTAGGTTAGGTTGGATTAGGTTGGGTTAGGTTGGGTTAGGTTGGGTTAGATTAGGTTAGGTTGGGTTAGGTTAGGTTAGGTTAGGTTAGGTTAGGTTAGGTTAGGTTAGGTTAGGTTAGGTTAGGTTAGGTTAGGTTAGGTTAGGTTAGGTTAGGTTAGGTTAGGTTAGGTTAGGTTAGGTTAGGTTAGGTTAGGTTAGGTTAGGTTAGGTTAGGTTAGGTTGGGTTAGGTTAGGTTGGGTTAGGTTGGGTTAGGTTGGGTTGGGTTAGGTTAGGTTAGGTTAGGTTAGGTTGGGTTAGGTTAGGTTGGGTTAGGTTGGGTTACGTTAGGTTAGGTTGGGTTAAGTTAGGTTGGGTTAGGTTAGGTTGGGTTAGGTTAAGTTGGATTTTCAAATCGTTGAATGCAATTTTTGTTTCTCCAACTGAACTTTGATGTGTCGTTGTTTTGTTTGTTACTAATCTATGCCAATTATTTTAGCATGAAATTACAAATTTATTCTTTTATCATTCTTAAGGATTTGATGCTAATTCCTGCATTAAATAATTTGTTTGGGAATTCTTCAAATCGTTGAATGCAATTTTTGTTTCTCCAGCTAAAGTGTGGAAAATCATGAAGAAATCTTAACTGAATTTTCAATCAAGAAAATGAAGAAATGTTAACGAGTGATGTTGAAGATAGCCATTACGCACCGATCGTTAATGACACCGAAACGCACCTTCGTCGATAAAGAAATCAAAGAAACATTTCTGAATACTATTGAAGAGATTGAAGATAAAATACTGAAAAATAACAAAATTCTTAAAGTAAAATCAAACGTGACAAAATTGAAGATACATTATTAGATGGTAAATAAATTAAAGAAACAATAACAAATCGCCGGTGGAGGTAATGATTATTGACAAAATTTTAGCGTAAAAATAAACCTCAAGATAACCACAATCTTCATGGCGCAGCTCGAAAAAAGAGCTGTAAAAAGATTACATTTTTCAATGGAAAACAGTGATAACGCACCTCAAGATAACCACAATCTTCATGGTGCGGTTAGAAAAAAGAGAGGTAAAGAGATTAAATTTTTTAAAAGGAAAACAGTGGTAATGCAGTCCTCTAACTCAGGCAGTCTGATATTAACACAAAATCAATTATTCAGCGAGAAGCTTACGGAAGTAGGGCTTTTGGTGGGGCTTCGCTTTCAGCTTTTGGCACAAGTCGTAAGTAAGTAGATTATCTATGGGGCTTCATCACCTTAATCATGACACAATTATAATCGTTAGTTGTACGCTTCTTGAAAACCTATTTAACTAATTTAAAAACGCTATTATTAAACCACTACAAGAATTTCATTCAGATACTAAATTGTGTGTCTTTGGCAAAAGTTTAAAAAAGTTTCTTGACCTTTTTGCTGCTCTATTTTTCCAATATAAAATCAATAAATATATATATTTTTTAATTCATGCTACATAACCTTGCGGGTATGTCCTTAAAGTATTTGGAAAAAATTTCAGATCGATTTCATTTTCCACCGATTTAAAGAACACTGTTCTGAGAAAAACGCGTTTGAAAATTCCCGCCACTCGGTGCTGCTGCCTACGTGGCGCGCTTAGGCCCGCGTTTATAGGTATTTCCATATGAAATATCAACACAATAATCTATACACCTACAGCTTTCAAAAAATGTAAAATAAAAAAAAGATTTTATTGAATCTAACAAAGTAAACGGTTAGATAATTTTGGGGCAGAAAGATAGCCCAGACAGACGACGTACTAACACATTGTATAATAGTAAATGTAAACCTGTTTGTAATCATGTTTGGGAAAAATTCTGATAAAAAAACTACTTCATTATGCCCAAAAAAAAAATCAACTTTTGTGGACATAATGAATTATTAATAATATAAGAATAATAAGAATATCTTACTTTAGATAAATAAATAAATACAAACTATTCTTACTGATTGTATCAATGGTGGAGTGCATGCGTTTTCGACATCGAAAGTCGCTTATAAATATTAATGAGAGGGGGGTTCGGATAGTAAGTGGTGGCGTTTCTTGGCTAGAAGTTTCCCTTGCGAGCTTCGTGCGACCACGCAGCAGGAAAACGTATAAAACACCCCGACTGCGTTTTATACGGTGCACCATAATTCTTACTTATATCTCTTCTGTGTCGGCCATCAAGACTACTACTGCAGAACCCCTCCGTCCTTCTATATTTCATGGCTTCCTCCTCCTCGCCGACCCCTCCTGCATATTTAAACCTACTAGTACAAATACTACGTCTGCATTAGCCGTGTGGGAATCTGGAGAAGATACAAATTCTCTTCAATCGAAAAATTTGTCAAGGCTTACAATTTCTGAACAGCTGCACTACCTTCAAGTCTTTTAAATTTTTATTTTTCTGTTGGGAAATGTACAAATAAATAAATATAGCTATTATTACAACTAGGGAAATATATTCATATTTCCCGTGTTGTAATCAATAGTTTTTTTCTGATTGAAAGAATATTGTTCTGTAAATGGGGAAATATTGGATTATAAATTTTTTAATTTAACGGATTGGTAACGTTGCTAAGAGCCTTATTTGGCGGGGGGGGGGGATACACTGGACACCCATGGCCCGAACGGCCACTTCTTCATTCCGAAAAACTGACAGCCCGGATGGAATTCGAACCTACGACCACGAGGCCCGTGAGCAGGAGCTCTACTCACTGGGCCACCGCGTCCTGCCCCCTATAGTTTTTTAAATTGTATATAATCTAAATATTTAAGTACCTGAATTAACATGTTCCTCGCTCCCTCTCTCGTAAAATTGTGCTTTGCGTACTATTTAAGAAATCGTGTAAATAAAGTTATTAAAACAGGATAACAATCTTTGCAATTAATTTAACAAATCCCATGCAAATTTAAGAACATCCGCTTCATTTCCGCAAAAATATTTTCAATGATTCAACGAAGGTCAACGTTGTCTCTAGCATTTACATCAGATCCCACCGATGTAATCTAACAGGAGACGACTCGTCCATTGTTTATTGTTATTTTCCTATTCCTATATCACATGGCATAAATTCTCCATTAACGGATAAAAATACCAATAATAATCAACATAATGTGGTGCATTGTTGCACGGCTGTGGATAATATTAGATTATAAATAAACAAGTCCCAGAGTGGATGAAGTAATTTTATAAACTGCAGTTTACTATTCTAACCATTACAATGTTTTTGGATAATGTTTTTACTTTCTTTGTTACGAAGTACGAGAAAGTATTCTAATCATGAAAAAAATGTTTTTACGAAAATATACCTTTTGGAGTCGATGGCCATTTGTAGCTCTTATGAGTTTCAATAAACTGTATTTATTATTATCCCTTTTGGAGTCCCTAAATGCCATATCAACAAATTTTGAGTAATTTTGGAAAGTCTTAAGTCTATAGCAAGCATAAATATAAACAACTATTGTATCATTCAATCGGAGAAAGTAACATGGTGGCCACATCACCATTTTTTTGCGTTGGGATTTTGGCGTAGATATTAATTTAATATTGTATCGATTAATCGATGATGAATCTCGCTCAGGCGGGGAATCGAACCCTCTCGACTTGGAATGCAGCAAGGATAATGTTTCAATAAGTTCAAGTTTTTCAATTCAGCTGACCACAACAATATTATTAAATTGTATCAATTTTGACAAATACGGAAATGTTAAAATAAATTAAAATCATTCATGCGTTAAATCCTATAAATTTTGACAAATACGGTCTTCAGACAATAAATTTCATTAAAATTATTCGTGCACTTAATTCATTGCGTATATTAAAGTTTAATGTATAATTCGCTAATTATAATTTCATGGCTTTCAAAGTTTCGCCGAAACATAAATACGAATTTATCTTCAATGTTTTCTTAGCGCGCAAACTTTCGCTTAATTACCATAATGAATCTCGCTGACAAGTCTTCGTGACTTTTGGCGAATTGTTCATAAATGTATGTGTGTGCGTATGTGTGTAGAACTCGAATTTTGCTCCTGTTTACTTCCGCGGTATAATAATCTTTGAATTTTTTTTCCTCCTTCAATATACCACTTGCAATTTCTCCATATTCAAACGATGATTAACTTTGCAAAAAAGAAAACGCATTACGTTCCAATAAAGTTTAAAGTTCACTGTATCGTTCATTTCTGACATTCGCGATATTTTTTTAGGCACAACGTGTGTTATATATTTAGTAGAGATGGGCAAAACTGCTCACGTTGTAAATTCGTTTTGTAAATTCAACGATTTTCAATACAGAAAAGATTACCGTTTTAATTTTGAACAAAAACATCGCAGAAAAAAATATAAAAATGCAGGCAAAATTCCATCAAAAATCATCCTCAATCGCCGAAGTATCGCTTATTCAAAATCAATTTGGTTTTTGTAAATTCGACAATTTTTAATGGAGATATGAATTTTTGAAAATTTTAGTTTTATTTTTTTGAGCACTTGAATGAAAAAGTCGCAGAAAAAAATATAAAACGCGCAGACAAAATTTCATAAAAAATATCCTCAACGGTCGAAGTATCGCTTATTCAAAATCAATTTGGGATTTTGTAAATTCAACAATTTTCAATAGAGGTATGGATTTTTGAAAATTTTAGTTTTATTTTTTTGAGCACTTGAATAAAAACATCGCAGAAAAAATATAAAACGCGCAGACAAAATTCCACAAAAAAATATTCTGAATGGTCGAAGTATAGCTTATTCAAAATCAATTTGGTTTTTGTAAATTCAACAATTTTTAATGGAGATATGAATTTTTGAAAATTTTAGTTTTATTTTTTTGAGCACTTGAATGAAAACATCGCAGAAAAAAAATATAAAACGCGTAGAAAAAAATTCTTAAAACAATATTTCCAATGGTCGAACTATCGCTTTTTCAAAATCAATTTGGTTTCTGTAAATTCAACAATTTTTAATGGAGATATGAATTTTCGAAAATTTTAGTTTTATTTTTTTGAGCACTTGAATGAAAACATCGCAGAAAAAAAATATAAAACGCGTAGAAAAAAATTCTTAAAACAATATCTTCAATGGTCGAACTATCGCTTTTTCAAAATCAATTTGGTTTTTGTAAATTCAACAATTTTTAATAGAGATATGAATTTTTGATAATTTTAGTTTTATTTTTTTGAACACCTGAACAAAAACATAGCAAAAAAAAAACGCGCACACAAAATTCCATAAAAAATATCCTAAATGGTCAAAGTATCGCTTATTCAAAATCAATTTGATTTTTGTAAAATCAACAATTTTTAATGGAGATATGAATTTTTGAAAATTTTAGTTTTATTTTTTTGAGCACTTGAATCAAAACATCGCAGAAAAAATATAAAACGCGCAGATAAAATTCCATAAAAAATATCCTGAATGGTCTAAGTATCGCTTATTCAACATCAATTTGGTTTTTGTAAATTTAGCAATTTTTAATGGAGATATGAATTTTTGAAAATTTTAGTTTTATTTTTTTGAGCACTTTAATGAAAACATCGCAGAAAAAAATATAAAACGCGTAAAAAAAAATTCTTAAAACAATATCTTCAATGGTCGAAGTATCACTTATTCAAAATCAATTTTGTTTTTGTAAATTCAACAGTTTTTAATGGAGATATGAATTTTTGTAAATTTTGGTTTTATTTTTTTGAGCACTTGAATGATAACATCGCAGAAAAAATATAAAACGCGCAGATAAAATTCCATAAAAAATATCCTGAATGGTCTAAGTATCGCTTATTCAACATCAATTTGGTTTTTGTAAATTTAGCAATTTTTAATGGAGATATGAATTTTTGAAAATTTTAGTTTTATTTTTTTGAGCACTTGAATCAAAACATCGCAGAAAAAATATAAAACGCGCAGACAAAATTCCATAAAAAATATCCTAAATGGTCGAAGTATCACTTATTCAAAATCAATTTGGTTTTTGTAAATTCAACAATTTTTAATGGAGATATGAATTTTTGAAAATTTTAGTTTTATTTTTTTGAGTACTCGAACAAAAACATAGCAGAAAAAATATAAAACTCGCAGACAAAATTCCATAAAAAATATCCTAAATGGTCGAAGTATCGTTAATTCAAAAGCAATTTGGTTTTTGTAAATTTAACAATTTTCAATAGAGATATGGATTTTTGAAGATTTTCGTTTTAATTTTTTGAGCACTTGAATGAAAACGTCGCAGAAAAAAATATAAAACGCGCAGATAAAATTCCATAAAAAATATCCTGAATGGTCTAAGTATCGCTTATTCGAAATCAATTTGGTTTTTGTAAATCCAACAATTTTTAATGGAGATATGAATTTTTTTAAATTTTAGTTTTATTTTTTGAGCACTTGAATGAAAACATCGCAGAAAAAAATATAAAACGCGTAGAAAAAAATTCTTAAAACAATATCTTCAATGGTCGAACTATCGCTTTTTCAAAATCAATTTGGTTTTTGTAAATTAAACAATTTTTAATGGAGATATGAATTTTTAAAAATTTTAGTTTAATTTTTTTAAGCACCTGTACGAAAACTTCGCAGAAATAACAAATAAAACTCGCAGACAAAATTCCATAAAAAATATCCTCAATGGTCAAAGTATCGCTAATTCAAAATCAATTTGGTTTTTGTATATTCAATAATTTTTAATGGAGATATGAATTTTTGAAAATTTTAGTTTTATTTTTTTGAGCACCCTAACAAAAACATAGCAGAAAAAATATAAAACGTGCAGACAAAATTCCATAAAAAATATTCTGAATGGTCGAAGTATCGCTTATTCAAAATCAATTTAGTTTTTGTAAATTCAACAATTTTAAATAGAGATATGAATTTTTGAAAATTTAATTTTTATTTTTTTGAGTACTCGAACAAAAACATAGCAGAAAAAATTTAAAACGCGCAGACAAAATTCCATAAAAAATATCCTGAATGGCCGAAGTATAGTTAATTCAAAATCAATTTGGTTTTTGTAAATTCAACAATTTTTAATGGAGATATGAATTTTTGAAAATTTTAGTTTAATTTTTTTGAGCACTTAAATGAAAACATCGCAGAAAAAAATATAAAACGCGTAAAAAAAATTCTTAAAACAATAACTTCAATGGTCTAAGTATCGCTTATTAAAAATCAATTTGGTTTTTGTAAATTCAACAATTTTTAATAGAGATATGAATTTGTTGAAAATGTTAGTTTTATTTTTTTGAGCACTTAAATGAAAACTTCGCAGAAAAAATATAAAACGCGCAGACAAAATTTCTTAAAATATCTTGAATGGTCGAAGTATCGCTAAATCAAAATCAATTCGGGGTTTGAAAATTCAACAATTTTCAATAGAGATATGGATTCTTGAAGATTTTTTTCTTCTTACAATTATGTTTTAAGTAACAGTCACAGTTTAAGTAGCATTCACAGTTTAAATAGCAGTGATTTTAAGTAGCAGTTATTTTAAGTAACAGTGATTTTAAGTAGCAGTGAAATTCGCCTATTAGTAACAGTAACGAACTGTGATTTTTCAATACCAGTGAAAAATCACAATACGTGAAATATCGCCCGTCCCTAATATTTAGTAATGGCTACTAAAAAGTGCATGAAATCGACTCCTGCGAGACTTGGATAAACAACCGAATAAACGGTGGATTGCAGGACGATCAACAGGTTGCTCCCTAGGTGCCTACAGCAGGAATATAATAATTATTTATTTGGCAAGTAATCAGACGATCATAATAATAATAATAATAATAAATTTATTCATCCATAAAAATCAACCGATATTGGACAAGTCATTTTTTTTTCACTATTTACAATAATAATAATGGTTTTTTTTCAATCTCCGAGATAATTTAGACTGGACCGGACCAAAGTCCATTTTGTAAAGAATAAATAAGAGGAAATGGGCTACCCACAGTATATTCTAAACTGGAATTGAAAACGAAAATCCTGTAATTGTTTCGCCCAGTTTCCCCTACTAGATGCTAGAAGAATATTGCACAATGCAATTGGAGGAACATTTGCATCTGAATATCTTTCCCAGTTCCAATAAACTCGGATAAACCCCATTGCATAAAATCCTCGTAATTACGTTGAGGAAAATTCATTTCCCCTCTAATGCATCAATAATGAATTATTAATGGCAAGACGCTCCTCCGTCTAAACAATGCACGTGGAAAAATGGGGGTGTGTTACATTCGAGAAGCCATTTCTTTTCATTTATGGCTGCAGCCATGCCGGGGCGAAAATTATCTAATTGCGGCAGTTGTCGGCACCGATGCCCCTTGTTCGCGTCGTTTCCTGCCTTTATATTATGTTCAACACCTGCAACGATGCCGGCGAGGGGGAGGGATGTTCCACGGAATTTGCTAGTAGCCTGGGGATGAAAGAATTATGTAACGATACGCTATTTTAAGGGCGCGCTTGCACATTCTGGATGGAATAGAATTCCAGAAGTTTGCACCGGAGGCAAATTATTAATAATGGGACCGTCCAGTGGCGGCTCGTCAACTTTTGGTTTGGTGAGGCATAGATTTAATATTATCTACACACCTTTTTAAAGCCTCCCTATTTTCCTTTACGTTGTTATAATAATTTCGATTTCAATTTTCTGAGCCGTACTTAAAACATTAAGTATATTTTCTTTACACAACTAATAACTAATTTCCGGTAACGGGAACGACAAACTAGGTACATTTTCAGATAGCCAACCTAATTCCACTAGAATTCCGCCAGAAAATATGAAAATATAAAGTACGAAATAAATGTATCTCTTATTTTAACAGTTGAATTTAACGTTTTGCGTACGAATTAGGTAGAACAATGAAATAATCCGAAGAAAAATGAATAAAAATATGATTGAATTACTTTGATTGAATTAATTTGAATGAAACTTTGAAAATTCATATTTTTAGTAGAAGAAGACTAACAAAAAATAGAATTCCACAACAATTATAAAACCTACCTTTAAAACTAACTTAAATGTTTGAAAATTTGCCAATTTCTCCCTGAGTTATGAATTTTTAAAAATTAATGTTTTAAGTTGTCGAACAATTGAACAAATCTAAAAAAAATACTTATATGATGGAATTGCTCAGAATTTTTAATACATTCACAAGATAATAATATAAACAGGCTGAAAGACTCCAGGTCGATAGCCATTTAAGCAGAAATTTACTTATGTAACTAAATTTATTATATATTATTGCTTTTTTTTTGTAAAATTTCTGTAAATAAAGATGTTTGTATATATAATATAAACTTTGGTTTTTGAAAATGTGTAAATTTCTGCGTGAGTTATGAATTTTTTAAAATGAATTTTTTAAGTGGTCGAATATTTGAACAAGGAAAAACTAAAAAAAAATCATGTCGATGTGATTGAATTCCTTAGAAACTCCGATACAATCATAATACATTTACCTTTAAAACCTTGATTTTTGAAACCGAGTTATTTTTTACGTGAGTTATGAATTTTTGAAAATTAATATTTTCAGTTGTTAAAGACGAACAAAATAAATCTAAAAAAAATAAATAGTGATATAATAGAATTTTACCACCTTTAAAACTAACTTAAATTTTTGAAAGTCTGCCAATTTCTCTGAGTTATGAATTTTTGAAAATTAATGTTTTGAGTTTTCGAACAAGTGAACAAACAAAATCTAATTTTACGCGAGTTATATATTTTTAAAAATTATTTTTTTAACTGGTCGAATATTTACCAAAGAAAAAATAGAAAAAAAATATCGATATGATTGAATTCTTTAAAAACTCTGATGTAATCATAATGCATTTATTTATCTTAAAAATAGCTTTGATTTTTTTAAATAAATCGATTTCTGCTCGAGTTATGATTTTTTTGAAAATTAATATTTTAAGTTGTTAAGGACTTGAACAAAAAATCTATTTTTTTAATATGTTCACAAAACATCTCCCTTTAAAACTAACTTTGATTTTTGAGAATGTGTCACTTTTTCCTTAAGTTATGAATTTTAAATGTTTTAACTTGTTGAACACTTAAACAAAACAAAAATCTAAAGCAAAATTGAGTTCCACAAATCTTTTGATAAATCGGCAGAACGACTGACTATCTTCAAAAGTTTGATTTTTGAAAATTAGTTCATTTTTGGGTGTTATGAATTTTTGAAAATTATCGTTTTAAGTTGTTGATCGAAAAAAATTCTGGTATGATGGGATTTATCAAAAATTCTAGTATTTTCACAAAACATCTGCCTTTAGAATTACCTTCGATTTTTGAAAATGTGTCTATTTTTGTGCGAGTTGTAAATTTTCGAAAATGATTTTTTTTTTTAAGTTTGTCGAATATTTGAAAAAAGAAAAAATAGAAACAAAAAAATACTGATATGATTGAATTCCTTAAAAACTCTAATGCAAACATAATAACTTGGGGCCGCGGTGGCTTAGTGAGTAGAGCTCCTGCTCACGGGCTTCATGGTCGTGGGTTCGAATCCCATCCGTGCGGTCACTTTTTCGGAACGAAGAACTCCGAAGAACCCCGTGCGGGTCCATGGATGTCTAGTTTATATTTATTTAAAAAAAATAACTATGTTTTGATTATTTTTGCGTTATGAATTTTTGTAGATTAATATTTTAATTTGTCGAACACTTAAACAGAACATATGAATTTTTGAAAATTAATATTTAAAGTTGTTGAACGAACAAAAAAATCATTTTTTTTAATATATTCACAAAATAACTACCTTTAAAACTAACTTTATTTTTTTAAATGTGCCACTTTTTCCGTAAGTTATGAATTTTTGAAAATTAATGTTTTAAGTTGTTAAACACTTAAACGAAACAAAAATCTAAAAGAAAATAAGTTTTGATATAAGAAGAGTTCTTCAAATATTTTAGCATATTCACAGTACATCTACCTTTGAAACTAGCTTTAATTTTTGAAAATGTGTTCATTTTTCCGTGAGTTATGAATTTTTCCAAGTTAATGTTTTAAGTTCCTGCGTTTTCTCTTGTAAAATAGTTGGTTTGAAAATAAAGTTTAAATTTAAATTGAATTACGCAAGTTTTCTCAATGATTCAACATAATTCCGTTAGAAAATCCGCCAGCCGCTAAAACGAAAATTATTCCGCAATTCGGATTCAAAATCTCGCAGATCTAGCGGATTTTCCGCTGACTTGGCAACACTGGCCTTAACACAGCTGGCAATGGCGAGCGCTGCGACTGTTCTGTCTCTATCACGCGGGTGATTTCCGACCAATGAGAAGCCTCTGAGGTTCGCCTCCAATATCGAAATAAATCTGCACATTACAAAGTGCAGGATGCGATATATGTAAACTGTATGGAGGCATATTAAGTTGCATAAATTCCGATCGCGCTGGTTTACATTTGCCTCAAGTCTTGGCTGGTTGGGGGCGCTAATTTAACCATTAAAAATCGGAAACATTCCGTTAATACAACAATTTATAATTACTGTATAATTACTAATTATCAATATTAATACGGAAGAAATGTATTGAATACATTTATATTTTTATAATATAGAAAATTAATGGTGAGGCAATGCCTCACCTGCCTCCCCTGACGAGCCGCCACTGGGACCGTCCCATTTATAATATGGGTAGGGACGGTGACACGTCGAAATATTTGTTTAGATTTATATGACGTAGGCCACCTTACGGGTAGGAACGGTAACACGCCGAAATATTTATATGACGTAGGCCTCCTTACGTTATTACATTATTGTGAATTTAATACTACGATAGGGCAATAAAACTTCGAAAATTCACGTTAATTATGTCGCCTACTTACCTAAAATTGTTGGTTACCTTCCAGTGCTGGAATTGAAGACAATACAGCTCGAATTCCTCCAGGAATTATAGAAGGTTGCTCGTTGTTTATCACTCTTGTTTACACTAACAAAACGTAACCCCTGACAACCGCGTTCATAAACTGCTTCGTAAATTTTAAACGATAATAAAACGTCAGAAATGACAGATAAAATTTTTCCGTGATTGAACACCTTTTCTATGAAAGTTTGTAAACATACCCTACAGCCTGAAGCGTGTCGCCTTCATATGCGCATAGGCAACTTTGGTTACCACAATAATGAATTGTGGTTAAAACGTGGATCTTATAATTCAATTTCCTAAAGAGGATGTTTACCTTTCCAATAGCATTTTTTAAATTCAGTTACCTAAAGACATTAATGCCGTCCTTAAACTTTTACAAGCTCTACCGATAATAATTAATTCCCCACATGCTGCCCATACATTAAACTCTCCTAGTAATTATCTTTCTCGTAAAAGTACCTCGAGATTAACATTATAATATAAATATCCACCTGACTGCGATCTTGATAAATGTTAATTCCAGCCTTAGAAACCGTGCGCAGATACGATCTGGAAACGGGCTCGAGTCCAGGAGCAAAGGAATGAATCACGTGCCAGGCAGACCATTTCTTCAAACTACTTGTCTAATTCAGCGGGAGCACTTCCTCAAAGGGTAATTTAGTAATGAGCTTTCGGTGTGTCTGCTGTGTGTGTGTGTGTGTGTGTGTGTGTGTGTGTCACGTCGAGAAACCTTCGACTTTATGGCCTAAATCAGGATAGGATTGTTCGCGCCGCAAACATTTCACATTTACACCGTGGTCAGTGGAGAAGGCCAGGACGTCCATAAACTTTGCTCGTTACACTTCTGCACCTTATTTAAGGGGCCAGTAAAATGTATTATTCCGTGTAACGCCGGGATAAGTAATTATTTTATACGGTTTCTTGTATACATCAAGTACTAGGCTAGGAAAGTACGGGTTGTCTTACGTTCAAACTATCACGAGTGAGTTACGATAATGAATTACTATTTACAGTGTGTATGTTTAAATCTTTCAAAATGCAAGGATGCCAAAGATATCTTGATGTATTTTAAAATTTTAAAGCTAATTCCAGTAGTGATAGTATCGTCCAATTTTTGTAATAATTGAATACAATTTTCGTCGTCGGCAGTTTAAGTTGCCATTTTGTTTTTAAGAGTAACATTTTCATGGGATATATCAAAAACAGGTTCAGTCCTAAAAGATTTTGTGGGCAATTAAAGCAGAGATGAATTGTTTCCAATGTTTACAAGATTGAATGCAATTTTTGTTTTCTGCAGTTTCGGCCATGTTGATTAATAATAATAATAAAGAATAGTTAGAAAGGGCTATAGACAATGTCCTTCAGCCCTTGCGTTGATTATTTAATGCGATTTTAAAATTTTTGAAAGATTTTGAACAGCAGATACGAATTTTTTTAATCATTAAATCCAATTTTCGTCTTCTGCAGATTGTGATGTGACAACTACCTTAACCGTAGATCAAAAATAGGTTATTTCGTAAAGCATTTTAAAATTATAAAAATAATTCAACCCGAGATTTTTTTTTTAATTTTCCCAATCATTGAATCGAATTTTTGTGTACAGCAGTATTTACATTGTGTTTTCAACATTAACACGTCAATTATTTTTACAGGATCTTAAAATATGTTTCATTCTTGTTTTTAAAGTAATTCCATCAGTTTTGATTTTTTTACAATCTTTAAAATCATTGCTTACACTTTTCAACTTATGCAGTTCAGGTTTCCAATGTTGACATTGTGTTTCCGGCAAAAACAGTTTCATTTTGTATCGATTTAAAAATTTTCAACCTAATTTCAATTGAAATTATTTTTTACAATTTTTTTTTATCGCTGAAAATGCGATTTTAATTTTCTTCGTTCGAATTTCGCGCGTTGCTGTTTTGTTTCCAACTGTGTACGTCAATTGTTTTGAAAGGATGTCATTGCATTTTTGATAGATTTTGAAATTTTTAGACTAATTTGTGGAGAGGTGAATTTTTTACAATTTTTCTTAACGCCGAATGCAATTTCAAGTTTTGAGTGTTGCTAATTTATTGACAGCTGTGATATGTCAATTGTTTTAAAGGGATGTCAAAAATAGGTTAATTTTGCATGGATTTTTAAACTATGAAGGTAATTTGTGGAGAAGTGAATTTTTTACAATTTTTCTTAACGCCGAATGCAGTTTCAAGTTTTGAGTGTTGCTAATTTGTTGACAGCTGTGATATGTCAATTGTTTTAAAGGAATGTCAAAAACAGTTTAATTTTGGATATATTTTGAAGTTTTGAAGGTAATTTGTGGAGAGGTGAATTTTTTACAATTTTTCTTAACGCCGAATGCAATTTCAATTTTTTACGTTCAAGTTTTGGGTGTTGCTATTTTGTTTACAGCCGTGATATGTCAATTGTTTTAAAAGGATGTCAAAAATAGGTTAATTTTGGATGGATTTTGAAATTTTGGAGGTAATTTGTAGAGAGGTGAATTTTTTACAATTTTTCTTAACGCCGAATGCAATTTCAATTTTTTACGTTCAAGTTTTGAGTGTTGCCATTTTGTTTACAGCTGTGATACGTCAATTGTTTTAAAAAGATGTTAAAAATAGGTTAATTTTGGATGGATTTCGAAATTTTGAAGGTAATTTGTGGAGAGGTGAATTTTTTACAATTTTTCTTAACGCCGAATGCAATTTCAATTTTTTACGTTCAAGTTTTGAGTGCTGCCATTTTGTTTACAGCTGTGATACGTCAATTATTTTAAAGGGATATCAAAAATAGGTTAATTTTGGATGAATTTTGAAATTTTGAAGGTAATTTGTGGAGAGGTGATTTTTTTACAATTTTTCTTAACGCCGAATGCAATTTCAATTTTTTACGTTCAAGTTTTGAGTGTTGCTATTTTGTTTACAGCTGTGATATGTCAATTGTTTCGAAGGGATGTCATAAATAGGTTCATTTTGGATGGATTTTGAAGTTTTGAAGGTAATTTGTGGAGAGGTGAATTTTTTACAATTTTTCTTAACGCCGAATGCAATTTCAATTTTTTACGTTCAAGTTTTGAGTGTTGCTATTTTGTTTACAGCTGTGATACGTCAATTGTTTTAAAGGGATGTCAAAAATAGGTTAATTTTGGATTGATTTTGAAATTTTGAAGGTAATTTGTGGAGAAATGAATTTTTTACATTTTTTCTTAACACCGAATGCAATTTCAATTTTTTACGTTCAAGTTTTGAGTGTTGCTATTTTGTTTACAGCCGTGATATGTCAATTGTTTTAATGGGATGTCAAAAATAGGTTAATTTTGGATTGATTTTGAAATTTTGAAGGTAATTTGTGGAGAAATGAATTTTTTACATTTTTTCTTAACACCGAATGCAATTTCAATTTTTTACGTTCAAGTTTTGAGTGTTGCTATTTTGTTGACAGCTGTGATATGTCAATTGTTTTAAAGGAATGTCAAAAATAGGTTAATTTTGGATTGATTTTGAAATTTTGAAGGTAATTTGTGGAGAAATGAATTTTTTACATTTTTTCTTAACACCGAATGCAATTTCAATTTTTTACGTTCAAGTTTTGAGTGTTGCTATTTTGTTGACAGCTGTGATATGTCAATTGTTTTAAAGGAATGTCAAAAATAGGTTAATTTTGGATTGATTTTGAAATTTTGAAGGTAATTTGTGGAGAAATGAATTTTTTACATTTTTTCTTAACACCGAATGCAATTTCAATTTTTTACGTTCAAGTTTTGAGTGTTGCTATTTTGTTGACAGCTGTGATATGTCAATTGTTTTAAAGGAATGTCAAAAATAGGTTAATTTTGGATTGATTTTGAAATTTTGAAGGTAATTTGTGGAGAAATGAATTTTTTACAATTTTTCTTAACACCGAATGCAATTTCAATTTTTTACGTTCAAGTTTTGAGTGTTGCTATTTTGTTTACAGCTGTGATATGTCTATTGTTTTAAAGGGATGTCGAAAATAGGTTAATTTTGGATGGATTTTGAAGTTTTGAAGGTAATTTATGGAGAGGTGAATTTTTTACAATTTTTATAATTGTAGAAAAGTTGAAATGGAATTTAAAGTTAACGAAAGATATGTCTTCAACAATTCGCGAAGTGGATTTTACAAATGCCGGCGATTAGTATGTAAGGTTCGAACCGGCACTAAAACGCAAAACTATTCGAGGCGTCGCTTTAATTACCCATTTAAGGAAGGCACTAATTTAAATGCTTCCTGTAAGTGATCTTTATCTTCGCCGGGGCTATTGTGCGCCATGTTCGAACCGAATAAAATCCGAGGCAGTCACGTAAAGATAGATTTATCCGTACAGATAAAACGTACCTCTGTTGGAGAAGATTTAATTGCCGCTCAATATTTATCCATAAGAAAAAACAAAATATAAAAATGTATAAAATATTTCAAGTAGAAACGCCAAAGTGGCTGAATGCTGTACTTTATTTATATTCCAATAGTAATCTCCGTTTCCCCATACACTGATGAGACATGATAGGTCGAAACCGGTCTGTAGGTGTTCTGATGGGGGAACAGTATTTAAAATATTTCAAGAGTTTGATCCAGAAGAATTACTTGCAAATAATATCCGTTTAATTATATTTGAAACTTCGTAATAAAGGGGAAATCAATTTATGTTTTTTTTTTCTTTTTGTAATAATTACATATAAAAATAAAATGGAAAAAAGATTTATTCCATCAACAAAACGCAACTTAATTTTTGAATTGTAAATCAGCAGACTTCCCAATAAAAGACAGTATGTCCGTTAGCTCTCCGATTAATTTAGAAGTCGGTTTCCCGCCGCCGTGTCCGGCTTCGGTTTCGACGCGTATCAACAGCGGATTCCTCTGCTGCTCCAGTCTGCCCCTCGCGTACTGAAGCTCCGCGATAAACTTGTACGAATGCAGCGGAACCACCCTGTCATCATGGTCGGCGGTTAACAGCAAAGTCGCTGGATATTCCGCCCCGTCCCCCTTGATGTTGTGCAAGGGGGAAATCTTGTGCAACCGTTCGAATCCCTCCTTGGTCTCCGACGAGCCGTAATCGGACTTCCAAGAATGTCCGATCGTGAATTTATGGTACCGCAGCAGATCCAAGACGCCGACCTGGCAAATCGCGCACGCGTACGACTCGGGGGATTGATTGACGCAAGCGGCCACGAGAAGACCTCCGTTCGATCCGCCCATGATGCTCAGCTTCTTCGGGCTGGTGTACTTTTCCGCGAAAAGGTATTTGGCGGCGCACTGGAAGTCGTCGAAGCAGTTTTGCTTGTTCTCCAGACGACCGCCGTTGTGCCACCTCTCCCCGTACTCACCGCCTCCTCGGATGTTGGCAACGGCGAAGCAACCGTTGAAGTGTGACATGAAGGCGAGGCTTAGGATGGAGAACGAGGGTGTTAGTGTTACGTTGAAGCCACCGTATCCGTATAACATGCACGGGTTTGTACCGTCTATTATGTAATCGTTTTTATGCACTAGAAACATGGGTATTTTCGTGCCGTCCTTACCATGGTAGAACACTTGTTTGGAGGTGAAATTGCTGGCGTCGAAATCCTCCAACGTGGTTTGGTAAATGACGCGTTCGTCCACGGTGCCGTCGCAGAAATCAACTTTATAAATCACGTTGGGTATTAGGTACGAGCCAAAACTACAAAACATGGTTTTGTGGTAGCGTTTCCCCGTAATTTCCTTCACCGTTCCTAATTTGAAGGAAAAATCCAAAACCGCCGCTCCCGTCTCCAAACTAACCAAACTCAGCGTGTGCTTGACATCTTTTAAATAACACAAAACCAGTTGGTTGGTATTGATGGCCTTGCAGGAAACCAAGACGTTAGTTTCGTGTTCCGGCACCAACACCTTCCAAAATTTTCTCTCGGGATTTCTAAAATCCACAATAACTATCTTGTAGTTTTGAGCATCATCATTGGTCTTGAAAAAAAAAGCATCGCCATTATTAGTAATGTACTGGTAGTCGTGGTTGAACTCATCCACCACCGCTTTTAATTCTATCTTTCCAGTAACATCCCACTCTAACTTGGATAGGTACACCAAATTACTCTTACTTCTATTCGCCGCGATTACCACCAAATAATTCCCACAGTAACTGACCAATCCACCGATCCGCAACTCAGGATCGTCGAATTCAACGATGACCACGTCTTCGGACTGCGGCGTCCCTAACTTGTGGTAATACAACTTCTGATACTCCGTCGTTACGACCTCCTTACCATCAGCCACACCCTCGTGTCCGGCGTAGGCCGCGTAAATAAAACCCACGTTGTCGTGCAGCCACGACATCGTGCTGAACTTCACCTTCCGCAAAACTTCCTCGTAATCCTCCCCCGTTTCCACATTCTTGAAGCGAATTTCGATCCAGTCCGAGCCCGCGCTGCTCAATCCGTACGCTAGCACGCCCCCGTCTTCGGAGAATTTCGCGCCCGATAGCGCGACGGTGCCGTCGTTGGATAACAGATTGGGGTCCAGAAACACCTCGCCTTCTTCGGCATCGAACGTGCTCAGTTTGTACAGAACGTTCTGATTTTGCAATCCGGTGTTTCTGTATTGGAAATAGTTGCTTCCCTCTAGCGCGGGCGCGAAGCGTTTCGGAAAGTCCCACATCTTGGTTAGGCTCTTCAGGATTTCCTCTTTGTGGGGGTAGTCGTTCAGGTAGGCGGCGGTCGCGACGTTCTGCTCGTCGACGAACTGTTTCGTTTCTAGGGAGTCCGGGTTTTCCAGCCAGCGGTACGGATCGGGAACGTCCACGCCGAAATACTCGTCGGTGGTGCAGTCTCTTCTGACTATTGGGTATTCGAACATTTTCGTGGAAAACGTTCTTCGGTTTAATTTTAAAACCGTTTGTAGTCGTCGCGCGATATGTTTGATTCCGTCAATTTTTACGTCAAACCGGCAACGCTTGAATGATTTTATTCGCTTGTATTTGGAATTTTGGGGAAATTTGGAATGTTTCACGTCGGATTTTTTTTGTGGAACTATTTTATTTTATTTTATTTTATATATCTACTAATTGAGTTTTAAAAACTTGTTTTATTTTATTTTATTTTATACTTAGTATATACCAGTGATTCCCAAAGTGGGCGCCACCGCCCCCTGGTGAGTGCTGCAGCAATTCAGGGGGCGCTGATGGCGTGTAAACACAGAAGAATTTCCGCAGTTACAAGTAACTGCAAATGATTTAATAACAGTTTCATAATTTCAAAGTTTAATGTTTCTATTTTACACAATTCTTTACTATATTTTGCGAAAAAGGTAGATACATTAATACATACAGATTTCCTCTTATTTGCTATCAAAATTTAAAAGAAATATAATTTCCAAGAGGCGCTAAGTAATATTTTTTCTGGAAAGGGGGCGGTAGGGCAAAGAAGTTTGGGAACCACTGGTATATACTAATTAACTTTTGAAGGGTAGCCAGTTGTGAGAAAAGTTAAAGTCGTACAGACACCGTATAGAGGGCGCTAAATGAGAAAAATTATCAAATTTTAAACATCAACCCCCACCCCCGAGGGGTAGGCCACACCCCCTGGGAGTACGTTTTTAAGTATGTCCAAAAAAAAATTTCTCACATTGTGTAAAATTGTCGATCGAGTCGATCCCGACCACTCCCGCCCCTCTAAAGCCAGCAGAGCCCTCTGGGCGAATTTTTGAAAATCGAAAAAAAACATCATCAAAACGCGCCGGAGGAGAAGTCGGTTGGCGGCGGAGGAGGAGGGTGGCGTCCATGTTTTTCACAAATCAAAATCCATTTCAAAGAGATTCTCGGTGCCCGATTGTTGAATTTTTGCCCCAATCAGGCCACGCCCTCTTTTCTATATCCCGGCGTGCTTTCGGGGACGTATTTTTTTCTATGGAAATCGAAGAGATGAAACTTGCAAGGTAGGCGAGGGGTGAGACAGCCCGTGATCCCTATTTTTTTCAGAACCTTACGACAATTTTGTGTCTGTGTGTGTGTGCATGTGTGTGTGTCTGTGTGTGTGTGTCTGTCTGTGCGCGCTGTATCTCAAAAACTAATAGAGCAATTGTTATGAATCTTTAAACATACGTCTTATTTGATAATCTGAAGAACTGAAAAGCTTTTGGTAAAATTTCGTACACCGGAAGTGGGCGTTTACCTTAACTGTTTTTTGTTTTTTGCCAATATTTTCCTGAATATGAAAAATATTACAAAAACATTTGAACAAACATTGAAGACAACAAAGAAATGAACATCTTTTGCTTGAAAACATTTTTCATAAAATCATTTTTGTTCGAGAAAAAAATTTATTGTTTTTTTTAATTTTTGGTTTATAATTATAAAACGATAATAGCAAATTTATGTTAATGATAATTGTAGAGAATGCTAAAATGAACAACTTATAAAGAATATGTTTTTTTCTAAATCCCTTTAGTTTTTGAGTAAACTGAGTTTTTGAATTTGAAGTATAATTTTTCCATCTTTCACAATTTTGACGTTTTAAACGTCAGTTTCATACTCTCGAAATGTTTCTTTCTCAGTTTGTGTAAAATTGTCGATCGAGTCGATCCCGACCACTCCCGCCCCTCTAAAGCCAGCAGAGCCCTCTGGGCGAATTTTTGAAAATCGAAAAAAAACATCATCAAAACGCGCCGGAGGAGAAGTCGGTCGGCAACCGAGCGAGAGGTTGGCGTACATGTTTTTTACAAATCAAAATCCATTTCAAAGAGACTCTCGGTGCCCGATTGTTGAATTTTTGCCCCAATCAGGCCACGCCCCTTTTTCTATTTTTCGGCGTACTTTCGGGGACGTATTTTTTTCTATGGAAATCGATGAGATGAAACTTACAGGGCAGGCAGGGGGTGAGACGGCCCGTGATCCCTAATTTTTTCAGAACCTTCCGACCACCCCCCCGCCCTTCCAGAGTGCTCTATTCGGCCCATCCCGAACATTTTTCTCTTTCCTTTTTTTTCTTTCGAGGACGCATTTTTTTCTATTTATATCGGAGAGTTGAAACTTTAAGGGGGGGTTCGGAGTAAGACGAGCCTTCTTCTGTATTTTTTTCAAAAATTTTAAAACACCCCCTACTTATCCAGTGGGCGTCATCCAGTTTTTCGTATTTCTTGTTTTAGTAATTTCTTTTTTTCTATTTCCATCGAAGAGTTGAAACTTTCAGGGATGGTTCGGGGTGAGACGAGCCTTCATCTGTATTTTTTTCAAAAAAATTTAAAACACCTCCTACTTATCCAGTGGGCGTCACCCGGTTTTTCGTTTTTTTTTTCTTTTAGTGATTTCTTTTTTTCTATTTCTATCGGAGAGTTGAAACTTTCAGGGATGGTTCGGGGTAAGACGAACCTTCATCTGTATTTTTTTCAAAAATTTTAAAGTACCCCCTACTTTTCCAGTGGGCGTCACCCGGTTTTTCGTTTTTCTTCTTTTAGTGATTTCTTTTTTTCTATTTATAACAGAGAGTTGAAACTCTCAGGGATGCCGGAGGATATAAACGGCTTGTATTGGGAATTTTTTCAACATTTTTTAAACAACACAATTTTACCTAAAAGCAGTTTAAACTTGGAAAACTAGTTTTATATTTTTTATATCTACTAATTGAGTTTTAAAAACTTGAATAGTGAAAAAAGTAAAAGTCGTAGAGAGTTGAAATTTTACAGACGTATAGAGGTAAAAATCTATAAGATTTTGGACATCAACCCCCACCCCCAGAGGGCACGGTTTAAGGTACGCTCAAAATTTTTTCCTCAGTTTATGTAAAATTATCGATCGAATCGATCCCGACTACTCCCACCCCTCTAGAACCTGCACAACCCCCGGGGAAAATTTTTGAAAATCGAAAAAACGCGCCGGATCAGAAGTCGGTCGACCGAGCGGGAGGGTGGCGGCCGTATTTTTTAGAAATTAAAAACGATTTCAAAGCGACGCGCGGTGCCCGATTTTTTAATTTTTGCCCCCTTTTTTACTTTCGGGCGTACTTTCGTGGAGGTATTTTTTTCTATGGAAATCGAAGAGATGAAACTTTCAGGGTAGGCTGGGGGTGAGACGAGCCATGATCCGTAATTTTTTCAAAACCCCCCGAACACCCCCCGCCCCTCCAGAGCGCGTTATTTGGCCTACCCCAGAATTTGTTTTCAATTTCTTTCAAGGACGCATTTTTTTCTATTTAAATTGAAGAGTTGCAACTTTCAGGGTGTGTAGGGGGTGGGACGAGCCATGATCCGTAATTTTTTCAAAAAACACAACTCCCCCCCCCCCACCTCTCCAGAGCGCGTTATTTTTCCTACCCCAGAATTTGCTTTCAACTTCTTTCAAGGATGTATTTTTTTCTATTTAAATTGAAGAGTTGAAACTTTTAGGGTAGGTGCGGGGTACAACTAGCCTTGCTCCGTAATTTTATTAAATTTTTTGAAACACCCGCTACCCTTCCAAAGCGTGTTATTTGGCCTGACCCAAATTTGAATTTTTTTTATTTTTCTAATCGTTTGCGAGTTATGAATTTTTTTTTGTGTCAAGGCACCATATTTTTCATCCGAAATTTGGGTGAAAATCGCATGACATGGATTCGGCTGAAATTTTCACCTTTAAGATACCTCTTACCGGAAGGGTTATAAAGTGACAATTATTTTATCTTTGGGGGACCCCGTTCGTAAAGTAATAGTAGGTAAAATTGTGTTCTTTTTATTTTTAATTAAAAAAAATTATTTAATTATTATTATTTTAATTTTTATTAATTTTCAATTTTTAATTTTTTTAAATTTTTTTAATTTTTTTTTTATTTTTAAATTTTTTTAATTCGTTTGTCACCAATTAAAAACATTCAAAAATTTAAAAAGAAAATTAAAAAAATTTAAAATTAAAAATTAATAAAAATTAACCCGTTTTTGCTCAACGATTTTTTTTTTCAAATTTTTCTGTGCAGTTTCCTAACACAAAAAATTCAAACGGCAATCGTGCGTTTTCCTTTAGTGCACAGTGGTCTTACCAATCATAAATTTATCATAAACAAACGACGCAGTATGCTGGTGCACGTGCAATTCTTCGAAAATGTAGATGTTCCACTAATGGAACAGTGGGAAAAAATGGGTTAATAAAAATTAAAAATTAAAAAAAAAAATTGTTTAAATTAAAAAAAAAAATTATTAAAAATAAAAAGAACACAATTTTACCTACTTCTACTTTAGCTCGGAAAAACTAGTTTAATACTACTAAATAATCTTTATTCATTCTTATGGTGTTGAATTGCAAAGCGGGCCATAGGGATTTACATGTAAAATTTTTAATGTGTTAAAATTGGCTCCTCTAATTTTTTGACAGCATCGGTCTTCATACGTTATTTTTAAAGCTTTTTAAGCTGAATCATTTGGTACCTTACTCGATGGTTTCTGCAGAGTATTTACCGAGATATTTGCAAAAAACTTTACTATCATTTTGAATTAAAAAGAAAGGTTTGCCATGAAATCATAATGGCGGATATTTAATTTTGTTCTAAAAAGTGACAATAGATGTCACATTGCGATTTACAACCGGCGGTGTTTTCTGCACAAGAAAAAGTATTTATAAGCAAATGATTTCACTCAGGTACTAAGAAGTGTAAGTGATTTGTTGATTTTTGTTGAATTTCCGAAGAAGGCAATACCCAGGAATGAGTATTAAAAATAATGTAAGTAGACCGATGTTATAAGATAATTAAGGGAGCCAATTGTAACACATTTTAAATTGTACTTTTGCGCTGGATATTCACGTACAGTTCTTAAACAGTACCGGAGTAAAACGTTTTAATTATAAATACTTTTTCTTATGTAGAATACACGGCCGATTGTAAATCGTAATGTGACATCTATTGTCACTTTTTCGAACAAAATGAAATATCGGCCATTATGATTTCATGGCAAACCTGACATCTAAATATATTCAGAAGCATTCAATTGGCACATCGACCCTCTCCGATACATTTAATTAATTCGGGTCAACCCTCCCGTCCCCGAGGAGGTGTTACACCTTGCAGATCAATTCCCCGTGTAAACCCCACTAATCAGTTAAGTTAACGTCCTGGATATCTTAAACCCGGAAGCATACAAGACCGATTTAATTTCACATATTGACATTCTTGTAATCATGTTTACCGAGAGCATGAATGGATGATTTACCGCGGCGCAGAAGTTTATTAGGTTTATTACCGAGCCATAACTTAGCATTATCATAATCCGGTGCGCCCTTATTATATAAGTTTAAGGGGAAACTAATATAAATGGGTGATAAATTAGATCCGAACATCATAAACATTGATTACATTCGGTCGCCGCTGCATCTTTACATCTTCTGAGCGGATCCGCTCCAGACGCAATAATAGAGTAATAGAGTTAGCTCCGGTCGGCCACCCTCCCTCCTTCTTGTATCGTCCTTTCGTGCCGTGAAATTGCTCGACTGTAAGATGAAACTGCAATGGATTAATCGTCCGACGGTTCTGTAATGAATTATCCCGTGTTACGCAACCGTTTGACCGCAATATATGAACGCGTCTCGCTTTTTGATTAACTGTTACACCCCCGCGTGGCGTAGTGGTAACGGGTGTGACCTAATCGTGGAAAAAAAAACGTGTTTCGGTTTTATTGTTTCATTAAAGAGATAATTTGTTTTTTTCGCCATAATACGGTAGAACTAATATAAAATAGAAACTAATTAGATTGCTGAAGATGAATTTTTAAAGTTCAATATATTTGGTGTTAACATCTGAATCTTATTATATCGTGTAAGCCACAAAATTTTATGTATATCATGAGACTATATTAGTTCAGCATTCAGGCAATAGATTCCGCCACTTTGGCGTTTCTACCTTTACATTAGTTCAATTGAATTAGATTTAAAAAAATGAATTAATCTCAAACATGACTGCTATATGTGGTAAGTAAAACACGTGTGTTGAGAATTTTCACAAATTTTTAATGTCGAAACACTGCGACATATGTTTCGCTAAGTTTCTCTCTCTCAGGCATGGCCAACTCTGAAACAAAATTCTGTGGCTCACACCTTATTATACGAAACGTGTAACTCGAGAACACGATTACATAAGTGCAGGATGTAAACTGCAGAAAACACGCGCGCATCTCGATAGGTCTGTAACAATTTACCATTTCACACCAACTATTATTATTATTATTTAAATTGTAAATATACGAAAACGGTGGTGCATTTCCAACGTATTGCATTTTATCGCGTAACGCTCCGAAAATCAAGTTTGAAAGTATAATAGACTCGATGCACAGCACAGCACACATCTAGAATTCTAGTTGAAGTCCCCATGTTCCAATTGAATTCTTTTCCCACCATCCACTTTTCAACTCGCTACATATTCAGCACACTTGGCTTCAATTTCCCATCGTCTTGTTATTTTACGTTTGTCTCCACACACACACACACACACACACACACGTAAGTCACTTCAGATGATAATGCACTTCATCCTTCGGAATCTACATCAATGTTAATCCATCCTAAACTATAAGAAAAAAGTCGTTTATTAACAACGATTATAATGTAGTAAAATTGTGATGTAACCTTTATGTTACTTTCTCCGATTTGATCCGTTAGAGTGTACATCATCTTCATCAGAAGAACGAGAAAGATCGATTGCAGTTTCAAATTTTCAGCTAGCAAAACTGACAAAAAAGTTGAAAATTTTAGAAAAAAGTCGATTTTTCAACTTTTTTAATAATCACCGTAGCCCTTTATGTAATTAGTGCTAATTAGTCGGATTCAATTAAAATTGGCGATTTTTCATTTTTGACGAAAACTTGAAAAAGTTCCCAAGGGTCCCCCCTTCTTACTTTTGCTAAAAAAATGGCTTTGGAATGATTTCCTGAAGAAACCGCTGGTTCGATTCGGGGTTTCTATACATCACTGGAAAGGTACCTTCAAGACCTGTCAGAAAACGTATTTGCGCAACCACAAACATCAATATTAAGACCGTGAGGCGTTCGCAAAGAAAACTTGAAATTGGAAAAAATCTAAAAAATCAACTTTTATTAATAATCATCGAAAACCTTCATGTAATACCATTTTTTCATCAGAAGAACGAGCTAAAACTGTTGGCGTTAAAAAATTTCATCTACGAAAATTTGCAAAAAAGTTGGCAAGTCACCATGAACTTTATGAATTTTTTTTTTAATAATCAATTTTTTCAAACTTTGAACTGCCATAGCGGCTAAACGAAGAATCCAAATCGGACGCGGATTTCAAATATGTGTCCCTTGGGTGCTAATTAGTCGGATTCAATTAAAATTGGCGATTTTTAATTTTTGACGAAAACTTGAAAAACTACCCAAGGGTCCCCCCTTCTTACTTTTGCTCGAAAATTGGCTTTGAAATGATTTCCTGAAGAAACCACTAGTTCGATTCGGGGTTTCTATACATCACCAAAAGGATCCCTTCAAGACCTTTCAGAAAATGTATTTGCGCAACCACAAACGTCAATTTTAAGACCGTGAGGCGTTCGCAAAAAGAAATCGAAAATGGAAAAAATCGAAAAAATCAACTTTTTTAATAATCACTGTAAATATTCATGTAATACTTTTTTTTTCATCAGAAGAACGAGATAAAACGATTGGAGTTAAAAAATTTGCAAAAAAGTTGGCAAGTCACCATGAATTTTATGGAAAATTTTGAAGAAAGTCGATTTTTTCAAACTTTAAACGGCCATAGCGGCTAAACGAAGAATCCAAATCGAACGCGGACTTCAAATATGCATCCCTTGGGTGTGAATTAGTCGGATTCAAGTAGAATTAGCGATTTTTAATTTTTGTCGAAAACTTGAAAAACTATCCAAGGGTCCCCCCTTCTTACTTTTGCTCAAAAATTGGCTTTGAAATAATTTCCTGAAGAAACCACTGGTTCGATTCGGGGTTTCTATACATCACTGGAAAGGTACCTTCAAGACCTGTCAGAAAATGTATTTGCGCAACCACAAACGTCAATTTTAAGACCGTGACGCGTGTGCAAAGAAAACTCAAAAATGGAAAAAATCGAAAAAATCTACTTTTTTAATAATCATCGTAGATCTTCATGTAATACCTTTTTTTTCATAAGAAACGCGAGCCAAATCCATTGGCGTTAAAAAATTTCATCTAAAAAAAATTGCAAAAAAGTTGGCAAGTCGCAATGAAAATTTTTGAAAAAAATCGATTTTTTCAAACTTTGAACTGCTAGTAGCTGCTAAACGAAGAATCCAAATCGGACGCGGATTTCAAATCTGTGTCCCTTGGGTGCTAATTATTCGGATACAATTAAAATTGGCGATGTTTAATTTTTAACGAAAACTTACTTTTGCTCAAAAATTGGTTTTGAAATGATTTCTTGAAAAAACCACTGGATCGATTCGGGATTTCAATACATCACCAAAAAGATGCCTTCAAGACCTTTCAGAAAATGTATTTGCGCAACCACAAACGTCAATTTTAAGACCGTGCAAATTGCAAATCTTCACATTTAACAATTGTCCATTTTTGACAGTAAGAAATTGTAATTATTGACATTTAGAAATTATTGTTTTTTACATTTAGAAATGATCATTTTTTACTGTAAGAAATTGCCATTTTTGACATTTGAAAATAATAGAAATCGCCAGTTTTAATATTTCGAACTGGTCATTTTTGACAGTAAGCAATTGTCATTTAAAAAATGCATTTTGGCATTTAGAAATGATAATATTTTATATTTAGAAATTGTCAGTTTTAATATCTATTATTGGTTATTTTTGACATTTAGAATTGATCATATTTTATGTTTAGAAATTGTCAGTTTTAATATGTTTTATTGGTTATTTTTGACGTTTAGAAATGATCATATTTTATGTTTAGAAATCGTCAGTTTTAATATTTTCAAATGGTCATTTTTGACAGTAAGAAATCGTCCTTTTTTATAGTAAGAAATTATCATTTTTAGCATTTATAAATGATCATATTTTATGTTTAGAAATTGTCAGTTTTAATATTTAATATTGGTCATATTCGAAACTTGGAAATAGCAATTTTTGACATTTTTATATGGTCATATTTTATGTTTAGAAATCGTCAGTTTTAATATTTAATATTGGTCATTTTTGACATTTGGAAATAGCAATTTTTGACATTTGTATATGGTCATATTTTATGTTTAGAAATCGTCAGTTTTAATATTTAATATTGGTCATTTGTGACATTTGGAAATAGCAATTTTTGACATTTAGAAATAGTCATATTTTATGTTTAGAAATCGTCAGGTTTAATATTTGGAAATGACAGTAAATTTTCCTGAAACCCCCTAATGCGTTTCTCACTTTTGCTCAAAATTGGCTTTGAAATGATTTCCTGAAGAAACCAGTGGTTCGATTCGGAGTTTCTATACATCACTGGAAAGATATCTTCAAGACCTGTCAGAAAATGTATTTGCGCAACCACAAACGTCAATATTAGGACCGTGAGGCGTTCGCAAAAAAAAATCGAAAAAGAAAAAAAATCGAAAAAATCAACTTTTTTAATAATCATCGAAAACCTTCATGTAATACCTATTTTTCATCAGAAAAACGAGCTAAATCGATTGGCGTTAAAAATTTTCATCCAGAAAAAATTGCAAAAAAGTTAGCAAGTCACCATGAACTCTATAGAAAATTTTGAAAAAAATCGATTTTTTCAAACTTTGAACTGCCATAGCGGCTAAACGAAGAATCCAAATCGAACGCGGTTTTCAATTCTGTGCTCCTCGGGTGCTAATTAGTCGGATTCAATTAAAATTGGCGATTTTTTATTTTTGACAAAAACTTGAAAAACTACCCAAGGGTCCCCCCTTCTTACTTTTGCTCGAAAATTGGCTTTGAAATGATTTCCTGAAAAAACCACTGGTTCGATACGGGGTTTCTATACATCACTGGAAAGGTACCTTCAAGACCCTTCAGAAAATGTATTTGCGCAACCACAAACGTCAATTTTATGACCGTGACGCGTTCGCAAAAAAAAAACTCGAAAATGGAAAAAATCGAAAAAAATCAACTTTTTTAATAATGATCGGAGATCTTCATGTAATACCTTTTTATTCATCAGAAGAACGAGCTAAATCGATTGGCATTAAAATAATTCATCTAAAAAAATTTGCAAAAAAGTTAGCAAGTCACCATGACCTTTATAGAAAATTTTGAAAATAGTCAATTTTTGCAAACTTTAAACGGCCATAGCGGCTAAACGAAGAATCCAAATCGAACGCGGATTTCAATTCTGTGCTCCTCGGGTGCTAATTAGTCGGATTCAATTAAAATTGGCGATTTTTAATTTTTGACGAAAACTTGAAAAACTATCCAAGGGTCCCCCCTTCTTACTTTTGCTCAAAAATTGGTTTTGAAATGATTTCTTGAAAAAACCACTGAGTCTATTCGGGATTTCTATACATCACCATAAAGATCCCTTCAAGATCTTTCAGAAAATGTATTTGCGCAACCACAAACATCAATATTAAGACCGTGAGGTGTTCGCAAAGAAAACTCGAAAATGGAAAAAATGGAAAAAATCAACTTTTTTAATAATCATCGTAGACCTTCACGTAATACCATTTTTCATCAAAAAACGAGACAAAACGATTGGTGTTAAAAAATTTCAGCTATCTTAAATAACAAAAAAGTTGGCAAGTCATTTTGAAAATTTTACTGTCGATATCCTTTATGATACTTTCTCCGATTTGATCCATTAGAGTTTACATCATCTTCGTCGGAAGAACGTGAAAGATCGATTGCAGTTTCAAATTTTCAGCTACTAAACTGACAAAAAAAGTTGAAAATTTTAGAAAAAAGTCGATTTTTCTGACTTTGAACGTTCATAGCAGCTAAACGAAGAGTCCAAATCGAACGGGGTTTTCAAATCCGTGCTCCGTGGGTACTAATTAGTCGGATTCAATTAAAATAGGCGATTTTTAATTTTTAACGAAATCTTGAAAATTTTACTTTTGCTCAAAAATTGTCTTTGAAATAATTTCCTGAAGAAACCACAGGTTCGATTCGGGGTTTCTATACATCAGTGGAAAGATACCTTCAAGACCTTTCAGAAAATGTATTTGCGCAACCACAAACGTCAATATTAAGACCATGAGGCGTGCGCAAAAAAAAATCGAAAATGGAAAAAATGGAAAAAATCAACTTTTTTAATAATCATCGTAGACCTTCACGTCATACCTTTTTTTCGTCAGAAAAACGAGACAAATCGATTCGCGTTAAAAAAATTCAGCTATCTTAAATAACAAAAAAGTTAGCAAGTCATTTTGAAAATTTTACTGTCGATATCCTTCAAGTGTTGCAAATTTGGAGGTAAACTATTGTGCATCAAACATTTATCCAATTAACAGTTATTATTATCCCCGATGATAATCCAGTTGATTATTAATAAAGTTTGAGCTAATGATTCGGAATTGAAACGCTCGATTCCGTACAAACAAACATCCCCGGTAATTTATATTAAACAAATGCTCCGCCGAAGTTGGCCGAATGTGGTATTAGCCTCGAGTGGTCAGAAATTTATTAAGCCGATAAACCGGGCAGCGATATTGGCGAAAATATAATAATCGCTCGCAAAATTATGGTAAATTCGCAATCGTGCTGATTCATGCTCGCATTATTCTATAATAAATAAATCTAATCCAGGAGTGCGCATTATTTGCGGTTTGACGTTCATTACATTGGTATGGTTCGATCAATGGATCTTTATTTCATTTTTAGACTTAAATTATTGGACGTCTCACATCCGCTTGAATATTTCCTTATGTGTAAATATATCTGTATGTAGTGGCTAATGTGAATAACGTTTTATCTTATCTTATCTTATCTTTGCGTGTGCGTCATTACCGAAAACTTGGATGACATACGTACACACATGATTGCGTCTAATTCAAGAGAGTAAACGCAGCATAGAAATGTTGTCGGAGCTATGACGTGCACGCAAAGATCCATTGTTCAAACCATAACAAACCCTGTATCCTGGCAAGCTAAAACTGATTTGTAATTTGCTGAATTTTGTTCTCGTTTAACACATGGTGAAACATTTTTAATATGTTCGGTTTTTGATGAATACGGCTTAATTGATGGATTTGTAAAGTACAGACCTGTACGGCGGACTAAATCAAATTATGCCGCGAAAATACGTTGTTGTGATTGGCCAAACGGGCGCCGTTTTTACAGGCTCGAACTGCTTAAAACAGTAATGGCCGCTCTTATGATCAGCTGATCTCTCGCCGTTCCTTGTGTCCCACCGGTTACACGCGTTTCACCGCAGTTTTTGAGTTTTTAGCCAGTTGATCGTGTAAGAATGGATTCCTCCTATAATATAATCTAATTTTGACTTCAGCAACCTTCACATTCGATTCATAACTTATGTACACTTGCAACTACACACAGTTGATCGTGTAAGAATGGATTCTTCCTATAATATAATCTAATTTTGACTTCGACAACCTTCACATTCGATTCATAACTTACGTACACCTGCAACTGTATCAAAACTACATTTCGCAGCTTTCAATTTATAAACGATAACTTTTGTTATGCGTGTGTGTGGAAAGTGAAACTGTATTCCTCGGACACGGTAACATAATTTCAAATTCGGGCCGTACTCGAACGTCAGATAAAATACGTCGGAATGTTATCCGGAAATCCCACAGGTTAAATATCGCCGTTGACACATCCCTTGGGGGCTGGGGGGGCGCCCCGGCCCCACCTGCCATCTCGCATCTATCCGGACGCCCGATATAAGGTGCCACTCGTTCGGGGTGCTTTTTGGGGCCGCTGCGAACTTTACGGTCTGTCGCCCTTAAAATGGGATTAGTTTTACGCGAACTTGACAAGATATGATTTTTATGTACCGAATATAATCCGGGGAAACTTCTGAAATCCATGTGCGAATATCCGCAACACGCGCCCCCTCCCCACAGTCCCCACACCATCTTTGGAAATAAGCAAAGAGAATTGATAACTGCTGGAATGATATATTTCCAGGATTATGAATTAAAATTTAGAATATTTTAAGCTTGTGGCAGCTAATCAGTGGCGGTTCGTGGAACATGTTTTTGAAGAAAGAAAGCAAGATTTATCTTCCTGGACCAAAGTACACTGCGAAGAAAAAGTGTTTCAAGAATTAATTAAAAATTCTTGCTGAGCTTGAAAGTACAGGTGGTGCTATGGCTCCTAGGCTCTATATAACGAGCCGCCCCTGGTACTAATCATCAAACACACTAAATAACAGTGACCATTTTAAATTCAATGAGTTGAAAAAAAAAGTAGAGCCAAAATAGAATTTTTTCCCGTAAGAATCATCCAATTTGGTTGAAAATTCGCTGAGTTATGTGCAAAAACCACCCATAACTTGGTGCCAAATCGTCGTAGGAACTTCGTTCTTTGAGTCCTGCATAGGGAGTTGATCAAATTTTAATGCCTTTATGGAGGATCCAGTCGACAATTTTTTTCCAACTTCGTACACATCGTCAAAGTTGGACTTGGTTTCCTGAGGGGTGTTAGAGGGGGGCGGAAGGGGTTACGCTTAAGTTCGCATGCATGACTTTAAAGAAGACACTTCAAAGTTTTTCGCCCTCAAAGATTCATCAAAATCGATTGAAAATACACCGAGTTATGGCGGTTTGAAAATGATCGAAATTTTTGTTTAAATTTTTTCCACCATTTTCTAAAATCGATTATAAAAATTATTTACTCATTTTTTTATTTCAGTTTAAAATATTACCCGTATTGAATTATGCCCTGTACATTCCTTTCTCTTTAAAATTTCACCTCGTGCTCATTACTCTGTTTGCTCTCTGCTGTACAGAAGAATATACAAATTAACAACATTCATACAAAGTAAACAGCGCTCGTTATTTAAACTGCGGTTTGTAGCGCCGAACCGAAACCTTAATCTATTACCCCGGTGTTTACACTGGATGCACTCCGCGCCCCGCCTTTATTTACCGAAAGTAACGACCCCCGGATCAAATGAAAAGTACGTACCGAGGACTGCACGTAAGATTTTCCATTTCCCCCGTCCGGAAAAGTGAAGAGTCTCGGCCCGTTAAAAGAACCGGAAATTATTTCTTAGGGCCCTCGCAGGCGACGACGACGACGGCGACGGCGGCGCTAATTTAAATTTTTCGAACACTCCCGCAATTTACGTGTTAATTATATTTCGAGATGTCGAGCAGACATGATACAGATGGTGAATTTATATTTGAAGTTCCCCCCACACTCGCCGATAAATTTTACTCTAGTAATTGCAGTAAACTCTCAAAATTATGTTAATTAAGGCGGGAAATCTTGACGGGGTAATTAGTTACATTACGCTCGGTGTAAATTGAACTGCTAAACTTCGGTAATAATACTTATCTACCTGTGAATTAGTACAAACGTCAAGTTTTATGTGGTACGCGTTAAAATTATATTTAAAAAATCCGATGCCGCCGATTTAACTAGCGGCGCCCTCTATGTTTCATCCGCCCAACTAAAAATCCATCGGTGTGCATTTCAAGATAACAATGTGTGCGGTGGTGCCACCTATGTTTTACCTGTCGCAACTACAATAAATCAACGATAATGCATTTCAAAAAACTCAACTTTACTAATCGAAAATTTAAATTTGATTGTACAATTTCAAACCCAAAATTTTTGTGGAAAACGATGGCTGCTGAGAATTCGTACCTACATTTTATTTGTCCCAAGCACAATAAATCAACGACAATGCATTACAAAACGCTCAACTTTACTGATCGAAAATTTAAATTTGATTGTACAATTTCGTACCCAAAAATTGGCTGATAAGAATTCGTACTGAGGAAATGTAAATAATCTAGGAGTAATATGGTAAAGAGTAGTTGTGAATTTAAGTATACAGGGTGTTTCAGAGCTCTGGGAACGGTCAATCACGTGCTTATTTGTCAAAATTTCGAAAAATGCTTTATACAAAAATTGTGTATAATAGTGAGCTGCACGCCCTAAAAATATTTACATTTATACAGGGTGTCTCATAACAAAGTTACAGACCAAACTTCTGTTTTTTTTTTTTAAATGGAACACCCTGTATTTTTTGTCATTTTTGAATTATATGGAGCAAATAAAGGTGAATTACTTCAATACTCCCTATACCTATTGTTTGCCGTTTTCGAAATATTTGAAGATTTGTTGAAATGCATGGTCTGGGTGAAATTTTATTTTTGCCCCGGTGATTGACGTTGAACGATTAAAATCATTTCTATTATTTGGTTGAAGGTTCTAACTATAGAGCCAACCATGATTTCATACAAAAAATTATACAGGATGATAAAAAAATGCGGTAGAAAAACCCAAATTATAAAGTTGAATAACTTCGTTTTTTCAAATGGCACACCCTGTATTTAGTAACGTATTCTCAAGTAGAATCTAATAATCTTTCAGATTATAATATATATTCCTGATATGATAATCGCCGAATACAAGAAAACTATTGAGATTAGGAACAGGGAACCCTTGTACAATCTGAAAGATAATTGGTTTCTACTTAAGAATACGTTACTAAATACAGGGTGTGCCATTTGAAAAAACGAAGTTATTCAACTTTACAAGTTGGGTTTTTCTACCGCATTTTTTTATCACCCTGTATAATTTTTTGTATAAAATCATGGTTAGCTCTATAGTTCGAACCTTTAACCAAATAATAGAAATGATTTTAATCGTTCAACATCAATCACTGGGGCAAAAATAAAATTTCACCCAGACCATGCATTTCATCAAATCTTCAAATATTTCGAAAACGGCAAACGATAGGTATAGGGAGTATTGAAGTAACTCACCTTTATTTGTTCCATATAATTCAAAAATGACAAAAAAATACAGGGTGTTCCATTAAAAAAAACATAAGTTTGGTCTGTAACTTTGTTATGAGACACCCTGTATAAATTTCAATATTTTAAGAGCATGCAGCTCACTATTATACACAACTTTTGTATAAAACATTTTTCGAAATTTTGACAAATAAGCACGTGATTGACCGTTCCCAGAGCTCTGAAACACCCTGTAAACCTATGATTTATGTATTCGAATTCAAATAGGGGAAATTCAAGAACAATCCAACAGTTATTATTACACACATTTCGCGATGAGCACGTGTCGCATTTAGCGCGTTGAATGATTTACATATATTAAAAAAATCCGATGCTGCAATTTTGTCCAGTAGCGCCCTCTAGGTTTCATTCAAGCAACTAAAAATCCATCGGTGAACATTTCAAGAAAACTGTGTTAGTGGCGCCACCTATGTTTTACCAGTGACAACTACAATAAATCAACGATAAGGCATTTCAAGAGGCTCAACTTTCCTAATCGAAAATTTAAGGCCGCTTAACCACGACCCGTTAACGGCAACGGAAACGGGAACTAAAGTTAAATATGATTCGCATGTTGACACGCACAACTAGTGGCGGCTGGTGGATTTCCGTAGGGAGGGCTAAGACAAAGATGTCGCTCGTACCGCACTACTTAGTATGGTTTAAAAAGATATTACGAAATATTCGTTTGGAAATCTGAAATTTTTGATTTTATCGAATCGCTAAGATATTGAGCGTGTTTTTTGATGATTTTAATGGATTAGTTAGTTAGTTACTAAACCTTTATTAAAACCTGGTTTTATACAGGGTTTTAAAGGGCAATTGACTAAAGTCTTTCAGCCCGTTTAACCATACATTCTGAACATCTTACAATATTTAATTTGTGATACATTTGGTGTTAGTACTACCGCTTAATTTTAATTATTTGACGTGTTAGTAGAACAAAAAAAAATCAATTTATTTATTTTATTTTAAAAATTATTATGAAACATTAATAATCGATTAACGAAAACTGTCAAAAGGCAGCAAATTCACGATTTCGATTTTTAAAAATTGCTGAGGTGTTAAAAACATTTCTTAATAATGATAACTTACATGTTAAAAGTATTAACACATTGGCTGCCAACAAGTTTTTTTTGTAAAATTTCAAAAAAAGTTTTTAAGTTTTATTTTATAAAATGAGTAAGAATATGCTTATTTAACTGACTAACGTGACTGACAGCGCTAAATAGTAAGTTTGAAGTAGGTACTAGCTGTCAGTCACCGATGACTGACAAAGCGGTCAACGTGTTAAAAAATATTCATGTCAAAGTAACATAGTACTTATTCTCAGTTTGAGCTTGCTCAGATATGTTACTGATCCAAGTGTGCTAACTGGGTTCTGTATCAATGTTTCTTCTCAACGGGGGCTTTTTTCTGACAATCCACATTAGGAAGCGATGGCCATGTTAAGGGGGCGAATGCCCTTTTTTGGAATAGTCGAGTAGGACATTAAAGCACGGCCGATTGTTGTAAATTCAAGTACATAAATACCTCAACTTTTATGTTTTACGTATGCTATAAGCATGCGTCGCATTTAACATGTTTCACTCTGTACAACATGTTTAAGTAACGAGTTTGAAGCACGGGCGAAAGAAAGTAAATGTGGACTTACCCAAAGCACTAATCTGTTGAGAAGATTGGAGACTTCTCGGCGTATAAATCACTGCATCGTCCTCTTGTTTCCATTCCATTAAATTCACTGGAGAAATTATGACGCTTACGAAAATCTGTTACAGAATCCGATGCCGCCATTTTAACTGGTGGCGCTCTCTAGGTTTCGCCCATCCAACTAAAATCCATCGGTGGGGAGTGTTAGTAGCGCCCCCTACGTTTTGCTTGTCTCAACTAAAATAAATCAACGATATTAACTTTATAATACGAAAATTTAATTTGATTGTACAATTTTAAACCCAACATTTTCGTGAAAAACAATGGTTGATAGCAATTCGGACTGAGAAAGCATGAATAATATATGTGCAGTCAGGCAGGACCTTAAAGCACGAACGATTGTTGTAAATGTAAGTACATAAATACCTCAACTGTTATGTTTTACGTATGCTATAAGCATGTGTAGCATTTAATATGTTTCACTGTGTACAACATGTTTAACACGTTCGCTGCCACCGACGCGCTAGTGCGGCCAACTTTATATTTGCGTATGTGCGATCTCAATTGTAGTGGCAGCGAACTTGTTAAGTAACGAGCAATTCGAAAGGAGTTTGAAGCACGGGCGAAAGAAAGTAAATGTGAACTTACCCAATGCACTTATCTGTTGGGAACATTGGAAACTTCTCGGCGTATAAAATCTCTGCATCGTCCTCTTGTTTCCATTCCATTAAATTGCGGCACATCATTGGAAAAATTATGACGCTTACGAAAATCTGTTTCAGAATCCGATGCCGCCATTTTAAATGGTGGCGCTCTCTAGGTTTCGCCCATCCAACTAAAATCCATTGGTGGGGAGTGTTAGTGGCGCCACCTATGTTTTGCGTGTGGCAACTAATAAATCCATGATATTAATATTGTTTATGCTGGAGGCTTCTACTTCGTTATACATTTTAAATATTATAATAAAACACTTTTAACTTTATATATAAGTTATACAAAACAAAGTTAAAAGTGTTTTATTACAATGATATTAACTTTATTAATCGAAAATTTAATTTGATTGTACAATTTCAACATTTTCGAGAAAGACGATGGTTGATGGCAATTCGGACTGAGGAAGCGTGAATAATATATGTGCAGTCAGGCAGGACCTTAAAGCACGAACGATTGTTGTAAATTTTAAGTATATTAGAAATACCTCGACTGCTATGATTTGTGTATTCGGATTCAAAAGGGAAAATTCAAAAATAATCCAGCATTATTTCGCAATTTAGTGCGGTAAAAATCGTTATTTATTATACGAATGTGAAATGTATGTAATTTGTCCCGCAAGAAAAAGTTTAGAAGTAATTTTCTTAAGAGACTAATGAGTAATTTCACATGAGTATAATATAACATTTTATCCAAAATCGTCTGAAGTTGCATTAAATATTAAAATCCAGTGACGGTTCGCGGGGTTTTTTCTGGTACGTCCGAGGAACAAGAGGTGGTAATACAGATAGGTGCGGTCTCTGCAACTGACCCTACCTATCTGTATTACCACCTCTTGTTCCTCGGCCGTACCAGAAAAAAACCCGCGAACCGTCACTGTTGAATCATGTTTATAAAATTTTGACGTACGTGGTGCCAATTTGAAATATTTCAAAAATCTTACGAAGGATCTATGTATTCCGTGAGTCCGAGTTACTCTCTGACTACGGGGTAATGAACAACATTACATCCTTCAAATTACCGCAGGAACTCGCTTATTAGACCCGATTTTGGATCAAATTTATTTAAAAAATCCAATTCTGCAGTTTTGTCTGGTGGCGTCCTCTAAGTTTCGTTCGCACCAACTAAAAATCCATCGATTAGCATTTCAAGTGTGTTAGTGGCGCTCCCTATGTTTAGCGTGTGGTAACTAAAATTAATCAACGATAATGCATTTCAAGAGGCTCAACTTAATCAATCAAGAATTTAAATTTGATTGTACAATTTCAAACCGAAAATTTTTGCGAAATAAAATAAAATTCCCTCAAAGAAAAATTTTCGGGCCACGCAATGTCACCTCAACTACCCAAGGAATGATCTTAACTCGTCCATAAACACCTCTTAATTTTAAAGTCCGTATGAATTGCATTCGATCTTTGCTTATGTCTTCAAAAACTGGTTAAGGAACCGCTGAAACCTATTCTATGTGATTATTATGTATTTGTGAGTTATGTGATGTTGCGTAATTAAATAATTAAACACAGTTAAATTCCTTACTTCACTCGTTTATTTATGACACTAAATGTACATTTCGAACACACGATTAACTGATCAGTTAACTATTGAAAATGAACACATCGTGTTCGAAATGTACATTTAGTGTCATAAATAAACGAGTGAAGTAAGGAATTTAACTGTGTTTAATTATTTAATGTATTCTATGTGAATACGCTTAAATGTTTTCAAAAATTGGTTAAGGGGGTGATGAAACCTATTCTATAGTTTTGATGGAATAAATAAAACTCGGACATAAAAGTAAACATAGGTATTTGATTACAAGTTAAGATTAATTACGATAAATACAAATAGTGTGCACAAATAAAAAATGCTCGTGTACAAACCCCTAAATATACAAACACAGTTTACATTAAAAAAAAAATTATTTACAACTGAACGAATCTCATGTAACATACACATTAACTATAAAAATAAAATATCTAATATCATAATCACATTTTATGCTCTTTCGCCTTCGAAATAGGCAAATTTAAATATATTAATCATATTTTTATACGCGTAGCGTACCAACCCACATCTTTGAAAATGTACAGGCCCTACATTGCATGGGATAATCCACTACGGCAATATGCAGCGGTTATTATGTCATGCTGCCGTATTTGCGGCTCGGCGGCCAAACGGGACCCTCCGACGAACCGGGCAACGGCGCCCTCGTGAAGGCGTTCGACATGGAGTCCCGGAGCCTCTCCCTGAACGTCTTGTATTCCATGTCGCCGGACTGCTGGCCGAAGTTAAAGTCGGCCACTTCCACGATGAATCTGTAAAAAATTTAATGTAAATTTTACCTAAATACAAAAAAACCTTTTTCAGACCGCCATAACTCGGCGTATTTTGATGAATCTTTGAGGACGAAAAACTTTGAAGTGTCTTCTTTAAAGTCATGCATGCTAACTTAAGCGTAACCCCATGCGCCCCCCTCTAACACCTCTGTGAAAAAAAAAAGTTTTTTCGGGAAACATGGTTTTGCACTTTTTTTTCAAACACCCATAACTCGGTGCCAAATCGTAGTAGGAACTTCGTTCTTTGAGTCCTGCATAGGGAATTGATCAAATTTGAATGCCTTTATGGTGGATCGAGTCGACAAAATTTTTCCAACTCCGTAGACATCGTCAAAGTTGGACATGGTTTCCTGAAAAGGCATTTTCTTCACAGGGATGCTAGAGGGGGGCGGAAGGGGTTACGCTTAAGTTCGCATGCATGACTTTAAAGAAGACACTTCAAAGTTTTTCGTCCTCAAAGATTCATCAAAATCGATTGAAAATACGCCGAGTTATGGCGGTGTTTCATTTTTTTTCCACCTGTATATAAAAAACAATAATTCCCTTACCTAGTGCGGTTTTGTATGTAGTACGCCACCCCGAATACGATCAGAACAACGGCAACCAAACTGAAAGCGACCGGCACCACTATAACCGAGAGCTGCGCTTGCTTGGTAACTGAAACGAAAATGATGGTAGGAAAAAGTCGGATCGAAACTATAAAATAACCACCTTTGTACACGGTGACCGTTACTTGTTTCACCATCTTACTGACGTCGTTGTAAATGACGATGATAAGTGTGTGGATGTCGTTGTCGTCGGAAATCAGGAGTCGACTGATGGGAAAATCGCATTTCTCCGACACGTCGGGATCGATGCAAGTTTCGTTTCCCGTGATGTTGTGGATGCCACTCTTGAACGTGTAGCAGTAATTGATTACCGATGAACCGTGGCAGGCTACCGATAGCTGTAACATTTCTCCGTGTTGTAACCAGTTGTTTCCCGAGACTACAATACTCGAAACTGGTTCTGCAATTAAAAAATAAGTATTCGTTGCATCAAAAAAGTAGTCCATAATGTAAACTTATTGAAGGGTGGTTCGGAGTCTCTGGATATAATCAGAAAGATTGAGGAAATTAAAAAGTCGGGCAATAGTATTTGAATTATTAATGTGTATACAATGTACGGTAGGAACATAATGTAATAATGCCAATAAAGGATTAATTAATAATAATGTAAACTTATTTATAATTCTATGTGTGTGTCTGTAATAAAGATGATTGTAGTTTTGAAAATTACAAATGCAATGATAATTTTAAACAACAAATTAAATAAGCAAAAACTTACGCTTCACAACGACCCTCTTCGAAAAATACCCATAAGTCATATTCGATCCTAATGGAATGATTGTATTATTACTGCAAATAAACTGGACCGAATCATTGTAAGACGCCGGCGATCCATTAACCGGATGAAACTCCCCGCGCACCTTAGCGACGATCCCAGCAGTACTATTAGTAAAGTTGGTGATGGCATTACGTTTCCGCCTACTAGCAGTAGTCGCATTAGAAGATCCCACAGTTGTTATCTTTGGTTTAGGAGTGGCAGTTGTAGCGGGTGCGACCGTTGTGGTTGTAGTGGTGGTGGTGGTGGTAGTCGTGGTAGTAGGAACTGGCAGCGGTTCAAAACTCGCTAGCACCAGTGCCTCAACTTTGTGCTCCCTTTCGGGGACGGTGTAGTTCAACTGAAACTCGTAGTCATCGGTCATTCCATAGTAATTGCAATCGACAAACCAGTAGGTTAAAATTCTGGTCGCGGACGTGTTGAGGAAATCGGATTCCGGTTCGTTCAAGAGGATGTCGTGGGTGGCCGTGGAAGCATTCGACACGAATTCCGTTTCAATTAATTGTTTCTCTTGTTTGATTGTCATCTTTCCGTTCAGAGTTTCTGAAAAAATGTATTAAACATTTACTAATATTTTAAAATGTTTTCTAGATAAATACATACCAGTAAGTTTAAAATATATACGCTGTGATGTAACTTCGTAAGGAAACAAGATTATATACTTTGAAATAACCACTTGCATAATGTACGGACCGGGTGGATACTTTTTCCTCGACGAATAGCTCACCGTCCAGCTATCGTGAGGACTCTCCTTCTGGACCTGCGGGAAAAATCTTAATGGCTCGCGCCGATTGATAACCTCAAACTACTCACGCTTCGAGTGTGCTGGGCGAGTGCGTTATCGCTCCAATCGTATTTAAAGTCACCCTTGGCCACACGTCCATCATCGTAAACGGTGGCGTTAAATGTAACCGATGCGCCCACGACGACCGGTGCATCGCTGTTTATCTCCACGGAGTATCCGCATAAGACTGCAAGAATACGTACATTAGCACGGATGGGATGATTGGGTTTTCACGGTCCTCACCTGTGTTTATTAATGCTAGCAATATTACCACTGAAGGTATTGGTGTTTGTTTGATCATATTTTGTTGCATTAGTAATAAAACGGATTGTTACTATAACAAAAACATTGGAATATGGAACTGTCAATGTCAGTGACAATATTATCGTTTTCGGATAAATGATTTACCGGATAAATGACTCATGTTTTTACAGGCAACCTAATATACAGAAGTTAAAAGCCCATGAAATTCCGAATAATAATTTTAAATGTTTAAAGATAATCAAGATAATTGCAAATTAAATACAACATAGGTTATTAAAATTAATAAATTTGAATAAGCTAACTAAACGATGATAAAAATAAATTCACAATATGAAGAAGGTACATTCAACTCCAGTGTGAAGGTGACCCTCTATTCATGCCCTGCGCACTCCATACGAAATAAATTGTTCGCATTGGAGCTTCACACTGGAGCTTCACACTGGAGACATGGGATGGCGTACGTATCGCCAAACAGACTAGAATTTGTTACAGCAAATGATGCTAGATGGCCAAACCTGCTAATACAATTTGAAATCTCGTCCGTAAATCATTCAACACCAAGCGATAATCAGCGAGGCCGAGTATATGTAAATATACAAAACCGTAAATATGTGAATATTCGATTCCTTTCAGTTTTTCGTCTGTTAAAACGAAGAGAAAGTCGTCCATACCCCTCGCTTTATAAAAATATTATAAATAATGAGTCGTTATTGTGCCATTAAATCCTGCAAAAACAGAAACACTTCCTTCACTAGAAAGGAACCGGTGAGTGATATTTATTACAAGTACATTTCTTTATTGTCTGTATGAAATTTTAAATGTCATATTGGGCCCTATTCTGTTTTTATCACGGTGATAACTTTACGCCGTGAAAATTTATCACATCGTTTTCGATCGACCGGTAAATTGGTATTCCGTTTCTAACGTGATAAAATAAGTGTGACAACACTGTAAAATCTAAACAAGTGAACTAATACTCCATTTTTCAAATTAACGCGGGAAAATCAGTACCGAGTGCACTTGAAGCGAACTGTAATTAAGTTAATTTTGAAGAATTATAGAATTGATTAAGGCTAATGATCATAAACTACCTCCGTGTGCCTAGGGTATTACTTTTCGACTGACGTCATTCGAAACTCGATCGGTGATAGAAATAGAATCGGAAACTTGCGTGAAGTGAAAAGTTTTCGATGACAAACTTTTCGAAAGTGATAAAAACAGAATAGGGCCCATTGTTATCGTTTATTTCTCATAGGTGACAAGGAAATAATTCCATTGTTTGATTCTCCTCATTTTCTAAAGTGTGTGAGAAATAATGTATAGAAATACCATGCCACATTCAAATGGAAGGGAACAAAATTTTCTTCTTGCTGGTTGTATATTGAAATATAATATTATTATTATTATACTGTAAGTAACCATTTGTAATAATAATAATAATAATAATATAATCTTTATTTAGTAATATACTATCTAAATACACATATAAACTAAAAAATATGTACAATATATAAAATATAAAAAACAATTTTTGTAACGATAATATAATAATCTTAAAATTTTAAAACTATAATATATATTTGTACTATATTAATAGGAACTTGTATATATATAAATATACACATATGCACACACATTTTCACACACACATACATATACATATAAAAATTGGTGCAATTTGCAATAAATATATTATTCTAATCAATGACTTCTTATTACTCCTATATTTGATTTTAATAAAGTACTGTGAAATTTGGAAACCCACTAGCTCTGCAACCCGTTTTACCCGCACCCGCTTTTGCTTCACCAGCGCCATCCCATGACTACAGTGACGAACTAAAAATGCGGTAAATATTTTATAGAGTCGCCGATCTATTTTACTTTATCTATGCCAGTCTCACCAACATAAATGCAAATCAAGTACAATATAGGTTATAATTACAAAATTTGAATAAGATAAATTATACATTTGAGGCATAAAAATGGTGGAAACCAACTGGCAGAAAATCCTGTACAAAAACCAAGGCTTCCCGGACAATTACACCGACAAATCGTTCCTCTTCGAGCTCAAGAAGAACATAAAATACAAAGAGGTGAAATTGCACGAAGCCATTTTCGGGGCCTTCCTCGTTAACCAAGAAGTCTGCATGGTGATATCCCTCGTCATAACCTACCTCTACCTGTACAACGAATGGCTGGACCCGAACGTGATATTCTACTCCTCGGGGGCGATGAGCGCCGTGGGATTTTTCTTCTACAGGATAAGCTACACGAACAGCTTAACGCAGAAGCTGGGCGATGACGTGCGCACCGTTCTAATATTCCTCGTGTTCGGACACTTATTCTCCCCCGTGTTGCACACCCTGACGGATACCATCAGCACGAATACAATTTACACCATGACGTTCTTCATGATGCTGATCCACCTGGTATTCTTCAACTATGGAATATCCGCGGCCATAGTTTCCAACAGCCTTTCGTTAAGCGCTGCAGTCTTTGCTTCCATCTGTTTAGCGTCACGCTTGGCCACGACGTACCATGGATTTGTTTTAATCACGGTTGCAATCGAAATTTTCGTCCTCTTCCCTTTGCTAAGGAATAAAATCGGATCCTCCATGATCACCACGATAATCATTATTGTGCTCGTTGTCCTGGCCTTGTCATCCGTTTCTAAAGTGTTAACGCTTTTATTCCTCGTTTTATTATTTATAACGAACATGGTGTGCCCCTTGCTGTTTATAAGATACCAAACGTTTAAGGATAATATTTACGGGCCTTGGGACGAGGCCGTGTTGCAAGAAGCGGATAATATAAACGATCTTATTTATTGATAAAAACAATGTAATTACTTATAAATACTTGTATAATAAAAAAATATTTATTTCACTGGAACGAATTGTATGAGCCGCTTTATTTTCCTCAGGAGGACTTCCAGGAAACCTACGTCGGATTCCGATCGACCCTGTAATTATTTTAAATTGTTAAAAAATTAATCCCTCGATCGGTTCTCGAAATTGTTTCACCTGAGACGTTTCGATTAATTGTCTGCAAAAACTGTCGTTGAATATGGAAACCAATTCTCGTTTTAGGTTACTAATGTCGTCTGTCGATATTTTCCACATGGCTTCAGAGGCCGATGCTAAAGTGGCTAAAATATGTAATATTACTTTATTTATTTATTAAATTTAATAACGATGAAAATGATACTTTATTTGTTATTTTATTGACATTAAATGTTTTGTTCTCATCAATTTTGCTTCATTAAAATTAATTCCGGTTATAGTAATTAAATCCAAACCCTGAATAGAATCGCTGCTAAATATTGTTCTATCATTGATATAGCTATTATTACAACTAGGGAAATATGAATAGTATATTTCCCGAGGTTGGCTAGTTACATCCCGAGGGCGGAGCCCGAGGGATGTATAGACAACCAAGGGAAATGTATTCATATTTCCCGTGTTGTAATCAATAGTTTTTTTCTGATTGAAAGAATGTAAATGGGAAAATATTGGATTGTAAATTTTTGAATTTATCGGATTGGTAACGTTGCTAAGGGCCTTGTTTGTAAATATCATGGTTGACTTGTTTTGGTAGTTGCGTTGTTTCATAAATTGGTGAAATGTCAAACTATGTGTTAACGCAAGCGACGAAAGACCGTGAATGTTTGGTTCCCGTAAAATCCATAAAGGATACCTTCCTAAGAAATCGGAGGTGTTGTCCCGAGAGCAATTAAAACAATTCTTGCGAGAAGCTCCTAATGACAATTGTTTGATGTCTATATTTTCCTAGGGAAATATGAGCACTTCATATTTCCCTAGGGAAATATAAGTGTGTTATGACATATCGTAACTAAGGTAATATCACTCAATATTGTTTCAATCAGAATTTTTTTTTATAAAATAAGAGTTTGAATCAGATACATTATCTGAAGTAAATAACATTGCCACTAGGTGTCACTAAAGCCCGTGACGTTAGTTGCACTCGCTTAAGTACAATGGGAAGTAATGGGTACTTACAGTCTAGATTAAAGGAAGCGTTCGTTGTATGCATTCCAAAATTCCTCGAAGTAGGTATCGCCTTGAACATGTAATAATCCAGATGCGCCCATATTATATACATCGAGTGTTCAATGACCAACGTGCAGTGATCTATATTGTGCCTCTTCATCTTGAACTTCTGAGAGACGTGCTCGAGCGCGTCCTCGCGCATCGTGCCGATGTCCACGCTCTGATTCACGACGTAGTCCTTGAGATCGAGCGTGCCCAGCTCCGGAATTTCGGCCATCTTTCTATCCAGGAAGCTCAGCGTGCCCTTCTCCTTGTGGAAATAGCTGACGGTGCTGATCAGGTTCTGCACGATCACGCCCAGCGAGGGCGCGTGGTCCATGTAGCTCTTGTACTTCTGGCTCCCGTTGAGCATCATCGTGTCGGTGAGGTTGGGCTGGAAGATCACGCCGACGCTGTCGTGGTCGATGCCGTGGTTTTCGATCAGGTTCCGCGAGTACAGGAACAGGTTGGCCAGGATTTCCACGGCGCAGGACAGCCGCTCGGATGTTTGGTACGAGGCGTGGTCGTTGTTGGGGTCGCACAGCAGCTCCCTGGCGTTGTTGTCGTGGAGAACGAAGCGGGGGATTAAGGCCAGCATCAGTTTCTGTATCCGGTAGAGGTGCGACTGGCCCTCGTCGATTTCCACCGTGCAAACTAGATCGTTGTTGGCGGTCCTCGCTATAATCGAGGTCAGCAGGGACATCTCTTTAAGGGACTGCAGGGAGAGCGTGGTGTTCCCCGAGCGCAGCACCATCTCGACGACGTCGAGATGGCTCAGGATGAAGTTCATTATTTGGCTAACGACGGCGCGATGGTCGGTTCCCATGCTGGTCAAGAGGGCGTTGCAGAGGTGTAGAGTGGGTTGCCAGATTTGCAGGTAGCGTACTTCGACCGACGAAAGGAACGCGACGTCCGTGACCTGCAGCTGTTTGGATAATTCCGGGTGGAAATTGTAGACTTTCATGTTTGCCAGTACGGATAGTAACCGGTGGTCTAGTAGTAATTCGGAGCCGAATTTCGTGCAGGCTAGTCGTGACAGGAAGGACATTTTCGAATCGTATAAATAAATGCTTTTAACGTTATCAGGGACGGGTTCTAACATGGCGCGTAGATCGCCGTCGCTTTTCAACACGCTGTCGATTATATGCTTTAAATATCCGTGGCTGGCCATGTAGGAAATCCAGTTGATGTTACCGCTCAATCCGATTAGCAAACTGAAGCAGGACATGGCGAGCATCTTGCAGATCTCCTGTCCCCCGGTGGCGTCGTAGCAAAGTATTTCGATGAGCTGCTCCCCGAACGAGGAAAATATATTCGAGGATATGTAGATGGTGGAGATTTCGTCTTGTATGCGGTATTTCGAATTGTCCAGTCTGCTCACGTACAGGCTGTCGTTAGCGTGCGAATCGGCGTTATCCTCGGTTAAATTGATGAGCTGCAAGAAGGTGGCCAAGGCTCCGTACAAGTTGATGCGGAGTTTCTGCGTGGAATTATTCGACGAGGTGATCCATTCCACCAGCAGATTCAGGATGTTCTTCATTGAAGTTATATTCAGACCGATCATGCTCTTATCGGTTTTTCGATCGCTCGCCTTGTACAAGGTGCGCGAGCGCCTGTCTTCGTTCGCATGACTCTTTCTGAGGTATTCCAAGAGGATTAACACACTGCCCGAGAGGTAAATCGCGACCTCTTGGTGCAGCGCGGATTTCACAGCCTTTTGCAAAATATTCTCCAGCAGATAAAGTTCCAGCAAGACCTGTTCCTTCGCAGGGATTATCTCCGAGCGTAAATGTATAACCAGCACCTCCGTCACCTGCCGCCATGCGTCGACAAACTTCACGATACTAGCGGTGGTGTTCCTGCTGTTGTTAATGTTCAAAGCGTGCAGTAGCACCTTCTGTATTTCGTCCATGATCGCCTGGCGTTGCCCGAGCGCGCCGGAGCCTTGCACGGTCGTGACCTCCTCGATTAAATTCCTGTGCAACCGCTTAATGTCAATCAATTTCGGCGCGCATTCCGTCTGGCAGGAGGCCAGGTAACTCTCGAGCGAGCTGTGCTCGAAAAAACCCCACTGCGGCACTATAACCTCCGGGATGTTAAAATCGAAATCGGTGATGAGTTGCACCAAGAAGTTATTCTGCTTCAGCTGCTCGACCGAAACGTCATCGCTGGTCGTCTCCACGGTCTTCTGCATCAGCGAAAACGAATCCGGCTGCACGTTCAACTCGATCGGCAATCCCACCAGCAGCTGCGTTAAATTTTTAATCCCCACAATCTGCTTGTTGCAGTACGCAAAGCGTAACTCTATAGCGACTATCTTCAAAATCCACGACAGCCGGTTCAACTCGTGCACGCCTTTGTTGTAATTTTTATAGCAGTACTTGATGTTGTCGCGGAAGAAGTTCGGTTGCGTACGGATAAACCTCAGCACGGGCTCGGCGCATCGCCCATTCGAGCATAAGCTGTAGAGCATCTGGTAGGCCATTTCCGAGAGGGAGGCGTCGCATTCGATCCCCCCGTACACGATCTGCCGCAGCATGGTGAGCAACGAGTGGATGCAGGTGCGTGGGAAGTTTAATATTCCCGGCAATTGAAAGACGGTTTTTGAGACATCCTTATTCTCAAAGCCGAATAAGAAGTGGCTCAAGTTCGGGGAGTTGTAGGGGAGGCACTGGTGCAGCAATTTAAAGATCGCCTTCTTGGTGTAGTTGATGTATTCGTCGTCTTCGTCCGAGCACTCGTCCAGACACTGCACGAAACCGGTGCGTATGACCAGATCGACGTCGCTACTCGACAGCAGGATGTTCATGATTTGCGCGTGCACGGCCGGCGAGCGCGTCAGCAAGATTATCACCTTAACGGCGACCAGCGACTGTTTCGGAATTACATCTTGATACCCCAGGTACCGCATCACGTTAAGGATGTGATCGGGGCGCCCCGTCCGGTGGTTAATCGTGAGCAGCAGCTTGTTCATGCTGATCAGCAGAACAGGGCAATTCGAGGCCGTCAAGATCTGGAAGAATTTCGTCTGCAGCTCGAGGCAGCGTTCGAGGATCTTTAACGCGAATAGAGTGCAGTCGTTCACCGGCTCCTCCTCGGGAAACGAAGCGCACAAATCGAACATCCGATTGCCCTCGTTGATTATGTAAACGATCGCATTGAATAAGTCGGATTTCGAGTGCAGTTGGATCATGAGGTGGAATCCCGGCGGGGAATTGAACTCCCGCGTCTTGTTTTGGCTGGGGAAATCGCTTACGTCAGGATCGTACTGCAGCAGGAATTTGGTGAACAGTTTCAAGCAAATCGCGGCGATCTCCCACTTCTCCCTCTCATCCTTGTACGAGCGTGCGTTGAATTTTAAAAACACCGACTGCAGCGTGAAAGTGAGGTAGGGGTCGAAACCGGGCTGCCGGGGGCCCGCTCCTAGAGTTCTGGGTATACCGTGGTCCGTGAGCACGTCAATCAATTTCAGAAACGCGCACGTCAGCGGGTACTGTTCCGACCTGGATTCCACCTCGTCTAATTCCGTCTGAATTCCCCGGGGCTGGTAGCTCGAGGTCGTCGGAATGGTCACTAATATCTGCGACGATTCCAGGTTGTTCCACATCTGCGCCGCTATCTCCGGGGATTTGCACAGGGAAGCGAGTGCGGCTAACAGGTCGGCTTTTAAAGGAATGGGAATCGAACAGCTCACCAATCCCAGTAAAACGGAAAGGGGCGCCCAGCCCGGGTGCTCGCACAGCGCAACCCTTGAAAATTCATCGTTATCCGAAATGCTCTTAATCAAAACCAGGACGGAGTTCAACCCTTCAATTTCCTGCGGGGTGATGCCCTTGTGGTACAGCCTGCTATGCCGGTAAACAGTCTCGTTGCCGGACGCAACCTCCTGCTTCAAATTGCTGTAGTACTGATTGAACGACATGAAGAAGTGATCCCAGGATATGTTGTTGTTTAAGCAGGTCGTGTGCTTGAGCATGTTGAAGCAATTGCGCGCCGCCTGCGGGCATCCGGATAAACTAGCCAGCATTCGAATGTAATTCACGAATAAACTCGCAGGAAGCATATCGCCCGCTAACTGCACGAATTTAAACAGGGAAACCGAGCGCGGGTGCGACCTGTAATGGCTAACGTTCTGCGAGGTATCGCTCGGGCACCAAAACTCCAACATCAGCTGCAACTTGAGCGGATCTTTACTGTACAACTTCGCAATCACCAGCAGTAAATTTTCAAAATACCTGGGTAAATTTGGTGGCAATTCCAGGCCTTCGTGGAAATACGCCTGTATCGTCCTTGCCGTTTCGTCCGCCTTAATACGCAACTCCTTGACCTTCGGATACATCTGCACTATAAAATCGCAGATCAAATAATGCAACCTCTTATGGACCAGCTGCTCCGTGTAAACGATTTCATTTTCCATCATCACGTGCGCCATGAATTCAAAGACTTTTAAGATAATAGCCGCGTCCACGAATTCATCCTCGTAATCGATCAAATTCTGCATCTGCTGCCCCTGGGAAACCAGGCGCAACGACGACAGGCAGACCGCGAAACCAAACATGGACAGCGCGTGTAACCCCTCGCAGGCCCACTTGTGCTTATTCGGCGCCAGCTCGTTCAAGATCGTTTCGATGTAATCGCCCTCGGAGAGCACCGGCAAATTCTGCACCACCTCCTCGCCGTCCTCGCGTAAATGCAGCACGCTTAAGTCCACCGTATCGAGGAATCCCATCATCAAATAAAGCGACACGGCGTCCAGCTTTCCCGAGGCTTCCTCCTCCAATTTTACCTCGCGCAGGTGCTTGATCAGCAGGAGCGTGTTCTGTTTGTTCAGGCCCGACTGCGCCGACCACAGGAACACGCATTCGGCCAGCATGACCTTTATCCCGGTGAAGGAATCGATGACGCTCCTGCGGTGCTTCGGACCCCCCAGCGCCAGATTGCTCTGCAGCAGTTCCAGTTCCCTCGTTAGGTCCAGCGAGTTCAGCAGCTCGAAGATTTTATTGAAGATCCCGTTCTCCAGGAGCTCGTCGGTGAAGCCGTCTATGAACTTTTGCGTCGATTCCGGGACGCTGATCGACCACGAGACGCCGGATCTCGCCTGTATGAGCATCTTTAACGTCGACACGAGGGATTTTCTGCCTTCGTAGTACAGCGTGACGGCTACCAGACCTCTGGGCAGGCCGGGGAAGAACGGCATTTGGATTTGTGCCGTGCACAGTAGGTCCAGCGCGATATACTCGTGCAGCTGGAACATGTCCGAGATGATGACGACCTCTTGGTAGAGCTCTTTTGAGAGGACTTGGTGGCCGATGTCCTTTACCAGGATGCCTTCCTCCATTCCTTTCTTGAGTTCTTCTCTGCTGCTCGAATTCTTCGGCTGGTGGTAATGGATAAAGATCATTTTTTTGTTTTCTTTTTATTACAACATAATGGTATACTAAATCTACTCATAGATTATACTTTTTTGACATCTTGAGTGACAGAAATCCCACTAGGTTGACGAACAATCTTTGCCAAAAAAAGTGGGAAATGTAAAAAAACTATTATTTATTACGAAAATTGCACTCGAGAATTTACTACTCCATAAAAATCTGGCTGACAAAAGCAATCTTTGACTCTTGCATTTAATAACAATAATTAATAGTCACTATGTTGAATATATTGAAAATATACCAGTACCAACCCAACGTGCTGCAAATTTACATTTCTATCACAGCCATGTTGGTACAAAAGATCTAATCTATAGGTAGTAAATTTAATACAGTCGACATTGCTTCTGCAACAACTGTTGTTATCTCTGATTTATTTATTATTTGAATTTATTTAAAGCTTCTGTAACAAGTAACGTCTCTAATTTATTTATGGTAAACAATAGCAACACATTTATTACTAGAGAATTCACTACAGCAGGAGTAACTTACCAAATTATGCAGCAGGGACATAAAACATTGCTTATTCCTCCGTAAAACATTTTCGAATTCAACATAGGAGGCTGGTGGCATTTCATTGGTTAGGTATTTGTTTACAAGCGCGTACAAATCCCTGTAGGAGTTCCACAAATCCTCGGATTTTCCTGAAACGCGTCAACCCTCAGTAATTAAAATTAAACCCCATAAAACACTCACCTTCTGCCATTTTATTAAAAATATATATCGTTTTTAGTATATGTTGAGGTTAACCGATAATACAGCAGCCGCCAACCAACGATAAAAACAATAGTGCGAAACAATGCTACCAACGCAAATAATATTCCAATTTTCATTTGATTAAAGTAATTATGCAATCTGTAATTAACCGGGGGATTTTGAGCGATCTAAAATTTATAATATTTATTTGCAAATTTAGTTTGTGATTAATTTAAATACTTGAGAATTTGATAATAACAACTCGCACTGTAGCCAACTGTAGTTGTGATGTTTGTCACCAGATACGTTCGCTTAGGTTACGATAACTCAATGATTTTGTTGTAATAATTTATTATTTTCACGTCTCGTATTTATTTGCTTTGAACGAGAAATTGTAAAATGGAAATAAAAAAAATTAGCGATGGCTTATAATACGACATTTTATTTCCCATCTTCATCGCTCTAGTGGCGCAATTGGTTAGCGCACGGTACTTATAAGGCAGTAGTCGTGAGCAATGCCGGGGTTGTGAGTTCGAGCCTCACCTAGAGCATGTTTTTTGTTTAAATAAATTAATTAATTTAATAAGGAATTAGTGGTTTTTAATAAATGCAGAGTCGAAATTAACGTTCCACTATTAATTACGAGGATTCGTATACATTTTTCTCATATTAAATTAGAAACTGAAATTTATAAATAATAGTAATTTTAATACTAACAAATATAATGACACTTTGCTGTTAATTTTTGTAAATTCTAGACTAGTTTCAGGACATTTTCAAAAGGATTTATGGTTTATTTAAATTCTATAACTGCTCGGATGTAGTTTTAATTTATTCATGCAGTTACAGTTTATAAGCAATGCTTATTGTATTCACTGCGTAAAAACTATTTAAATTAACAGATAAGGTAGGTGTCCTGCAAAACCTTAAAAAGAAATACAAAAACCATTTAATTATTTATTTTTATATTTTATTTTTATTGTGAGCACTATTTATTTAACACAAATATAATATAAATAAATTTAAGACATCCTCACTTGTTGCAGAAGAATTAAATACATTTTCGTCTTTATTGAAATATATAAGTATAAACAAAAAAATAGTGAAATTATTTTTCATTAATTTTTTTAAATTAAATCTATTTCTCTTCTATGACCATGAAATTTTCTTTCTTTTAATGTGCCACGAGAGGAGAGATTGAGAAACATTGCATTAAGGAATTATTTCAAATTTAACAATCCAATAGTGCTACAGCGCTATCTATAATTTTCCGCACAATATTGATATTTTTTTATTATCATAATAATAGATAAATTCAAAAAACGAAATATATAAATATTCGTAGAACAGGTTGAATATTTATATATTCAGGCTATATTTCGTTTTTTTTTAATTTATTTAATACTTTCTGCAACAAGTAAGGTTGTTTCTATTTTATTTAATAATAATAGTTATGTGCATATTGGGTTGCGTGTAATTGGGAGTTTGCATTATGTGCAATTTAAATATTTGCAAGTAAATTTATTCTAGGATAACAATAATTATTGCTTTCTAAATAATCTTCGCTTGTTAAAACAAATATTAAATCCATTAATAATAATTTGATATTTTTTTTATTATAATAATAATAATTTTGCGCATATTAAGTTGCCTGTTATTAGGCGTTTGTATTTTGCGCAATTTAAATATTTGCAAGTAAATTTATTCCAGGATAACATTAAATAACCTTCGATTATTAAAAACAAATATTAAATCTACAAATAATAATTTGATAATTTTTTATTATAATAAAGCAGTTATGTGCATATTGGGTTGCCTAAGTAGATTAGACGTTTGCATTACAGTTTTGTTTGCGCAATTTAAGTATGTACAAGTAAATTTATTCTAAGATAACATTCTTCATTACTTTTTAAATAATCTTCAATTATTAAAACAAGTATTAAATCCAAAAATTATAAACTAGTTTATCCCTACGATAACAGAGGGCACGGCAATGCAGAGATAAGGATTTCCAAATTGTAACGCATTAACAAGATAAAAAGTTAAATAAACAATAACTAGTTATTATTTAAATCAGTATTTAATTATCAACATGCACATATATTTGAAAAATGCTCTATATTTAATTCTTAAGAATTACAGTAAACTGAATTACCGACCATTGATCCAGCTAAATTTAGGCGTTTGCATTATGTGCAATTTAAATATTTGCAAGTAAATTTATTCTAGGATAACATTTATCATTGCTTTCTAAATAATCTTTGCTTATTAAAACAAATATTAAATTCACTAATAATAATTTGATAATTTTTTTATTATAATAATAATAATTCAGCGCATACTCAGTTGCCTGTTATTAGGTGTTTGTATTATGCGCAATTTAAATATTTGCAAGTAAATTTATTCCAGGATAATATTAAATAACCCTTGATTATTGAAAACAAATATTAAATCTACAAATAATAATTTGATAATTTTTTATTATAATAAAACAGTTATGCGCATATTGGGTTGCCTAAATAGATTAGACGTTTACATTACAGTTTTGTTTGCGCAATTTAAATATGTGCAAATAAATTTATTTTAAGATAACATTCTTCATTACTTTTTAAATAATCTTCAATTATTAAAACAAGTATTAAATCCACAAATGATAAACTAGTTTATCCCTCCGATAACAGAGGGCACGGCAATGCAGAGATAAGGATTTCCATATTCTAACGCATTAACAAGATAAAAAGTTAAATAAACAATAACTAGTTATTATTTAAATCCGTATTTAATTGTCAATGTGCACATATATTTGAAAAATGCTCTATATTTAATTCTTAAGAATTACAGCAAACTGAATTACCGACCATTGCTCCAGCTAAATTTTCATTTGCAAATTACTGAAAAACCGCTCATTCTCTCCAGCTATTTTATGCATCATTCGATTCAGAATTAAATTGTTCATCATTTGATGTACGACTCATTGCAGGATTTTTATATTTTGATTATAGGTATAAAGTTCAAGCGTTTTGGCGCTGTTCGAAAACATTACTTGGCAGTTCAGCTATCGTCCGGTAGATGGCGCTTCGGCGCCGAAATCGTAATTGTGAGGTTGTGAGGTTTGATTTTGATAATTGAAACGTTAAATCTCGAACTATTAATCCTTAAATCTGTTTAAATAAAAACATTTGCCTATATCCAATTAAAATAAACATTTTTTTTTTCTTGAAATATTGCAATCTAATATCTCTGGTTTGGTGCTAAAAGGGCCAATGTCAATTTTACTGTTTGGAGTTAGGCAGTACATTCTCAATATCTTTAATGCTGAAAGAGCCATGCAGTGTCTAGTTTAACCAATAGCAGATTTAAAAAAACTTAGTAAATCAAATAATTTTTAATAAAACTTTTATCTCGATTATCTCAATTGTAAAATATTTGACTTTGGCCCTTTTAGCACCAAGCCGCAGATATATACATATACATTAAACACACACTTAAACTATGAAAATTATTTTTTTATATACAGGGTGCCCTGATTTCGTAGGGACAACATGGGCAACTTCTGCATTTAAGATATAGAGAAATGGTCAAATAAGCAAAAAGGTGCAGGTTCGAGGGCTCGTTGAGAATCCATCCCCAAATCCCACTTGTTCAAAATAAAAATTAAAACAAAATCTCCCAATTTCTTCAATTTCAGATTTTCTTTTAATTTTCATTATGGAGGCCATGACAAGTGGGATTTGGGGGTGGATTCTTAACGAGCTCTCGAACCTGCACCTTTTTGCTAATTTGACCATCTCTCTATCTCTTCAAATGCAGAAGTTGTCCCTACGAAATCCGGGCACCCTGTATATTAGATCGATGAGGCTGTTACTTGTTGAAACTCCATGTTATCATTTAATAAAAACGCTGAATAAAAATAATTTGAAACCTTACACTGCGTCAGCGTTTTTATTAAATGGTATTTTTTTTTTTTAATTGATAACGGCAATTATAAAAACCTCCCGAAAGAATTGAGATAAATAAAACTCAGTTTAAATTTAAAAAGTATATTAAATTAAAAAATCACAATCAATCCGCTCGGTACAATTTTTAAGCGATACAATCCGACACGGACAGGTGCAGCATGCCGATGTCGAGCCCTTTAACGTCCGTCTTCTCCTCGTACTCCGTCTTCCACAAATTTGCGAGCGCCTCGCACTCCGTGTAATTGTCCACGTAATCGAACGTCGTGCAGAGCTGCCTGCACTTTTTATCCCCGTCCACGAACCGACACGAACTCCAATCCAAGTCCGCGCTGATGCCGCAACACGAGACGTTCAAGCGGGACAGCGACAGACTCTCCAAAATCAGTTTCAACGAAGACGTGGTGATCGCGTTGCAGGACAGGTCCAGTTCCTCCAGTTGTTCGGCAAATTTTAATACACTGCAAAGATTTCAATTTATTATTCCGCCCGTGCTCCTTTCGTCTGAAATTGTGAGTGTTTTTACTTTCTCCGGTACGAAGTACGAGAAAGTATTGTGATCGTGATTTTTTTTTCAAAAATTTTTTTTACGGAAATATCCGTTTTGGGGTCCCTAGATGCCATTTCAACAATTTCGGGAATTTTTTTTTTGTGTCTCTGTGTGTGTGCGCGCTGTATCTCAAAAACTAATAGAGCAATCGATATCAAACTTTGAACATCCATCTTATTTGATAATCTGAAGAGCTGAAAAGCTTTTGGTAAAATTTCGTACACCGGAAGTGGGCGTTTACCTAAACTGTTTTTTTGTTTTTTGCCAATATTTCCTTAAATATGAAAAATATCACAAAAACATTTAAACAAACTTTGAAGACAACAAAGAAATGAACATCTTTTGCTTGAAAACATTTTTCATAAAATGATTGTTATTGAGAAAAAAATTTTTTTATTTTTTTTATTTTTGGTTTATAATTATAAAACGATAATAGTTACAGCAAATTTATGTTAATAATAATTGTAGAGAATGCCAAAATGAACAACTTATAAAGAATAAGTTTTTTTCGAAATCCCTTTAGTTTTTGAGTAAACTGAGTTTTTGAATTTGAAGTAAAATTTTTCCATCTTTCATAATTTTGACGTTTTAAACGTCAGTTTCATCCGAGCCTACAAAACGTTTTATGTACATTTAAAATATGATTTCAATTGAAAATAAACCATGAAAGCGTAAATATAAATGATACCATCAAGTCGGAGAAAGTAACATGATGGCCACATCACCATTTTTTGATGTTTTGTAATACTGTAATAAAGAATAAGTAAATAATAAATAAATTTATAAAATTACGACTGCACATACAGCTTGTTCATAATTGTAACGTACCTTACCAACTCCCGAACTTCATCATCATTAATCCTGCACTTGCTGAAGTTCAACGCCTTCATATTAGGAAACCCGAACTCGTTCCTCCTCAAGAATGCGATGATGTCCTTCCCCAAACCGTCATTTTGCACCCTGTTGTTCCCCACGTTCAACGACCTTATATTCAACGGTTGCAACCAGTTGATGAACCTGGATAGATTGTCTTTGGAGAGCGCGTTGTAACTGACGTCGAAATCTTCGATAAACTCGAGCTGCAGCTCGAGATTCTTGCTGTAGAGAAGCTGGAAGATTTCCGCGTTGAAGTCCACCGAGCGCAGCGACAGCGATTTCAGTTTGAGGGATTTGGTGAGGGCCGCGAGGAATTTGAAGCTTTCGTTCTTTAACGGATTGAAGCTGAGGTCCAGCTTTATTAGGTTGGCGAGTAAGGGTTTGCTGGATTGCGTCAGGGTCGTGGATACGGCGTTCAGGCTTTTGTAGGTTAGGTTGTTCGAGGATAGGTTTAGGATTGCCAGGTCGTCTAGCGAGGGGAGGGATTCGCAGAGGAGCTCTATGCACCGGTCTCCCGTGAAGTTGCCGCCTAAATTCAGTTCGTATAAATAGGGTTGGTGGTTGATGGCACGGCACAGGGGGTAGAGTTGCTTGCGTAAATTTTCGTCCGGTAGACTGAGGCGGCCCGACATTGTTTCTAAGAATTCTAGTACTCGTTCATTTATTTCTGTAAAAAAAAATTATATCGTGTGAGTAACATTGTTTGCAGACAATTTAATGATTGAATGTTTAATTTATTTTTGGAAAAAATGTTTGCTAAGCCAATGGAGAAGCAATCTAAGGGATTTTCTTTTCATAGGATCAATTGTAGGAAAATGTGTATTTTATAATAAAACACTTAACTTTGTTTTGTAACTTATATATTTATTTTTGTGTATTTGGTTGCCTACCTATCAATATGCAATCATTGTTGCCCACTCTGTAGTTTTTAACGGTAAAATATAATATAATAATAAGCAAAGTGTTAAATACAGTTATTTATTATTATTACTATAATGCGTTTGTTTTCTAAACTTGAGGAAACAATGCTGGAATATTAAACTAAAAATTCAGCACTCTTAAAACAATATACATAAGGATGGAGTTGAGATAACGTCTCTCTCTCTCGCGAAGAAAAAATTGTGGGGGTGATATATGAATTTATGATTTTTTAGGTTTTAGTTTATGGAGGAATAAAATAAAATAAAAGTCCATAGTTATCATTAAAAAAACAATGGTACATATGTAAGGTTATGTTTGTAAAGAATAAGAAATATTTACCATAATCGAGTGCACTGCACGCATCTCTGTATCTCTCCGCAATTGGTGGTACGTCCCATTTGACGACCTTCGCTTGGACCTCTTCGCTTTGCAAGCCGCCGACTGGAAATAGGATGCTCACGAAATCATCCTCCGACAGGAGTGCTCCATTTTTTGTCTCCAATTCAATTGTCAGCCTTCTGGATTCCTTCCTGTAAAATATAGCTTTCACTTATGTTTGACGTCAACGACACAAAGCGTTTCATTAGTTACACTCAGCCTTATTAATGGAATCACCCTTAGTAGAGTTTTAACAAGCCACTAGTTAGTGGCCATTAAGACCGTACTAAGATATCACTAATGTCCTACATTAATAGAACAATATTTAGACGCCATTAGTTAGTTGCGTGCTAACAAGGAAAATCATGTGGCAACATCGCTTTTGGCGCGCCAACTTGTCTTATCTAACCTATAAATTGTTTCATTGAGAGGTTTTTTTTTTTAAACTTGAATAGGCGTGCAAAACAAACGTCTGATTAATTTAATTTGCGATATTTAACACTAAATGCACGTAAGAAGTATGTGAACATTAATAACATTAATCAAATGCTTAATTATGTAATTATTATCCAACTTTCCTGCGATACAGTTACATGCACCACTCTTGTCTTTATTGCAAGATGTTAATTTTCTTTTGTTTTCTATAATGTTAATTTCCTCTCGGACCGAATGCAATAGCAATTCTTTTTCATAGATTCAATTTATTTGTTAATTCTTTTTCATACTCATTCCAGTTTTGGGATCTACAACATTTTCTCTAAGCAAATTATTATTTTTTATTTATAAAACATTGTAAACGCACTCCAAGACAAGTTTAAGCACAATACTAACATTTTGGCTAGTATCCATTACTTACATACACAACATACACAAATATAACTATAATAACGATTTCAAACGTCACGCGGTTTGAATTATAGGTTATGTTTAATGGTGTTGTTGGCGTTTAAACATGGAGTACAATGATACTAAATAGTTAGTGGAATACTAAATTTAGTGAGCCACTAAAATGTTCTATTAATACGGACATGTTAGTAGCATTCTTAGTACGGTCTTAATTCTGTGTACTAACATCTATTAATAAGGCTGACTTTGTTTACAACAGCACATGCTCCACCTTGCGTTCGTATTTCAATGGACTCAACGTTACATTCTCAGCGAAAGTCACGAATCTGTTTTTTTTATCAAGATAGGATTGATCAACACAGCGACATCTATTGTCTGAAGCGTTAGACCAACAAATGTACTGTGCTGATGAGATCAAAAGAGATTGAAATAGGTTCACAGTTACTTTTTGAACACCCGGTATATGAAAAATAAATTAAACACATGTAGAACACCGAGTTAAAATTCAGGAAAAACTAAATTTAGCAAAGAAAATCTCATTCTTTTAGAACAATTTCGATTTCCAAAAATCCACCAATTTGTTGTAATTTTTTTAAATTCTATTTTAAATGTTAACATACAGTGTTTATAATAAATATAACACCAAATGTATCATAAATTAATAATTGTAAGATATTGTGGGTTAAACGGGCTGAAAGACTTTAGTCAATTGCCCTTTAAAACCCTGTATAAAACCAGGTTTTAATAAAGGTTTAGTAACTAACTAACCAACTAGTAAATATAGAACGTCAGGTTAAAATTGTAAAAAATTTAAATTCAACGCAATGCAAATTAATTTTGAATTTTGTAAATCCGCTGATGTTTTAACCGACTTTTTTTTTAATTCTAACCTTTGGATGTTGAATTTACTAAGAAAAAAAAAATTGAAATAATTATAAATCGTGTAGGTAAAATTACACAAAACATTTATTTGGTTCAGGAAACATCATTCTTTCAAAATAATTTTGGTTTTTAAAAATCCAATAATTTTGCTGAGTTGTGAATTTTTTTAAATTCAAAATTTTGCATTGTCGAATCTAAACGAAAAAAAGTGAAATAAATATAAATCGAGCACATCTATGCAATGATTTGCCGACCCCTACTCGATTATGCAGCGATCCTCTTCCACAATTCCCGTCCACAAGTCCTAAAAAATATGCAAGTTGCTGAAAGATCGGCACTGAGAACGCTTACCAAAATAAGGCATCCTAACAATCCTTTACATAATCCCTCAAATCTTCTGCTTTACCAAAAAACCCAAATAATCCCAATCGAATCTCGTTTGACCTTCCTTTCCGAGAAATTCGCCTCCAACTCCCATATCCTAGACATCTTTAAACATCTTTGCACTATTCGCAATCCTAATCAGGCACCCAAATCAAACTATCCCGATAAAACCATTTATGAATTCATACTCACATTTCATAACCATCCATAATCGTAACTAAAGGCATAACCAACTAAAACGAATTCAGGCTGAAAGACCCCGGGTCGATAGCCAATAAAGAATCTTTACACATTTAATTATTATAGTTAAGCAAGATTTGTTTATATCACTTCATACTAAATGTATGAATTCTTTAATAAAGATGATTTATATATATATAAATCGTGTAGGTAAAATTCTACAAAATTTTTATTTAGTTTAGGAAACATCATTCTTTCAAAATAATTTTGGTTTATAAAAATCCAACAATTTTCTTGGGAGTTACGAAAATTTTGAATTGTCGAATCTACAACGAAAAAAGTGAAATAAATACAAGTCATGTGGGAAAAATTTTACAAAAATTTTATTTAGTTTAGGACACATCATTCTTTCAAAATAATCTTGGTTTTTCAAAATCCAACAGTTTTCTTGCAATTTGCGATTTTTTTATTAATTCTAAATTTTGATTCTCCAACGAAAAAAAAAATTAAAATAATTATAAATAGTGCAGGTAAAACTATACAAAAAATGTATATAGTTTAGGAAACATCATTCTTTCAAAATAATTTTGGTTTATAAAAATCCAACAATTTTCTTGGGAGTTACGAATTTTTGTAAATTCTAAAATTTTGAATTGTCGAATCTACAACGAAAAAAGTGAAATAAATACAAGTCATGTGGGAAAAATTTTACAAAAATTTTATTTAGTTTAGGACACATCATTCTTTCAAAATAATTTTGGTTTTTCAAAATCCAACAGTTTTCTTGCAAGTTGCGATTTTTTTTTCAATTCTAAATTTTGAATCTCCAACGGAAAAAAAAATTAAAATAATTATAAATAGTGCAGGTAAAACTATACAAAAAATGCATATAGTTTAGGAAACATCATTCTTTCAAAATAATTTTGGTTTTTGAAAATCCAATAATTTTCTTGCGAATTGCGAATTTTTTTAAATTCTAAATTTTGAATTGTCGAATTTACACCGAAAAAAATTAAAATAATTATAAATCGTGTGGGAAAAATTATAAAAAAAATATTTAAATAAATACAAGAAAACGAAATGTTCTAATGCTTTCTGCAACAAGTAAAGTTGTTTCTAATTTGTTTAAAAAATATTTAGTTTAGGAAACATAATTCTTCCAAAATAATTTTGATTTTCAAAAATCCACCAATTTTTTGTAATTTTATCTTTAATGTTAACACAGAATTATAATAAATATAAAAAGTCAGATTAAAATTGTATAAAATTTAAATTCAACGCAGTAAAAGTAATTTTTTAAATTCATTTTTAATTTTGTAAATCCGCCGATGTTTTAATTTTTTTTAATTCTAAATTTTGAATTGTCGAATCTACAACGAAAAAAAAAATTCAAATAATTATAAATCGTGTAGGTAAAATTATACAAAAAAAATTATTTGGTTCACGAAACATCATTCTTTCAAAATAATTTTGGTTTTTAAAAATCCAACAGTTTTCTTGCGAGTTGCGATTTTTTTTTTAATTCCAAATTTTTAATCTCGAAAAAAAAATTAAATAATTATAAATAGTGCAGGTAAAACTATACAAAAAATGTATATAGTTTAGGAAACATCATTCTTTCAAAATAATTTTGGTTTTTGAAAATCCAATAATTTTCTTGCGAATTGCGATTTTTTTTTAATTCTAAAATTTGAATTGTCGAATCTACAACGAAAAAATTGTAATAAATATAATTCGTGCAGGCAACATTTTACAAACATTTTATTTAGTTTAGGAAACATTATTCTTTCAAAATAATTTTGGTTTTTAATTGTTTAGGAAACATAATTTTTCCTTAATAATTTTGGTTTTCACAAATCCACCAATTTTTTGTAATTTTTTTAATTGTGTCTTTAATGTTAACACAGAATTATAATAAAATATATATATAATAAAAAGTCAGGTTAAAATTGTACAAAATTTAAATTCAACGCAGTAAACACCATTTTTTAAATTCATTTTTAATTTTGTAAATCCGCCGATGTTTTAACCAGTCGCGATTTTTTTTTAAATTCTAAATTTTGAATTGTCGAATCTACAACGAAAAAAAAATTAAAATAATTATAAATCGTGTAGGTTCACGAACACAGTTATGAAGTGTTCAATAAATTTGACAGAAGCCAACAAATCAACAGCGCACCGTTTTTGTTTAATTTCATGGCAACCATTATTTTCGTGAAAATCATCATTTTTATTTTATCATTTTTTAGGGTTTTTATGAACGCTAAAAAATAAATAATAGCATGACTGCATGCACAAATTTTTACTCTACAAAACATTTATTTACATGTTTCTTTTAAAACGATCAGGGAAGATAATATTCCAGTATAAAAAAATTAACATTGAAAATCTTATGTTCCGTTTTGTTCCACTACACCCTGTAGAATAATTGATTAAAGTTATTGAATTATCGATAACTACTCACTTGTAAAACCTCCTCGTCGCTTCATCAGCCAACCATTTCATAGTAAGCGTGTCCATCTCCGAGACGGGTATCGGAATCCTGAAAAGTTTCCCATCGATGCGAACGTCTATAGACAATGTTTTACTCACAATCCCGGGTGCCGAAGAAACGCCACTGCTGCTCACCGAAATATCCGAGGTGGAGTCGGGCTCGATCACGCTCGTGTAGGCCGTCAATTTAGCCTGTTTGAAGCTCGCCGAGGAGGAGGAGGACGCCGGCGAGCCGGTGGGACTCTCGCTGCGTCTCGTGAACCCCGCCTTGATCAGCGTGCTCTGCGTTTTCCTCTTCTTCCTTTTATCGGCGGCCTCCTGGCTCTTGATCCCCGACGAGTTGATGTAGTTATCGCAGGCGGTCTTACGCCGCTTGCCATCGCTGATCCCCAGGTCATCTTCCAGCCAGTCGTCGTCCACATCGTCCGGCTCCAGCAGCGCCGGCCGCTTCACGTTTCCGCGCTGCTTCTTCGTGTCCTCGTTTCCTGCGCTGCGGTGGTGCCTGAGGTTCTCCATTATGTTCTTGTACTCGCAGGTCGCGTTCGAGTCGAAACCTTCGTTGACTTCATCGAAATTGTCGGTTTCTATGTTCCGGCGCAGGTTGCCGATTTGTGCCCTGTTTTTTGGCGTGGGGATTTGGCTGTCGCACGAGGTCTCCTCCAGGATCAGCGCTTTATTTTCTTTCGGGGCCACGCTGGCGTTCTCCTTGTTGTTCTGCCCAGTTTTGTCTAGTGCGGCGGTGATGCGTTTCACTATATTCTCGTAGTATGATTGCGTGATCGGGTCCAGTTGTTCGGTGTTGCCGCGCCAGGTGTTTATTATGTCCAGGGCCGTGTCTCCGTCGTCGGTTTTCGCGACCGCCGAGGCCCCCCTGTCCAGGAGGTAATCGATGATTTCCAGGTGGCCGTTCGAGGCGGCGTCGTGTAACGGTGTCATGCCTGTAATGATATATTGAATTGTTGAGAGTTGTACCACTAGTCACGTAAAAAAAATGCATTCGTCGACATACAGGGTGTCCCATTTTAAATTGCCACCCCAAATATCTCGAAACCTGAGCCGAGGGTAATGCATGAATCACAGCCCAGATTCATCTGAGATTTCAAACAACATGACGGACAAAACTTAAAAGCATTTAAGAAGAAAACGTTTCCCACAAAAAGTTTGTATTTTTTTCTGTAGAATACGATCCCGTAATAAAAAATAGGGGGTTCCATTTGAAAAATCAAAGTTGACCTTTGTTTGACCTTGAAAATTAACGCCGACGTCATTTTCAAGGTCACCAGCGTACGTCCCCCTCCGAACCCAACAACTTTTATCTGAAATATTTTTTGCCATGTTGCTCGGGTTTCGAGATATTTGGGGTGTAAAAAAAATGTGACAAAAATACTTTGAATTTTTTTTATTTAATTATGTTTCGTGGGTGTATGTGGATGTTTGCATATTTGTGGTGTATTTGTACACATATTACATTTAATGTACTTTAAGATTATTATTTAAGTTTTGTTATTTTGTTTATACAGTATGTTTTTTTTATCGTGGGCCATAGGATTTTACATGCTAAAAATTATACCTTGTGTAAATGTATATTTTATCATATAATTTTGAAGCAAATTTTAGTTGATAATATAAATCAATTATTTTTCTACATGATGCACTTAATTAGAATCGTTTAAATATGTTTTATTCCATTAAAAAGTGCTTTTGCTCCGGGATACGCTGCAGAAAAGTTGTCAACTATTTCCCTAAAATAAAAATTCCCTGACTTATACAACTATTTCCCTGCTGGACAACCTCTTATAATTGCCGTTACAAATTCCACCCGTTATTCAACAGTATAAACGGATATTTTCAAGAATAAAATCCGTTTGATTACTTGCCTCACTAATCAATCTGACATTTCGGAAATTCAAGGTACTTTGATTATTTTTGCACAGTTATTTATATTAAATAATTTAATTTTTTAATGGAATAAAACATGTTTAAGTTATTCTAATGCAGCGCATCATGTAGAAAAATAATTGATTTATTACTATAGTCCATTTTTTCCTGCTGTATGGTTGCGCGCGCATTACAAAATCCCAATTTACACTGACGAGTTTCTGAAGGTTCCGCAGGAAATTGCAGGCCGCGGTTAGTATATTTGGTTGCATATACGCCTTATACATAATATTGGTTGCATAGAACTGATTTTAGTGTTAAATAAAGTCGGGAAAGTCTTTTGATATGCCAGCAAATACCCTAACAATCATGGTTCGTTCCCCTTCAGCTTAGGAGTACCATTCTATAACAATAAACATTCTTTATGGATGAGTGTTAATTTCTCACATTAGAATTACACTTACGCCTGTTACGGGCTCCAATATTTTCCATATTTTTACCCAGACACGTTGAATAAAAAAGAAAAACTCTGAAAGCAAGTGGATAACCTAGAAAAAGTCTCGTTCCAGCGATACATCGCTATTATGAAAATAATTTTTACATACCTTTTGAGAGCTAATAAGGCACAGCGAGTCTTGAAAAAGACTTTTATTTTAATACAGAAAAAAATAAACGACGAAAACTGATATAAACGAACCACTATTATGACAACACAATATGACATTTAACATATGAGGCCCGCAGGATATTCTGTAATTGGCATCATGTAAACGGGATTTCCCAACCAATGAAATCACTGCATTTTAAATTTCAATCTAAAATTCAAAATATGATGCGCGCGCAACCATACAAGAAAAAATGAAGTATAACTAAAATTTCCTTCAAAATTTTATGATAAAATTCACATTAAAACAAGGTATAATTTTTAGCATGTAAAATCCTATGGCCCACGATAAAAAAAATATACTGTATATTGGAGATGTTGATATATAAATAAATAAATTTACCGTGACACAATGTTCCGCCTCTGTCGTTGATCGCGGCCCCCTTCGCCACCAGCATCTCCACTATGGGCAGGTGCCCGCAGATGCACGCCTCGTGCAGCGGCAGCCAGCCGCAGTGATCGCGCACGTTGACGACGTGCCCCTGATCGAGGAGTTTTTCCACCAGGGTCGCGTTGCCCGCGATGCAGGCCGTGTGCAACTGCGTCTCGCCCTTGTTGTTCCTCTTCATCACGAACCCCTTGGTGCGTCTCCTGGCCGTCCTTGGTTTGCGTTCGTTCGTTTCATCGCCGCTGGCTTCAGAATCGTCTAGAAAACAAATTGCCATATGAGTGAAATTTTACCGTTATTCAAGTTCTAAATTTAAACAAAAATTGTGATCGTTTTGAGAGCATTGCTTTTTGCACGAAATTTAAATTAAAGGAAAATAAATGATGTGTTTCTCTAAATCAAGCAATTAAGATTTAAAAATACAGTGAGGTTATGTCAAATGTCAATGAATAATCACTGAACGTACTTATCGGAATAAAAAAGCGATAGATGGCGCTGACGATATTCTGGATATAATTTTAAGGGGAACTTTAAAAAAGGCGTCCTACATATTGAACTTAGGCATATCTGGGTTAAAAATTGTTTTCCCATCCCTGGACAGATTTCGGGTTTACTTAACTATCATATCAAGATGAAGACACGAAAGATTATTGCGGAAAAATAGTTATTTTGTGATTAAATTCAAACTGTTTGGTTCAAAAACTTTCTTTTACAATTTATTGGAAAGCTGTAAAGTTTAGAAATAATAAGGAAAGTGATTTGAAATAAAAGTGGAGCCGGGGGTGGTGGGTGGGCCCTATCCTACAATCCAACTTGTGGCTCACGCGCCCTTACCTGTAATCTCATCCAAATTAATATCGTCGCCTATATTCTGCGTGGTCGGTTCGTCCGTTTCGCTCTCGCTCTCCGAGGGATGATAGTCCAGATTTTTGAGGTCGTTCTCCAGAGACCTCGTCTCGAACGAGCCGTTGTGCTTCTTCAACGTGACGATATACCTGGTGAGGGTCTTGCCCTCCAAATATTTATCCCCCGCGTTGCGGCACTCCTGAAGCGCCATATTAAAAACCTGCATTCAATCAAATTTAAATCATGATAAATAATAATAATGCTCTCTTAAGCGAATATATTTCCAGCTTAACCCTTTAGCTACTAAAAAGTTTTCAAGAAACTGGCAGCTTGAACGCAAAAAAACAAAGACTGAAAATTTGATAGATTTCGTTCCATTTGAACCAACGTATCATGTTACTAGTGGTCGTCAATAAGCGATTCACGGCATAAAAGAACGGCAAAAAAAATATGTGAATCGCTTATTGACGACAGCCGTAGTTACGGTAAAGTTTACCCGAGTCGCTTATTGACGACAGCCGCAGTTAAAGGGTTAAATTGACATAACGCTGGTATTATATTTTCTGCCGTGTAAACGATCCTTCAAGTGGTAAACAGTATACATAATTTGAGGTTAGGTTTAGCAATTACATTACACATATTTCGATTAATTATATTTATGCTGTGTAAACGATCCTTCAAGTGGTAAACGGTATACATAATTTGAGGTTAGGTTCTGCAATCACATTACACATATTTCTATTGTTATTTACTCGTTCGCAATGTTTATTAATACATTATTTTCTATTCTGATGTATTTTTCACCGTAAAGGCTCTTTCGAGGCTCCATTTCTCATTTAAACGGTAATGATTCAAAAATGTATTCAGAGGCGGTCAATTGAGCATAAAGAACGTTTACACACCTAAAAATATAATACCGGCTTACGAAAAACCTGGCTTAATCCATTACATCCCATAAAATACAATTTTTTTGAAAAGAATTTCCAAACTTTTTATTCATCGTTGGGTAAGATAGAATAGAATCAATGCTAAATATCTGCTCTACCATTGACCTCTTCACGCCCAGGTTCGCCACATGTGGCAACAAGCGAAAAATGAAAACAAAAACATTGCACAAAAAAATTACTTCTTTAGCGCCATCTATGGAATATTTTTTCATATTTTTTTGCATAAATGGGAAAGTCATATTTCGTAGAAAAAGTTAACAACAACGAAGAAGTAATTTTTCACAAACCTGGGATTAAATCAAAGCAGCATGGGCGCAAAGTGGTTAAGCTCTAATCTGTATGAACTATTCAACGTATATAGTCGGCTAAAATCCTCCGTGAAAACCAAATTCGAATTCGGGTAAGCGAGAATTCTTCAGTTTCTTTAACCCGGGTATACATGGCCGAGTGCATTAAGCGGTTAAGGGCTGCCAACTATTTTCAACTTTTTGATCTCACGGTACTTACTCGCTTGAGGGCAATGTGAAATAACGGGTTAAATAAATCTTAGTGAAAACTATCGTTATGCGTACCTGCACAATATCATCGAGGCTCTTCTTTCCCGACTCCATGGACTCGATCAGGCTGAACAGCGTGCTGATGCACTCCTTGGCGTTGCCCCTGCAGATCTCGTACTCCCTCTTGTAGAACTCGATCGCGAGATCGAACTGCCCGTCGTCGTTGTAGGTCTGCGCAAGGCTCGTGTAGCAGGCGCTCAGGTCTTTCTCGGAGCCGTTGCTTTCGCGCGCGCACTCCAGCATCTTCAGGTAGTACTCGATGGCCTTGGCGTAGTTTTTCAGGACACAGGCGCCGTCCCCCATTTTCTCGTAGAGGGATTTTTTGGCGTCGAAATCGGAGTCGCTCGTGCGCAGGAGGGTGTCCTCGGCGTAGCACATGGCGGTCACTGCAAGGCGAAAAATGATCAAATCGGATGTCGGACGAATTTTAAGGTTAGAAGGTTAGAAGGTAATGAAGGTTTTTTGAATTTAGTCGTGGCATTTTTTCAGGATTTTATTTTACGACATTTTTGCTGGATTTTTTGAGGACTATTTTGCAGGGCTGTATTCAGGACCTTTTTTCAGGTTACTTTATTTCAGGAAATTTTTGGAGGACTTTATTTTAGGAAATTTTTTGCTGGATTTTTTTGAAGACTATTTTGCAGGGCTTTATTCAGGACTTGTTTTTCAGGTTCTTTTTTGAAGACTTTATTTCAGGAAATTTTTGGAGTACTGTATTTCAGGAATTTTTGGAGTACTTTATTTCAGGAAATTTTTGAAGTACTTTATTTCAGGAAATTTTTGGAGTACTTTATTTCAGGAAATTTTTGGAGGACTTTATTTTAGGAAATTTTTGGAGGACTTTATTTTAGGAAATTTTTGGAGTACTTTATTTCAGGAATTTTTAGAGTACTTTATTTCAGGAAATTTTTGGAGTACTTTATTTTAGGAAATTTTTGGAGGACTTTATTTTAGGAAATTTTTGGAGTACTTTATTTCAGGAATTTTTGGAGTACTTTATTTCAGAAAATTTTTGGAGGACTTTATTTTAGGAAATTTTTGGAGGACTTTATTTTAGGAAATTTTTGGAGTACTTTATTTCAGGAATTTTTGGAGTACTTTATTTCAGGAAATTTTTGGAGTACTTTATTTTAGGAAATTTTTGGAGTACTTTATTTCAGGATTTTTTGGAGTACTTTATTTCAGGAAATTTTTGGAGTACTTTATTTCAGGAAATTTTTGGAGTACTTTATTTCAGGAAATTTTTGCAGGATTTTATTTTAGGAAATTTTTGCTGGACTTTTTCAGGACTATTTTGCAGGGCTGTATTCAGTACTTTTTTTTCAGGTTTTTTTTTGAAGCCTTTATTTCAGGAAATTTTTGGAGGACTTTATTTTAGGAAATTTTTGCTGGATTTTTTCAGAACTATTTTGCGGGGCTTTTTCTTCAGGATTTTTTTCAAGACTTTGTTTATGATTTTTTCACAACTTTTTTCAAGAATTAATCATAGCAATTGAGGAATTCGATGTGTTTCAAATATGATGACAAATAAATCAATTATAATTAGTACGACATTCAGGCAATAGATTGCGCCACTTTGGCGTTTCTAATTGCAATTAAGAAAAACTTACCGACTTTCAGAGTTTGCTCTATGTTCTCATGTTCAGTGATGTTTGGATTTTTAAGTCTGTACGCCCTGAGTAGAGCATTTTTCGCACGATGGAAATCGGCCAGCTTGATCAGAATGTCGGCTTTGGCCGTCAGCGCGGCCGACATCAACGGAACTTTATCATCCAAACGGCCTAAAAACATAAACCCATTTAATTAAAAAAAATAAAATAAAAAACACCTTTATTGGCATGTAACCTTACATATTTATCTATATTATACTTTTCCTCATCCCCTCCCTCCCTCTACCCTCTCCTTTTCCCAACCCACCTTCTCCAGCGTCTTCATAGAAATTTTTAATAGAAAGTTAGTTTATTTCTCTACAACAAAATGTGTGATTTGTAGCCAAACTTAAAAACCAAAACTGAAAGTCTATCTAGACCACTGCAGTCCCCAATTATTATTTATAATTTAATTCTTGTTTAAAAACGAAATGTATGGAATTCTTAATACAGTAGTGTCGATAATCTGGTCGTCAAAAATCCACACTGTCGATAATCAGGATTCAATTCCGTTGAAAAAAAAAGTTGTATATTCTTACATTATAAAAAATTATATCCGGAATATCGTCAGCGCCATCTATCATTTTCTTATTCCAATAAATACATTCAATGATTATTCATTGACAGGAAGCGAAAAATAACCTAAAAATTATATCTACAATATTGTCAGCGCCATCTATCAATTTTTTATTCAAACAAGTAAGTTCAGTGATTATTCATCGACATTTGACAGGAAGCAAAAAATAACCTCTCTGCTTTTTTAAGTCTTAATTACTTGATTTAGAGAAACATATCATTTACTTTCCCTTAATTTAAATCTCTGGCAAATGTGGGTTAAAATCAGTGACGGTTCGCGGGGTTTTTTCTGGTGCCGCCGAGGAACAAGAGGTGGTAATACAGATAGGTGCGGTCACGCAGCCAGCCGTCTCTGCAACTGACCCTACCTATCTGTATTACCACCTCTTGTTCCTCGGCCGTATCAGAAAAAACCCCACGAACCGTCACTGATTTTTAACCCACATTTGCCAGAGATTTAAATTAAGGGAAAATAAATGATATGTTTCTCTAAATCAAGTAATTAAGATTTAAAAAAGCAGAGAGGTTATTTTTTGCTTCCTGTCAAATGTCGATAAATAATCACTGAACGTACTTATTTGAATAAAAAATTGATAGATGGCGCTGACAATATTGTAGATATAATTTTTCACTTGTTAAATAAAAGACATAAGTTCATATTATTTGTTTCATCTATCTGCTCCAATAATTTAACCTCTGAAGTGAATTATTAACGGTTCTAACAAGTTTATTTATTTTTGTTATGAACTCAAACGACCATTTTTTGGTTCTTTCCCAAAATTCGGACATTTTGATAATCCGGACTGGGTCTGCTCACAATTAATCCGGATCATCGACCTTTTACTGTAATTAAATACCCCAAAATTCAGTTGGCAATAGATGTCACTCACCGGCTACTTCGATGGCCAAATTGGTGAAACGAATGGCGTCGCTGTAGTCCCCCTTTTTCACGTACAACGAGGCCAGACTCGAGTAGCCCCTCTCCAGCTGCTCGTAGATGTCGTTCTCCTTGCAAATGCTTATCGAACGCTCCACCAAAGTGATGCCCTTGTCGTAATTTCCCAGACACTCCTCCACCACTCCCAAATTCGCCAGAAGCCTCGCCGTCATGTCCATGTGTTCCCTTTTGCTTATTCCTTTCAAACCCCTAAACAAAACAAAAATTTCAATTGATGTAATTAACAAGTTCAAACAGATTATAACTATTCTTACTAATATGAACTACTAGCTTTAATTTAATGCAATAATATATTTAATACGAGTCGCGGCAAGAGAACATATTGCGTAAAATTATCTACAACTTTGTCCTTTACAGTTTCCTTCTATCTGTCATAATAACTGCTATATTTATTTGAAAAAATTTACACTTTTTACAGTTTTCAAAATATCTAGTTACCCTTCACTTTTTTGAAAACAAGTGTTATTTTATTGGGTTCATAAAACTGCACTTCTTTGCCCATTTAACCGTTTCTCTATCTCTTAATAGTCTCCGAGATCCCCATAGAGAACATCGAAAAAACTCACCCTGTATATACTGTTATTTATTTATATAGCAAATTGCTAAATAAACTTATTATTATTATTATTATATGTGTAGATTTCATTAAATAAAATCACCTTTCGCATATTCTAAGTCCCCTCTTGAACGCCCTGTAGGCCAGCTCCAGGGGCTTCTTGTTCGGATTGTCCGCCACGTCCAGATAGGTGGTGAGGTAGGTGTGCCCGATGGCGGCGAGGGCGCGCTGCTCCTCCGCGCAGTCGCCCTGCTTCGTCGCCACGGCGAGGTGCACCTCCTGGTGCTTCAGGGCCGTGTCGTACTCCCTCAGGAGGGTGTACGCCTCGCCGATCATGCGGTTGGCGCGCGCGTAGTCCATGCACCGCTTCTGCACCCTGTAGATCTCCGACACGACCTCGTACTCGGCGATGGCATCGTTGTAACGTCCCTGCCGGAAGTACAGCTCGCCCAGATCGATCGACACCGAGATCAGCAGGCCCTGGTTGGATTCCGCTTCGGCCTTGCGTTTCTTCTTTAATAACTCTGATAAAAATGTAAATTTAATAAAAGTGGATGAATTGCCGCTTCGGCATTACGTTTCTTCTTTAATAACTCTAATAAAAATGTAAATTTAATAAAAGTGGATGAATTGCCGCTTCGGCATTACGTTTCTTCTTTGATAATCCTAAAAATAATGTAAATTTAATAAAAATGAATTAATTGAATATTCAAACTTTTCACAAATCTACAAAAATAAGTTTTAAAGGCTGAAAGACCTGTTGAGGTCATTTGTAAGAAACCATCTTACCAACAATAATTACTACTATAAACTAATAAAATACCTACTACTCTGAATCACTTTAAGAACAAGTCCTTATTAATATTAACATATAAACAAGTAAAAACTTAAGGGAGCATTATTGTTGATGTTAATTTTAAATTTTTTATAGGGAATCCGAAAATTCTGCCTACTATAATTGTACATTTACAATTTGTGAATGAATTAACATAATACTCGAATGAACTTACTTTGTTCTGCCATTATTTAAATCTTATAAATACATTAGAACCGCGTAACGGCGCTTTTTTAAGGTTAAATCAAAACATCACTGATGCCAATCTGGAAACCACACTGTGCCCCTGAGTAATTTAAATTCCCCCAAAAGCAACCACAGGAGTGTATTCAATACAGCAACCGATTTCAAATGTATTATTTTAATAAATCACCTGTTTCGAATTAGGTCAGCGATAACACAGCCGAGGAAATATATTTACATAACGACGTAGATAAACCTTAATTAGGTGTTTTCTGGAGAAAGCGTTGGTATCTTGGTGCGAAGAATGCATTTTGTTTGGTGCCCAGTTTAGCCAACTACGAAAAATTAAAATAATAATTGATAAGACTGTTATTTGTTAAAGTGTGGTGTAACAATTAGTGCGTGCAATTTCAACAATAAAAGGTGTTGAATACTCATATATTCAGGCAATTTTTGGTTTTTATTACTTGTACTCACAGAACACATACCTTTAGAAATGAAACCTGTAAATTTCGGAAACACGATTTTTGGCGCTACCTGGTGTCGGGGTGGCAAATTACTACGATTTCCGCCAAAATTTAAAAATGTTAAACTCGCTGCACAATATATTTCAATTTAATAACACTAAAAATATAATAATAAAACACTTTTAACTTTGTTTTGTATAACCTATATATATTTATTTTTGTGACTTAAGTTTCGGTAATACAATTACCATTTTCAAACAAGAAGTTTCTTCTTGTTTGAAGTTTCTTCTTGTTTGAAAATGGTAATTGTATTACCGAAACTTAAGTCACAAAAATAAATATATAAGTTATACAAAACAAAGTAAAAAGTGTTTTATTATAATATTTAAAATGTATAACGAAGTAGAAGCCTCCAGCATAAACACTAAAAATATAATCAATTATGCATTTTGAGCACATAATTGATTATACTTGTACTTAACGATAAAATACAGTGAGTTGGTATTATATTATAATAGTATAAACTATTTATATAGTCATATTATGTAATTTATGAAGCAAAAAGTGTTAAATACAGTTATTATATATTATATAGGAAAAATGAAACGATAAGAATCAGAGAGTTGGTAGTTCTGGTTTACTGTATTCTCCATTGCACTAACAAGTTTGTTATCCGTGTTTTTCTAAGCATGTGAAAACGACTTTTCAAGTTATAGCAGCTTGTAAATTGTTGACTTTAGCAACTTTTTACATCGTCTTTTCTAAGCTAAGCATGTAATTTTACAAGGTTGGCATCTGTGGCACCAACTAACGAATACGACAGAGAAGGAAGATTTTAGAGAGAGAACGTGACCGTCTGGACACTAGAAACAGCTGATTGTCAAACGGTTGTGTCAAAATTGCAGACATGGCTACTGTGAGTGCATTTTCAAATTTTGAGTGCGAGAAAAATTAAATTTCGAGTTGCAGGTGCCGTTACTGGACGACGACACGATAGAGTTTGGCGAGGAGGATGCACACTTGAACGCGAAGGGGAGCCTCTCGTGAGTTTTACGTTCATAACCTCAAAGTTGTGTTTTTGTTTATATAAATGTGCTGTTAACTGAAATTCATGGTTTCCCACTTGAACAAAGTATATAATTCGGGTGCTTTCATAACTCCCGTTTAGAAGTAGAGGTGCACATAGAAATTCTGCATAGGAGTGTAAAATCATATGTTGCGCATTTATTGTCGGTCCTGCGGTGATTCTAGCTAATTTAGGTCCATCAGAAAATCCTGGTGTGCCATGGATCGCACTTTGAGAAATTCTGGATTTCAATAAGAATTACTTAAACGAATATTAGTGATTGTATTATGAGGGCTTAACATGACACTTGGTTGTACGTTCTGTATTTACACACGTGTATGATATAGAGTCAATGGTTAAGGTTATTTATGCAGTCATAAAATTGCTTGTTACACTAAGTTAAATTTACGGTGACAGTTTGACCGACCTTTAACCCCATAGGTTTCACTAAAATCGGTCGACTCTAAGGGGGTTAAAATTCGTCCCCGGTTGCCGGCCAGGTAGTAAAAAAAAACAGGTTGCCGGCGCAGGGTTAAAACAAGAAACCTCAAAAAACCACAATGTCAAAATAAACAAAATGCACTGCACTGGAGAATTCCAGACTGCCAACATAATATTACTTGAATTATAGGGATTTTCAGAAAATGTGCTGCCATCTATTTTTGACTTTTTGATCTCGCGGTATAAGTTGGCTTGTTACTTCATGACACTGCAAAATGATTATATGTGTGTAAATGAGTTACTTGAGGGATCGGCTTAATTATCACTACAAAATACATGTCGATTATCTCTTAAAGATTATTTGCATCTCATTGCATGCTTGAGCTTCATATAACTTCAGGTTGGTGTTTGTTTATTTATTTATTTACTGTAAATCAATTCAGATTAGATAACCACAAACTGATAACGGATAAATACAGAAAAAATATAATTGCACAGTACCTGAATCAGTTTAAAAATTGTTTCATTTCTGCCGGAATAAAATGGAAGAAAAAGCCATCAGGCAAGTTTTACTTTTAATAAATCTGCCAATAATAACTTCAGGCATCAAGATGCACTATAAAAACCCCGGCTCTACACGCCCAATGACCGTAGCAGTCGACGCCGTCTAATAAAAAAAATAAATAAATTTGTAACCTTCGAACAAATGGTTTGATCATTTAATCGTATTTTTTTAAATTTTGAATAACCCGGACGATTAATTCCATCATCCCAGTATTTAAAAAGCATTAATTGAATTCAATTACAATCTTCGAACAAACGGTTTGATCATTTAATCGTATTTTTCTAAATTTTGAATAACCCGGGCGATTAATTTCATCATCCCAGTATTTAAAAAGCATGAATTGAATTCAATTACAATCTAAAATGCACCGAAACACCCTGTACCATTTTAACTGTTGTTTTCCTTTTAGCCATCCGTACGTAACGTTTTTCCACTTGGCGTTCAGGGGAGCGTCGATAGTGACTTACATGCTGTGCGGTTGGTTCAGCAACAGTTTCATCGCCAGTTTCGTTTTTATAACGCTGCTCCTCTCCATGGATTTCTGGACGGTGAAAAACATCACGGGGAGGCTGATGGTGGGGCTGCGCTGGTGGAATTACGTCGACGACGACGGAAAGTCTCATTGGGTGTTCGAATCCAGAAAGGTTATAAATTTAAATTTTTTTCATATATTGTATCGGATTTAATGTCTTTTAAGATTTTAATTTGAGAGTGCAGTGGACGTTTGTCAACGTGTGCATTGGGTTGCATAACATGAACACATTAGATAAATACAATAAAACGAAATGTAGCCTGAATATATGAATATCCAACCTGTTCGTTAATCTGCAAGCAACAGGTTCAACAGATTCATATATTCAGGCTACATTTCGTTTTATTGTATTTATCTAATGCTTTCTGCAACAAGTAAGGTTATTCCCAATTTGTTTATGAACACATTAATTTCCAAATCACAATTAGGAGCTCGGTTACGTGAACATTGGGTTGCATAAAATAAATACATTTTTTTTCTAATGAGCGACACAATTTTTCTCCTAAAACTCATTGTACTTAATAAGGTTATTGATTTAAATTTTCTTTATACATGGTATTTATTTGATTTAGTGTCTTTTAGGATTTAAATTTGAGAGTGCAGCTCGATAACGTGAACATTGGGTTGCATAACATGAACACATTTTTCTTTTCCACCGTGAACAACTAAAACACAATACTTCTCTTAAAAATTATTATTTAAAATTTCTTTATACGTGGTATTTATTTGATTCAAATTTGAGAAGCACGATAACGTGAACATTCGGTAGCATAACATGAACACATTTTTTTTTATCTAATGTGAACGACCAAAACACAATTTTTCTCATAAAACTTGTTTTACTTAATGTAAGTGACCCTTTTTCAGGGTCAACCGCAGAATAGGGTAAACGATAGGGAGGCGACGATATTCTGGATCGCGCTCATCCTCACGCCGGGCCTCTGGTCGGTTTTTTTCATCATCGCGCTGTTCGGATTGAAGCTGAAGTGGTTGGTAAGTCTTACTACACATTGAACACTACTTTTACTTTAACGAAACACTTTCGTTTCTGTGTTAGCTCTTGGTGATTATTGCGTTGACACTGAACGGTGCTAATCTCTACGGATACATCAAATGCAAGTTTGGCCAGAACGAGAGCATCAGCAGCATGACGGGGGATTTTTTGAGGAACCAAGTGATGCAGAACGCCGTCTCGATGATTGCCAAGCAGGCCACCGCCCCGCCTGCCAATCCCATGACGCGTCCCTCGAATACCGTTTAAATTGTGATTGGGTTTTTTTTGTGCTCGGATCTTATTTGTTATTTTTATGAGTAATAAACTTTAAGAAAGTAATGCTTAATTTATAACTAAATTTTTTTATTTAACAATAAAAGTTTTAATTTCGATATAAAGAAAACACTTGACTTTTTAGTTTCTCCGTTACGAAGTACGAGAAAGTATTGTGATCGTGATTTTTTTTTCAATTTTTTTTCTGCGGAAATATCCGTTTTGGGGTCCCTAGATACCATTTCAACAATTTCTGGGAAAAAAAAATTGTGTGTGTGTATTTGCTTTATATCGGAATTGAAAATGTAGAGTGGGCAGCAATGGTTGCAGATTGATGGGTAGGCAACCATATGTACACATGTCGGCACAACTGATCATATGAAAAGAAAATTCCTTAGAATGCTTTTCCATTTGCGTAGCAAACATCGTCTATGAAGCAGAAGGTAAAATAATTAAATTCAAAGAATTAACACAATGGCAAAATACGACGCAACCCGAATAATTAAAGTGTCAGATCTAGTTACACTTTATTAATTTTTTCTTGGCGTGAACTCGGAGCAATCAAATTCCCCAGATTTTTCGGCGGGAAATTTAACTTGTCTGCAAACATTGTTGCTTACCCGTACCACGAAGGTTCAAGCTCTAATTTATTAATTTAATTATTATTTTTATCTTAAAGACACAATAACTTTGTTGTACCATTGTATATTTGCTATTTCATGTGGTAAGTAAAACACGTGTGTTTGAGAATTTTCACAAATTTTTAATGTCGAACACTGCGACATATGTTTCTCAAACACACGTACATTATGGAATTTCACCAAGTAACAGCCTCATCAATCCAATATTTGCTATTTCAGTTTATAATTTTAATCATATGATGTTTAGTTATTGTGTATCCAGATAGATGTCGCCTCCTGCATTAAAAATTATTTTAATCGTTTGCAGTTTTTTTTTCTTATTCAACGGCACACACAAAAAAATACACAGATATAAATTCAAGAATTGTGTTTATTCCTAATCACATTTATCCTTATCGTTACATAATAAACATGTATATTTGAATGACACAGATAATTCGAAGTCGCTTAAAAGTATTAAGGTCACATTCATTAAAATTCAAAGAACACGAGTATGTATATAATAATTCATTTTTTTCTTATATATAATAATATATATATATATTTTTTTTAATATAGACGCATAGATTTTTACATTCTTAACGTATTGAATCGTGCGCGCGCGAACCGATATTTTTTTATACGAGGAACTGATTTAATCGATTAAGAATATAAAAAAGTAATGCATGAGCACCAAATTTATCACAATTATCAATGAATTTAATATGTAATAACGGGATTAATTATTATTAACCGCTTGTTCTGGAATTGATGATTTGCGTCCGTTTTCCACGACCGATAAAAATAAGGGCCCGGAATCCCTTCCAGGGCAAGTGGTTAATTACGACCGACGAAACACAACGTTATGGCACTTATTCTCACCAAAGGTCGAAGGAACCCGTGCTTTCGTTAAACTTGCTAATATGGCTTTTCGGATCGGGCGACAGCGAGCTCCAATCCGTCGTATGGCAAAGTGGCACGTCCTGCGTGCACCGCGTGATATTGTGCGCGGCGCAGATCGGGCCCAGCGTGTAAAACCTCGCGAAGAGCATGTCCGCCCACTCCTGCAGATCGGGCCCGAACCGCTTCGAGTTGGAGACGCTCAGCCGCTCCAGCGTCTCGCGCTCGTAGTTATTCGGAAGGTACCGGTCCCACCCGGCGTCGAACTCCTTCACCGCCTCGGATCCCCGATGCACGAAGCTCACCTGGTTCTGCATCACCAGATTCCCGGATATGAACAGTAAAGGCGTAATCAGGAATTTAACTTCCGCCGCGATCGAGTTTTTGTGGATTAATTTTACCGTCCAGGACCCCGGCAGCAGCGGCTGTTTGATGGACGGTTTTATGTGTCCCGCCGTGTAGGAATCGTCGATCGAGGCCTCCGAGATTTCCGCCAGTCTCCCGGCCGGGTCGATCCAGAGGAAGGTCACGTTGCTGCTTTTCGTTACGTCGGCGCTGGAATTCAGGATGTAAATCAGCACCGGTTCCGAATAGGGTCCTAGCGTTTTGGCGAAGTTCCGCGAGATCTGCTCCTTCTGGTCGTAATCGCTGCTGACGATCATGGATTTGATGCGGTAGACGAAACCCGTCGACTTCATCAGCGACAGCGTGTTCTTCGGCTTGATCCACGTTTCAAAAATTGCTCTGCTCATCCCGGTCACGTTGGCTTCGAAGAGTATTAAACTGTTGCGGTACGAATCGTTGCTGTGGTAGGAATGGATCTCTAAAATTTTGCTCGGTTTAAACTCGCAACCCGCCTTGCTCACAGACTTCGATTTGACCCGCAACCCGCTGTGCGCGAGCGTGATTAGGCTATCGTCCACCCCCATCCCTAAATCTTTATGATTGTAAACGCTATGCCAGTACGCGTTGATATTCCGGATGTTCCTGCTGAAATCGAATCCAAACAGCCATTGCTCCAATTGCAGGATGACCGCTTGGTTGATAATCGGTTCGAATTTACGCGCGAAATACAGGTGCCTCGATTCCGTGTTCTGTATCCGCAGCCAGTCCTCGGGTTTAAAATCATTCGGACTGCACCCGCACCAATCGACGACGTGCTTATACTGGCACTTGCACCCGAGCTTCCTCTTCCAATTCGTCACGTGCAGGTTATTATCGACGTACGTGTTGCAAAATTTCGAGTTCCGCAACACGGTGTGAAAAAACGATTCAGCCGGCAGTAAAGTGTACCTGAAAAACACCAGCAAACCGCTGACCAGCTCGTCCGGGTCCTCGATCGCGACGTACTCGACGAACTTCCGCGATAACGCCACCCAATCGCTCCCGCCGTCGATCTGTATCCCCCAGGGCAGCTGCCTGTCCCCCGTCCGCCACATGTGCGTGTCGCACTCCACGAACGTCTTGTCGAGGCCCTGTTTCTGGATGAACCGCTGCACCTCCCTGCCGTGCGATTTCACGAAGTTCCTGTCCCTGTTCGCGGCCAGGAACTCCACCAGCCTGTTCACCGTCTTCACGGGGTAATCCGATTCGCTCAGGTTCAACACGAAGTCCCACTTCCAGTCCTGCTCCAGGAGCTCCTGCATGGACGAGAGGAGCATCTTGAGGAGAGAGGCCCCGCCCCATATCGTGGCGAAACGCCGCCGGGTCAGTCTTATGTTTGCAAACTGTTTTTCTAACGGTAACAATTCCCTAAATAAATAATCTTGTCTCTGGAAATGAAAGGTGGAATAATGCGTTACGCTCGGGTCTCGAGTTTTTTCCCTAAAGAAAAGATACTCACAATGTCTACGTGTATGTAAAAGTAATGATCTCTGTTGTATAAAATTTTAATCAGCCTCCTCACTTGGCGCAACGCCCTGCCGTTCAACGTCAGGAGGAATACTATTTTTACTGGTCGTGTGTTTGTACTTGAAGTTGTCGCAACTTGAGGATAGAATTCTGCAATAGAAAAATTCAAACGAGTTAATCCATGTTCGAAGAAGTTTATCTGTTAAAACCATAAAAAAAGTACTCACTCCTTATGCCAGTCTGATAAACGTTTATAGTGAAATACCCCCCACAAGCCAAGTGTGGATCTGAGGGACATTTCATGTTGCACGAGGAATCTGGTAACCGGGCTGTGGAAGGCGGCTCATCATTTCCACAGAAACATTCAGTCCTATAAAAAAAACCAATAAAAAATTACTTTCACAAATAATTTCACTGTACTTGGAAATAGAATAATAATAGCATAAAATTTGTAGGGGATTGATGCCATCTTATTTCAATAATTGTATAATCAACGCAACACAAATTCATAAACACAACACCAGAAATAGTGAAAATATATATCTAGGTCATAAAAACACAAAAAAAGGGCAAAATACATTATTTTTTAGAACAGCTGCAGAGTATAATAAACTACCTAGACATATAAAAGAAGGGAAAAGTGTCAATAAATTTAAAATATTATTAAAAGAATATTTGAAGAACTTGTAGAAGACTGATATACCAATTTTTATATGTATATGTATGTGTGTGTGTGTGTGTGTGAAAATGTGTGTGCATATGTGTATATTTATATATATACAAGTTCCTATTAATATAGTACAAATATATATTATAGTTTTAAAATTTTAAGATTATTATATTATCGTTACAAAAATTGTTTTTTTATATTTTATATATTGTACATATTTTTTAGTTTATATGTGTATGTTACTAAATAAAGATTATATTATTATATATAATTTTAAGATTATTACATTATCATTACTAAAATTGTTTTAAAATTTTATATATTGTGCATATTTTTTATTTTAAGTGTGTATTTAGATAGCTTATTGCTAAATAAAGATTATTATTATTATTATTATAGCAAGAGTTTTCAGCTAGAATTACGTTGACAATGAGAATTATAAAATAAATTACAATAAAAAACCATGGGATGATATTTTGAGGTGCAATACAACCGTTACGATAAAAAACGATTGGCTGATAAAACTTATACTTTAACACGTTCGCTGCCACCGTCGCGCTAGTGCGTCCAACTTTATACTTGCGTACATGCAATCTCAATTATAGTGGCAGCGAACGTGTTAAACCTTGAATTCAAGATTAAAATCAAGTAAAAGATTTCTTCTCCTTTTAGTGTAGTTAATGACCTCGGCTTACTTTATTTCAAAAGGTAATTAAAGATACTTACGAGTACTGAACGCCGGCGTAAGGAAATCCGGACTGAAGGCACAAACGTATACAATACTCCGGCGAGTTGCCGTTCTTGTTATTCCCGTAATACCCGTTCAGCAGCCTGTAGTTCTTCTCGTCCTTGAAGCAGCCGAGCGACCTGCCCGCCTCGAGCCCGTCGCTGGGGCAGTAGTTCGGCAGCACGGCCGGGTACAGCAGCCCCCTCTGTATAAGGCACGTCACGTTCGAGATCTCCTGCTTGCACCGCTGCGTCTTCGCCCGGTGCACCGCCGAGACGGCCTCCTTGGCGGTGATCTCGCAGGCCGGCACGAAGTCGAGCTCCTCCAGCCGCAGCCGGTTCGGAGCCGGCTTCGGCCGCCTGGCCCTCGTCTGCTGCTGCGCGTCCTCATCGTCCACGACCAGGGCGTCCTTGCCCCTCCGCGCCGAGTTCACGCTGAGCTCGGCGTCATCGCCGCCGCTGGGCAGCTTGCGGGGGCTCCACGCGCTGCCCGTCTGTGCGCTCTCGGGGTTTAGGGTGAAAAATCGGAGGGCCAGGTAGACTTGGAATGCCACGATGATCAGGCCTATGATGAAGAACAGCCGGTAACGTTTGATCCAGCGGTTATCTACAGTTTTCGTCACAACCATGTTGGAGCACTCATCTTTACTGAATTTACTGCACCCATCTCACGAAACGCATTTTTACCAGGTGTAAAAACTATTCGTGACGGTGTTTTTTTATTTATTTTGCTTATCAATAAGTGGTTCGCTTACATATTGATTAATTTTGAGTAGTTATGCATTTACAGTACAAAAACAAACGTCAAAGTTGACGGATGGAAGATGTATCCATTTTAGTGTCAATTGGTTATTTATCAGAATTTTCGTTGATTATAATCATGTATTGCGCATATGGGCGACTCGTCGGGATGAAATTGTATGTAATAAATCATTGCTTAAATATTCACATTTATTTATTTTAATATACGATATTAGTGAAACAAAGGAAGTTCTGGGTAACTTAAATGCAAAAAGTAAACCATTTCAAATTCCTATATGTTGTACCACACGAAAACACGCAAATTTGCGATTCCAGGGCACACAACAGTGACGGTTCACGGGTTTTTTTCTGGTACGGCCGAGGAACAAGGGGTGATAATACAGATAGGTAGGGTCAGTTGCAGAGACGACTGCCTGCGTGACCGCACCTGTCTGTATTACCACCTCTTGTTCCTCGGCCGTACCAGAAAAAACCCCGCGAACCGTCACTGGCACACAACCAGTTTCGTTTTATCCACTCACTCAGGCACCTGCTGAAATTACTAATTGGCCAAAAAGGGTCGGTCCCAAAGGCAGGGGGCACCTTAGCTTAACCCCAACTTAAGCATAAGCACCAATCGTCAAAATCCTGTGTGTGGGTAAAATGAAAGTCGTTGAGTGCCGCTGGAATTGCGAGAGAGAAAGATCTGAACTGTTGGATCAATACTTGAAACATCAATCTTTGCATTAAAATTAAAATACAATTCAATATTTCAAGATCACGTAAAAAATGTAGCCAAGATCTAATCGAAAAGAATTATTTTGCAAATTAATTTGATTATAAATCAAAACAAATCAGCGCTGACAAAATGATACAAATGGATATTACAAACAATAAAAGCAGAATGCGAATTGAATAATTTTTTAATTATAATTTTAAAATTTTAAGATTATTATATTATCATTACAAAAATTGTTTTTTATATTTTATATATTGTACATATTTTTTAGTTTATATGTGTATTTAGATAGCATATTGCTAAATAAAGATTATTATTTTATTATTATTAATATAATTGTGGATTATTATTAGCACGCCACTGCTTTATACCTACCGGAATTTCGCGTCGCCGCTCCGAAATTCAAATGACACCAATCGTGCCATTTGTTTTGAAGCGCACGCCGTTAACTGTCGGCCGACGACAAAAGGTGAGACATTCCATGAATCATTGCCGGAGACGATCTCCAACAAGACTGTGAACGATGACCGAGAACGGCGTCCTGGAGTTCGTCCGCGAGGACGATTTCGTCGAGTACTTCCTCTTCCCCGAGTCCAAGGTGGTGGACAACAGGGAGGAAGAGCTCATGATCAACAGCGTCCTGAGGGAGGCCAGGAGCATAGCGAAGAAGCACGCCGCGAACTACCTGTGGCACAGGGACGAGTTCAGCCTGAGCGCTCGCACGTCCGTTTCGAACATCCTGAGCAACGAGGACGATAGGGGTGAGTTTAATCGTAATCGAAATGTTGAGTAAGGAAAATGCATCTTTCTTCTTCCTTATCATATACCCCAGTTTAACCTCTTCAGGAACAAATTAATTTTGAGGTTTCAAATCCTTTAAGAAACAATTGATATCTCGCCAGGAGAACCGGACAGGAAGCGTCTGCATGGAAATGCGCAACTGTAGCAGCTTTCAGAGATTGACATGAGATGGCAGTATTGAGCTAAATCACATTTGTTCGAAATGTGTTCGTCATTTTTTGAAACGTACACAAATGTGTTTCTGTCCCTGAAGAGGTTAATTTAATTTTAGTAATTATACTGTAATGTGAATAATTATATATTGTATAACAATTCAATTGATGGTTAAATATACACAGCATAAATAGTTGTAAATGTACTATACTTACTGTCCAAATATTTATTATCCAGGGGCGGCTCGTTATATAGAACCACGGAGCTATGGCATTACCTGTAGGCTCAAGTTCACCAAGAATTTTTAACTAATTCTTAAAACACTTACTTTGATCTAGCAAGATAAATGGTTCTTTGTTTCTTCGAAAAAGGAGGAGGGATATTGAAGAAGCTCTACCATCAACATGTTCCACGAGCCGCCACTGTTATTATCTATATTAGTAAAGAAAGAGATAGGGGAGGAAAGACCTTGGGTCGATATGGCAATGCACTAGTTAATTTGCATTTATAAACCACACATTTCTTTCTGTGGTGATAATAAGCAATGATTCACACGCTGACCTTCTGCCACTATACTTAGTTCGCAGAGGTTATTCTGGGATAAATATAATTTTTCTTTGTCTTTATCCGTGGATTATTTTCTTATATTTACACAAATATTAGTTATGTTGTTTTTGGTTAACTGACTTCGAGCTGACAAACGAGTGCATTTTCAATCTTCCTTCCTTCTTTAACACGTTCGCTGCCACCGACGCGCTAATGCGTCAAACTTTATACTTGCGTATGTGCAATCCCAATTGTAGTGGCAGCGAACGTGTTAAGCAAGCTAGAATTAAAAGAAGCAATTTATTCTTAACCTCTTCACGCTTACGTCAAGCAAAAAAAAAGAAAACAAAAACTTATGTACCCCCTCAGCGCCATCTATGGAATATATTTTTTTGCATAAATGAGTAAGTTTGTGACGGCGGTTTATTTCATAGAGAAACGTAATAACAAAATACTAATTTTTATGCTACAGCCCAAAAAAAGGGGCATTGACGAATTATAAATATTTTCAAAATTAAAAAAAACAACCTTTATTTGCATAAAATCTCACAATTACATCTCTTTATACTAAACTATTCCCTCCCTTCTGCGTTCCTTCTCCCATGCCTGCGTCTCAAGTATCCTTAAAAATTGTAATTATTTTCGTTTTTAGATAATTTACCCTCACATTTGCATGGAATTTCACATTACGGCGACAACATAGAAGATGAATGGTTCATCGTTTACTTACTGGTGCAACTGACGAAGAACATTGAAGGACTCGTCGCTAGAATAGTCGACGTCGACGGAGAGTTTTTACTGATAGAAGCCGCCGAGCAGTTACCCAGCTGGGCGAAACCAGAAAATTGTGATAAAAGAGTAAGAGCCCTAATTTTTTCCCATTTTTCGACGTAACAAAATCATCCCTTCCAGGTATATTTATACAAAGGCCTCCTTCACATCGTAGCGCCCGAATCCTCCGAGAACTGCAACGACCAGCCCGAAATCACCGCGCGGGAAGCCGTGAAGGAGATCCGGAGAAACCCGAGCCTCACCGTCGCGTCCCCGCAGATCCAGGAGGCCGTACAGAAGAGAATCAACGGCTACCCGAAGAAGATCCAAGAGAACCTGCACAAGACGACGGTCTACCTTCCCGTCTGCATCGCGGCCATCCTCCAGCACCGGCCCAACCTGATCGCGCCGGCGATCCAGGCGTTCTGCAACCGCGACTGCGTCGACGCGAGGGCGTGCCGCGCCATGAAGTACTTCCCCCCGGAAAATCGAGTCAGCACGAGCATCACCTTCACGAAGTGCCTGTACGCCATGCTGACCCACAGCAAGTACGCGCCCGACCGCAAGACCGGCTGGAACCTGCCGCAGCCCGGCCACCCGGCCTTCAAGGCGCAGATGCTGGGCGTGAAGATCGCCTGCGGTTTCGAGATCTTGATATCGCAGGCGAAACCGAATTCCGACGTGGAGGGGGATAAGGGCTGGCACACTTACTTGAACAGTTTGAAGGTGAAGGATTATTTCCGGGGGTTGCTGGAGGGGTCGCAGGACTACAACAATTTGCTGAACAAGGCGAAGGAGTATTACGTTAAGCACAGGGATTCGATGCAGTGCGCGCCGGGCATCGGGCGGGAGATCTTGGAGCTCACAAAGAATTTGGATTATAACGTGGAGGATTTGAGGGAGGGCGAGGGGAGGCTGCCGCCGGATGACTGCGACGACTGGTTGAACGTGTCGCCGGAGGATTTGGATAGGATGTTGGTGGAACGGTACGGGCAGAAGAAGGTGACGAGCGATTCCAGTAATTTCAGCAAGAAAATCACGCGGTTTCTGGAGCACATTTCCGACGTTGACGGAGCGGAATTTCCGGGGGAGGAGGAGGCACCGTTGAGGCCCCCCAGGACCAAACAGAAAAAACCTGTTAACAACATAAACGATACCGCCAAGGTGAACTTCGACTCGAACTCGTTCTCCTGCGCCGTGCAGAGCATCCTGAATTTCGTCATCCCGGAGGACGACAGCTGGGATCTGGATTCCGATTCGGATATGGACGATTACGGGAAGGAGGACGAGGCGCCGATGGATTACGGGGAGCTGAAGAACAAGATGGAGGAGTACATGAAGCAGATGGACGCCGAGCTGGCCGGCACGACTATAGGGCAGAGCTTCGAGAAGCGCAAAGAGGAGACTTTCGACGACATCGAGACCTTCAAGCCCGTCGACATCGACATGAACGCCCTGAAGAACATACTGGAGAGTTACAAGTCGCAGATGGGCGAGGCCGGGCCTTCGAGTAACATGCTGGGGCCGATGGGGGTGCACTTGGAGAAGTGCGAGGACGGGAACGCGGATTCCGATTAGGGTATTTTTTTTAAAACGTCATAATTTACATGTCTGAGTATGACCTTTAATTAATAGATCAAATTTTAAAAAATACGTATGATTATATAATTGTTGTGATGTCGTTGCTTTAAGCAAATAATTTTGTATTTGTTATGTAGGAAGCTTCTACTTCGTTATACATGCTTTTTATATAGAATAAAACACTTTTTTACTTTGTTTGTATAACACTTATTTGTTTATTTTGTTTGACTGCAGTTTCGGCAACTCAGCTTGCCATTATCAAAACTAAAGTTTTAGTTGAGGCTTTTTTGAGAAGTTTTAGTTTTGATAATGGCAAGCTGAGTTGCCGGAACTGCAGTCAAACAAAATAAACAAATAAGTGTTATACAAACAAAGTAAAAAAGTGTTTTATTCTATATAAATAATTTTGTATTGCAAAAATACTCACACATGTAAATTTGATCACTTCATTACAGTATACTTTTATCAATTAATTACGGTAGGTACTGAGAACGTTTATTTTCATCAGCCCACGTAAAAAAAAAATTCTAGTCTCGTTGAGTAATTGCTCAAATTAGACGTTCTCCGTTTGTGATCTCTTATTTTCAAACTAAGCTTAAGATAAATTTAACTGCCATGCATTTCAGTACCTACTCTAGAGTTATTTTTTTTTACATACCTATATATATATATACGTGTTAGGGATCCGATGTTTTTATGTAAGGATCCGACGAGTATTAAGTAATTATTTATTATATATATATTATCTTACAAGAGATTAAAATTAAAAACGCGGCGATCACTTGGTCGGCTTGAACCATTTCGGCAGCTTCTCCGGAGGCGTTTGCATGGGCTTCTTGTAGTCGTACGACGTCGACGGGTCCGCACTGGTGCTGGCCCCAGCGTTGACACTGTTATCAGGCACTAATAAATCATTTATACTAACGTCATCCGGCTCCTTTTCGATCACCCGTTTGCTTTCCTCCCTGCACAAATTAAAATCCACAATTATTAGTTTTTTTCAATTGTAATTTTGATTTCGTTTGGTTTTAATTTTGATTTTACTTTTCGTAAACAAAGTATATTGTACAACTCGCATATAATAATAATAATAATAATAAACTTTATTTAGCACTACTGCTATAAAATACAATTGTTATAATATTTTGATAAAATTATGCATAAAAATATAACATGGCATCAATATAATGGCTATATGCTCGTTGTACAATATACTATTACCATTGCATTCTCAAATACGAGTGCAAGAACAAACAAATTAAAATTATAAAACACCATTAACCACTTCGCGCCCATGCTGCTTTGATTTAATCCCAGAGTTGATTAAAAATTACTTCTTTGTTGTTGTTAACTTTTTCTACGAAATATGATTTCATTCATTTATGCAAAAAAATATGAAGAAATATTCCATAGATAGCGCTACAGAAGTAATTTTTTTTGTACAATGTTTTTGTTTCCATTTTTCGCTTGTTGCCACATGTGGCGAACCTGGGCGTGAAGAGGTTAAGTAAAAATGTTTGATGCAAATGAGAGAGAGAGAGCGTTTATTTTTCGCATACAATCACAACAAATTTATCGGGCCCTACCTAACTCTAGTCGCGGCCACGCTGGCTATCGAAGTGCTCGTCAACTTGTTCAAAATCTCATTCTTCAAGTAGTTCTCCTTCTTGTCCTCGCAACCGAAATACAGCAAGGCCCCCGGAACGCAGTCGATCTCGATCAGCTTCGAGTTGTCCGCCAGCACGGTTTTCGGCGGCGTGGTGACTGCAAAAGGCCACGGATTAAAACCTAACCTCACCAAACGAACCGAAATCAACCTACACAGATAGAACGAGGTGGACTCGTCCTCCAGGTAACCCCTGACGAAACTCTTGACGTCCTCGATGGATTCCGACGGCCTGAACACCCCCTGGAGGACGAGGCGCGTCGGGAACTGCACCCGGATGACCGCCTTCTTGTAGTGGTGGAGGCTCCTGAGCTGCTTCTTGGAGTCCTCCATGCTCTTCATGGCCGCCGTCATCAGGGGGGAGTTTTCCATCTCAATGCGGCGCTTCTTGATGTCCCTGAAGAGCCGCTTCACGTCCGTGATGGACAGCTCGAAGAAGTCGTCGGGCAGGTCGTCGCTGCGGACCGCCTGGGCGGTCTCCAGGGAGAACAGCATGGCGTTACGGTCACCTAGCTAAAATTTAGATGCTACAGTTGCAGAATCACAAAATGCAGTTATTTAGAAAGTTCGATTAACCCGTTTTAAATCTTTTTCAAATTTTCATATTTTTCTTTTTCTGTGTCGTTTTTTTATCATAGAAGATTCAAACAACAAATGTGCGTCATCCTTTAGTGCACAGTTGCCTTAAAGATCATAAATTCTGGGAAAACAAGCGACATGGCATGTTGGCGCACGTGAAAGTCTTCGAAAATAGATGTTCCACTGGTGGAACAATGGGCACAAATGGGTTAAAGCATACCGTGAGATCAGAGAGTCGAAAATAGTTGGCAGCACATTTTCTGAATATAGGGATTCAAATTCAAGAAATATTACATTGGCTGACTTGAATTCTCCAGTGCAGTGCACGTGCAAATTGTTTATTTTGGCAGCCTCTGGTTTTTTGAAGTAACTTGTCTTAAAAATAGATAAAATCATGCCACAATATACCCTCTTATTAAACTTATACAGTACGTTTTTTTAAACGTGGGCCATAGGATTTTACATGCTAAAAATTATACCTTGTTTTAATGCATATTTCAACATATAATTTTAAAGCAAATTTTAGTTAGTAATAAATCAATTACCTTTCCACATGATGCACTTAATTAGATTACCTTAAACATGTTTTATTCCATTAAAAAATGAAATTAATTCACTAATCAATCTGACATTTCAGAAATTCAAGGTACTTTGATTATGTTTGCTCAGTTATTTATTTTAAATAATTTCATTTTTTAATGGAATAAAACATGTTTAAATTATTCTGACTAGCGCATCATGTAGAAAAATCAATTATTTTTCTAATTGTTGAAATAATTGATTTATATTACCAACTAAAATTACCTTCAAAATTTTATGATAAAATATACATTAATACAAGGTATAATTTTTAGCATATAAAATCCTATGGCCCACGAAAAAAAAATACCCTGTATAATGTGCTATTAAAACAATTAACCTCAAAAAATCTCGAGATGTCAAAATAAACAAAATGCACTGCACTGGAGAATTTCAGGCAGCCAACATAATACAACTTAAATTATTATCCCCATTTTCAGAAAATGCACTATTTTCGACTTTTTGATTTCACGTCACTTACAAAAACGAAATCCTCGTTCTGATGCTTGTTCGGCTTCACTTGCTGCTGCTGCTGCACGTCGTGCTTGACACTGTTTTTCGTTTTAATCCCGTCCGTCTGTTTCCTCTTCTCCTTCTTCACGATGTTCACTATGTTCGCTTCGGGCTGCGTAACCTGCTTCCTCTTCTGCTCGGTCTGGTTGGGGGGGGGAGGGTCGGGCGCGACGAAGCTCGCGGCTTTCTTCGGCGGCTGCACTTCTTTCTCTTGCGGCGGCATGGGCAGGGGTTTGGGCGTCTCCACCGGCTGAAATTGCCTCAGGTACGGCTTTTCCTCGACAGGTTTGCTCGGCAGCGGCGCCGAAACGTTCGCTTGTTGCTTCAATTCCTGCGGTGTTCTACAATAAACGATATACGTGTAATGCAAATTATTAAAAAAATTAATGCTATAAAAGAAATTTAAAAACATACAAATATTACTTTTTTTTTCTATTTTAGATAGATTTTTGAATAACGCATTTCTTAAATTCTTAATAAAAATAATTTTTTATTCAATAGAGGCTTTTCTTGACACGGATCAATACGGAACCACATTTAATCCAAAATTAAAAACTTCTGATTTTTTTAAAACATAATACTTGAAACTTTAGGCAGAATGTTATCTTGGAATAAATTTACCAATAAAATTTAAATTTCAGAATCATTGGTACAACACCTAAATACAGGCAACCAAATATACGCACAACTACTTTTAATCTAAAATTAAAAACTTCTGTTTTTTTTTTAAACGTAATATTTGAAACCTTAAGCAGAATGTCATCTTGGAATAAATTTACCAACAAAATTTAAATTTCAGAAACAATGGTACAACACCTAAATACAGGCAACCAAATATACGCACAACTACTTTTAATCTAAAATTAAAAACTTCTGTTTTTTTTTTAAACGTAATATTTCAAACCTTAAGCAAAATGTTATCTTGGAATAAATTTACCAACAAAATTTAAATTTCAGAAACAATGGTACAACACCTAAATACAGGCAATTAAATATACGCACAAATCTAAAATTAAAAACTTCTGTTTTTTTTAAACGTAATATTTGAAACCTTAAGCAGAATGTTATCTTGGAATAAATTTACCAATAAAATTTAAATTTCAGAAACAATGGTACAACACCTAAATACAGGCAACCAAATATACACACAACTACTTTTAATCTAAAATTAAAAACTTCTGTTTTTTTTTAAACGTAATATTTGAAACCTCAAGCAGAATGTCATCTTGGAATAAATTTACCAATAAAATTTAAATTTCAGAAACAATGGTACAACACCTAAATACAGGCAATTAAATATACGCACAAATCTAAAATTAAAAACTTCTGTTTTTTTTAAACGTAATATTTGAAACCTTAAGCAGAATGTTATCTTGGAATAAATTTACCAATAAAATTTAAATTTCAGAAACAATGGTACAACACCTAAATACAGGCAACCAAATATACACACAACTACTTTTAATCTAAAATTAAAAACTTCTGTTTTTTTTTAAACGTAATATTTGAAACCTCAAGCAGAATGTCATCTTGGAATAAATTTACCAATAAAATTTAAATTTCAGAAACAATGGTACAACACCTAAATACAGGCAACCAAATATACGCACAACTACTTTTAATACTTCTGTTTTTTTTTAAACGTAATATTTGAAACCTTAAGCAGAATGTTATCTTGAGATAAATTTACGAATAAAATTGAAATTGCTGAAACTGCTATAGCACAAACGCCTAATTACAGGCAACCCAATACACTTAAAATTATAAACTTCCTATTTTAAACATAACGGGGATCAAACTGTAAGTGTAATCCTTGGTAAAGCTTCGAAAATATTGCGAAATGTTCTAAATTTCAATTGCAAGCTTTATTACTGGCAAACACTCGTGCTACATTTTCTTTTGCAAATTAATCAAAAGCAGCCAAGTTTCCTTAGCTATTTTACACATAGTTCGATTCAGATTGAAACATTTTATCGTTTAACGCTTTGACTACACAAACGTGGACTGCTAGTCCCCCTCCATCTCCCATATGATCACTGCTCAATATTTGTAAGCGAGAGGGAATCCGATATGCTTTGGTAATGTTGTAATAGCAAAAGTGTGGCGATTTATATAGCAGCTTGACTGATAACGTAACAATAGGACGGTGTTTAATTTCAGAATAACAAAGCAAATTTTAACATAAAACAAAAATAAAATACTATCCGAGACCAGAGGATTGAACTGTAACAAGCGCGATAGAAATTAGTGAATAATTTGTATGTATTTGGTACATACAAATACATCATGCAGTTATTTCTTCTATTTCAACACTTACTTGTGTATAATCCTCAGCATGGCCCTTCCCCCGGTGAGCCCCAACGACTTCAGGCTGGTACTTTTAAATTTACTGGCGCCGTAGATCTCCTGCCGCATGTAAATCACGACGGTGTTCCTCCCGACCTCCAGCTCGTGAGGGGCGAGCGTCTGCAGCACGTCCCATATGCTGCTCGACGGGCTGAAATTCCCCATCAGCCTCTTGCCGTCCTCCATTTGCAGCCCTAGAATCACATCGGACTCGGTTCTGGTGACGGTCGCCTCGATCAACTCCAGCAGTGCATTATTCGGCAAACCGGAAAACCTAATTGTGGACGTCGTGTCCAGGATTTTTCTGTGGTGTTTCACGTCGTACTCTTCGGGTTTGTAACCATGCTTGCTGCAGGCCTCTTCGATAATCTAACAACGACGGAAATTTGTTGATCATTCAAATCATAACCGTTAAAGATTTTTACACTGACATTTTGTGAGTTTAATTGTTTAATTTTTGTCAAAGTTGTTTGCTGTACAAACAATATTACTTATTGGTAAAAGTACGATCAAATTAAAGTTCAGAGCATTAACAATTGTTGGTAATAATTAGCAATTTGTGTTTACGGTGATTACAACCAAATAATTTAAAACTTAAAATTGCAACCAGCTGTAGTTTGAAGTGGATAACTTACTTGCAGGATCGTTGTATTCGGATTGACTTTAACGTTCTGCCTTCGACCATTCGGAGTAAGCACTATAATATTTGTGGCCATTTTCACCTAAAATGAAAGCATTATTGGATGAGCGACAAGAATATTGTAAACAATGACAAACCAAAATCGGGTTAACCTCAAACGTGACAACTGATGAAAACTGTTGATTTGTTGGGAATCTCACTTCACATGAACGCCTTGAGAGAGAGCACAAAAAACTATATTTTTATAGGTTTATAATTGGGGGAATCACTTCACATGAACACCTTTTCGAGAGAACTATTTTTTTGGGGTTACTTGACGAAACTTTATTTCCGGAAAATGGAAAACCGATTCATACACGGTTTTTACCAAAAATACCATAAAAATCGATGCGGTTGAAAGAATTTTTAGGTTATGTTTGTCGAATTGGCCCCTTCACATTCTCGCTTTAATCGCGGGGAAATTTCACAATTTGTTTGAGAATCGAGCAGTTTCCGTGCACGCAATGTTAAATATTGCTGCGGAGTTGGGACGTGAATCGATTTTAGTTTAGCGTTTTTCGGTTCGGTGGGATAATTTTTAGGTTATGTTCGTTGAACTAGGCCCCTTCGCATTCTTGCTGTAATCGCGGAGAAATTTCACAATTCGATTGAGAATTGAGTGCAGTTTCCATGCACGCAACGTTTGATATTACTGCGGAGTTAGGATGTGATTTAAGTCAGGCGTTTTTTGGTTCGGTGGTGTAATTTTTAGGTTATGTCACGGTGTTTCAAAATATGATGCTGTTCGAGTACAATTCGATTTCTCGAAATATCGCGCACCATTTAAGGCGGAAGTATTCGAAAAATGTCGCAAGGTATTTGAGGGCCGAATATTTAAAATTTTTCGTTTTGTATTTCTTCTCCTGGCGGCCCCATTTGTTAAGCGAAATCAGTTGGGTTTGGTTATACAGTTTTAAAATCTATTTGAACCATAAACAACTTCATTTTATAAATCTACCAATAGATCGAGTCTATTTAAGACTACATTAGAAAGAATTTTTGGCTTTTTAAACATTGATAGGGTGAATTTTATTTGTTTGGTTTTTTCCTTGTTCTTTATTTACTCGAAGCCAACGCTCTTGTGGGCTTAAATATAAGATTTAATCCGGTGTTTTTTTTACGTTATTTTTATTTCTCCGAGATGTTTCACAAATAATAAAAACGCCAACGACAATAATTGATGACTTGTTTTTACATTTCAGTAAATGGAAGAGCGTGGTGGGTCTGGAAGTGCACGCGCAAATAACCTCCGAGAGTAAATTATTCTCCGGAGCATCGAATGAATTCGCCAGGCCCGTCAATGACAACGTTTCCCTCTTCGATTGCGCCATTCCGGGCACTCTTCCGGTCCTCAATAAAAAGTGCGTCGAAGCCGGAGTCCTCACGGCTTTGGCCTTAAACTGCAAAGTTAATCCGGTGTCCACCTTCGACAGGAAACATTATTTCTACGCCGACATGCCGGTAAGTAGCTCAAACAACTTTTTAGCAGTGAAAGTGAAATCGATGATTTTTGGCGATTTTTGGATATCGAGCAAGTCTGCCAGATTTTATTTTACAAGACAAAAACAAATACATTTTTTCGCATCTTATTAAATAATATAAACGTTGTTAAATCGTTTTTGATTGAGAAAGTTGTTCATTATTCGGCCGAATCATTTTCTCCACAGGTGACGTCCAATCAAATGATAGCGGTTTCATTATTCAACAGGTGACATCCAATCAAATGATAGCAGTTTCATTATTCAACAGGTGACGTCCAATCAAATGATAGCGATTTCATTGCCCAACAGTTTAGTTGTTACTACTGTTACTATTTGTTTTTTGTCAGCGAACTGCCGCAATTTCCAAATAGAAAAATTATTCGTTATAATTTAATACCAACAGAAAACTCTTTAGGTAATTATTTAATATGATGCGAAAAAGTATAGTATTAAACTCTTGAACAAGTTGGCCCTTGCCACTCGGGTGAATTGCAACACGAGCCGTAGGCTTCACCCTCGTGGCAATGGCCAACTTTCTCACTCGTTTAATAATATACTATTACATGTTAAAGGTGCTTAGTTTACTTATACCGTGAGATCAAAAAGTTAAAAATAGTTTGCAGCACATTTTCTGAAAATAGGGATAATAATTTAAGTAATATTATGTTGGCTGTCTGGAATTATCCAGTGCAGTGCATTTTGTTTATTTTAACATCTTGTGATTTTTTGAGGTTACATGTTTGTCTTTTTTTTAAGACAAGTAACCTCAAAAAATCACAAAATGTCAAATTTAAAAAAAAACACCGACACTGCACTGGAGAATTCAAGTTACGTGAATGATTATAGGGATTTTCGGAAAATGTGCTACCAACTATTTTCGACTTTCTGATCTCACGGCATTTCTTCCCAGTAATAAGATGTAATGATCTGTTGGTAAATTATTATTGAAATTTTCAGGCTGGATACCAAATCACGCAGCAGCGATCGCCCCTGGCGAACGAGGGGTGCCTGCAGTTCCAGGTGTACACCCCCGGCGTGCACAAGGCCCCGTACACGGCGAGGGCCAGAATAAAACAGCTGCAGCTCGAGCAGGACAGCGGGAAGAGTCTGCACGATTTCGACAGGAGCCTGGTCGACCTGAACCGGGCCGGCGCTCCCCTCATGGAGCTCGTTTTCGAGCCCGATTTATCCGACGGGGAGGAGGCCGCCTCGCTGGTCAAAGAACTCAGCATTATCCTTCAACGGATCGGATCGTGTTCTTGTAAAATGGAAGGTACGATTCGAAAAACCGCAACCAATATGATTTTTTAAATTAGTAAATAGTTGGCAGCCCTTAAAACATAACTTAACTAACGGAAGTTCAGTGGCGTCATTAATATGATTTTTTTTTAAATTAGTAAGTAGAAAATAGTTGACAGCCCTTAAAACATAACCTAACTAACGGAAGTAAGTAGAAAATAGTTGACAGCCCTTAAAACATAACCTAACTAACGGAAGTTCAGTGGCGTCACTAAGAATGGGAATTTTGGCATAGAAAACCCTGAAATTAAAATAAAACAGCTAAATGTGTTATTAATAGTGATCAGTTTTAGTAATAACTGCGAATGTTTAAAACGGGCAAAAACGGCAGATAAAACAAGTAACCTTAAAAAAAATCACAAGTTATCAAAATTACATTACAGCATTGAAGAATTATGTTTAAAATGGGCAAAATCGGCAGATAAAACACGTTTTAAAAACAAATAACCTTAAAAAATCACAAGTTATCAAAATCACATTACAGCATTGGAGAATTATGTTTGAAATAGCAAAATCAGCAGGTAAAACGCACAAAATTGTTTTTTAAAATAAGTAACCTTAAAAAGTCGCATTGGAGAATTCCAGACAGCCAACATAATTTGAGTTGAATTATTCTAGGGATTTTCAGAAAAAAGTGCTGCCAACTATTTTCGACATTCTGATCTCACCAGAAAATTACCGAATGTTTCTCTTTAGAGGGTGCACTTCGAGTCGATGCAAATATTTCCGTGCATCGGCCCGGTGAACCTTTGGGCACGAGGGCCGAGGTGAAAAATATCGCATCCGTCAGGGGAGTAGCGGGTGCCGTAAAATACGAGATCGACAGGCAAATTGGTATTCTGGAGAAAGGCGGTAATATTGTTAACGAGACCAGAGCTTGGGACGCGACGACCAAGAAAACTCTACCGATGCGTGACAAGGAAGTGCAACAAGTAAGTTGGAAACCCTAAATAAATTTAATAAAAGTGAAATATTAATACTTAACTAATGGATTTCACAAACATTTATTTAAGCCAGGTATTGTATTTTCGGCTGTGTAAAATGATCTTAATGCACCATTGTCTATCACCGAATAAATTTTTGAATTGTTATCGAGTTATTGAAAGGTAAAAATACATCGAAATAGAAAAGAATTTGTTACAACATCAATTAAAATATGTGTAATGTAATCGCAGAACCTAACCTCAAATTATGCTTACCGTTTGAAAGATAGTTTACACAGCCAAAAATATCGTGTTAGCCATAAAATTTTGTTTCAGAGTTGGCTGTGAAATAAATGAGGTATGTCGCTTATTATTATTAGTTCAATTGAATTAGATTTAAAAAAATGAATTAATCTCAGACACGACTGCTTTGTTTCTATCTCTCAGGCATGGCCAACTCAGAAACAAACTTCTGTGGCTCACACCTTATAATACCAGTGTTATATCATTTAAGCCAGAGTTATATTTATTACCACCGCAGGACAAATATTTCTGTAGATAAAATGTTATTACAAATGAAAGTTTTTTTTTTAGTTTATATGGATATTTAGATAGCACATTGCTAAATAAAGATTATTATTATTATTAAAACTATCCTTACAATTCTAGGATTACAGATACATGCCAGAACCGAACCTGCCGCCTTTGCACGTGGGCGTCGGTCCGGTGCAAAACGGCTGCGTGAATGCAAACGATTTAGAAAAGGATTTGCCCGAAATGCCGGAAGAAACCAGGACCAGGTTGAAAGGGGATTACGGTTTGACGGCGGAACAGGCCATAATTCTTGTCGTACGTACATCACAGTCGTTCTGCTTTCGCGCCTCTGATTTATCTCTTGCCTTCTTCTGACAGAACGAGGCGTTTCTATTGAGCTTGTTCGAACACGCAGCGGTTACGAAGACAATTTCCGACTATAAGCTGCTCTCAAATCTGTTAATCAACGACTTGTTGACGGCCGCACACAAGGAGAAGAAGGCTTTAGAGGAACTGTAAGTGTTGAGAGGTAAACTGGTCGGTACAGGTAATTCTATTACATTTTTTGTAGCGCTTACATCAAAGGCGAAACCATCTCTGAGTTGGTCAAATTAATTGAAGACGGCAGAATAAACAGAAACACAATAAAGCTGGTGCTTGATGAAATTGTTATGGGAAATACATCGACGCCAATGAAGGTACGCTATTTTTCAGAAGATGATTTTAAACCTTTATGTTCACATTTTATTCTTTACGCAGTCGGGGTGTTTTTTGTCTTTATTTTGGCATGTTTCATTCTTGATGGTTATGATCGAAGTATGTTGTTAACCTATAATTTCAATTCAATTTACTTGTGAATGAGGGATATTATAAAATGCAACATAACCAAAAAAATGCAATGACAATTAAATTGTTAGTAACTTTTTTTACTACCAACAGAAATGCCACCCTACCACAATTTTGGGATAAAACCCTCTTTTAAAACTTTGCAACTATCAACAATACATTTCTTGTTTTAAAGTCCTTTCAGTTTGAGATCTTCTATAGTGGTATAACGAAGTGGGTTTTTTTTATTATTAGTATTCAATCGTTATTTTTTTCTAGATTGTCGAAATGAACAACTGGATGCAAATAAACGACGACAACGAGATCGAACGCCTTTGCCGAGAGGTGATCGAGGAGAATCCCAAGCCCGTGGCGAAATACAAAGGAGGAAAGAGTAAGGTGTTTAAGGCTTTAATGGGTTTGTTGGTGATGAAGTCAAACCGAGTGAATATGATGAAAGCTTCTGAAATTATGAAAAAGTTGTTGGATTAGTAATTACCGCAAATATATTTGTAATGTTTTGCAATTCCTCCATTAATTATTCATTCGAAACTCCTCCAATTACTGCTCGTCCTAACTCGTTCCTGCTTGTGGAGTTTTGAATTTTTATGGTGGTTTTTTCACGGGGTAAGTATCAAATGTTTCCATTGGGATCAAATTTCGTGTAGTTTAAAAAGGAACTGAAATTTCATTTTAGCAAGTTTAAGAACGCACAATTACACAATTCCACTCCTAAGTCATTCGTCCGCCTAAGCTTTATTTCTTTCCGAAAACACCTCATTAAACTCTGTTCACATTTTATTCTCGCCGCAGTAGACTGTTAGGGTGACATTTTTGTTGGTAGTAAAAAAGTTACTAATAATTTGGTTATGTCATAGGCTGTGTTAGGGTGACGTTTTTGTTGGTAGTAAAAAAGTTACCAACAATTTGGTTGTCATTGCATTTTTTTGGTTATGAGTTGTGTTAGGGTAACATTTTTGTTGGTAGTAAAAAAGTTACCAACAATTTGGTTATGTCATTGCATTTTTTTGGTTATGAGTAGTGTTAGGGTAACATTTTTGTTGGTAGTAAATAAGTTACTAACAATTTGGGTATGTCATTGCATTTCTTTGGTTATTTTTGTTGGTAGTAAAAAAAATATTGTCATTGCATGTGTAGTGCAATGTTGCATTTTATAATACACATGTTTCATTGAAATTGTAAATAAACAACATTATACCGATATAAGGACTGCGACGAGATAAAAATGCGAACAGAGTATTAGAAGAAAAGGATGATTTTGAACCATGAAATTTTATTATTTTCCGCCGCAAATAATAACCCACCGTAAAATACGTTTTAAGTCGATCCGCTCACGCCAAGCAAACTTTTCTTCTTGTTAATGGTCTCGTTGTAATTGATCTGTTTCGTCAGATTCGCCATCATCTCGACGTCGAACTCGTCGTCGACCGTGTTCAGAATCTCCTCCACGACCTCGTCGGGTGGCGGAGGATCTATGACCATGGGATCCTTGATCCGCAGCAGCGTCGCCATGACCGTCTCATTGATTTCGTTTATGTTCCACTCGCTCAGGGGCTGCGTTCCGATGATGATGGGTATGCCCGGCACGTCGATGTTCGGATATCCGTAGGCATTGTTCGTAGGCAAAGAACCCTGAAAGGTATTAAGATTATGTCAATTTTTTAAGCACCGTGGTTTCACGGTAATTCCTCATCGTTAGTAAAGTCCCCGTTGATGAACAGTTAACCCATATTTGCCAGAGATTTAAATTAATACGTTTCTTTAAATCAAATGATTAAGATTTAAAAGCACGGAGAGGTTATTTTTCCCTTCCTGTCAAATGTCACTGAACATATTTCTTGGAATAAAAAATGATAGATGGCGCTGATATAATTTTAAGAGGAACTTTAAAATAGTCGTCCTACATATAGAACTATGGGCTTATCTGGGTTAATAAAAGCAATTATTTTACAGATGTAAAGTAGTCTTTGTTTGTTCGTTTCAAAAAATTTTGTTAGGTTGTAGAATAGAAAATGGTTTCGTTTATTCACTCCATAAATACCTGCAGCTGCACCCAGACTTCGTATATCAGCTGGCAAGTGCTGCAACGCCAATACTGGGTGGTTGGAAAGATGGTCGCGTCCGTTTTCAAAACGCAGTAATATTCCTGAAACCCTTTATGAACATCGGCCATCCTGGATACTCGACAGATATCAGTTCGAACGGTTCTTACTCGGTAGCGAGGCTTGTTGCTCCTGAAAATGTGATTTTATATTTTAACACTTTCGCGGCCGACCGGTCAGTTACTTGCAGCCTAGCAAGAATATTACTCATCATACTGGTGACCGCCTCGGCCGCGAAAGTGTTAAATAAACGTTTCCCGCTTTTAATCGGTAGAGTTTTAAAAGATATACGGTGGATTTTACACTTCCAGGTTTTTTTTTAGCTGTGTAAACATTGTTTATTATGTCAATTTATGCCGGTGTTAAATTTATTACCACTTTTATAAAATCCACCGATAAAATTCTTCCATTTCTTTTTCTAGCACTACTTACCTGTACACTTCGATTTGTGTCAGGATGAAAATAATGCCGCCGAACTGAACGGTCGACTGGTTGTTGATGGTGCAGATGACGGGCAAGCTCTGCCCGCACGATATCCCGCACAGGGGCATCCACACGGTCAGCTTCACGTTGCCCAGGTTGATGAAGCCGAAGCGGTAGGTCCTCTCCACGCATTTCTTGGCCTCGATCCTCAGGTGGGGCTCGAACATCAGGTTCCTGTAGGGCACGATATTGAAATCCCTCGAGTGCCTGCCGATGATCTCGTTTTCGGATTTGATCACCACCTGGGCCGTATACCTGGAACGAAATTTTAGAGCTCGGTATTCGCACGCGCGTCCCTATGGATTACTTTATCGTGCCGAATTCGCCCGTCCACGTGGCGGGAAGATGTCCGGGCAGTTTGCACTTGAACGGGTAGTAGTAGTTGCGTTTTTCCATTATCACCTCGGTGCCATCGTTGCCGGCCAGGGTGTGTTTGCAATAGAAGAATTCTTGTTCCCCGCTGAATGTTTTCGTGCCGATCAATTTGCCGACCTTCTCTTTCCAGTTGCAATTCGCCTTGCCGGATATCTGAGCAATTGGAAAGTGTAAGAATTTTAAGAATGTTCTATTGGGGCTTTAGAAAATTCCTTGCTGATGCATGTACGGATTTTCAAAAGCAAAACGCTCATCACCACCCAATTAGCACACTTGTATCAGTAACATATCTGAGCAAGCTCAAACTGTGAATAAGTACTTGTTCTCAGTTTAAACATATGTCACTGATACAAGTGTGCTAACTGGGCAGTTTAACAAACATGGTGCTACTGTTGATGAGAGTTTTGCTTTCGTTTGATGATCTTAATAATCGTTCAATTCCACTAGTGTGAGATGCTGAGTACGTTGTTTGGAATGTCCTTATTAAGTAACCCAAATGGTTTTCGGTGCTTTAAACGCTCTCCAGCGTCGAGAGTGGATCAAATGACTCAAAGTAATTACAATTCCAGTTTGACTTGCAAATGGACATTCAAAATTGGCGCTTAAAACAATTCGGCGCGGATACATCGCGCCGCTTTGGTTTTCCCCGAACAATCAAAACGCGATTTTTCACTTACCTCGATGAAGGCGTGCGTCAGAAACAGCGCCGTTTGCACTTTGATTTTCACGTTGCCCGTGATGTTTTCCCGCGGGTGTATTTTCTCGCTGGACATCTGAATTTCCACCTCGTAGTCGAAAAGCTCCATCACCGGATTTGGGTAAGAATTTCGGAATTTTGTAACGCACAATTGAAGACGCGCCCGTACACGTAGTTTGTTTACTCTGTTTCGCGTTTGTTGCAGAAACAAACGCGTCTAATAGTCGAGAAGGCTGGTGTTGATTGTGTTTTAGGCCTCAAGATTCTTCGAAGAAAAAAAAACGTCATATCTCCAAAGTAAGAGTGTAATAAATACTTGGAAGGTTTTAGAAGGTATCAAGGGAATATTTACGGTGTTATAGTCGTGGAAGTACCCCGGTAATTTTTTCTCTTTTTATCTTATTCATGTTGTACGAGACAGAAAAACACCAAATTTTCGGAATGTCGTAATTTAATAATCCTTACGAATTAACTTGAGGCAACCTCACTTATTGCAGATTTATTGAATAAACGTAAAAAAATTATTTTCTATCATTCAACATCCGTGCCGAGTTGCACTAGCCAGGGAAGTAGTTGTTTCACGAACAGGCTGAATATTCATATATTGAGGCTATTTTTCGTCTTTATTACTTACTAATTAGTTTCCAGAGCAACACATTAAGTTCAAAATGAAAGAATTGTCACATTCCAAGTATTTTGAACAGGGGTATTTCCACGACTATATTCCCAAAAATAACACATTCTCGAAACAAGAACACTTTTTGAGGGTCTCGGGTAATAACACGAATAAACAGTCTTGTTAAATATATTTCAATAAAACGTGTAAAAAGTCTATTTCAAAAATGGAAGGACGACCAGTCTCCAATTCTCGGTCCACCTCAGCTCCTGGAATTTCTCCAGTTCCTTCCCGATCGATTCGGCCCTTTCCTGCTGCTTGGAGTTACCCGGAAAACCCTCGAACCAATCTTGAATCTGCCCGGAGAGCTCTCGGGTATCGTTAAACGTGAGTCCGTTCACGTTATTTTCCACCAATTCGTGTAAACTGCGAACAAACACAAGATCAAGTAAAATTAAACTTTTTTATATATAATTTGATAATAATAACTTTATTTAGCACTTTTGCTTTTATTTTAACTCTGAATATATGATTGTTAATGCCAATGTTCAATAGGAAAATAATCACATCAACGCGTTAATAAGTAGGCAACCATACATACTCAGTTTTATTTAATTGTCAAAATTGTGTTATTAATAAAAATGTACTACACTAACGAAGAAAGAATAGAAATAAATAATTAGTACAAGAGCAGGAACAGCACTCGAGGTATTAGAGATTTGTTTTCGGTTGCATACCCGAGCAAACAACTTCCATCCGTCGTAACAATTTTTAATATTGTCCATAATTTTGAAAATACTGGTTGTGTGTAGTAATTTTCAGAGTATAATTTTTAAAAGTCACAAATGGAAGAGATGAACTCAACGTTTTATGTTAAGTAGAACATCATCTTGAAGAGTTATTCCAGCATAGTTTCAAATAAGTTCAGCATCCATTTTTAAGACATTAAAAAAATTTAAATACAATGCTTACAAGTTTCATCAGCAAATAACAAATGGAGACACAGGCAAACGAATGGAATTCTGTGAAACCGTATTTAATTTAATTAACCCAACTTTATTCATGATGTGTTTAGCTGTCACTGTCACTTTTGTGTATTTGGTTGCATACATTTTCAATTCAATCCCATGCGTTGATGCGATTATTTTACGATTGAACATGGACGTTCATGTTAAAATAAAACCCCTGCAGATTACGTGTGTATAAAATAACAATACTTATTTTTGAATTTACTTACCATTTGAAGTCATAGGCGCAAACGGGCAATCCGCATCCGAACATGTCGACCACCTTCATGGGCAGATCGAGACCGCTGGAACTCGTATGCAGACAAACCCCCAGATCCGCGGAGGCCAACAGCAACGGGTAATCGCCGGACTCCAGCCAGGGAGTGATCACTTTCACGTGTTTCCATTCCGCCGCCTCTATTTTATTGCGGTAGAATTCTTTCAGCGGTCCTTTGCCGGTGATGATGCAGACCAATTTAGGCAACCGCCTAGGGTTGTCATTTTCATAGCTATTTTCATAATCTGAATTGAAATAAAAAAAAAAATACCTATTATTTTCGTGCAAAGAAAACTGTTGCAGGCAACACCCATGAATTATAACCTCAAAACAAAATGACTCGGTGCGTTACTAAATCATACCAACACAAAACACGACCTACCTTACTTCAGTAACCAAAATATCGACATTTTTCTAAAAATTTTCCCATCTTATCCGGGGATACCCTTTATGGATTGTTTTCCCATATCTGTGCCAAAATCCACTTGTAACATTCTTTAATATCAACAATTTCATTTAACACGAAGCTTACCTTGTAAAGCTGATGACAGAATAGAAAAATCCTCATCCTCCGTCCAGCTGGTACTGGAAATCAAAATCCCCGGTCTATCCTTCCTCAGTTCCACACCGCTTCCATCAACCACGGTACAAACCGTACCACCCTTCATCCGTAAATCCTCATAGGTTTCCCCCAACCTCGACAAAACGTCGTGCTTCTCCTCCAGACTAATCGGCCTGAAAACGTCCGTGGGCCTGTCGTACAGCGTCACAGCACTGATCCCCCAATTATCCAGCAAATCCTTCTTCATCTCTTTCGTAACGCAGAAATTGCAATCGGCCCGGCGTCCCACGACTTCCTCCAGCTTCCTCGTTGCCCTCACCAGCACGTGTTTCCTTCCCACGCTCAGAGCCATTATCGTGTGCGCGTAATTGTGCCAGTCGATCACTAATTTCGCTCTGCAGAGTAATTTATGCAAATAGCACACCAGTAGAGCGGGCACGGCCGGCGGATTCTGCACGATTAGATAATCCGGTTTGCGGATTATGACCAGCACGAAGAGCAGTGTTATCATTTGCCACAGTGTCTTACACACGTAGTTTAAAAATCTCGGCAGAGGAATGTTTGGGTATGGATTTAAGTAGTGGAAACTGACCAAGGGTTGATCGATCAGGGGGTTTATGGGGGCCGATCCGTGGTATCCAACCATGTCGACTTTATGGCCCTCTTCTGCGAGGGATTTTGCGTGGTATTGCATCCTGGGGCTCCTTCCTATATCCCCGAGGACGACGATGCAAAAGCTTTTCTTTTCCATATTTTTAAGATCGGTTTTTAAACATTTTTTGACGTTTCGGTAACATATGCTCACTCTGTACAATCCGTACCAATCGTTGCACTGCAAATTAAACTATTCGCGTTTAAGCTTCACCTCCCGTGCGAAAGATGGCGTAACCATCGCAAAAGCGGATCATTAATCAAATTACACCAACACAAGCGTATCGGAATGTGCATAAATAAACAACCCTCTGAATCACGTGGATTTTAATTCCCGTTCAATATATTAATTGGAAACGATAAATTGTTCGTGGAAAGACTCATTGCGACCGTGCGGTAAGACCGCGAACTAGAAACGGTGAAAATGATTTTTTTACAGAGTCGCCTATCCATTAGGTATCTATGATGATAAAGTTGGTGCGCCTGATATCTATTCCTGCTGTCATCTTGAATAACCAGAGTTCTTTAAAATTAACTGGAATTCAGGAATGTTATCGAATTTACGAACAGTGGGACGGAATGTGGTGAGTTTAAAAGTTAACTTTCCCTCGGTGGACGCCCGGAAATCGTAAATCATGTTTGATGTTACATAACCTTAACCCCCTTATAATTTTAAGTGGAAGGGCTTTGCTGTTCGGACACTGAAGACCTCCTCGGTGCTGCAGCATGACAGTCTGTACGTGCACCGAGACACCCCCGAGGATAATCCGGATATACCCTTCGAGTTCACCAAAAAGAACATGAAGGTAAAATTAGATTAGTGAAGCGTTCAATTCAGCGACAAACTACAGAACTGATTAGGTTTGTAATCAATAAGTGAAAAGTTACGGTTTATGAATTAGGTAATCTTGCAGTTTATGATACTAATGAATGGAACAAGTTATATTTTATTGTGTGCTCTGCGGTAGGTTATTTATTTATTAACTTTACATATCCTGTAAACCTCTTTTTTGTGTACGTTTTAAAAAATGATGAACACATTTCAAACAAATAGGATTAACCTTAATACTGCCATCTCATGTCAAGCTCTGAAAGCTGCTACAGTTGCGCATTTCCATGCGGATACCTACTGGCGAGATATCAATTGTTTCTTAAAAGATTTGAAACTTCAAAATGAAGAGGTTAATATAAAATGTGCAAATCAATATATAAATAAAATTAATCACCCAATAAATTCAGGACACATCATTTGCAGGCGGACTTCACAATGTGTTCCTTCACTCAGACCCATTATTCTATTTCACATGGTGGTGATGGTGGTATTCCTGATCAGCTTTAGATTATTATATCAAGAATACTTATCATAGTACTTGTAAGGCACACACAGTTCAGCAAAATTTGTTCCTCAAAGGGTTAAGAAAAGCTTTGATGATTTAATACAATTTTTTATGGCAATCGTCTGTGTCGAGTCCTCAATTGTTTTATTGCAGCGCATCGATGCCATCCTCTCTATATACCCCGAAGGGCACAAAAGGGCGGCGATGCTTCCGCTCTTGGATTTGGCCCAGAGGCAGCACGGCTGGTTACCGATTTCGGCGATGCACAAGGTGGCCGATATTCTCAATCTGCCCAAGATGCGCGTTTACGAAGTGGCCACGTTCTACTCCATGTTTATGAGGTGGGTTAAAGAAATGCGGTGAAAGTAATCGGATCACCCGGGCAAGAAAATGGCTCGGTTAACGTGTTAATAATAATAACAATAATACACTTTATTGTCCAACAGGATGAACTCAATTTTAAAGCAAAAATTAATACAGTTGAATTAATTAATAGTTAACCGCCGTGCGAGTTAAATACAATTCACACCTTGTCGGGGCTCAAAAATTAAAAATGGTAAACAGGTCCGTGCTTTTTGACATCTTGAGGTTTTTTGAGGTTACTAAAAATAGACAAAATTGGCAAATAAAAACAAGTAACCTCAAAAAACCATAAGATGTCAAAATAAATTGGAGAATTCCAGACCGCCAACATAATCTTATATTCCAGCTACTCATAGATTAGATTTTTTTGACATCTTGAGTGACAGAAATCCCACTAGGTTGCTGAACAACTCTCGCACAAAAAGGAGTACTTACGAAACTTAAGTTATTACGAAAATCGCACTCAAGAATCTTGCCGTGTAGGTGTGTAGTTGGTTCGTTACAACAATAGCAATAACAAACTGTCAATAATATGTCTATTGGCGACATCGCGTATGAATATATTGGAAGTATACCAGTACCAACCTAACTTGCTGCTTCTCATGGCCGTGTTGGTACTTCTCATTTTCTAGTGTTTGTCACTAAAGATGTCAAAAAAGTCTAATCTATGAGTAGATGGAGTATACCAAAATGAGTTGATTGGTGATTAGAAGATTTCATCTTGAATAACGAATTTGCATTAAATTTTACGAGGACTTGAATTTCGATGGTTTTTTCTGTACATTTTCAGAAAACCGACTGGTACGTATCACATACAGGTGTGCACCACGACCCCGTGCTGGCTGCGGGGATCGGACGAAATTCTGAACTGCATCAAAAGTCAGCTGTCCATGAAAGTCGGCGAGACCACATGTGACGGCATGTTTACGTTGTCCGAGGTGGAATGTCTGGGTGCGTGCGTCAATGCTCCGATGGTTCAGATAAATGATGATTACTACGTAAGTGCTTTTTTTTCGATGTTTTGTTTTCGTTGTACGGCCCAGCTGATTGCGCAGAAATTAATGTTTTTCATTTAATCCAGATATGCCTACAGGACGACTATTATAAAAAGATACAATAACGATCAATGATTTATTCAAAAAAAAAAATAACGTGAAATAAATTGGATGTAAACTCTTTACATCATAAAAGTATAAATTGTTAATGACGATTATTTTAATTGAACCTTACAGGAGGACTTGACCGAGTGTGACATGAAGGAAATCATTTCTGACTTGCAGAATGGCCAGAAACCAAGACCGGGACCCCGGTAAGCAAAAAAAAAATCAGTTTTCCATCGCACGTATTGTTATTATTTGTGAATGTTAAAAATTATAAAAGATTATTCTTAACCACTTCGCGCCCATGCAGCTTTGATTGGGCTATAGGATAAACCTGAAAAATCACTTGTTTCTTACTGTTACCTTTTTCTAGGACATATTATTCCACTGTCACAAATTTACTCATTTATGCAAAGAAATATAAAAAAAAAATATTCTATAGGTGGCGCTAAAGGTTAATTTTTTTTTGTAAAATATTTTTGTTTGTCGCCACATGTGGCGACCTGGGCGTGAAGAGGTTAATGAAAATAATATTTGATTTTTGGTACCCATGTTTTTTTTTTATATAGAAACGGGAGAATGGCATCTGAACCTGCCGGAGAGCCAACGTCTCTGACCAGCGACCCTCCCGGCCCGGGATTCGGTGTTAGGAGTGATTTGTAAATTAAAATAATATAGAATTGTTAATTAAGATGGCTTGTAATTTAATTTAACCCGTTGATTTTGACCCGCAATAAATTATGATGAGAGTATTATTAAGCAACACGTGTGTACTAACAAATAGATCTCTCGTTTATTTACTATTTGGATGCCTTAATTAGCTCGCATTATTTTCTGCTTTCTCGAATAGTACGCCACGGGCAACAAGCGACCGCTGACATCTCTTTTCGAATGTGACAACTCGCGGGGTGACTTAATACAATTAAAAGATTTCAGCAAGTTTCACCATTCTTGTTTTTATTAACAATTAAAAACATTGAGAATTAAATTCGAAATTGTTAATAATATAATGGGAATTAACAGTTATAATCACTTAATTTATTACACGTGTAGATTTAATTTTTAATTACTTCTTATTTACCGTCTTGGTCCTACTCTTGCCGCCCTTCTTCGCCTTCTTGCCCTTCCTGGTGATTTTGTGTATTTTCCTCTGGTGCATCCAGACGGGAAACGAGCCGTGCTGATCCTTCATGGTTTTCTCGTTGAAGACGCGCGTCGACTTGTCGGTGGTTTCCATGCCCTCGCCGCCCGCCGCATCGTGCCCTTTCTCTTCCTGCTTCTCCTTGATGTGCCTCTCGTCGACCACAGTCGCGATCTCGTTTATTTCATCCATCTTTATGTCGTTTTTGGTGTCGTCGATTCCCAACGTTTTCTTCAGGCGTTCCAGCTCCTTCTCTCCGTAGCGTACGCGTTTCACGGCGCGGCATTTTCTCCTCCACTTGCTACGTAAACTTTTAGCCATTGTCTGCAACGTAATTAAAATTTAACTCAACTTTTCAATTTACAAAATAGGCAGAGACCAGTGACGGTTCGAGGGGTTTTTTCTGGTACGGCCGAGGAACAAGAGGTGGTAATACAGATAGGTAGGGTCAGTTGCAGAGACGGCGTGAACAATACTTACGAATTAACTCGAGACAACCTCACTTATTACAGATTTATTGAATAAAAGTAAAAAATTTTTTGACGGAATTTATTGCCTGAATGTTGTACTCCGTACTTCCGTTTCCCCATCAGCAACTAACTACACTGAAACCGGTCTGTGGTGTATTATTAAAATATATGAATTACTTACTTATTTAAGAAGATTAATTAATGAAAACAAGGTTCACTACACGTGTTGTTCTCAGCTGATTTATTAAAGAAAAAAAATTGACAGCAAATGTCGGAACTTGCAAGGAGGCACCTTAAGGATACTAAAAATACGCACGCGTATTCTTGCGATGATTAAATAATTACCACATGCATTATTAATCTAATTGTTTAAATTATTTCGTACAGTATAAAAATATTGTTTTATAATTATTTTAAGCGTTATTCCCTTTTTAATTAACAATAAATCAATTCGTTTTATTCCACACGACTGGTAGCACTGATTCTGTAGCACGTGTATTCTTGCGGTAATTAAATAATTACCACGATTTATATATCTAATTGTTTAAATTATTCCTTATACTATAAAAATATTGTTAAAGATTTGAAGCGTTATTCGTTTCTAAATTAATTATTAACAATTGCGTTTTATTCCACACGAGTGGTAGCACTGATTCTGTAGCACGCGTATTCTTGCGGTAAGTAAATAATTACCACATGATTTATTTATCTAATTGTTGAAATTATTCCTTATACTATAAAAATATTGTTTTATAAAGATTTCAAGCGTTATTCGCTTCTAAATTAATTATCAACAATTGCGTTTTATTCCACACGAGTGGTAGCACTGATTCTTAGCACGCGTATTCTTGCGAAAATGAATCTAATTATTTATCTAATTTCTTGCAGTTTATAAACATTGTTTCATATAAATTTCAAACATAATTTGCTTTCAAATTAAATAATAACCAATAATTGCGCGTTATTCCGCACCCGTGGTAGCACTGTTTCTGTAGGACGTGTATTCTTGCGGTAATTAAATAATTACCACATGAATTATTAATCTAATTGTTTAAATTATTTCTTATAGTATATAAATATTGTTTTATAAAGATTTTAAGCGTTATTCCCTTCTAAATTAATTATTTTCCGCACGCGTGGTAGCACTGATTCTGTAGCTCGCGTATTCTTGCGATAATGAAATAATTATCACATGCATTATTTATCTAATTTCCTGTAGTATATAAATATTGACTCATAACGATTTCAAGCGTAATTCGCTTTAAAATTAACTAATAACCAATTGCGTTTTGTTTTACACGCGTGGCAGCACTGAATACCGACAACGGTCAAACGGTTTTCATTTTCAAAGAGGAGCAGGCACAGGCGGTTATCAACATTGGAATTTCTATTTTAAATGAAAAACTGGTGTTGTTTCAAACATGGCATTAGATAATTTCACATTTATGATGCCGGATGACAATGGTGCGTGAATTCTTAAGTCTTTTTTTGTAAGTGCACTTTTTTTTTGTTTTTTTTTTTTTAGATGAGTTTGATTCCGATGGCAACAAAATTTACAAACCTCTGCTTGTGGTGTACAAGGACGGTAAGCTTTGCATTAACAATGTTGTGTTTCAATCTTGCTTACTGGGGTTTTTGTTTGCAGATAAACCTGCGAGTGGAGGTACGTATTATTTTTTGCATATTTAATCACCGTTAATAAAAACGATGTAATCCTGCTTTTTTAATATCCTGAAAATGGTGATTATTCTATTTTCAAGGATTTCGTAAGGAAAACAAAAAGCAAAAAGCCGCTGGCAATGTCCATATCTTGTCGGTGTTAAAGCCACCCGGATTTGGTTCAGTACAGCATTCAGGCACTTTGGCGTTTCTACCTTTAGAAAGATGCAGGTTCGGGAGTTCATTAAAAATCCACCCTGAAATCTCACTTGTCATGCCACACTTGTTCAAAGTAAAAATAAAAACAAAATCCTGTTTTTTTTGTTTGATTTTGTTTCTATTTTTATTTTGAACAAGTGGGCCATGACAAATAGGATTTAAGGGGTGTCGAATCTGCACCTTTTTGCCAATTTGACCATCTCTCTATCTCTATCTCTTCAAATGCAGAAGTTGTCCCTACAAAATCCGGGCACCCTGTATATCAACTTGATGCTTGAAGAAGTACATTATTAACTACAGTAGTGGACGGATCAAACCGCCTGGCTGCTGTAGCGGCGCCAATCGAGTGCAAAGGGTTAACCCACATTTGCACGAGATTTAACTGATATGTTGCTCTATAATCAAGTAATTAAGATTTAAAAACACAAAGAGGTTATGTCAAATGTCAATGAATAATCACTGAACGTACTTGTTGGAATAAAAATATGATAGATGGCGCTGATGATGTTCTAGATATAATTTTAAAATAGTCATCTATAGGCATATCTGGGTTAAGTCGATAATTTGCTTTAATCATTTTAGGTAAAAAATCGATAAATGATTACGAAACGCTCCGCTTCGATCTTGAGACTGAACGTAAGTGAATATTTGATGTAGGGAAGTATAGTCTATCGGCCGACCTATTCACCATGGTTTTATTGTAATATTTATTTGTTTACAGTGAAGATCATAGCAGCCGATAAGAGGAAACGTAAGTTATTATATCCACATGTTACAACCATGAATAACCTTATATAATTATTTAGGCAGCGCCCAAAAAATATCACCATTCCCAGCAATCCCACCATCGGTCTACTCCGGTGGCAAAAGGGGGCTTAGAGGAGCAGGTACTGTTATTTTTATTTATCCTCCATTACTGTAAAATGCAATTGCCAGTTTCACGGGCAATGATTACTTCTAAGTTTCAGGATATTCAGCTGGTAGTAAAATCAGAAAATGTGGAACAAGTTGTAAGTATATTTATTTTACATCTTGATAGATTTAAAAAACGCAAACCATTTCTAACAACACTTGTTTACATGGTGTTTATTAAAATTTTATCAACTTAAATATTATTGTTTCAGTATTTATTTGTAACATTTTTGGTTACAGCACCAAACATTTCTTCAACTAAGCGGTTTAAACAGAACATGACCGGTAATTCAAATCTTCTGCTCCGCATCTTTATCAAAATTAAATATTCATGCTTTTACAGGTACGGGTTCAAAGGCCAAAAAGAATCTGTTCTCGTTGTACGATGAATATAAACCAAAATCATCAGTTGTTCGTAAGGTAAGAATTTTGTTATCCACACATTTTTTACTTTATCTTGATGTTAAGTCCTCATTTCTTTACAAAAATCATCAATTGATTTATTATTACTATTATTTCTACAAAGGGCATCGTGAAGGTCCTCATTTATTTATTTTGTAAGGCTGGCTTGTGTACTAATTTGTTGGTCTCCTAAGATTTTTCTAGCTTACTGGACTACTGCTAAAAGATGCCAAAAAAAGAGCATTTTTCTGCCACTGGTAGAGAAATAAAAAAGAAATTTTGAAGTTTGCAAGTGAAATTTTATTTTGTAAGGTTTGTGTACTTATTTATTGGTTTCCTAAGATTCGAATAACATTCCAGATAAAAACTTGTAATTCCGGTGAACACCAAGAACCGACACTCCTGCCGGACTCAGAGGGCAACTCGAGCAGCCTCTTCGAGCAAGACGAAATCGAATGCGGCATCCTGCCGAACGCCCCCGCGCCTCTATCCCCGCTGTCTTCCCTAACGTCGAAACTGAAAAACACCAAAATCTCCGAAGACCACATCCGCTTCGACATCAACAGACTGACGCACCAAGTGAAGCAAAGCCTCAAATCCTACGAGGCCAAATACGAAAGGGACGTGAAGAGAATGCAGGAGATCCAAGAGAGGATCGAGCTCGACAAGGACAACTTCATCGCGCAGATGACGAAAAAGATGAAGGAAGTGGACCAGCTGAAGAATCACCTGTCCAACAAGGAGAACCGAACCGTCCGGTTGGCCTCGCCCGGCAGGACGACGCCCAAGTCCGCCTCGCAAAATCTGAGGATAGCCACGCTGAACAAGAACATGCAGAGGAGCGCGAAGAAGGGCGCGAATCCCGACAGGAAGATGGAGAAGGCCGTGAGCTACTACAACACCATACGGAGCAGTTACGGGGTGCTGTCGACGCCGAAGATGAAGCGGAACGAGTTGATGGATCGCGGGGCGAGCATGGACGACACCATTTCGCTCAAGCTTCAAAGGCAGTGCTTGATGCTGGTGGATACGCCGGTGCATAATTGAGATTTAGCAATGTTTATATATTTATTTTTACGTTTTTAACAATGTTATGAGTTTTATATTTGTATATTCTTGAATAATAATATGGTTTTTTTTATGGCGGTGATTGAGTGTTTGGTGCATCTTGCAGACCTTTGATTAGTGTTGCCATGTCTAGCTGGGACCTCGTCTGAGATGGGGGTGTGGAAATGAAGTAAAAAAAAGTATTTAATCTAATTACTTTTTATTAAATTCCAATTACATGGAACTTGTTGCGACAGAAATAGTTGCTTCACCATATTTTTCAAAAGGCTTTATTGCAGTGTTGATACACATATGCAGCGCCATCTGCGAGACAACCTTGCCAACAAAACTAACAGGCTGCATTTACATGTTGCTGTAACAGATGGCGTTATTTTAGAATTTACAAGCTCGTAACTATATTTTGTAAAATATGGACCGTGTTTTGGACAGGCATACTTTAAACATAATTAATAATCAGTTGATACTTCTGCTGTTTCATTCTTGATTTTTGAATCAGTTTAATTATAATCTGCAGGTGCCATCTCTGAGACAACCTTGTCAACATAAACTTGCTAACAAAATTTACAGGCTGCATTTACATGTTGCTGTAACAGATGGTGTTATTTCAAGACTTGCAAGCTCGTAACTATATTTTGTAAAATATGGACCGTGTTTTGGACAGGCATACTTTAAACATAATTAATAATCAGTTGATACTTCTGCTGTTTCATTCTTGATTTTTGAATCAGTTTAATTATAATCTGCAGGTGCCTTGCTATTAACATAACATGTAGCGCCATCTGTGAGACTACCTTGCTAACAAAACCAACAGGCTGCATTTATGTTACTGTAACAGATGGCGCTATTTCAGGACCTACAAGCTCGTAACAATATTTTGTAAAATATGGACCGTATTTTGGACAGGGATACTTTGAACATAATTAATAATCAGTTGATACTTTTGCTGTTCCATTCTTGATTTTTGAATCTGTTTAATTATAATCTGCAGGTGCCTTGCTATTAACACAACATGTAGCTCCATCTGTGAGACAACCTTGCTAACAAAACCAACAGGCTGCTTATATGTTACTGTAAAAGATGGCGCTATCTCAGGACTTACAAGCTCATAACAGTATTTTGTAAAATATGGACCGTATTTGGACAGGCATACATTAAACATAATTAATAATCAGTTGATACTTCTGCTGTTTCATTCTTGATTTTTGAATCAGTTTAATTATAATCTGCAGGTGCCTTGTTATTAACACAACATGTAGCGCCATCTGTGAGACAGCTTTGCTAACAAAACTAATAAGCTGCATTTATGTTACTGTAACAGATGGCGCTATTTCAGGACTTGCAAGCTCGTAACAATATTTTGTAAAATATGGACCGTGTTTTGAACAGTCATACTTTAGACATAATTAATAATCAATTGATACTTCTGTTGTTTCATTCTTGATTTTTGAATCAGTTTAATTATAATCTGCAGGTGCCTTGCTATTAACTTTGCAGTTAATTCTAGAACCGTAATGTAAAGTTATACCTGCTGATTATAATTATAAACAGCGTGTGCGTACATTTACAATAACAACAAATTATCTTTACATTAATTGATTAAAAAATTTCCGTTCCGTCAGAGATAAACCGACGGACAAAAAAATCCTTCAATTGTTGCAACCCAAAATTTCCCCTAGTGTGATCCCGACTTTTAAATCGAGCCGATGCGTCGACGCTTTTCATTGTGCAATGAATCATTATTAAACGTTATAAACCGATTTAATTAGAGTTAAGTCACCGTGCACTAATTGCAAACTCGCAAATGTCGTATTTATAATTACGAGCGTCCGTGCGTTTTTGGTCCGCGAACCACACCGGCAACATCGCACTATACGTCAAAAAAATATTAAATTAGCGATTAAAGTTTTAAATTATAAGAATGGCCAAAAAGACATATGATTTGCTATTCAAATTGTTGCTGATCGGCGACTCCGGCGTGGGAAAAACGTGCATTTTATTTAGGTTTTCCGATGACGCCTTTACGACGACGTTCATATCGACGATAGGTGAGTTAACCTTTACACTCGACTCTCCCCTTTCCGGCGTTTCCGAAACCGAAAGGGGGCGCCGGCCCCGGGCGCCCGGGAGCGCCGGTAAATCCGTTCCGATCGCAAAAATTACGCTTTTGTTCGGTTTCCTTTTCGAGATAACCCCACTTTCGGTGGACTTATAAATAGAGGGTGAGGTCATAACCGGCGGCAAATTTGAATAATCTGGGTATATTAATAATAATAATAACTTTATTTAGTATTTTGCTATATAAATGACATATAAATAAATAAATAACAATATACTCATCTACTCATAGATTAGACTTTTTTGACATCTTGAGTGACAGAAATCCCGAACATCTCTCGTCACAAAAAGTAGTACTTACAAAACTTAATTTATTACGAAAATTGCACTCAAGAATTTTACCGCGTAGGTGTGTAGTTTTAGAACATTTTCCATGGTGTAAATCAAGAACAGTAAATGTCAATAATGTGTCTATTGGGGACGTCGCGTATGAATATATTAAAAGTATACCGGTACCAACCTAACTTGCAAAATTACATTTTTCTCATGGCCGTGTTGGTACTTTTCATTTTCTAGTGCTTGTCACTAAAGATGTCACTAAAGTCTAATCTATGAGTAGATGGAGTATAGATATAAATAAATATAACGTTTGTCACTAAAGATGTCAAAAAAGTCTAATCTATGAGTAGATGGAGTATAGATATAAATAAATATAACGTTTGTCACTAAAAATGTCAAAAAAGTCTAATCTATGAGTAGATGGAGTATAGATATAAATAAATATAACATTTGTGACTAAAGATGTCAAAAAAGTCTATTCTATGAGTAGATGGAGTATAGATATAAATAAATATAACGTTTGTCACTAAAGATGTGAAAAAAATCTAATCTCTGAGTAGATGGAGTATGTATATATATATAAATAAATAATAATAATGATAATAAATAAATCTTAACATTTTTCGTTGCAGGCATCGACTTTAAGATCAAAACGGTGGAGTTGCGGGGTAAGAAAATCAAGCTGCAGATATGGGACACCGCCGGGCAGGAGAGGTTTCACACCATCACCACGTCTTACTACAGGGGGGCGATGGGGATTATGCTGGTGTACGATATCACGAACGAGAAGAGTTTCGAGAATATCGTGAAGTGGTTGAGGAACATCGATGAGGTGAGTGTCGGAAACCCTACAGTAATTGTGACTTTCTCTCTAAGGTGCTATTAACGATTGCATTTTCATGACATTTTCAACAAATTGCAGAAAAATAATCAATAAAGGAATTAACCTCAAAATGTCAAAGTTCGTACGAAAATAATATATTTTTGATTTTCTGGAACGATAATTGCCATACCCCAAGGTCGTTATTGTAGACCCGCTTGGGCAGATTTCATGCGTTTGCCAACGCTGCTGTGTGCCTCGTCGGCCTCCAACTGAAGCATCGGAAATCATCGCCACTTCACGGGTCGGCATGGACGAAATTTGCGGGCACTTTAAATTTTCGGCCAGGGATGGTAGGGAGCATTCTCAAACCAAGGACTAATGTGTTTTAGAATTTTATCACTTGATTGGATTCATAGGACAACTCCTCAAATATTCAATCAAACTATCATTCTGTGTGCCAAATTTTATTCCATTAAATGTCATTGGGTTTATTTGTCTCGATGCACCGTGAGATTAACACGTTCGCTGCCACCGCAATTGGAATTGCATTTACGCAATAAATATAAAGTCGGACGCACTAGCGCGTCGGTGGCAGCGAACGTGTTAAAAAGTCAAAAATAGTTGGCGGCCCTTTTCTGAAAATAGTGATTATAATTCAAGTAATATTGGCCGTCTGAAATCCTCCAATGTATTTTGATGTCTTGTGGTTTTTTGAGGTTACTTGTTTCAATAGTTTTGTTTTTAATTGCCGATTAAAAATAGACAATTTTTAAGACGAGTAACTTCGAAAAACAGTTTTGTTTTTATTTGCTGATTTTGTCTATTTTTAAGACAAATAACCGCAAAAAGCCACAAGATGTCAAAATAAATTGGAAAATTCCAGAGAGCCGACATAATATTACTTGAATGATTATAGGGATTTTCAGAAAATGTGCCGCCAACTATTTTCGACTTTCTGATCTCACGGTACGTATTTATTTTGTTTTTGAACATGATCCATACTTTTTTTTGTTGAGAATAAACGACATACGTTTATTTCAGCACGCGAACGAAGACGTTGAAAAAATGATACTCGGCAACAAATGTGATATGGACGACAAAAGAACAGTCAGTAAAGAGAGAGGGGAAGCTGTAAGTATGACCGAAACAGTAATGTGTAAAATTTGTTTATTCATTTTTAATCTCAACGCTTAACCACTGCGCGCCCATGTAGTTTGATCGGGCTATAGGATAATCCTGAAAAATCACTTTCTTCTTATTGTTACCTTTTTCTACGACATATTATTACAAATTTACTCATTTATGCAAAGAAATATGAAAAAAATATTCCATAGATGGCGCTAAAGGTGTAATTTTTTTTTGTAAAATATTTTTGTTTACATTTTTTTGTTTGGCGACCTGGGCGTGAAGAGGTTAAAACTATTATTTCTTGATATTAAATTTAACCCAGATATGCCTATAGTTTTATCTGTAGGACGGAAATTTCCTCCTAAAATTATATCTGGAATATCTTCAGCGCCATCTATCATTTTTTATTCGAATAAGTACGTTTGGGGATCATTTGTTAACATTTGACAGAAAAACTAAAAATGTTTTCTGGGTTTTTAGATTGTAATTATCTAGAGATACATATTCAAATCTCAGGCAAATATGGGTTAATTCCATACTGTTTTGACACCATCTCTTGTAGCGTTTCTCAAACTGTATTGATCACGACTATAAAGCTACGCGCACACTTGTCGGAATCGGACGGACGGCACGCATCGGATAAAATTGCTTAACACAGTTGTAAACGAGTCAACACACATTTATCCGTTTCATGCCGTACCGATACAACTGTGTTAAGCAATTTTAGCCGATGCGTGCCGACCGTCTGATTCCGACAAGTGTGCGCTTAGCTTAAGAATGATAATTTGCTACTGTTGGTATTTGGTAGTTCATTTTCATGTTTTATATAAAAACTGTGAGATCAGAAAGTCGAAAATAGTTGACAGCACTGTTTCTGAAAATTCCCATAATCATTCATAGCAATATTATATTGGCTGCCTTGAATTCTCCAGTGCAGTGCACGTGTGTTTTGTTTATTTTGACATCTTGTGGTTTTTGAGGTTAGTTTTTATCTGCCGATTTCGTCTATTTTTAAGATGTCAAATTAAACTGGAGAATTCCGGACGGCCAACATAATATTACTTGAATTATTATACCCGCTGCCAACTATTTTCGACTTTTTGATCTCGTGGTATAAAAAGCTTTTGTTATTTATAAACCTACCGCTCAGGAGTAAAAACAGCAATGGGATCGAACGGTTGATATCTTGATACCTGTGTACAGATTGCACGGGAGCACGGAATAAGATTCATGGAGACGTCGGCGAAGGCGAACATAAACATAGAGAAGGCGTTCAGCGAGCTGGCCGAGGCGATACTGGACAAGACGGCGGGCCAGGTGCCGGGCGAGCACATCGACAGAGTGACGGTCGACAGGAGGCAGCAGTCGAGTTCCACGAAGTCGTGCTGCAGCAATTAGGGTTACGTTTCAAATATTCTCTCATCAGACTTACCATCTTTGAATAAGTTCACACCTTATTATTTAGTCGATAAGTATTATTTGTAAAGAGGAGGAAAAAAAATGGATAATTACTCATAATATTTATTCGGCCGCTTCACCCTGAACTCATGAAATAGAACTGATTTCGTTTAAGCCCCCGGCGTACACAAAGTGAAATAACAATTCAAGAAAAAAAGTAATATTGATTAAAAAAATTGCTTATTTGATGACTGCTGAAATTTTTTAAGTGCAGAGGGCAGCATCGACAATGTCGAGAGAGATCATTGGCATCGTTTGTTTAAATTGTTGACTGCCGATTGTTTAAGGTCTTTTTAAGGGATTTTTTTTAACTGCAGAGGGCAGCATCAACAATGTCAGGAGAGATCATTCGCTTTCAAACGTGGGATATCTGCATCACTTGATTAAATTTTTGACTGCCAATTGTTTAAGGTCCTTTTAAGGGAATTTTTTTAACTGCAGAGGGCAGCATCACCAATTCCAGGAAAGATCATTCGCTTTCAAACGTGGGATATCTGCATCACTTGTTTAAATTGTTGACTGCCGATTGTTTAAGGTCTTTTTAAGGGAATTTTTTTAACTGCAGAGGGCAGCATCAACAATGTCGAGAGAGATCATTCGCTTTCAAATGTGGAATATCATCTGCTTTACGTATTTACATTGTTGACTGCCAATTGTTTAGTCCTGTCAAGGGAATTTTTTTAACCACTTCGCTGCTTTGATTGGCTTGATTGAAAAATTACTCTTTTGTTATTACGTTTATCTACGAAATACTGTTCCACTCACAAACTTACTCAATTATTTAACCACTTCGCGCCCATGCTGCTTTGATTTAATCCCAGGTTTGATGAAAAATTACTTCTTTGTTGTTGTTAACTTTTTCTACGAAATATTATTTCACTGTCACAAACTTTCAATTTATGCAAAAAAATATGAAAAAAATATTCCATAGATGGCGCTAAAGAAGTAATTTTTTTGTACAATGTTTTTGTTTCCATTTTTTGCTTGTAGCCACATGTGGCGAACCTGGGCGTGAAGAGGTTAAAAAATATAAAAAAATATTCCATAGATGGCGCTGTTTTCTTTTTTTTTCGCTTGTCAACACATGTGGCGACCTGGGCGCGAAGAGGTTAACTGCAGAGGGCAGCATTAACAATGTGCGATATCTGCATTGATGATGATGACCATGCATTAAGCTTCACTGCAACTCTCACTCTGCTGTAATTCTCTAACTCAAAGGTAGTGTTTAGTAGCGAAGCATTAATAAATTTTTTTGCAGACAACATGTTAAAAACCAAGCAATTATTTTCATCAATATTAACTTTATTGTTAATTGCGTTTCATCAAGTGATGAATGAGCCGACAGTAGCAATACAAATATTAGTGTAAATTGATGGAATAATTTTGTTGAGCGAGAGACAACAGATATAATCAAAGTTCAAGAAACAAAGGCAGTAAACTTAGGCTTCATCTTTTAGCCAAAAAGTGTAATCAAAGTTCAAGAAACTTGGGCTCCATCTTTTAGCCAAAAAGTGTAATCAAAGTTCAAGAAACAAAGGCAGTAAACTAAGCCTCCATCTTTTAGCCAAAAAGTGTAATCAAAGTTCAAGAAACAAAGGCAGTAAACTCAGGCTCCATCTTTTACCTAAAAAGTGTAATCAAAGTTCCAGAAACAAAGGCTCCATCTTTTAGCCAAAAAGTGTACTCAAAACGGTGGCATAAAAATTACAAACAAACTTAACATTGTTTTTGGCAGTTCAAATCCAGACACGTCTTATTGAGAATGTAGCTGCGGACGTATCAATTAAATAAACTTAATTATTACAGGTGAATCGGTTAGCTTTTTTTTTTTAAGCACTACGCTATATTTTGATTAGCACTCGTACGTCGTCTTATTGTTGCCACAATACGTCACTCTCAAGTAGTGCAAAGGGTTAAATTCCAGGGTGAGCGGTTGAATTACTTCGAAATGTGCATTTCACGCCGCGAGGTTAGTCGATGGTCGAGCTTTTGTTTCCGTTCGTTTAATCCACCCCATGACGAACCTCTACATAATAATAATGTGTATTTTTCAATACAATCGATGTGTTAACGATAAAAAAAAAAATTAATTCAAACTGCTTAAATGTAAAAAATGGATTCGCAAGAGATACATATTCAAGCGTGTAAACGGACGTTTGTATGTGTACACGTTTAAATACCCGCGGTCACCTGCTAATTTCTGCACAAAAAACAAATTGCTGAAGAATCGTATATATATATATATATATATATAAAATATAAATATTGTGTATAGATAGGTTCTGTTGATTCCTTATAATTCCATAACAAAATTCGAAAAAGATATACGTTAGGATCGAGGAAGTCCACGTTAAGAACTTTATTTTTCTATTATCCATCAGACGTATCTTTCGCACTCTAACGCATCGTTTTTTTTTTATATATTGACCGTACGTACGTCATCAAGTCCTAGGATTATAAAATAAAATTACTCTGTGTAGTCACTATGTTTTTGTAACGTGTAAAACTTGTTTATTTTATACGAACGCGCCCGAATTATTGATATTCGGGCGCGTTTTTAATTTAACAATTATAGGTACGTGAATCGAACGCGAGCCGAGGGGCCGATTGTTCGCGAGATGATTAAATAATAAAAACCGTCATTCCAACACTTAACCACTTCGCGCCCATGCTGCTTTGATTTAATCCCTGGTTTGATTAAAAATTACTTCACAAAATGATTTCACTGTCACAAACTTTCCCATTTATGCAAAAAAATATTCCATAGATGGCGCTACAGAAGTTATTTTTTTTGTACAATGTTTTTGTTTTCATTTTCCGCTTGTTGCCGCATGTGGCGAACCTGGGCGTGAAGAGGTTAAGAAAAAAAAATCTCCAACAATTTCGTCGTCGGCTCGGAAACCGTGTAGCCATAATGTTATATGGGATTTAGATTTTTTTTTTTAGTATATTAATTACCTAATGTGGCTTCTTGTAATATAAAAAGTCTATTTACTATATATTTAAATTTATTTTACATACTTAAATCAAAGTGAATACTCCCCACCCGTCGTGTACATTATTTTTTTAGGAATTCTATTATTCGGAACGTGTTTGTTAGGGATAATTATTTATTTGCTTTATCGGAACGAAATAAGTCATTAATCAACATTTCAATATTAATGTGAATGTACAAAATGTAAGTTGCGTATATGCTTTTTCAAATAAACATGTTAAAAATCAGCAGCACCCGGCGTGTGGTTTTTACCCGAATTCCAGCGGCGGGACGTCGGCGGTGTGTTTCTTCAGTTCGTTGTTTTCGATTATCTTGCTGAAGTCCATCGAGCTGTTTTTGTCCCGCACTTCTAAAAATTCCCTCCTGAAAGAAAGCGCCGCGTTAATAGAACGTACAATTTTAGATTACTACGGAAATTCCACTCTGCAACAGTTACACGTAAGTCACGATAAGTTAAATCAGGAGCAATTATGTGTTTACGAAGGCGACGCATTGATCAAACCATACCGACATTCAACTATTCCGAGCAGCAGACAATAAGCTCGTTCAAGCTGTGCCGGTGGCAGAACTTCGATTGTAAATGCACTACGAAAACAGGAAGTTAACATTTTTACTTTTATCAAGTGATATAACGCTAAATTGCAGAACATTTTCCGCTCGACTCCACTTACCTCGGTTTTTCTTCTTCGTGCGAGTGGACATTTTTCTTCTTTAATCCTTTCCGCGGTTTATAATTAGCACGCGGCATTTTCAAAACCAAATGCCCTGTTGTTTGCGACCGCTGCGCCGTGCTTTTATCGGTGAGAATTTCCTCGGGGAAAACGTACTGGAAAACCTTCCCTTTTACGCAAACACGCACGTAAATGGGCTGAAGATCGACTTCAATGTAGCTGGTATCCAGATACCTACAATTACACGGGGTATTTACAAATATTTCTTCCGACGGACCGCATATTGGGAATTGGGACTCCGTAAACTAGGTGCCCCTGATAATGTAAAAGCGCCCCGGTAATGTAAATGCGCCTCTGGTAATGTAAATGCGTCCCTGTGCCCCTAAACAATCAATTAATTCACCTGTAGACCGATACGTCGAGAACGAGAAATTCCGGATCGCCGTCGTCGAACACAAATTTCAATTTTGCCTGGTTGATATTCAACGGTCGTCCGTCTTTAGCAAATACCGAGACCGGCTTCCTCTTCTCCTCCCCGACAGCCGGCGCTTCCTTTCCCCTGGCCGACCTCGACCTCCTGGAAATTTCGAGTCTGGTTTCCGGCGCGTGTTCGGAAGTCGACTTCCAAAAAGTCTCGTCATCGATACCGGTGTCCGCGCACGATAGCCTCTTCTTCTGCTGGTCCCTGAACGTCCTGTACTTGCGCTGCGCCTCTCTGATGCCTTTCTCCAACTCTGGTAAGATCTGTATCGCCTGAAATCGTATACGTAATTTTTAAAAGTAGCAGAAACTGAAAGAATTTTTACGTAATAAACATAATTTAATGTTTGAAGCTTCTGCTTAGATTAGATTAGACGGGGTCGATTGGCTGTGGTGAGCCTTACAGCACTGCGACAAGCTTCTGCTTCGTAATACATGCTTTTATATAGAATAAAACACTTTTTTTATTTTATAATGTAACGATTATTATTTATAGCAAATAACTTTCGATCCAGTTTAATACGAAGAATTTCAAAAATTATTCGCTAGCAATTATAATTATCATCATCTCATACTTTTTGCTTTGTTTGTAAAACTTTGGTTTTGATAAAGTGTTCCACAAAGTATTCCATATAAACGTACTTTACCTTGATACGTTCACTCCTAGAAATTTCTGTATTGTCCAACGATCTCAACTGCGGCAACGTGGCGATCACGTAGTTTCGGTAACCCTTAAAATCCGTGCACGGATTTCCCGTCAGGAAAAGCTCCTCGAGGTGAATGTTGTCCCTCAACGATGACACGCTCTCCAGATCTCCGATGAAATTCAAAGTCAAATCCAGCTTTTCCAGCGACTCGCACCTTTCGAGATTTTCGAGTCTCTCGATGTTATTTATGGCCAGGTTCAGGTACTGTAGTTTTTTCAGTTTGTGCAAATTTTCTAATGAATACAGGTAAGAATTAAGGAATAACATCTATGATTATTATTATCATTACTACGTAAGGAATAAATTGTGATGGCGCGAATGACCATAGATGTCGATGCGTCTTAAACAGTGGTGTATTGGTAAAATAAGAAGTAAGGGAACGCATGATGGGAGCAAAGAAGTAAGGGAACTCATGGTGAGAGCAAAAAAATAGTCCGCGACTTTCCACAAGCAGCTTGCTGAAAGTTTTTCGGAGATTATCTTATTTTAAGCAAACTATTGTTTTCCTTGTAAGCTTTTTATTTTTTTTTATTCTTACTATACAAAATATTAACAAACACAAACGCGTTCCGTTTCTGAAAAATGGTGCCGGAACGTCGTTCCCCCACGTTCCCCCTCGAATACACCACTGGTCTTAAACCCAAAATTCAATAAATTGTGAAAAATGATTACTATTATTATTACTACAAGTATTATAATAAAAAGACGTAATGATTATTATTGCGATTTAAAGTGATGTTACCAATTTTAGAAATGAGATTCGATTGCAGGTACAATATTTGCAGGTCCTTGCACCAGTTGTTGATGTGCTCGATTTTCTCCACGTCGTCCTGATGAAGAGATAGTTCTTCCAACGTTCCGATGATGCACTCGTTGTGCTCGCTCCTTTTACGTATCAATTCCTCGGTTACTAAAAGCACATATTAGAAGAGGCGGATTTAAATCTTAAACGCTTACTTTTAACCATGTTTTGGATGGATTAGGTGACATTTATTGAATTAATTTCACGCCAGTGTTATTGATTAAATATAGCGGTTACCATGGTGTTAAAAGGGGGCCAGTATATTGTTTTAAAGAAAATACTCGAACTGAAGAATCGAGCTCTGTGGTGAAATGGAACTCGTTCAATCTTGAATGTGCTATTAACAATAAGTTTATTTCGAAATGTAACCACCATGTAAACCGCGCCAATATTCAACAGTAAGTTAACAAAAGTCAATTTACATAATATAAATAAGTGGTTTCAAATTAATGGCGGGAACCACAGAAGTACAGGACGGCAAATGTAAGTTGGCCAAACGCGCAGAGAGGAAGTGAAAGCTCTCTCTCTACTACCGGCCGAGTACAGTCTCTGTAATAAGCAAGCACATATTCTTCGCGTGCGCTATTCATTGAAAACTCAATCGGGCGCTCTCCTCAACATAATTAATTAATTATGTACGAGAATTATCTCACGAGATTGACTGGCAAGAGCACGGCCACGAGTTAATTTACTTTGGAAAACCATTGCACTGTGACTTGAAAATGAATGTACCGCGAACTCTTCACGAAATCTACCGAGAGCGCCCTTAGAAGGTACCGCCCACAATTTTGCCACTGCGCAACGGCAAGTTACGTTTGCCGTCCTGTACAAAGGTTTATAAGTCATTGAGCCAAACCAAGGAATAACAGGAAGCGACAAGGCATGTTGATAAATTGTTACCTTGTTACCACGCATTCAAAATTATTCTACTCTATTTTATGGTAATTTTATTTTTAGACAAATTCTTAAATTTCCAGTGCTATATACACGTATCGTGTACATTCGGTTGCATAGTTAACTTGTTCTAAACATGTCTAAATCATTTATATCCTGCCGAAACCGAGTGGTATAATTTTTAATAGAAATTATTATAGTCGCATTGATTTCCTTAATTTATTCTTAAACCTTGTTAAATATGGGTATTTAAGAATAAATTAAAGAAATTAAACTTTGTTAAATACATGTATTTAAGAATAAATTAACGAAATTAATACGACTATAATAAATGATGAAAATTATATGACTATACACATCTATTTCCAAGAGGCAGCGCGTGTAAACACAATCACGTGAACGGCGAGAATACTCAGGTCGGACGCGCCGTACCCTAGGTTTCGGGATAAGACAAATTCGTCATGTTTTGAATTAATTAACTATGCAACCGAAAGTACACGTGTATCTCGGGTTGCCTAGCACTGATAAGTAGAAATTTAACTGCGCAACCGAACGTACAGATTTGTGTACATCGTGTTGCCTAGCACTGATAATTAGAAATATAAGAACTTATTACTCGGTGTTTTAAGCACACAAACAAAACTTCCCCATAAAATAATGGATTAAAATCGATACGTATTTGGTTCCCGTTTAACACGTAGTGATTTTTTTTGAATAATCATTGATTGTTAAGCTATTGTTAGAAATTTAACTATGCAACCGGACGTACAGATTTGTGTACGTCGTGTTGCCTAGCACTGATAATTAGAAATATAGGAACTTAAAACTTATTAATTGGTGTTTTAAGCACACAAACAAAACTTCCACATAAAATAGTGGATTAAAATGGATACGTATTTGGTTCCCGTTTAACACGTGGGGATTTTTTTTAAATAATCATTGATTGTTAAGTTATTGTTAGAAATTTAACTGTGCAACCGGACGTACAGATTTGTGTACCTCGTGTTGCCTAGCACTGATAATTAGAAATATAAGAACTTAAAACTTATTACTCGGTGTTTTAAGCACATAAACAAAACTTCCACATACAATTATTGATTCACATCGATACGTATTTGATTCCCGTCTAACACGTGGTGATTTTTTTTGAATAATCATTGAGTGTTAAGTTATTGTTAGAAATTTAACTATGCAACCGGACGTACAGATTTGTGTACCTCGTGTTGCCTAGCACTGATAATTAGAAAAATAAGAACTTAAAACTTATTACTCGGTGTTTTAAGCACATAAACAAACTTCCACATAAAATAATTGATTAAAATCGATACGTATTTGGTTCCCGTTTAACACGTGGTGATATTTTTTTAAATAATCATTGATTGTTATGTTAGGTTTGTTCCAACCCCATAGAAAACCGTTCACTGTACGGTCGTCGTCATGCGCAGTAGAAATTTAGTGTTCCAACCGTGAAAGGACCGTACGCCGGACGATAATTTTTCTGTTCCAACCGAACTTTGGATCGTTCACGGATCGGTTCCCGTACGATCATTTCAGTACATGGTCCGGAGTAGAAACTGTTTGGACTGACATGCGCACTGTATTTTTCTGGTGAACGAACGGCGATTTGTCGCGTTTATTAATTGTTATACGAATTATGAGTGACAAAAGAGATGGTGACTTTAAATCTGATGAAAGTAGTGGAGATGATTAGGAATTTGCCACAACATTTTCTTGAATTTTAAAACCACTGTCTGTTTACTGATAATCAATCAAAAGTAGGGTTATAACCGATGTGCAAAACAATCCCAAAACCGTTCCAACCCATGCATATTTGTAAATAGCAACGGGACGGTGCAAAGCTTACGCATGCGTATAAAAGCGATCCGAACAGTTCTGTGGCGGTCTTGGGGCGATACGAGAATCGCGGGTTGGAACAAACCTGTTATTGTTAGAAATTTAACTATGCAACCGGACGTACAGATTTGTGTACCTCATGTTGCCTAGCACTAATAATTAGAAATGTAAGAACTTAAAACTTATTTCTCGGTGTTTTAAGCACATAAACAAAACTTCCACATAAAGTTATAGATACATATTTGGAACACGTGGTGAATTTTTTTTAATATTCATTGATTGTTAAAATGAGGCACTTGGTTGGTTTCATAATTTTCATAGTTTCGATTTTTACATCATTATCTAGTAATGGTACATTCATACATTATTATTAACCCTTTCACTCCGGCGTTAGGAAAACGCTCCATGTGTGTGGTGCGACTTTAGATTGGAACATAACATATACGTTAACAGCAGCGCCATCTAGCGGAATAAGAAAACATTGATCTGTTAACAGTATGCTTATTGTCTGTGGAAAGTTAAAGAACTAGAAACTAACTTTTCGCGAAAAATGAAGAAACACGTTGACGCAAAAACGGAACGTAAATATGCGTCTACAGCAATTTGAAAAAGAAAACAGGGATTTGATTCGGCGGTGTGAAACGGCCTTCGTTTGACCAGCGAGTCCGTATTTTGCCCACAAGTGACAGTTCCAGTGCAAACTGACAGCCAGAAAAAATACCATTTAGAAAACGGTCCTGCGGACGACATGACTTCGTTTTTCCAGGGGGCCCTCGGCGGAAATCCATTTTCCACGCCCGTGGGCGGAAGGATCGGTACGTAAAACTTCGACGCCATGGCCGTGCCCCGAAATAGAAACCGCGACGAATCGATTGCGCTCTCAACGCGTACATCCTACCCCCGGTGTATTTGATCAATTCCGACAGATTCGGATCGTAAACAATGAAATACAATAAAAGCGCGGATTATCGCCGGTGGGGCGGAACGACTTTCACAATGTGTTGCGATTTTTTTTTTTTGTAGAGAGCGCGACCGATGGAACGCTCGCTTCGGAGAACTGGGCACTCAACATGGAGATATGCGATCTGGTCAACGAGACGGAAGAGGGGCCCCGCGACGCCATGAAGGCCATCAGGAAGCGGCTCACCAACAACGCGGGGAAGAACTACACGGTCGTCATGTACACGCTGACGGTGCTGGAGACCTGCGTGAAGAACTGCGGGAAGAAGTTTCACGTGCTCGTCTGCAGCAAGGATTTTATACAAGAATTGGTAAGTTTCTATAAATAATAAATTCTTACAGGACGGCGAATTTCAGTTGGCCAGACGCGCAGAGAGCAAGCGAATTATTGTTTACTTCGCTAAATCATAATTTTTCAATTTATATTTTAAAACTGACTTATGTACAACGTTCGTTATTAACATAAATAAACTATCTATCTATCTATCTACAGCCGGCCGAGTACAGTCTCTGTAATAAGCAAGCACATAGTCTTCGCGTGCGCTATTCATTTACAACTCTATCGGGCGATCTCCTTCACATAATTAATGCACTGTCACTTTTGAAAATGAATGTACCAGGCGCGCGAACTCTTCACGAAATCTATCGAGAGCGTCCTTCGAAGGTTCCGCCCACTATTTTGCCACTGCGCAACGGCAAGTTACGTTTGCCGTCCTGTGAATTTCTACTTATCAGTGCTTGAATTGGTAAGTCATTTATAGACAGCCAAAGAATTTATATGTTTCCTGAAGCAGTATTTCTCTCGGGATTTGAAGCTTAAACGGATAAATTCATGTTTGTGTTGAAAAAGTCTACTACCGTCAGTCGAATGGTTGTAAATAAATTTTATTGAATGACTGTTTCCATCGGTACTGAAGTGAAAATAACGTGTGAGCCACAAGATTTTTATTCAGAGTTGGCTGTGAGATGAATTAGGAATGTCGTCGAATATTAAAAATTAGGACGTTTTACTTACAGGCTAATGGAACTAATATCTACGAAAAATGGGTTAATTGGAAAAAATCAAAAATTGTAACCCACTATGTTTATGAATAACACAAATTGCCTCGATTTGTCAGTTTGATTTTAATTTGACAAATGTCATAGAAGACTAGATTAGTTCAGTGGATTAAAAAAAAATTAATCTCAGACATGACTGCTATGTTTCTCTCTCTCATTCATCTTATAAATATAACAAAGAACATAAACAATCATATTTCCCATTATTACACCATTTGTCTAAGATGGCTTAGAAAAACAGAAGCAGCTTCGTTTCGTTGCCGATTTTATAAAATTACAATTAAGCAATTGTATCTTTCGAACATCTTACAATGTATAGATAAAGCAGCGGCTCGTGGATGTTTGTCGGTGAGGCAACGAAAGAAAATTTGAGCGAAATAGCAACGGAATATTTGCTTTCTCTGTTGGAATAAGTAGTGCAGCTCGAGCGGCATCTTTGTCTCTGCCTCCCTTACAAAAATCCACGAGCCGCCGCTGGTTACAACTATGAGAAAACTCACCGAAGTGTAGTTTCAATTGAATGAAGCTCCGGCAGTGACGGCTCGCGGGGTTTTTTCTGGTACGGCCGAGGAACAAGAGGTGGTAATTCAAATAAGTGCGGTCACGCAGCCAGCTGTCTCTGCAACTGACCCTACCTATCTGTATTGCCACCTCTTGTTCCTCGGCCGTACCAGAAAAAACCCCGCGAACCGTCACTGAGCTCCGGGTGTGGTTGATTCCAAATAAGTTTTGCTCCATTCCACCTATTTTCTTCCTCTCCCGCAACTGCAAATTATTAGTTCTGCAGCTGCTTTCTATATAATTTTGTTATTACAATTATTCTCCTTCTCTTTTGCTGATTTCATGATGAAATCATTTTCACTTTTACTTTTATGTTGGGTACGATACAAATTTTGTTTTATGTAGTAACCATGGGGATGAAAAATAAAAGAAGATATAAATTATTCAGAGTCAGTGTAGTAAAAATTGTTTGTCAGTATTGCCTTACTTTTAACAACAATTATTAAATATTATACTTATAAATGTTTTCAAGGTTTACATTCCCCAATGAAAATAATCTCGATCATGCTCTAGAATAGTGTAACAGTCGTTTTTGTTCTGTTTGTTTTTTTTAGGTTAAACTCATTGGCCCGAAAAATGACCCCCCCACCGCCGTGCAGGAAAAAGTTCTGAGCCTGATCCAGTCGTGGGCCGACGCGTTCAGAAATCAACCGGAACTCTCAGGTGTCGTCTCCGTGTACCAGGACTTGTTGGCGAAGGGTATCGAATTTCCGCCCACGGACCTTGACGCGATGGCTCCGATTCACACTCCGCAGAAGGTAACGTGATTCTTGTTTAATTTTTTTTTAAACAAAATGTAATTGCGCCGAATGGACGATTTTTGTTTATTTATAAACAAACTAAAATTTGACGCGTATAAATTGTAATGGTGATATTACCATTATTTTAATAGTAATTTACGTAACATGTTCCGAAAGTGATATTTTACGGGATGAGTGGGAAGTTTCCAGGACGAGCCGTAGGTGGTACTTTCGATTTAATAAATCATACCGAAAGTTTTATTTTCGGGACGGCTGCAGAAAAATGTGTTTAAATATTTGGAATTATCAGGTATGTGTTTCGTATTGCTATTTTTAACAGTTTTAACAATTTGTTTTTTTATTGGGTTGTAATGATGAGACATAAAAATATGTACTGAAAATATTCAACGCTTGTTGCTCGTCATGGTCGTTGCGTTTACTAGCGTACGTGAAAGTAGGTTAGTAAACAAATGTTTTATTTTCCATTATCTTACATTCCTGAAATATTTAAATCAGGGTTCGGACGATATATATCATCGGATATATATCATGGATATTTATGAAACACACAATACCAAAAAATTCCCCCGTTTCTCAAATATTCACTGTTGCAGCAATATGAATAGTAAGCATTTGCTTTAATTTAAACTAGAGATGGGCGAAATGACTCTTTTTTGTCGAAAAGAGTTGATTTTTGAAGTGACTTAAAAATGAAAAAGCAAGTGTGAGCAAAAAAAAAAAACAGAAAAAGGTCCTCCCTTTGAAAAATCTCCAATTTATCCCTGAAAACATAGTGAAGAGCAAAAAAGTCTTCATTTCAAAAAAATTTCAATTTGATGTCAAATATTTTGACATTTTAAATGTTATTTTTTTATATATCTTGTAAGAAACTGTGTTTGTTTGCAGTAAATAAATATAATATAAATAAAGTATGCGCATTATATAGTTAATAAGTCATATAAACATTAATATTAATGACCAAGAATAAATATCAAGAATAATATTTATATAAATATCGGATATTTTCCGAACCCTGATTTAAATATACTAATGAAACAGGTAATTTTTTTAAATCAATATTAAATCATATATCTATCCAAGCATTTATAAAAGGCAGCGTGCGCTAACACAGAGATAAATGATGGGATTAGTTAAAGAGGGTATAAGTTAACCATCATTAACCTGAGGATTGTAAAAGCGGCCCTTAACCACTTCGCGCCCATGCTGTTTTGATAGGGTTATAGCATAATCCCTTTTATTGAAAATTTACTTTTTTGTTGTTACGATTTTCTACGAAATATTATTCCACTGTCACAAACTCATTTATGGAAAAAATATGAAAAATATTCCATAGATGGCGCTAAAGGTTTTTTTTTTGTAAAATACATCTGTTTCCTTTCTTTTTGCTTGTTGCCACATGTGGCAACCTGGGCGTGAAGGGGTTAAAGGAAAGGAAAAAGGTAGATATGTTTATCATAATCAAATTTTTTGCTTGTTGCCACACGTGGCAACCTGGGCGTGAAGAGGTTACAGGAAAGGAAAAAGGTGGATATGTTTATCATAATCAAATCAATGTAATTGTGTGAGTTAATCTTGTTATATCAGTTCCTGACCAGATTTGTTTACTTGGTGATTATTCATGTATGAATGGCTTGATAATAAATCTCGCTTGTAATCCTGAACGATGCTTACTTTTTTTATATCTATGGGGAATTTAATTTTCAAGTAGTGAAATCTTGTTATCTTTAAGTGAGAGTACAAATGTGATTAACAATGAGTTTCAAGTGATTCATTTCGCTTTTTGTATTAACCATCTGCTGTAACAGATGTATACCTGTTAATTTGTAATTATTTATTAGGCCTAGAAATGCTTCTGTCAAAAAATGAAAATCTCTACACATTAATTTTACTTTTGGAGAAAGTATAACAAAGAGAAAATTGTTATGTACACAAATAAAAATTTAGGTCACAAATGTAACTCATGATTTGTCAGAAATACATTTTGGTGAGGGTTTTAAGTTTGTGGCCTTGTACCTCTGGAACTCGCAAGTTTTTAAAAATTTCGTGACATCCTTTCAAAATAATTGTTTTTTTTTTTTTTGACTTTCAGTCACACACGGCTATAATTTTTTGTATTTTATTTGTATGAATAATGTGAATAAATGAACAAATGAATAATGTAAGACGTATACACAACAACCACGGACCCAAGCGAATACTTCTCGTTCGCCGAAAAATCTTCCGCCTGGGATGGGAATCGAACCCACACGGCCGCGGTGCAGCCGGCACAAGCGCTCGCCTCTACCCACTACACCAAAAAATAATTGTTGCTCCGATATAAAAAAAAACTCGAAAAATGTTCATGTTATTCTTTCGTGTCATAGTTCGGAATCCAAATAATATCTTTTTAATTCCTCAGCCACAAATGCTTATTTTGGAGGTAAGAACATGTTTGCAAAATTTCAAAAAAAAATCGGTACAGTAGTTTTCTGGAAAAGTGTACCAAAAATCATGTTTCTCTAATGAAAAATGGCTGAGGAGGTGAGCCAATGTTGCCAACAAGTTATTTTGTAAAATGTCAAAAAAAGTTTTCGTTGTTTTTAAGTTTTATTTTATGAAATGAGTAAGAATATGCTTATTTAACCCTTTCGGCCCTGGTGGTGGCAATTCCCACCGCAACATTTACATGTCTCTACTTACTATGACAATCTATATTTTTGCTGTTTGTCGCTAGATGTCACTTCAACAAAGCCTCGCTAATTAATTCCTATACTAATTAATCAAATGAGTTAAAATTTGGTATTTATGGTCTTAAAGAAGCTCCCCATCAATAATAATTAACAAAAAATATTTTTTTTCAAATTTAAAAATCCAGGGCTGAAACGGTTAATTCATTTTGATGCATTTTTTAACCTAATTTACGGGTTTTTTGTGTACTCACTGTTAGTCATCAGTGACTGACATGGCCTCATTGGAATACCACAGTGTCAGTCACTGAAAGGGTTAATTCATTTTGATGCATTTTTTAGGCGAAATTACGGGTTTTTATGTACTCGCTGTCAGTCATCGGTGACTGACGGGGCCCCATTGGAATACCTCAGCATCAGTCACCGGTGACGTGTTAAGCGATTTCAATGAATGACGGTTGCTCTTCATTAATGGCGGGAATTATTGAAGGCGTGGAGTCAGATTTATTATGGTTTCAATAATAAGTCCGTAATTTTTTGCTTACAAAATTTTTCCTTTCAGAGTGTGGACGAAATCCCGACCGCCAAGGAAGCCGTACCGCCGGCCCCCTTCCACGCTTCCCCGCCACCGCATTTGCCTAGCCCGCCCGGGGGCCTGACGCAGGAGCAGAGAGCGAAACTGCAATCCGAATTGGACGTCGTTCAGTCCAACATGGCGGTCCTCGGCGAGATGCTGAGCGAGATGAAACCTGGTAACGAACAGCCGGACGAACTCGAACTGCTACAGGTAAATATTTTCAAAAAAGCAATTTTCAATTTCTACCATAGTCGTTTGCTCTCCGACTTCAACATTTGTCTGTACCATTACAGTTGTCAATAATCAATTCATGTTCCATCATCTATTTGATATTTGATATCCGTACTTTGTACACATTTTATTTTCGCCATAGTCGGGGTGTTTTTTGTCCTTGTATTGGCATGTTGTATTTTTGACAGTAATAAATTCATTAATTAAGTGAGGCTGTCTCAAATTAATTTGATAGTAATGATTGAAGTATGCTGTTAACCTATAATTTCAATAAAATGTTGTTTTGGCGTATCTAATTTAAGACAATAAAACTCGGGAATAACTTAACTACGTTTATTCCAATAATTCACCTCGTCCATACAGCAGATAAAACAATACTGATTCCTATTCTATTTGCGCACATCGGCGTTGGCCTATAAAAACTATAGAACTTTTTATTCGCGTTGGACGCCGAGTTCGAACGCTAAATATTTAAAGTAAATGTACTACAGTTGTCAAACAATATTTTTATAAATGAGGGATATTATAAAATGCAACATAACCAAAAAAAATGCAATGACATAACTAAATTGTTAGTAACTTTTTTACTACCAACAAAAATGTCACCCTAACTGCAGCGAGAATAAAATGTGAACAGAATATACTTTAGATGATTATTAGTGTTACTAAATTAAATAAATTACAGGAATTGAACGTGACGTGCCACAGCATGCAGCACAGGCTGGTGGAATTGATAAGCAAACTATCGAACGACGAGCTGACGGCCGAACTGCTGAGGATCAACGACGATATGAACAACTTGTTCTTGAGGTACAGCCGCTGGGAGAAGAACAGGGACGCCGGGGGCCAGTCGGCGTCCGCTATGCTGGCGAAAGCTATACCGAAGCCCGTCGCCGAGGTTGAAGACAGTTTAATCGATTTGGGACCACCGGACGATATCACCGATAAGCTCAGCAAGTTGGGTATGTTTTTTTTTTTATTATTGAGCTAAAACTAAACAGTATTTCATTGTATGCAGCGTGATGTACTTAATGTTTCTTTTATTAATTTTGAGGTGATTACATTTTTGCAGAGGTATCGGGCATGAGCGCTTCCGCTCAGTTGGCGAAAGTGGGGACGGTCACGGCCACCAATGGACCCCACGGCGATGATGAGTTCGATATGTTTGCCCAGTCCAGGAACAATACCTACGAAACATCGAAAACAAGGTTCGTATTGAAATTATACCGTGAGAACAAACAGTCGAAAATAGTTGGCGGCCCTTAAAACATAACCTAACAGAAGTTCAGTGGCGTCACTACGAATGGGAATTTTGGCATAAAACTGCTAGATAATGAATTATTAATAATGATGATCAGTTCTAGAAATGATAATGTTTAAAATGGGCAGATAAAACGCACAAAAGTATTTTTAAGTAACCTTTAATGTCAAAATTAACAAAATATACACTGCACCGCATTGGAGAATGGCAGTTAGGCGGTATTGCCGCTTCGTCTTAATATTAAAAATGTCGTGTCGGGCAACTTCGAGAATTCCAGACAGCCAACATAATTTTACTGGAATTAAAAAAAATGTTCTACCAACTGTTTTCAACTTTCTGATCTCACTGTATATCAGTAATTCAATTAAAATTCTAAATTTGGAAATCACCTCATTCACTTTTGTGTTTTAAATATGCCAGCAAATATAATTTATTCCTGACATACAGATTGAGCAACAATGGTTGCAGATTGATAGGTGGGCAACCAAAATAACTAAATTCGAAGAATCAATGAACACAATGAGAAAATACCACGCACGACGCTGCCTGAATAAATAAGTGTCAAATCTAGTTACTCTTCATTAATTTTTCCTTGGCATGAACTTGGAGCGATCAAAGTCCCCAGATTTTTGGGCGGGAAATTTAAATTGTCTGCAAACACGAACTTGGAGCGATCAAAGTCCCCAGATTTTTGGGCGGGAAATTTAAATTGTCTGCAAACACGATAGATGTTCTGACTGGAAATATAAAGCCTTAAGCAATCGTTTGTTTTTTTTTTCAGTGGAAGTACATACAAGGACAACTTGGAGCCGGATCAGGTGCCGGGAGGCTTAAGTACATACACTCAAAACCGTCAAAACGTAAGCCACACTGCGATTTAATTAGCATGCCTTTACCTTCACTTTTCTTTACCCCCGATCATCCGATTGTATGATTTCTCTTTTTTAACCTCACTCCCTTCAAGTACCGTCTGTTGATAAGTTTTTGTTTTCATTTCCGATTGTGTGTCGCACAGAATCCCGCCGATTTGGAATTTGATGAAATGGCCGCTTGGTTGGGCGAAGTAAGTCGTTTTATGTTTTTAGTTTCATTTAGAGTTTCTCTCTGTTTCCGCTTCATGTAAATTAATTAGCGTTGGAGCGCTCGGTCTGATGATTTTTTTTTAACAGACGACCACCGAGGAGTCGGTGACCAGCAGCGAGTTCGAGAAGTTCCTGGCGGAGCGAGCGGCCGCTGTGGAGGCGCTGCCCTCCACGAACACGAACCCCCCCGCCGCTTCCAACGCCACCCGAGAGACCACGACTAAAAAAGAGGACAAAAGCCTTTACGCCCTATGAAGCTGAGATTTCTGAAAACATTCTAGACTTACACGTAAAGCTTTCATTTTTGCATTTGCATTTCCAAGTTTTTCGGTTTAAAAAAAAAAAGGGTATGATTAAACGCTATCGACACCGATAATTTCGTAAACTTGCAAAGATTTATTTTTATAATATTTAAAGTATTAACACAAGCAAACTAGTCTACAACTAAACAATTGCATTACATACGTAACTCGAGTCTTGAATGTAGGTAATTTTAGGGATGCTGCACCGGCTGCGGGATATTTGTGATTAATATATTATTTATATATATAAAAAAAAATTATAATATCATTGTACTTATATAAGTACCAATTAGAACACTCATATATATGTATATAAGCTTCAAATTATATTTTATAAATGTTTTATAAATTTTTGGAGAGTGAAAAAATTTTAATTGGAACGTTGTAAATGTAGCATATAGATATATTTACCAAAGAATATTTTCAATTTTCATTTGTTTCTATGGCCTGTGGTTGAAGTAATTTACCATACTGTAATACAGGCTTTTATTTGATAAATAATTTTGTTGGGCAATTGTATTTTCATCCAGCTCATGAAAGTTTGGACTTGCTACTACATTTTATGAATGCTATGATCTTGAGAAAAAGAAATATCCAAAACCATATTTGTTGTCATATTTACATATCGTCAGTGAAGCGGCAATATCGCCTATCTCACATTTACCAAATTTGACAGGAGAGGAAAGAAAAACTAATTTATAGCTTTCTGGGAAACGGTTGATGTTACAGTCTCAATTGCCGCCATAGGCGGTATTGCCGCTTCATCGATGATATTAAAAATCTCATGTCGGGCAACTTTTCAAGAGTACAGAAGTTTTGGATTAAAATATAACCTTTATAAGTTGACATTTCTCTCGGCCTCACCTTGAAACAATCACGAATCTCTACCATCCATGTTAATTAATTATTATTATCTTTGTCTCCGTTGCAAAAACCTTGTTTAGAATTTATCTCCGACTTGTGTACAATTATCAAACAAAATAATTTCTCATGTATTACAATATATATAATCAGACTCCCTTCTACCCAACGGGTGTAGGGTGATTACAAACGATACATAATTTCGTAAGAGAAATCGTACCATCAATTACAGGCCCAACACGGAAAATACATATATTTTATTGCTTACACTAGATATAGCAACTAAGTGCATTATTTTATAAACGATTAACGGTGAGATGTTTTCTTACTACACACTGATAGATTTAGTTGTTGTTGATTACATATATATACCTTCTCTATATATAGATCTATACATTTCTTTAACGTATTTACCACAAACCGATAACACTAAAGTTGTAGGACGTTCACTTTTAGAACCCGGCAACAGGCTAATGTATATTTTTATTTATTCGACACATTTTAATTAATTGTTACAGAAGTGTTTATTTTTTCGGATAGATGTCGATAATTTGCAAATAATCTTGTACGTATATATTTATTACAGTAATTAAGGAGGCAAATTTTTAATTTTGCGGTGCGTTTTAGGTTGTCGGTTGTTTTATGGTTTTCCCACTTTAAAAATGATCGGTAAGGTAAAACGCGCCGTATTTTATATGATACTTGCTTTTATGTGTAGAGACCAATAAAATTAATTATAAAATGAGTGTACATTTTTTCTAACAATATTTTATTTGAGTTTTAATATATTTCATACATTAGGCACGCATTGTATAATACATCTTTATTAACAGAAACAATACAGGCATATGTTGATGATATAATGATGTTGGTTTGTTAATTTGCCAAATGGCTGCCAACCAGAGGTCTTTCTGCCTCGGCAATGTTTATTATTCCGCGATTTTATCGAACGGTTATTTAAACAGGTTCAAGGTTAAAAAATATGGCAGTGATTTAAGGTTTCATTTAGCGAAATGATCCCTCGGAGTTACGAATTATAAGCTTTTTAAAACTCAAGCAACTTTCGCCGGTTCCGCGCCATCTATCGGACGATAGCCGAACTGCCAAGTGATGTTTTCGAACAGCGCCAAAACGCTCGAACTTTATACCTATAATCAAAATGTGAAAATCTAGCAGTGGCTTGTACATCAAATGATAGAATATTTCGTTCTGAATCGAATGATGTATAAAATAGCTGAGGAGATGTAGCCGTTTTTGAGTAATTTCCAAATGAAAATTTAGCTCGACCCCTTGTCGGTAAGTCAGTTTACTGTAAAACTTCAAAGTTAAAAATAAGCATTTTGCAATGCTTTTTAACAAAATGCGGGTCTAAATATTGACTACTTATTAATTATCAAACTTTTTATCATGTGCAATGCATTGCATTATAAGCAATATTATTTTTCTTAATTTCGATACACCTGCGCCCTCTCTTATCGGGAGGATAAGTTAATAAATTATTTAAGAATTGTATACTTACTTCAATATTAATTTAATAATTAGAGATTATTTACACATGGCAAAAAATCATCCTAAAACATATTGACTTATTGTTATTATTTGAATTTTGCAAATGAAATGCTTTAATATACACGCCTAATCTCCAGACAACCCAATATACTCGTAAACAGAAATGAAACAATTTTTTACATTTAGAAAAATAAATAAAAAATTATTTGTAATTATAATTTAGATATATTATAAATATGACTAATTTACTATCGGATTTTAAAGGCTATTTTTTATTATTTGAATTTTGCAAATAAAATGCTTCAATATACACGCCTAATTGCAAGGCAACCCAATATACAGAAATTTAACAATATTTTACATTTAGGGACAATAAATATAAAATGATTTGTAATTATAATTTACATATTTTATAAATATTACTAATTTCAATATCTGATGTTGAAGGCTAAGGGTGAGTATAGACTAGAGCATTTACTAGTAACAGAACAACGAGCCGCTCTATGATATGTTCTAGTGTATCACCCTCACGAACCAGACGTCTTTTGACGACAGCTTTTGAAACTGAGCATTTTCCTGTATTGTACCATTCGTTAGAACGTTACATTACATAGAAATGCTCGAGAAAATGCTCTAGTGTATATCCACCCTAATAAAGCCAAATTTTCTTAAGTATGCCGTTTATGTTAACACTACAAATAAGTTGTGCTTATTGAATTCAATTTTAAAGCATCGTTTCTAGATATTACAGTATAGTTTCATCCCAGTTATGCATAAAATCAGAAGGTTTTTAAATGTTAAATTAAAAGTAGCTAAGTGTATATTGGGTCACCGGTGATTAGGCGTTTGCATAATTTCTTTGTTTATCCACATGATAACAGATGGTGCGGCTATACGAAGATTCGAATTTTCTATATTGTAATGCATTTACAAGATAAAAGTTAAATAATCAAACAATAATGCATTTTAAGATGCGTATTTATTTGAAAAAAACATGGCAAAATGCTCTACATTCAAATTTGAACTTTTACAGTAAACTGTATGACCTGTTAAATTTTAATTTGTAAAATCGCTAAATTTCCTCAGCCATTTTACAATTCATTCCATTCAGAATTAAATATTTTATAATTACTGGATATTTACATTTTGATTGTAGGTATAAAGTTCGAGCCATTCGGCGCTGATCGCAATCATCACTTGGCAGTTCAGCAATCGTCCGCTGGATGGCGCCGAGGCGGCGGAAATTACGAATGTGAAATGTTTGTATTTTTAAAAGCTTGTAACTCGTAACTCTGAGGGATGATTTTAATAAATAACACGTGAAAGCCAACATTCGTGAAATGAACTTTACAATGCCTACTTATTCGCGGGAATGCGTCGCTATGTAAATAACGAGAAAATAATATCGCATAGCAACGCATTGATTAAACCACGCATTTTGGCAAACATCACTCCGAGAGGATTTTATAATAAATCCAGAAAAGATGGATCCCTGCAAAGAGGGCGAACCGCAAGTTATCAACAAAGTGATGATAGCCAAATGTATGGAGGAACAGGGCTTGAAGGGCGAGCTAGGAAGACTGGCCAGGGAGGAAGGAATACCATGGGACGAAGTCACGCACATCCGAATAGAATTCAAAAGTGAGTGTTTGTATTGTGGTTATCCGCTTTTTTACTTTAAACAGTGACGCGTGGAAACTATTTTCTGAGGTCGAAACTACAGTGGCCTCCCTCGTGCGTTTCATTAAACAAAGAAAGCGTTCTAATTTGTTAATTTTACAGACATTTTAAGGATCGATCACGTCTGGGTCCTGTCCAGCCTGACGATGTTGAGTCTGAGCAACAATCTGATAGAAAAGATCGAGAACCTGCACATGCTCGTCCATCTTACCGAGCTCGACCTGTCCTTCAACAAAATAAGGCGCATCGAAAATTTGGACGAGCTCGTTAATCTGAGAACGGTGAACTTCTTCAACAACGAGATCGAGACGATCGAAAATTTGTCCAGTCTGGTCCAGCTGAACATCATCAGTATCGGAAACAACCGGATAAAGAACACGGAAAATGTTAGTGAGTTTTGAGCATTCGTTTTGGAACGAAACACTTTTTTCCGCTAGATGATGCTCGAACGTCTCATTGAATTTGTAGATAATTTTGAAAGCAACGTATACATTTTAGATCATGTATTTGAGGAGATTCAAATATCTAAAGTCGGTCAATATGGCGGGAAATCCTTGTGCGAAGTCGAAGGATTTTCGAACGTTCGTCGTCACATTTTTGCCAAATATTGTTTATTACGAGTACAAGATGGTGGCGAATTCTGAACGAGAGGAAGGGCAGCAGTTGTACGTGTTAGTATTAATTAGGGACATGTTTTAACGAAGCACATCGTAAATTTATTGCGCTGCATGCAAATGGTGCAGAATTTTCACAGGTTTAACCCTTTGCCCTCGAGACAGCAACTCGAGACGAGTTGCTCGTTCGCCCGAGACGAGTTACAGGTACTTTAAAATCATTGGGTTAGGTAAGGTAGGGTTGGGTAAGGTTGGGTTAGGATGCGCACACCTCCCGGGCGCCATAGCAGCGCCGCTCGAGTGGACGCATCAAATCGCCTGGGCGCCGTAGCGGCGCCGCTCGAGTGCAAAGGGTTAAAAACTGGTACTTTTGATTATTTACCCTTTGGGGGTGGCTCAATGGTCAAACCTATGCCAAAAACAAAAAAAAAAAAGAAAACCCCTTTGGATCCCAGGGGTTGAAAAACGCCAAACGGCGCTTGTCTTTATCGATTGCGATGAGGCAATCAATCTTAACAGCTCAGGGATTAAAGAGTTGACCTTTGACTATATAAATGTACTATGTAATTATATACTCAAAGGGGTTAACATTGTCTGAATTTAATGAAATGATAAAAGCACGTTTTACCAAGTGTTCAATGAGAAATCAATGAAACGTATTGTCTGCATTTAATGGTTTAGGACCGAATTGAAGGAATTTGAAAAAGTGGAGCGGGTGATCCGCGAACGCCAAGAAAAAATCGAATCGGAAATCGCCGAGGCGGAGCTGCACTCGGAAAGTTTCGTCGAATTCCTGGGCACCAGCCACCTATTCGACCAAATGTTCGAGGACGACGAGGAGGGCAAACTGCTGCTCAAGGTCGGCGAGGAGGCGAAGGACTACTACAGCGAGTTCGAGGCGCAGTTCCTCGCCCTGACGAAGCAGATCTTCGAAAACGGCCAGGTGCAGTACAACATCCGCAAGGAGGAGGTAGCCCAATTCATGAAGGTGACGGAGGGCGCGAAGGTGCAAAATCAAGACGAGAGCATCGTAAACATTGTCACAAATTTCGTTTTTGCGGTCGTGCTAGATGCGTGCGTTTTTTTTTTTATAGGAGGTAATGGAGGGTTTTATGGCTTACAAAAACGGGATGCTGAAGATAATCTACGCGGACAAGGAGCAGGTGGCGAACGGAACGCTGAACGAGGTCGATTACCTGAAGCAAATCGACGATTACAGGACGGAGTACCGCGCGGAGATCCACAAGACCTGGAAGACCCTCATGGGCCTCGAGCTGACGCTCTTCGAGCAGATGGAGGAGACGAACTCGAATTTCGAGCAGGCCCTCACGGAAATGCTGAACGTTTTCATAGAGATGGCGCAGGGGTTCTTCGCCCAGATCCGGGTCGCGCAGGGGCTGTACAACGAGCTGATCGCCGAACTGGCGAACCGCTTCTTGGCCCATCTGACCATCGAGGAGGTTTCGGCGGCGCCGGTCCCGGTCTCGCCGGAACTGGCCCCGGTTGGTTGAAACGTTTTGAAGGGCTGATTTATTCGTGAAATAGTTATTTGTCGACAGGGACACCCTGATGAACGCCATCAGCGCCTCGCACGATCTGCACCTGTTGGTCATCGATAATCGCGAGGATCGCCTGACGAGGAGGGCCAGGACCTGGCTGAATAATATGGTCAACGATCTTCAAAAGTGGGTCGTGTTTTTAATACTAGATTCGGTGACTATACCTCATTTAATAACCAGGCGGAGTAAATCAAATCAAATTATAGCCGCGAAAATACGTTGTTGTGATTGGCCCAAACTGCTTAAAACAGTAATGGCCGTTCTTATGATCAGCTGATCTCTCGCCGTTCCTTGTGTCCCGCCGGTTACACGCGTTTCGCCTCGGTTTTTGCGTTTTTAGCCAGTTATTTCTTCCGTTGATCGTGTAAGAATGGATTCCTCTCATCCCGCGATTTTCTTGGAAATGGTTATTTTATTTTTATCTATGGATATATACCCGGCACAAGTTTGGTGTCTTTTTTGCCCCCTAAGGGCCGCTTTTACAATAGTCGGTTAAATTAAGGTTAACGCTATCTCCGGATTAAATTTGAAAATACGCTTTTACAATGCCTAGTTAAAGCAGGATTAGGGTTAAGAAGTTATTTTATCCGGTGCTTGGAGCAGCAGATAAATCTCGGTTAACTCGCAGGCAATGCGCACAGCAAGCACACGCACCATACCGGCATTATAGCGATCTGCAATCGGTATTACATACAGGGGCCGTTAGAGAACGACAAACTAGTTTCTAAAAAACATGCATTCTGGCATATTTCTAGGTGGAATATTGAAAAGAAGCTCGAGGGGGTCAAGGGTCGCATTAATGATTACAAACACAACTCTCTAACCTTTCCGCAAGCAAAACGAAAAATGCCAATTCTAGAAACTGCGCAACCGCATGTATCCGCAATGCTGCCAACGTTGGCGTTTCGGGAGAAAATCTATCTAAGCGTTTGTAAAAGGCAGCGTGCGTTAACCGAGAGATAAACGATGGGATTAGTTAAAGAGGGTATAAGATCATTTATCCGACAATTGTAAAAGCGGCCCTAAGAAACGGAAATGGTTGGATTTTGGAGCATTAAAGCTCGAGGAAAAACAATCCAAAATTATCTTGTAAAACTTTAATACAAGAGGCCTTAAAACCTACTGCCGTCGTACACAAAATTGTCGATTCATTGGGTAAGTGTGGCGCAAGTTATTGCAATATGGAATCGATTCATAAACATACATTATATTTAGGATTGGCTAGAAGTACGGAGTTTCACAGAATTCACACTGACTACCTAATCAAGAAAGTTTGCCTAGAATTAATTTATGTGTTGGTATAATTGTTATGGGTAAACGAATTTGAAATAATTTTATTTTTTATATTCAACATGTCAGGTTACTTTTCTGGTGACTTTTTATAGTGTAAACGTGACTTTCGCGTTTAGTCCGCCTGGTTATTAAATGAGGTATGGTGGTACGGCCGAAGTGGCAATAGGGTTGCAGAGATCTGTATTACTACCTTTGCTACTTCGACCATATACTCCATCTACTTCGGCGGCGTGGCAACGGAAGAAAATTTGACCGAAAGAGCAACGAAATATTTGCTTCCTCTCTATCAGAGTAAGTAGTTGCGCACGAGCGACATCTTTGTCTTTGCCCTCCCTACGGAAATTCACGAGCCGCCGCTGTCATAGATTAGACTTTTTTGACATCTTGAGTGACGTAAATCCCACTAGCTCGCCACAAAAGGTAGTACTTACGAAACTTGATTTATTACGAAAATCGCACCGCGTAGGTGTGTGTTGTTGGTTCGTGGCATCATTTAGAACAGTGATTCCCAAAGTGGGCGCCACCGCCCCCTGGTGGGTGCTGTAGCAATTCAGGGGGGCGCTGATGGCGTGCAAACACAGAAGAATTTCCGCAGTTACAAGAAGAACTGATGAAAGTAACTGCAAATGATTCAATAAATAGTTTCATAATTTCAATGTTTCTATTTTACACAATTCTTTACTAGATTTTGCGAAAAAGGTAGAAACATTAATTATTAATTGTCATCAAAATTAAAAAATGGTGATGTGGCCATCATGTTACTTTCTCCGACTTGATGGTATCATAGCCATTTATATTTACATTTTCATGGTTTATTTTCAATTGAAATCCTATTTTAAATGTACATCGAGCGTTTGTGTAAACTCGGATGAAACTGACGTTTAAAACGTCAAAATTATGAAAGATGGAAAAATTATACTTTAAATTCAAAAACTCGGTTTACTCAAAAACTAACGAGATTTCGGAAAAAACTTATTCTTTAGAAGTTGTTCATTTTAGCATTCTCTACAATTATTATTAATATAAGTTTGCTGTAACTAGTGTCGTTTTATAATTATAAACCAAAAATTTCAAAAAAAATGATAAATTTATTTCTCGAATAGCAATGATTTTATGAAAAATATTTTCAAGTAAAAGATGTTTATTTCTTTGTTGTCTTTAAAGTTTGTTTAAATGTTTTTGTGATATTTTTCATATTTAAGAAGATATTGGCAAAAAACAAAAAACGGTTAAGGTAAACACCCACTTCCGGTGTACGAAATTTTACCACAAGCGTTTCAGTTCTTCGGATTATCAAATAAGACTTATGTTCAAAGTTTCATATCAATTGCTCTATTAGTTTTTGAGATACAGCGCGCACTGACACACACACACAAAAATTTTTTTTCGAGAAATTGTTGAAATGGCATCTAGGGACCCTAAAACGGATATTTCCGTAAAAAAAAATGAGAAAGTAAAACTAAGTAATTTCCAGGGGGCGCTAAGTAATATTTTTTCTGGAAAGGGGGCGGTAGGGCTAAGAAGTTTAGGAACCACTGATTTAGAACGTTCTCCACGGCGGAAATCAAGAACAAGAACAATCATAATGTATCTATTGGTGACGTCGCGTGTAAATATATTTGAAGTATACCGGTACCAACCTAACTCGCTGCAAAATTAAATTTTTCTCACAGCCGTGTTGGTACTATTCATTTTCTAGTGTTTGTCACTGAAGATGTCAAAAAAGTCTAAATTAAATTTTTCTCACAGCCGTGTTGGTACTTTTCATTTTCTAGTGTTTGTCACTGAAGATGTCAAAAAAGTCTAACCTATGAGTAGATGGAGTACACCATGAGTCACCCCGTGAGATGTATTTTTTCACGTTGCATGTTTTTTCAGGAACGAAATAAGTCGGTCGCGAGGGAAAGTCCTCGAGATCAATCACTACCTCGATATACAGAAGGAGCAGTTCGAGGAGATTATAATACTACCGGAACCCCTTCCCGAATTGTAATTAAACGTAAATGCGGACAATTAATTTCTTTTCTTCTTGAGAGCCTCCATGTACTCCCCCATACCCTTTTGAACGTCGGGTTGGATCGCCAGGGACAAGAAATTTTGGAAGTCCTCCTCGCGACGGCCGATTAGCATCTGCAAAGATAATCGTAAGCACGCGTGCCGCATCACCTCTTCTGACTCACTTCTAAATTCTTCGACCGCAGAGCGGTTTTTGTCAGTTGCCTCGCCGAGGGACGCACCTCGGCGAATCTCTTGAAGAACTCCCCGGCCTTAACGAGCGCGTCGGTCTTATCGTTTGCAATTTCGTCAATCAAGCCTGTACTTAAGGCCTCGTCGGTTGTAAACAGTTTTGCGCCGGTTAGGGCGAGCTCGGCCTGTCGGGCTCCCATGGTGTACGCCATCGATGCCTTCAACCAGTCTGGAGCGACGATTCCCAGTTTTGCTTCGCTCAAACCGATGGTGAAGTTTTTGACCATCACGCGGTACTCGCAGCTCAGCGCGAGCATGCATCCGGCTGCCGGTGAGTGCCCGTTTACGACTGCCGCCGTTGGGAACGACGATCCGTTAAATTTTAACCATACGTCTTGTAGGGCGAACCATAGAGCCCTTATTCGTTCCGGTTTTGGTCGGTAAATTTCCGTAATGTCCAATCCGGCGCTGAATACTTTGTCTGATGCCTGAAACAAATGTATGAAATATTTTATTACGGTAAATACTTTGTTCGCCACACTTTTGATGAAACGAAATTAAACCATCTGGTAATTTTAAATTAAAACACTCGTTTGGTTTCATATTATTATATTCAGTTTCCTGACACGTGTTTACTTTGAGAATGACTGAAACACGTGTCAGGAAACACGGAATATAATAATATGAAACCAAACAAGTGATTTATGGTGTTATTCTGAACAAAAATGTTAGCGTTAACAGCGCTGTTATTTGCTAACATCGACAGATGTTATGAATATACTATTCTGTAATTAACATCGATGTAAATTAACATTTTCGATGTTAAACAACACTTGTCAAAACGGTCGACATTACGAGATTGTTAATGGTGATATTTTGAGGTTATTTCGTAGTTTGTGTTTTTCGTCAACAAAAAACTCAAATGGATAGTAGTATTCCAATATTTATGTGCATGCTTTATGAAACATTCATTTTCTTTCTAAAAATATCCTCAAAAACGTATTATTACTTATCTATTATAATATACATGAAGTTGGTCGCTCTGTAGACGTTGCACTGTTGCCAATTTGTGTACATCCTGCTGTTCAGAATACAGTTTTTAACAGCGCTGTTCAATTTCACATAACATTGCAATGTTAATAACAGTTGTTCAGAATAACACCATTAATTTTAAATTCATAATTGATTGAAATTTCTTAGTAAAAGGGAAGGATTTAACGAAAGCTTACTTAAATTTTCAACAGGACAACGGCTGGGATTATATTATTTTTTTCACCGTGAGGAAAATAAAGCTTCTTGTGATAGGCATAACCGAATATAATTGTATAGCATTAAAAAATCAATAAAACCGTGTTTTTCATTTCTTCTTAAGAGCCTGTATGTACGCCTCGAGACTCTGCTGAACCTTCGGCTGGTTCACGAAGAACAGGAACCTCTCGACGTCCTCGTCGCGGTGATCCATCAGATCCTGGAAAAGTCAGCGCAACATTAATCCGAAACACCACCGTTCCTCCCGACTTACGGCCAGATCCTTCTGCCTCAGAGAAGTTTTCGTCAGCTGCCTGGCCAACGGGTGCACCTTGGCGAACCTCTTGAAGAACTCCTCGCCCTTGGCCAGCGCGTCGGCCTTATCGCTCGCGATCTCATCGATTAAACCGATCTTGAGGGCCTGATCCGTCGTGAACAGGTTCCCGGTGGTGAGGGCGAGCTCGGACTGTCGGGTGCCGATGGCGTTTATCATGCTCGCAATGAACCAGTTCGGAGCCACGATGCCCAGCTTGGTTTCGTTCAGGCCGATGGTGTAATTTTTCACCATCACACGGTACTCGCAGCTCAGCGCGAGCAGGCATCCGCCGGCGGGCGAGTGCCCGTTTACGGCCGCCACGGTCGGGAAGGCCGATCCGTACAGTTTCAGCCAGACGTCTTGCAGGGTCGTCCAGAAGGCCTTCACCCTCTCCGGTTTGGGTTTGTACATTTCCATTATGTCTAATCCGGCGGAGAATACGCTGTCCGATGCCTTAAAAAATGTATGTGGTTTAAATTCCTCTATCGGAAATTAGCCTGTGAAAAAAAGGAGTGCCGATCGATCCAATAAACTCTGTTTTATTATGCATTAGCATTTTTAAAGAGGTTATCTGTTTAATGCAAGATTACGGCGTGCGCACTATCACTGTCACCGTTTTTAACAAGCTACAGCAGTCCTCAATTTACGTGAATATATTGAATTTCAAGCCGAGATATTTAAATGTCGATATCTTCAGCGTTGCATTGATTTAACAAACAAAACGATTTGGTTATCAATTTTTATTCAGTTTAAAGCACAATTAACAATTTCTTGAATCTTGGAGGCGTTCACTTCGTGGTACATTTTCAATTTCGATATAAAGAAAGTATATATACCTTTGTATTTCGTATTTTAAGTACTCAGTTTGATAATGATTACCGTGTAATTGAAACTAGTCACGTAAAGTAAAATAAAAGTGGTATAAAAAAGTTAAGTGTTTTCTTTATATCGAAATTAACAATTTGTTTTTGTTATCAATTTTATTCAGTTCACAATTAACAATTTGTTTAAGTTTTGATTCGCATTAAAAGGAAAAATTGGAGCAATTAACGGTTTTAGATTTTAAGACGCATTCGCAGACATTCGGGTATTATATCAATGCAGTAGAAAGGAATACGATAAAATAATGTATGAGCTACCGAATTTTGTTGCTAAGTTGGCCATGCCTGAGAGAGAAACATAGCAGTCATGTCTGAGATTAATTCATTTTTTTATAATTCAAGTCAATTGAACTAATCTAGTCGCGTGACTTAATAATATGCGACTTACCTCACAGCCAACTCTGAATCAAAATTTTGAGGCTCGCACAATATAAATAATGATTAGGACTGGCTTTAAAAAAACTATGGGTTAACCATCACACACAATGACTATAACAACTTACAGACGTACAATAACCACAATTTTGCAACTTATTCAAAACAAAAACCAACTTACGGATGTTAGTATCATCCCTCTAGATTTATTACTATCCACTTCATCGAGGGCGCTCGATAAAGCGGTCAACAATTCCAAGTTTAAACCGTTAACGGGGAGCCTTTGCATGGACACGGTGGCTATTCCACTCTTATCGTTTACGGAAATGTCCACCAGCTTTTCCCCCGTACTGTAACTCCTGGCCGTGTTTATAAGAGGGATGGAATTCCTCGCGATATTCCTTAACGAAATCATGATTAAAATAAACCCAACACCAACAAATAAAGTTTAACAATGCCACTTAAAGTCAAAGTACAAATGATACTGTACAGTACAAAGTTTCAATCATGTGTCAAATATTAGGGTCGCTTCACACAACTAGAAAAAGTTTTTTTGACCCGGAGATTATGATTCTTACAGCACGTTTAAAAAATGTGTATAAACGTTTCGATGATGATTATAACCATCAAATTCTTTCTAATTAAGGGTACGAAACGCAAACAAATTTTTTAAATAATTTAAATGATTGCGTCATCTCTCGGGGAATTGGTGAACTATCACGTGGGTGATTACAAGTGGCGCCAAAACCCTCGAACTATAATCAATCCGGTAATGTACTGTACATTAAATTATAGACCTATTCATGAGTAAGGGCGGTTTACGAACTAAGTTCGGAAATAATATTGGTATCCTTTCCTACTACCTGATAACCGAGCGGATATTCCCAAGACGTACGATTTCGTCGGCCGTATCTAGAAAACACACGCGGCCTGCGTAGCACGGTCTTGGACCGAGCGGTAGGAGGAGAAAGAAATAGTGTACGGCGTCTCTTACTTACCGGTTGTTTCGTAGGCGCGCGCGATTTAGCCTATGGTGGAAAATTGCAACGGACACTAGTTGATTCGGACGGACAAGACACCTCTGCTGAATAGCCCTATATAAAATATTTGATTCTGAATCGAATGAGGTGTAAAATACCTTTAATAGTTTAATAATTTAACTTAGCAGTTATTCAGTAACTTGCAAATGAAAATTGACTACCGGTAATTCAGTTTACTGTAGAGCTTAGTGATGCGTTTATTTGGCTGCCTATGTTTAGGCGTTTATACAATACCAATTTAAATATCTACAAGTACATTTATTCTGTGGTAACATTCTTCTTAAGTTTTTAAACATTCTTTTATTATTAAAATAAATATTAAATCGACAAATAATTTACTAGTTCATCGTCACAATAACAGAGAATATGCCTCCATAAAGATTAAGATTTCCTGTATTATAATGCATTAATAAGATGAAATAATTCTTTCTGAATCGAATTATAGGTAAAATGCTAAGGAAACTGCCGCTTTTCTGTAAATTGCAAATGAAAATTTAGCCGGTAATTCGGTTTAATGTAGAGCTTAGTTGCGCGTATATCGGGTTGCCTGTAGTTAGGCGTTTATTTTAACCATGGCTTCTGCAATTGAAATAATCTGAAAGTAAATTTATTCTAAGAGTGGATATACACATTTTCTCGAGCATTTCTATGTAATGTAACGTTCTAACGAATGGTACAATACAGCAAAATGCTCAGTTTCAAAAGCTGTCGTCAAAAGACGTCAGGTTCGTGAGGGTGATACACTAGAACATATCATAGAGCGGCTCATTGTTCTGTTACTAGTAAATGCTCTAGTCTATACTCACCTTTAGGTAATATTCTTCTTAAACTTTTAGATATTTTTTATATTTAAAAGCAAATATCAAATCCACGATTAATTTACAGTAAACTGCATTACCGACAGTAATTTTTATTAGCAAATTACTGTACAGTCGCTGAATTTTCTCACATCATTCGATTTAGAATTAAATATTTTATCGTTTTATATATAATTCATTACTGGATACTTAAAATTATAAGTGTAAAGTTTGAGCGTATTGGCGTTAACCGTAATTATCACTTGGCAGTTCAGCAGTTATTCGGCAGATGGCGCGGAAGATGGATAAATACCAATGCGTTAAATTTGAATTTTTAATAGCTTTTTAATCGTAATTCTGAGGAATTATTTTGATAATTGAAACGTTAGGTCACCGATAAACTTTAATATAATCCTTTAATCTTTTTAAATTAAGACCGTCAATATTTTTAATAAATGTAATAAAGACGAAAAATAGCCTGAATATTCAACTTCTGCAATTGAAATATTTAAATATCTGGAAGTAAATTCATTCTAAGGTAACATTCTTCTTAAACTTTTAGATATTTTTTAATTTTAAAAGCAAATATCAAATCCACGATTAATAATACCGACAGTAATTTTTATTAGCAAATTACTGTACACTCGCTAAATTTTCTCAGATCATTGGATTTAGAATTAAATATTTTATCGTTTCATATATAATTAATTACTGGATACTTACAATTATAAGTGTAAAGTTTGAGCGTTTTGGCGCTAACCGCAATCATCACTTGGCAGTTCAGCAGTCATTCGGCAGATGGTACGGAGGATGCAGAAAGACTAACGCGTTAAATTTAAATGTTTAATAGCTTTTCAATCGTAATTCTGAGGGATGATTTTGATAATTGAAACGTTAAAGCACCGACAAACTTATAATCGTTGAATCTTAAATTAAGACCGTCAATATTTTTAATAAATCACTTGGCAGTTCAGCAGTCATTCGGTAGATAGCGCGGAAGGTGCAGAAATACTAACGCGTTAAATTTGAATTTTTTATAGTTTTTAAATCGTAATTCTGAGCGATGATTTTGATAACTGAAACGTTAAATCATCGACAAATTTATAATCCTTTAATCTTTTTCAATTAAGACCGTCAATGTTTTTAATAATAATAATAATAATAATAGACTTTATTCTCACATGGTGTTACACACGTATATACAATGAAAAATTACAAAATAAATTACAGAGAATCGTAAGGTGGGATTCAGCTTTGGGTAACAACCCAGCTGTTCTTCCATGCAAACCTTCAGCATATAAAGAAAACTTTTAATAAATGTAATAAAGCCTGAAAATATGAATATTTAACCTATTCAGGCTATTTCTCGTCTTTATTGCGTTTATTCAATATCAGCAATAAGTGATGTCTCAAATTTACCAATAATTTTGATTTTGCTAAAAATTTAACAAAAACTAAGAATCTCCTTGACAACAAAACAAAGTAATGCTTGGCGACCTTATAACAATTGTGTAAAACAACAAACACAGCTTGAATTTGCATGATTGATATTTACAATAATTTGCGTGTAAAAAAATGGCAGTCAACATGTAAACAATCATGAGCAATGTGAAGCTCTTAAACGAAGAAAAAGTGCGCCGGCAATTGATCGACCTGAATAAAACCAACGTGAAGAACGGCCTGCACCTGAAACAACTGAAAATATGCCTGAAATCGCCTCCACGAAGCTTCAACAAAAACCTAACCTACATCTTCACGATTGTGATAGTCTTCATCGCCGGACCTTTAATCTCCGACGTTTACAACTACGCGTACGGCATACGATGCTTGCTGCCGAATAACTACTTCGTATGGGAAGCCACCCGGCCCATATCAGACTGCCAATTTTGCATAAACGTAACTGCCCCGATTGTCCTGCACAATGCCTCTCGCGCCGAGTTCTCTCCGCACGCGTACACTTCCAAACCGGTGGTCATAAAACGAGCCTTCCTGCACTGGCCCGCCTTCGAACGGTTCGATTTTTACTTCTTCAAAGAGCTGTACGCGCGGTTCGAGGATTCCATCCGCAGCGTCGACGAGGAGTGCCAGTTTCTGCACTTCAAGTCGGATTTCATATCGCTGGGGGATTTTTTCGAGATGTCCGCCGAGCGGGTTTCGAATCGGGCCGGGGAAAAATCTTGGTACGTCGGATGGTGAGTGAATCGAGCGTGGTGGTTTTGATGGTGTATTAATGGGGGCGTATTGTAGGGGTAACTGCCATCCTCAAATTTTAGCCGAGATGAGGAGGTATCATCCGAAGCCGCATTTCTTGCCGGACGACTGCGAGATACCGTCTAAGGAATATGTGTTCATGGGGTACGATGCCGGAGCGACGATGCATGTAAGTGATTTTATTTTAATTGCTGGATGGATCTTTTATAGTGTGAAAAATAATAATTTTATTTCAGCTGGATTTCATCAATCGCTTGATGTGGCAAGCTCAACTGAAAGGCTCAAAAACTTGGGACTTGCTGCCGTCCAATGAATGCGAGCACGTTTGTTTGCCCATAACCTTTAAAGTGGAACCAGGAGATGCAGGTATTTAATTTAATGTACGATTATTTATAAAATCACTCGGGCCTTGGTTTTAAATATCCGGTAATGATGATCGACGGGTCCATCTGCTAAACTTTAACTCAAATTAGATGCAAGAGAGTTTGCAACTGACAATTTGTTTACAAATCAAGCGTCTTAATTATTAAAGTGGTTTGTGAGTTACATGAAGATATAGTTATATTCTTTTCCTCAGTTAGCTATGGGTACTAATGGGTACTTAATATCCGAAAGTACTTTAAAAATAAATTGTGAAGAAAAGAATATAATAACTATTTTATTAGTCTTAATCATTATTGCCCTTTTTTTTTAGTATTAGTGGATACCAGAGTGTGGTACCATGCTACCACTATAACGCCAGGAGAATTCAGCTTATCCATTCAATCCGAATATGGGTAATCCTTGACGTCGACCAAGTTACCAGCCCTTTTGCTTGTAAATAGTCGACCTCTTTTGAGCACATAATCGTGTGCCATTTTCATACCAAATAAATGAAAACTTGCCAAAAATGAATGTACTATTGAACGTCTTCGTTGTACTACAAATTAAGTTTTAGGAACGATTTTAAGTATTTTTAAAATTGTAATTGAAGTTACCATAACTGTTTTAATTAAAATTATTTTATATATTCTTGCCCGTATGTGCCATTCTAATGAAAATTTTTATATGTATTGTATAAATATAAATGTCTATGTAAACGTCATGTCTTTCATTCAAACGCATAACCTAAACGTAGAAACGTCAGAGTGGCGGAATCTATTGCGAGAATGTTGTACTAAAATCAATCGGACGTGGCGGAAACTATTGCCAGAATGTTGTACTAAAATCAATCAGAAGTGGTGGAATCTATTGCCAGAATGTTGTACTCAAATCAATCGGAAGTGGCGGAATCTATTGCCTGAATGTTGTACTAAAATCAATCAGAAGTGGCGGAATCTATTGCCAGAATGTTCTACCAAAATCAATCGGAAGTGGCGGAATCTATTGCCAGAATGTTGTACTAAAATCAATCAGAAGTGTCGGAATTTATTGCCAGAATGTTGTACTCTTTGACTATATACTATTGGACTGCTAGCGCCGCTTCATGTGTGTCTCCAAGCAACGGTGGCGCGGCGGGACCCTAAATGGTTGCGGTATGTTACTAAATTGGTAGCTATTTTGTGTCTATGACATATGACTCTATGAGCTCGCATTGCATATTGTGATACCCTGCAATTTATTCACACCTTTGAATATATAAACATTTATATTGTCAAATATTCACACCATGTCAAAATATTGCTATGCGAAAGGCTGCAATACGTCCACGTATATATGCCAACGCGGTTATAATACTCGTCAGCTGATGTACACGTCAGTTGACTTTTGACTTATAACTTAAAATTCTGTATTAGATTTCCATCAAATCCGGAACTTCGCAAATTATGTGTTGATGCTTTGCTTGTAAAGAACAGGCAGGAAAGTGGACCCGAGCTGCCGAAGTATGCTCGCATTTGCATTCTTTACGTTGCTGATGAATACATCGGGAAATATTTTTTTGCTTTCCGGTTTTTAAATTACGCTCCATTTTCGGCTCCGGGGCGGGACTTATATCGGGCTCCAGCTCGTGGACAACTTTTGGAGCAGTGATCATATGGGAATAGCAGTCCATTAGTATATAGTCAAAGGTTGTACTAAACTCAATCGGAAGTGGCGGAATCTATTGCCTGAATGTTGTACTAAAATCAATCAGAAGTGGCGGAATCTATTGCCTGAATGTTGTACTAAAATCAATCAGAAGTGGCGGAATCTATTGCCAGAATGTTGTACTTAAATCAATCGGAAGAGGCGGAATCTATTGCCTGAATGTTGTACTAAACTCAATCTGTGAAATTACCACTGACAGATATAGGAATATGCCAACGGTGGCAAATACAACAATTTTCCCATCAGCAAATAAGTGTACCAATGAGACGTGAAAGGTCGAAACCAGTTGTAGGTGTCGATGGGGAAACAATATTTAATGTTTAGGGAAATGCATCTATTTTCAGCGACAGCTGAGTAAATTCAATAAAATAAATCAAATGTATAAGAAGTCGGGGAATTTTTATTTTATTGAATTTACTCAGTTGTCGTTTACATTAAAAAGTCGAACAAAATTTTTTATCAAGAGGAAACAAAGTATAAATATAAAGCATAAAAAGACCAAAATCTGCTACGGAACGAAAATAATTAATAAAACAAATTTAAATATATCTATATTTTTATTAAATATTAAAAAATCACACATTATAAATCCAAGGTCCCGTGAGACGAGAACACCCGGAGAGGATCGTGTATTCCCGACGGGGGAAACCCCATCATTGACTAAATTAAAAATTTCCAATTGAAGATGCTCGAAAGTTGATAAAGTCGCACGAACGAGAGATAAATGCGCGCGTCTTCCTCCTCTTCGTCCCCGAAGTCCCCCCACTCGTTAACTTTACCGAGTCAATGGATCACAAATATTTATAATTCGATCTCGACATCAAACGTCCGGATGCTAACAATATCAAAAACATCTATCACATGTGTGTAGACAAATTAAAAACTGTATCCTTAAATATATATATAATATTTTTTTCTTCTTCTGAAAAATAAAACAACGGTTTTGATGTTCGTCGAAATACTGTTAGCATTCTTCGGCTTTGTTAGAACAGCTGCCACTGGCCCAGCACGGCGTTCTTTATGGCCTCTATGTACTGGGCGGGCACCCAGTATATCCAGTACCTCGATGCTTCCGTCGGACCTAGTTGCAAACCCTTGAAATTAAAAATACACAAAAAATTAGTTAACCCAAAATAGTTAGCAGCCCTTAAAACATAACCCAACGAAGAGGAGTTCAGTGGCGTCACTAAGAATGGGAATTTTGGCATGGAAGGCCCCGAAATTTAAATAAAACACCTGATAATTTGTTCTAGAAATAACTGCTGATGCATGAAATTGGCAAAACCGGCAAATAAAACTATTTTTAAAACAAGTAACATAAAAAAAAAACACAAAATGTATGCTGCACTGCATTGGAGAATTCCAGATAGCCAACATAATATTACTTGAATTATTGAAGGGATTTTCAGAAAATGTGCTGCTAACTATTTTCGACTTTCCGATCTCACTGTGTATACGTAGGACGACTATTTTAAAGTTCCTCTTAAAATTATATCTAGAATATCGTCAACGCCATCTATCATTTTATTCCAGTCATTGACATTTGATTGATGAAATGTGCTGCCAACTATTTTCAACTTTCTGATCCCACTGTGTATACGTAGAACGACTATTTTAAAGTCCCTCTTAAAATTACATCTAGAATATCGTCAACGCCATCTATCATTTTATTCCATTCATTGACATTTGACAGGAAGCGAAAAATAACCTCTAAATCTTTGTTACATGATTTGGAGTATCAAACGTATCATTTACTTTCCTTTAATTTAAATTTCGGGCGATGCCGAAAGTCATTACTTCATCATGCGTAACTTAACCTAAAAAAAGTTTACAAACCATTATATGGTACTCTTCGTGGTCCTCGATCGGCTCGGACACGACGTTCTTGATCGTCCCCATCGACAGTTTTTCGGTCCTCTCTTTAGTGCTAAGCCACAGTTGGTCGGCCTCTAGTTTAAACGTTAATCGGACTTTCCCGCCGTGCTTGTTCAGCATTCCCGATAGCGGTACTGGCGGTAAACTTTCCTGCAAAACGTTTCGAAATTTGTACTCAATTAAATAACCGACTTTCTGCTCGTGAAAACTTACGTTAATATTTTTTATCCCCGGCATGGCGTCGTCCGGAATACCTTTATCTAACACCTTCCGATGTATTTTTTGTTTACTAAGGGGCTCCTTGGCGGCGGCCGCCTTTTCTGATTCGGCGATTTCCTAAAAACACCAAGAAAACATAAACATCACGAGCTTTGAATACGATGACTCGTCCAAAACATCTCATTGTATTTATCAGATTTTTAATTTAGTTTAAAATGACATTGACTGTCGATCCACTTTATATTAGTGCAATATTTCTATGTTCGATTTATTTATCTCGATCTGAGCAACCCTCTCTGAGGGTAGTATAAAGCCCACCCATCACCTTTGAGGGTAGGATAGGGCCCACCCATCACCTTTTGAGGGTACGATAGGGCCCACCCACACCCTTACATGGATCACCCTTTGAGGGTACGATAGGGCCCACCCACACCCTTACACCCATCACCCTTTGAGGGTACGGTAGGGCCCACCCACACCCATCACCCTTTGAGGGTATGATAGGGCCCACCCACACCCTTACACCCATCACCCTTTGAGGGTACGATAGGGCCCACCCACACCCTTCGTATCAATTTTAACCGAAACTACAAACCCTGTTTCCCGATAATTGTTCAACTTCCAATACATGCTTACCTGCTTAGAAACGTACGAAACGGCCAACACATCGTTAAGTGTAGACCCGACCAACATAATTTTAGCACCTTTTGTTATTCCTACACTGCCCAGCGTTTGATTATCCTGCAGTAAACCCTTGTACATTAATTTCTGCATGGAATCTGGAACTCCTGCAATCGAATTCGGTGTTAATGTCTTAACCCCAACATTAATTCAATCAAAAATCCAACCAAAAAAAAAACTTCAATCAATAATACCCGAAATGTGTAATGATTAATACGAGTGCTGCGCAGGGATCTAACACGCATCACTACAATTTTAACCCAGATATGCCTACAGTTCTGTATGTTAAAATTATATCTAGAATATCGTCAGCGCCATCTATCATTTTTTTTATTCCAATAAGTACGTTCAGTAATTATTCATTCGCATTTGACAGGAAGCGAAAAATAACCTTAAAATTATATCTAGAATATCGTCAGCGCCATTTATCATTCTTTTATTCCAATAAGTACGTTCAGCGATTGTTCATTGACATTTGACAGAAAGCGAAAAATAACCTAAATCTTAATTGCTTGATTTAGATTCCTTTAATTTAAATCTCGGACAAATGTGGGTTAATTTAAATAGAGAATGTGTTAAGTTTGAAAGAAAAAAAACAAACAATCTTGCTGCCAAGGCCGCAAAATAACAAAAACAAAAGTACAGTTATGTTTACTTCGTAATACGATCATCATTTCAGTTATGTGAAAGTTGATCCGTGTTGATAAACATTGGACATAAAGATAGCACAAAAATGTGGCGATAATAAAAAAAAAACAATCAACCGGTCTGATTATTTTTCTTGGCTGTTTTTGATTCAATTCAACGCGGAACGTTATTAAAACAACTTCCACCTACCCACTAGACCCTGCAGTTGTTTCTTGAACTCGGCGATCGTGGAGCTCAGCGGCGCACTGACGTCGTACTTATTCTTATTGTACACTATCTTAACCTCGATGGTCTCACTAGAAGATTCAGCCTTGTTCTCGCAGTCCCCCGAGTCCGTCTTGGGTATCTTGCACTCGGACGGCTCGTCCGTCTTGTCCTCCTTGATGTGATTCTCCTCCAGCGAAACGTTCGAGACTTTGCTGTCGTTCTCCATACCTGCACATTTAACGGGTTTACGGTTTTATGTCAGGAAATTGGGTTTTTCAGTCGCCTGCCACAACAAAGATGAATTGACACACGAATGACTTGCACGAAAGGCGGTGCTGACAGCGGGTGATTCGCGTCGGATTGTTGAATTCGGCATTGTTGGGGTCGCGCCCGGTTTCGTGGCGGCGATCCGAAAATTGTTTGCGGCGCTAGCGGGAGTTATTGTCGGATTAATTAAACACTCACCAACAGCCTCCATCTTGAATAATTAAAACGTGCTGTTTGCGCGTTCGCCGCTAACTTCGCGCTGCTGTAAATTTAAGTGTTGATTCATCGAGGTGTAAATAAATATTAAATTTTTAATTATCACGCTTATTACTTGCGCTGGCTTTCAATTATATGTAAAAGTACGATTTGTTAATGATTTACATTTCAATTTACCTCAATCGCGGGGTAAATATTTACTCCTCCTTAGGTTGCAATCTTGCGGTGCCCACCGTAAATTCCCAACTCGCCTGACGCGTGCGTTTGCAGTCGCGCCAACCGTACCCCGCCGAATCCCCCGCAACGCCGGGCGCTTTCCGACGTGGAAACGGTGTTTTTATTTTTCCTCCGGTGTCAGCGCGTTTATTTGATAATAAATTTCAGTGGGGCCGTTGCATTTTTTGGCGGTTGCAGTGATTTCCGTGAAGGAGCGAAAATGCCACCGAAGAAACGGGAAAAAGACGCGGACTCGTCCAAGAATCCGCGGATGGATCACATACAAGCGGACCACGAGCTATTTTTACAGGCGTTCGAAAGTAAGTCACGTTTCTGATCGCCACAGTTGATGAAACCATTCACAAAACAACTCGTTACATTGCAGAACCCACTCAGATCTACCGTTACTTACGCACCAGAAATATGTGTTCGGTAAGTTAAATTTGCAGGATGGTGTGCACGCAGAGGGAGGGAAGAATGTGCGGTGTACGGGGTACAGTTCAAACTCAGAGTGCGAACTTCACGATGACTTAGATATATGCAGGAAAGAATTAACTCGGAAGAGTGTGCACAAATGCAGCTTGTGAGAAATAAACAAGGCTTGCTTTTAACGTGATAACTTAGAAAAGAGTGTGCCGTGTACAATCGAGCTTCCAAGAAATAAACACGGCTTGCTTTTAATGTGGTTGCTTTGATATATGCAGGAAAGATAATCCATTATTTTAAAGTATAAAAAAGAGCATTTTAAAAGCGCGCTATAATATAATAATGTTTTTTTCTGATTGAAACAATATCGAGTAATATTGCCATAGTTACGATATGTCATAACACACTCATATTTCCCTAGGGAAATATGAAGTGCTCATATTTCCCTAGGAAAATATAAACATCAAAAAAATGTCATTAGGAGCTTCTCACAAGAATTGTTTTAATTGCTCTCGGGACATCACCTCCGGTTTCTTAGGAAGGTATCCTTTATGGATTTTACCGGTACCAAACAGTCACGGTCTTTCATCGCTTGCATTAAAACATAGTTTGACATTTCACCAATTTATGAAACAACAAAACAAATCAAACCAGTCAACTATGATATTTACAAACAAGGCCCTTAGCAACGTTACCAATCCGATAAATTCAAAAATTTACAATCCAATATTTACAGAACAATATTCTTTCAATCAGAAAAAAACTATTGATTACAACACGGGAAATATGAATATATTTCCCTAGTTGTAATAATAGCTATTATTAATTGCTAGAACTTTCACAAAATATAATAGTACATAATACAATTTAAAATACAGGGTGTTTCAAATTCGAGGCTCACCATGGGGATCTCGCTTATTAGAAGAGATGGATGGTATGTTTAAATTCGGCACTTTTGCAGAATTTTGTGCTGATTAATAATCCGTTGAAATAAATTAATTAAAATATTTTGTTTTCGAGTTATGTTACAAAAACTGAAAAAACTGATTTTCTTTATATCTTCGTTATTTGAGGTGATATTTAAAAACGGAAAAGACGTTCTTATAGCACTTTTTTATTATCTAATAGATGGCGTAAGATTTTTCTTCGTAACATGTTTCGTTTCTTTTGAACCATCATCAACTTTCTTATTTCTTATGGAAGCCATATTTCTTTTTTATCACATCTGAATGCTCAATTTATTGTGATGACAACAATATAACATAACCTACATTTAATATCATAAATGAACATAAAATCATTTAAAACACTTTTATTGGCAATCTCTGTAGCGCTTACCAAAAATCATCCGTGCCATGAAATTAGAAACAATTTAAAAAATTGTCGCATACCATACGGTAATAAAATTATTCAAGAAAGTCATATCATATTTTGGAAATGGTAATAATTAATGGTTCTTAATTCAATAATTTTACGTTTACGTACAAAACATATTTCATTTGAAATAAATTCTATTGTAAACAATATAAAATTCATTTGAGCTATACACTTGCACCTGCTGACAATTTAAGAAGCATTTTGTAATTATTTGCCACAAAAGTGCAATGAAAATGATATTTTTTTTAAAAACATTATTTGAACAGATGAACGCCAATTCACGAAGAGTGGCGTATTTCATCGCAATAATGAACATTATCCAGAAAATTCAAGACAAGTCCGAAGTGGTAGGCCGTTTTGGAATAAATGTTTGGGAATTTATAACGGAAATTTAATTGGCCCGATTTGAACGTCTTGGCGTTTTGTTAAAAATATAGTTTATTGTTATACTCATAAGAATATTGAACACCTCAGAGATGGGATTACTAATGCTTTTAATTTGATCTCCAGAATAAATGTTTATAGAGAAATAAATAATGTTAAAAAACGCGTTCAATTGTGCATTAATGAAACCGTTTCTTTTTATTTGAACATAAATTATAATTAATAATCTTCATATTAATATTATGGTTATTAGTATTGATTTATATATTATTTTATTTATTAAGAACATTTATTTTATATCGCCTAAAATAATTGTGTATTTACACAAAAACTATTCGAAGGGGTTGCCTTCTTTCTGGATACATCTGTAAATATTTTTGACTAGCCAATGTATTTTCGTTTACTGAATTAGAAATATGTTACACATCTTGCTTTTCTAAATTATCGAACGACATTTTTATTCATAAAGAATTATAATGTTTAACAAAGAGTTATTCGGATTTCCAATTGTTTTAAATTTCATGGCACGCATGATTATTAGTGAGTGCCATTTAAATTGTCAATAAAAGTGTTTTAAACGATTATTTGTTTATTTATGAAATTAAATATATGTTAGATAGATACTTTATTATTTACATAGATACATACATATTGTATAAAATAAATGTTAAATTACATACATATAAATATAAAATTCGTCAAGTCAGTAAAAATGAAATCTTATTTGGAATAGTTACAAAAACTAGACGCAGTAAAAAAGAAATAAGACTAAACCTGGATCAACAACAAAAAAGAGAAGTTGTGCACTTAAATTTAATTTGTAGGATCAGGAGATTCCTCTCATTTACCTCACCTGGATTTAAGAAATGAGTAGTATTCGTCAGGTGAATAAGGTTCTATTGCCATCAGCAATGAGATAATATTTTGTTTTTGTGTTATATTGTTGTCATCAAAAAAAATTGAGCATTCAGATGTGATAAAAAATAAATATGGCAGCCATGAGAAATAAGAAAGTTGATGATGGTTCAAAAGAAACGAAACAGGTTACGAAGAAAAATCTTATGCCAACTGTTGGATAATAAAAAAGTGCCACAAGAATGTCTTTTCCGTTTTTAAATATCACCTCAAATAACGCAGATATAAAGAAAAAAAGAAAATCGTTTTTTTCAGTTTTTTTTAGCATAACTCGAAAACAAAATGTTTTATTTAAATTTTTTCAACCGATTATTAATCAGCATAAAATTCTGCAAAAGTGCCAAATTTAAACATACCCTCTATCTCTTCTAATAATCGAGATGCCCATGGTGAGCCTCGAATTTGAAACACCCGGTATATGATATTACACTATCAATGTCAAGTTATTTTAAAATCAAGAAATTCTTGGACCGTCTGAAAAGCAACCTTTATCAAAATATCTTTAGTGATGTTTTTATCATTTTTACTTGTAATGTTTGCTGGCAGTTTGTTATATAAAGTTGGTGCAAGATGATCGATCGCATTTTTATTGTTGATGGGCGAAAATAGTAATAATCCGGCCCCGGGTATAGGACCACATTCTACCCTCTTTTTGTGTGTGTATAAACTATACGGATAAACTATCTCTCGAATGTTTTCTTTATTTCCGACAGCCGATCCTGCTCAACAGGACGCTGGCCTACATGAAGCACCGCATGTCGAGGAGCCACAAGGGCCGGCAGGGCTTCAAGATCGACTCGCTGCTGGACAGGATCACGTTGAAGAACAGGGACTACCCGTCCGTGATGCCACACATGAACCTCACCTTCCTGGGATTCTACGACAAGAACATCGACCCGAGCGTGAGATCAGTACAAATCGAAACAGTATTAGTTAAGATTAGCCATAAGAAACGCAAGGACAGCTCCTCGCCCCTGATGGAGGCCTCCTTCGGGATTTCCGAGGTCGAGGTCAACCCGCAGGAGAGCAACCCCCCGCACTTGGCGCCCTCCGTCAGCGTCCCGACCGAGGCGTTTAGTCTATCCGGCGGGCCTCTGGCGAAATCGTACGTTTTGCTTCTCCGGGTCGGGCACATAGTGAACGGCTCGCATTCGATCAACGATAACGATGACGAGCCCGCCGTGAAGAAGCGCAAGTCGGTGAGTAACGTCGAGGGCGCGAAACTGTACGCGTCGGAACTGGTGGTTTACGACAAGCACAACCGCTGCTTGCTGTCGGACGCGGATTACGAGCTGACGCTCCACGAGGTCAACAGCAATAACAAGAATTCGCCGAGGAAGCCCTCGACGTGGGAGAACAAGGAGGATCTGGGGGATTGTTGCGGAAATTTGGATGCCTTGATTAAGGGTCCGAGTATTAAGTTCAAATTGAATTGGTCGCAGAAACCGGCGGAGAAGTTTGTGGAAAGGCCGGCGCTCTATCCGACCAGCGAGTGCAAGGAAAACGTCACGCCGGTTGCGGGTAATCAGGAGAAGATACAAATCGTTTATCAGTTTGTTTACAATAACAACTCGCGCCAGCAGACGGAAGCGTGCGAGGATGTGCACTGCCCGTGGTGCAGCTTGAATTGCAACGAGCTGTACACCCTGCTCAAGCATCTTAAGTTGTGCCACTCTAGATTTACCTTCACGTACGTTCCTATATCCGTCGGTGCGAGGATAGACGTAGCAATAAACGAGTTATACGACGGTTCGTACACCGGCTCGCCCCACGACCTAATCACGCAGCCGTCCGTGTGCGCATTTTCGCGCAACGGGCCGGTGCGCCGGGCCTGCGTGACCCACATATTAGTCTGCCACCCGAAACGGCCTAAGCCCAGCCTTTCGGAATTCCTAGAGTTGGACGATTGCGAGTACGACGGGCAGCGACCTTTCATCACCGGGCACAACCGGCTGTACCACCACACCGCGACCTGCCTACCGATCTACCCCAAGGAAATGGACATCGACTCGGAGGGCGAAAACGACCCGGAGTGGCTGCGCAGCAAGACCATGCAGATGATCGACGAGTTCACCGACGTCAACGAGGGCGAGAAGGAGCTGATGAAGATGTGGAACCTGCACGTGATGAAGAACGGCTTCGTCGGCGACTGCCAGATCCCGCTGGCCTGCTCGTCGTTCGTCGAGCACAAGGGCAGGGAGCTCCTGCTCAAGAATCTCTATCGGAACTTCGTCGTGCACATGTGCAGCCTCTTCGATTTCGGATTGGTCAGCGCCGTCTGCCTGTACTCGACCGTCAAGAAGCTGCAGGAGCTCGTGGGGGAGACGGGGGCGATACGCGCCGTTCTCAGGGAGTCGCGCGAGGCCCAGATCGACAACTGGCACAGGGCCGACCCGGAGAGGCCGGGCCCGAGCAAGACGCCCGGCAACAGGAAGAGCGTCGGGGTGCAGCGGCGCAAGGGCACCCCGACGCCCGGCGACGCTCCCGTCCGCAGGAAGTCGCTGGGCGGGAGCGAGAACGCCCGCAAGCGGCTGTCCCTCGCGCTCAAGCAGACCGACCAAAAAAGTACCAACTGAACATCTCAAGTGCCTCTTTCGACGAGAGAATAATTCGACTATTATTAAATGTATTTGTGATAGATTGCGTAATCTTTTTATATTTTATGACGTACACCGGCGGCGGCTCGCTCCGGTGAATCGTCGGAGCGGGCCGTCGCTCTCGTACAGATAATTTCATGTGTATCGTTATCTGCTATTTGTAAAGGGTTGAGAATAACGGGAGTGCTGTTTAGGTATTTATTAATATTACGGAAACTAGAAACGTGGATTATTTTACATTGCCCGTGTACATAATGTTTTTTTTTTGCTTTCAACCCGTTGACTACCATTCACTGCCATTATTCATTCGCTCCGGCGAGCGGTGGCTAACTATGAATAAGCTTTCTGTTTTACCCGTGCAATTGGTATTCGGTAATTGCTGCTCTTACAAACTGCGTCTGCGGTCAGGATTCATGGTGAAATATTTGTGAGTGAGTGAATAAAACACTTTTTACTTTGCATAACAAAAATCACTGAATAAAACACTTACTATGTTTTTTACCACAATTTATTTGATGTATGTACAAATATTTCATATACATACATATCACGACTTAAGTTTCGACGTTTTACTGTCATTATCACATAGTAAGTGTTTTATTCAGTGATTTTATAATGAATTACCACGTGGTAACGGTCACAACCATCACCATGATTTACATAACATTTTGATTTATTCGTTCGACTCACCTAAAATAGAAAGTGTTATACAAAGTAAAAAGTGTTATATAACGAAGTAGAAGCTTCCTACATAACAAATATTTGTGAGTAATGTCAGGATTTGGGTACAAAACCAACAATAACAACTCGCGCACCTGAATTTAATATTACAATTTCTGAATACGGAATCTCGACAATCTTAAATGCTCCCCTCTGAAGTTAGCCACCGTTAGCCGCTCATTTGTTCAATACCCTGTTACGCAGTTCTCCGTTGCCAGGAACACGAATCGATTTTACTGTTTTCTGCTGCTCATTTGTTTAACCACTTCGCGCCCATGCTATGATTGGATTTTGCTTGTCGCCACATGTGGCGAACCTGGGCGTGAAGGGGTTAACAGCCTGTTACGCAGTTCTCCATTGACGAGAACACGAATCGATTTTACTGTTTTCCGCTGCTCATTTGTTTAACAGCCTGTTACGCAGTTCTCCATTGACGAGAACACGAATCGATTTTACTGTTTTCCGCTGCTCATTTGTTTAACAGCCTGTTACGCAGTTCTCCATTGATGAGAACACGAATCGATTTTTTCACTCTAAAATTGAAATTAAAAAGATTCAATAAAACGAAACGAAATATATTGAATCTATTCAATGCTTTCTGCAACAAGTAAGGTTGTTTTCAATTCATTTGAAATAAACAAAATTGGCGGTTTTAATTGCAATCGCAAACATTCAACAACCACGCCCTCGGTCATTAATTGTCGTTGCATTAATTGTAATTTTTATTACGTAGAAGTCGGTGTTATTTTGTTAGGTTAGTCTAGTCAGTTTAAAGAAGAAAAAAAATTATGAAGCCAGGCTCGTTTCGGTCTGAATTGCTGTAGCGGTGTAAGAACGACTTTTTTTAATATCGTAGAAATTCGCAAGAACATTTTACGTGTTCACATACTAATATATTTCCATACGAACGCATATCCGTTGTAATACTTTTCAACTGCCCCGATGTAATATTTACTTTTTTTATATACACTTATTGTAATTATTTGTCGTTTTCAATTTTTTTCTTAAATATAATACGTTTATATGTTTCTTACTGGTTTTTCACTTTTTCCGTTACGAAGTACGAGAAAGTATTGTGATTTTCTTCAAAAATTTTTTTTACGGAAATATCCGTTTTGGGGTCCCTAGATGCCATTTCAACAATTTCTGGAAAAAAAAATTGCGTCTGTGTGTGTGCTGTGTGTGTGTGAGTGTCTGCGTGTGTATCTGTCTGTGCGCGCTGTATCTCAAAAACTAATTGAGCAATTAATATGAAACTTTGAACATCCGTCTTATTTGATAATCTGAAGAACTGAAAAGCTTTTGATAAAATTTCGTACACCGGAAGTGGGCGTTTACCTTAACTGTTTTTTGTTTTTTGCCAATATTTTCTTAAATATGAAAAATATCACAAAAACATTTAAACAAACTTTGAAGACAACAAAGAAATGAACATCTTTTGCTTGAAAACATTTTTCATAAAATCATTTTTATTCGAGAAAAAAATTATTTTATTCTTTTTAATTTTTGGTTTATAATTATAAAACGATAATAGTTACAGCAAATTTATGTGAATAATAATTGCAGAGAATGCTAAAATGAACAACTTATAAAGAATAAGTTTTTTTCGAAATCCCTTTAGTTTTTGAGTAAACTGAGTTTTTGAATTTGAAGTATAATTTTGACGTTTTAAACGTCAGTTTCATCCGAGTTTACACAACGCTCGATGTACATTTAAAATATGATTTCAATTGAAAATAAACCATGAAAACGTAAATATAAATGATACCATCAAGTCGGAGAAAGTAACATGATGGCCACATCACCATTTTTTTATTCTTTAAATTGTCATTTTCAATTTTTTAAAATGATTTGGAACACAATTTATTTATTGATATCGCTAACGTTTGCTACTAATACAAGTAAATACAGATTTACTCTTAGTAGATATGAGGGTTCGGACGATATATATCATCGGATATACAGGGCGTTTCAGAGCTCTGGGAACGTGCTTATTTTTCAAAATTTCGAAAAATGTCTTATACAAAAGTTGTATATAATAGTGAGCTGCACGCCCTGAAAATATTTAAATTTATACAGGGTGTCTCATAACAAAGTTACAGACCAAACTTATGTTTTTTTAAATGGAACACCCTGTATTTTTTGTCATTTTTTTAATTATATGGAGCAAATAAAGGTGAGTTACTTCAATACTCCCTATACCTATTGTTTGCCGTTTTCGAAATATTTGAAGATTTGTTGAAATGCATGGTCTGGGCGAAATTGTATTTTTGCCCCGGTGATTGACATTGAACGATTAAAATCATTTCAATTATTTGCTTGAAGGTTCGAACTATAGAGCCAACCATGATTTCATACAAGAAATTATACAGGGTGATAAAAAAATGCGGTAGAAAAACCCAACTTATAAAGTTGAATAACTACGTTTTTTCAAATGGCACAACCTGTATTTAGTAACGTATTCTCAAGTAAAAATTATTCCAAAATTTAGGGATGAAGTGTTAATAATTTTCACGGAAATGTAAACCGACCTAATCCAAGGTTAAGTTTGCGAAAATTCGATTAAAGCTTTATTTGTCCATCAAATTTTATTCTATTAAACGTCGTTCGCGTGTTTGAACAAAATAAATATGCAATGTCTCACTTAAAACAATAAATCACCTACTATTTTACTTTATAATGTAATTTGAGATATAAAAACTAAACTAAATAAAAATCAGATATTTATTTAGCATACTTTAAGTTAGGCAACTTATTGTACACGCTTGGACGCTACTGTCTATAGAGCGGCACGCGGTCGCCTATTTCGCGTGTTTGAACAAAATAAATATGCAATGTCTCACTAAAAACAATAAATTGCCTACTATTTTACTTTATAATCTAATTTGAGATATAAAAACTAAACTAAATTAAAATTAGAATTTATTTAGCACACTTTAAGTTAGGCAACTTATTGTACACCCTTGGACGCTACTGTCTATAGAGCGGCACGCGGTCGCCTATTTCCGATCTCTATTTTAAGGTTTCAATGGTATTCATAGGACGTTGTTTATCGATCGCGAGATTTTCCCGTCGTGTAATTTTCGAGAGGACGCATCACCAATGGCGAATGCTGCTCCAACTTCACATCATAAAAAATAATGCATTTTATAAGCAACCTATAATTCTCTCGAGTGTTTCATATGTTTCCATTGTATTTTGACACCGGTGGCTTTCGTAAATTTTATTTTGAATTTCATGTTGACATTAAAAATAGTAATATGTTTTTACCAGAAAGTAATGAAGGAAACAAAATTGCTCCAGGTTATCCGTTCAAACATTTCCACTGAGTGACTTACGAAATTGACATTGTTTATAGTTGATAATTCCGAACTGAACAGAGAAGCCGGTATGTATAAGACCAAGCACAGACCGCAACAGGACAGAATGTACCTGCAGGAGAGCCACGGTGCCGTCCCCAAAATCACCCAAAATGCAAACCACAGCGAAGAGGTTGGTCGTCTTCGGTCCGCGAAACTTCATCTCATGAGATTTTTTTTTTTTTTTGTGCCAGGCCGCCAACGAGCTAGCGAGCAGAATCGAAAATCTGGTGCTGTCCCCCGACAGTTCGGACGATGCCATCTGTAAACCCGATTGGCTGAAGGCGAGGGATAGTCTGGAGAACCTGCTCTCGACGAAATCTGACAAGGTACGTCATTCCTTCGTCGCGATCGGGATGCCTTTTTAAAGTCTCATTCCAGCCAGGCGATGTAACAAATTCCAAATCCACTTTGTGCACGACGTCGAAGGACAAATACTCGATCGGAGAGTCCCCTCATTCGGAATCGCTGATCGGAGCGAAGGGCTCCTGCTCGAATTCCGTGTCCAAGGTCCTCTCGTGGGATCCCTGGGACAAATTGGGACGAAAGAATAAGAAAGAGAATAAGGTATGGATTCAATTGTATTTTCGGGTTTCAGGCTTTGATGCATCTTCCCAGTTAGCACACTTGTATCAGTAACATATCTGAGCAAGCTCAAGTACTTGTTCTCAGTTTGAACTTGCTCAGATATGTTACTGATACAAGTGTGCTAACTGGGTTGTTTACGCCACCATAGACAAATCAAGCTTCGACGGTACTTCCTCCACTATCGCTTGTAGTGACGGTTCGCGGGTTTTTTTTTTTAGTACGGCCGAGGTAGCAAAGGTGGTAATACAGATCTCTACAACCGACCCTACCTATCTGTATTACCACCTCTGCTATCTCACTCATGGTACGATCAGGGTAGCATAGGTGGTAATCAGCGGCGGCTTGTGGATTTCCGTAGGGAGGGCGAAGGCTCGTGGTGCACTACTTATAGAGGAGGCAAATATTTCGTTGCCGTTCGGTTAAATTTTCTTCCGTTGCCCCGCCGCCGAACATCCACGAATCCACCACGGCCGTACGAAACAAAAAACCCGCGAACCCTCACCGATCTCTTGTAATTCCTCAAATAGGATTAAAAAGAAATTTATCTAATCGATACGTTATTGAACGACAGAGTTTACAGAAAAGAAAACACGACAAACCGTCCGAGGGTACGACGCAGGACCAACGGAAAGACTTCAAATCGGGCGATGAGGCGTGCCCGGCGAGCGACAACGTCATGAATTCGGACTCTCAGGACTTCATCGAAAATTACGAGTACCAGCCCTATCAGCCGAAGAGCTCGCGGTCCGTCGAGTTCACGAACAAGGTGATGGTGGTGTACATCAAGGAGGACAAGGTGATCGGAGAGTCGACGGAGCCCCTCAAGAAGGAGCTCGAGCAGCAGATCAGGAACAAGGAGATGAGAAAGGGACACATGCTGGACATCCCTTTCGGGAAGAGGCGGCTCGTCGACGAGTGGTTCAAAAAGTAATGGCCTACGAGGATTATCAATTTTTATTTTGAACTGTGGTGAAATATTACTATTTTTACACAAGTATTTTTAAAATTTAATAAACTTGTTCTGTTCACAATTTTTTTATTTTTGGTTAAACTTGAGCCAACTAAAATTCTTTTTAAAACGAGAGAGAGAATACATTTATTTTTTAAACACTTTTGGAAATGACCACAAAAGGCAATTGACCAGCGGTCTTTCAAACTTTTTAACCGGTTTTATCACCATAATCAGCCCCGTTTGAGGAGTTGCGAGCTTTTTAACATTCAATTAAATTATGTTCGAAATTACCGCCACCTATCGGACGATCGCTGAACTGCTAGTGCCCAGCGCCAAAACTCCCGAACTGTATACCTATAAACAAAATGTAAAAAATTAACAAGGGGCTGTACATCAAACTATAGAATATTTCATTCTGAATAGAATCATGTGTAAAATAGCTAATGAAACTTAGCGGTTTTCCAGTAATTTGCAAGTGAAATTTTACCTGCCGGTAACGCAGTTTACTCTAAAGCTTGCACTTGGAATTTAAAGCATTTCGCAATAGTCTGAAGCGTTAATGTTGATTATTTAACAATTACTTACCATTTAGTTATGTAATATTGTGTTGCACTACAACTGCCTACGTTATTAATGTTAAATTAATTTTACGGGTATATCGAGTTGCATAGTTATTAGGCGTGTGTGTTTAAGAATTTTAAACAAATTGGGGTTAACCTTACTTGTTGCAGAAAGCATTAGATAAATACAATAAAACGAAATGTAGCCTAAATATATGAATATTTACCGAGAACACCTGCCGGTAAGGCAGTTTACTGTAAAGCTTGCACTTGGAATTTAAAGCATTTCGCAATAGTCTGAAGCTTTAATGTTGATTATTTAACAATTACTTACCATTTAGTTATGTAATATTGTGTTGCACTACAACTGCCTACGTTATTAATGTTAAATTAATTTTACGGGTATATCGAGTTGCATAGTAATTAGGCGTGTGTGTTAAAGAATTTTAAACAAATTGGGGTTAACCTTACTTGTTGCAGAAAGCATTAGATAAATACAATAAAACTAAATGTAGCCTGAATATATGAATATTCAACCTGTTCGTTAATCTGCAAACAAAAATTAAGTCTTACTAAGACTATAAATAAAATGTAAAATGTTTATAGTCTTAGTAAGACTTAATTTTTGCTTGCAGATTAACGAACAGGTTGAATATTCACATATTCAGGCTACATTTCGTTTTATTGTATTTATTTAAAGAATTTTATTTGTAGCGGCAATCACCACTTTGTAGTTCAGCCTTCGTCTCGCAGATGACGCGGACATAGTGGGAATTATGAAATTTGTTTGAATTTTTAAATTGATTACTTTAACCATTGGAATGTTTATTTACAACCAAATTTGCAATCATTAAATCTCTTTGCTTACATGTGCTGTAGAAATTTGAGGAATTACAAAATTTGTTTGTAAAAGTAAAAATGCAAAACACGTAAAAATTGATATATACCGGGTGGTTACTTCCTTCATGCGTGTGTCAAGTGAAAATAGTCTTCAGACAGTTCAAATACACCCAAGTATACAGATCGCTAAGCTGTGGTTAAAATTTCCCTAAAAAAATGTTTAATTTGATGGGCCTATTACTTTAGGATCACTTTGCTTGATCATTTAAAATACCGACTTTTCGTCACCTGCAGCTAAGCTGTGGTTAAAATTTCCCTAAAAAAATGTTTAATTTGAAGGGCCTATTACTTTAGGATCACTTTGCTTGATCATTTAAAATACCGACTTTGCTTGATCATTTAAAATAAGTAAGCTATAGTCGGGCCGCTGAGAGCTGCCTGTGACTCATCGCTTAAAATCGCATGAATCAAGATTTAAGTGAACGTATGTCCGTAGAAAAATTTAGTGCCGCGCCGATTTTCATTGGCGGGATATTTAAAAATTCTCGCACAAACTTTTTACGGTAATGTTATTTGACGTAGCGCTTGCGTGTTTCGTGTGTTTATATGAAGCGTGCCAATGCGATGCAAGAGTCATGCGTGAGCTTAGACCTACGTTTACGCTGGCCTATTCTTTAATACGCAGACACACGTTTCGTCTTTAATTCCATACTGTTTCGTACATGATAGAAAATGCAAAGCAATTCTTAGTACGAAAATGCATGAGTCTCCGTCAGCTCTCAACGGATGAACTATACTTTGTTTTCCTTTAACAGAATAGCATCTTCCTGGATTTCGACAAAAACGAGCCGTTTGTTTATTATAAACAAACAATGGTTGTGTCGATGAAGGAAAGCCGCAATTTCAGTGCAAGTTTTTGATTTTCCCCGCAAACATTTACAAAATATTGGCGTAAGTAAGAAACATTCTTAAAACTTATATATCGATACATTGCAATCAACTTCAGCCCTTAATTAATTCGATTTTACGAACTGCAAAAAGTTCCCACTGTGATTTTCCCATGCGCCATCTTGCATACATTTTCTTTAATCTCCAATTTATAATATTTTCATCCGCTGCTTTGGACGAAAAGTACTTGTAATTGAATAAGAATGAACAATTCATTAATGCACGAAATTTTATTCATTTGCATAAATTAAAAAAATTGTAACCAGTTAGGGCTACCAGATTTACAATCGTAGCTGATTAGGGTTGCCAGATTTGTATGTAGTAAATAGGGAACGCCCCTTTCATCTTCAATTATAGACCTACCTGTATTCATGAATAAGCGCGGTTTACGAACTAAGTTCGGAACATTCAAATAATATTGGTGTCCTTTTCTACTACTTGATAACCGAGCGGATATTCCCAAGACGTACGATTTCGTCGGCCGTATCTAGAAAACACACACGCGGCCTGCGTAGCTCGGTCTTAGGCCGAACGGTAGAAGGAGAAAGAAATAGTTTACGGCGTCTCTTACTTACCATTTCATAGGCGCGCGCGATTTAGCCTATGGTGGAAAATTGCAACGGACACTATTTGATTCGGACGGACAAGACACCCCGACCGCCATCTCTGCTGAATAGCTCTATATTAAAGTATTGTTCTCGTTTTAGGGTCCCCCTGCAAACCCTAGCTAGTACGCGTAGAGTTGAAAACGATCCTTAGAATTCATGAACGAAACAGAATTGCCAGAGGAGGAGTAAATGCCCAGAGGTACACAAATGACCTTGGAGAATTTATCTAGTACTTTGTTTACTAAATTTACAATTTTTTCAATTATTAAAGTATTGTTTTCTCGTTTTAAGATCCTCGTGCAAACCCGAGCTAGCAAGCGTAAAGTTAAAAACAATCCTTGACTTCATGGATGAAACAGGATTGCCAGAGGAGGAGTAAACCCCAGGTACACAAGTGATCTTGGAGTCTTGTTTATTGACTAGAATTTAAATTACATTCTCAGGAATTTATACTACATGTATTGTTTATGGTGGAGGCTTCTACTTCGTTATACATGTCGTAAATATAATATAACACTTTTACTTCGTTGGTATAACACAAATTTTATTTTATTGTTGACTATAGTTTCGGCAACTCAACTTTATGTTATGTTAATGGCAAGTTGAGTTGCCGAAACTATAGTCAACAATAAAATAAAATTTGTGTTATACCAACAAAGTAAAAGTGTTTTATTATATACATACATATATTTAGCAGATAAATGTTACATCAGCGGCAGCTCATGGATCTTCGTAGATCAGACAGAGATGTCCCTCGTGCTGCACTACATACTCTTACAGAGGCAAATATTTTTCTGCTGTTTTAGTCAAATTTTCCTCTGTGCTGTCCTTGCCGAACATCCATGAGCCGCCGCTGTGTTGCATATAATTAATACAAAATTAAACTATGGTGTTCCTCGTCAAGCTAAATAAGCTATCAATCTGTGGTCTTTTGGTCTTGGGAATTTCTATTTCTTAAATGTCATTCAAATTTGTCTGCTCTGTGAATGCGAGGCTTTAAATATGCAAAACACTATTCGACAAACCTAGGCTGACAGATTGATCTGAAAACGATCCTTTGAAATAAGCTTCTGGACTGTACAGACAAAACAAGGCTGCCAGAGGAGTAGTAATCTTTATGCGGCCCTTACACGGTCATTAATAATGACAGTAAATGATGTGCCGAGATCAGAAAATCCGGATTTGCATCATTCCAACTTTGTCGACGTTACACGATCATTACTAATGTCATTCTGATAAAGTAATGTCAGTATTAACAAACGTGTAAGGGCCGCTTTAGAAAACTAAGTAGACTGCAGTGGAGGGGCGCTCAAGGAGGAGCAACTCTCGTAAAAAAATAAAGTAGGCGTTGAAACATAAATACTGCTTTGTTGATATCACACGATTTTATGATGTTATCTTCCACAACACTAAATCCTTCACCCTGTCGTACTTGAAATATTGAGGAAAATCGATGGGCACTTCAGCGGCGAAGCAATTCGGTAGCCGGTGTAGACATTCCTTGAAGTACTCGTAGCACGGGGCGCACGTTTCCAAATCGGCAATGGTGAATACATAGCGTTTCTCCAGGGCCACGTAAACGGTCTTCTTCGGGGGTACGGCCAAAATTTTTTCCACTGTTTTTACGAAGGCTTCTGTTAATCTGTCATCGTACACGACTGTAAAGACAAAATTAAAGATCAATATTACCGACAGTTACCAGACAAGTAGGGTGAATAATGGGTGATGAGCAATAGATATTATTAAATCATACTATTCATCAGTGGTGGCTCGTGAAAATTCAGAGGTGAGACTATGAAATAAAATTACAATTTCTACTCTTTCAGAAATGAAGCACATGTAGCAACCAGTGACGGTTCGCGGGTTTTTTTCTGGTACGGCCGAGGAACAAGAGGTGGTAATACAACCAGCCGTCTCTGCAACTGACCCTACCTATCTATATTGCCACGCCACCTCTTGTTCCTCGGCCGTACCAGAAAAAACCCCGCGAACCGTCACTGGTAGCAACCATCCTGCCCAAAACTTGTTTTCTCTATACGAGTAAACAGTGCGGCATGTTGTCATACCTATGAAGGTTCACGAGCTGCCCCCGCTGTTCATACGACTTACCGTCGGCTGCTAATACCAATTGAATGTGAGGTAGCAAATCCGTAACGTCCTTCCTAAAATCTGACATGAAGTCTAATTCGAGAACCCTTATTGGATGCTTGGATAGCGATTTGTTTCTTTTGACGTTACCCTCTATGAGATCTAGTAGTCCTCCAATATTTATATCTGAAAGGAATATTTCTTGGTATTTCACTGCACACGGTTCGATTCTGAGTTTCTATACAACACTGGAAAGATCCCTTCAAGACGCTTCAGAAAATGGACTTTCGCAAGAACAAATGTCAATTTGAAGCCCGTGACGTGTTAGCGAAGAAAACTCCAAAATGGAAAAAATTGAAAAAATCAACTCTTTTAAATAATCATCGTAGACCTTTATGTAATCCCTTTTTCTTCATCAGAAGAACGAGCTAAATTCTGCGATTAATTTGTAGTTGTAAGAGGCAAAGATAAATATTTTTTTTCTGATTGAAACAATATTGAGTGATATTGCCTTAGTTACGATATGTCATAACATACTTATATTTCCCTAGGGAAATATAGACATCAAACAATTGTCATCAGGAGCTTCTCGCAAGAATTGTTTTAATTGCTCTCGGGACAACACCTTCGATTTCTTAGGAAGGTATCCTTTATGGATTTTACAGCTTTGGATTTTACGGGAACCAAAAATTCACGGTCTTTCGCCGCTTGCGTTAACACATAGTTTGACATTTCACCAATTTATGAAACAACGCAAATACCAAAACAAGTCAACCGTGATATTTACAAACAAGGCCCTTAGCAACGTTACCAATCCGATAAATTCAAAAATTTACAATCCAATATTTTCCCATTTACAGAACAATATTCTGTCAATCAGAAAAAAACTATTGATTACAACACGGGAAATATGAATATACTATATAATAGCTATAAATTACCAGTACAAATTACAGGCTTGTAGACCGACGCTATTATACTGGTAAGACCAACTCCCGATCCCAATTCCAGAGCTTGTCCATCCGGCAACGATTTTCCATTGTAAATCAGCCAATCGGCCAATAACAGGGCTCCTCTCCATATTTGCAGTCCGACTTGATTTAAGTACGTGCTTTTACTGTGTTCTAGAACAGATAATTAACATTAAACGAAAAATAACTATTAACATTCCACTCACCTATTAACACCGTGTTGTTATATTCGTTACAACTTTTTCTAACTAAATCTAAATCACCATCGGAATCCTTCTTGGGCGAGTGAGGAATGTCTTTGAATGAGAACCTCGATACCACATCTACAACGATATGTAATTAAGATTGTGTTGGGGAGAATTGTTGTAACGTATACTTTTGGCATTGTTCGGTTGGATATTTGTCGTGTAGTCATTTTCTGCGTATAATTCCGATGATACGGTATGCACTTCATCATCCATTATGACATTAACTTAGGTGTATTTTTCTGGACAAATCTTAAACAAGGTTTGAATTAATTTATCTGCAACGAGTGAGAGTTTTTTAATTTTGAAATTAGTGAATGTTTTGAAAGATTTTAATATAAATTTAATTCTGTATAAAATATCTAACACAGTGATGTAATTTTTTTGTTGGGAATTACACAAGGGCGTTACCAGCCAACTAGTCTAGGGGGGGTAATTAAAAAAAAAGATAAATCAAACTGGTGCTTCCGCTCTCATACACCTGTTCCGTGAAATCTCCTTATCCTTTTCCATCGTTTTAAAGCGTTGGAAAAATTTCCCGGTTATATTATTTGTTTGGAATATGGAATACCGGTAATTTTTAACAATAAAAATTGATGAGTGAAAAATTCTTAGGGGGGGGTAATTACCCGATTACCCTCCCTTTGAAACCGCCACTGGAATTACAGTGATAAACCTGTGAAGTTGTAGTCATGACAATCGTTAGACTTTCTTGTAGAATTTTCCGCCGTGTAAGTTTTACGCATGGGTGCGTGTTAATGAGCTTGATTCGTGATTATTGTGTTAATAAGTCTTTTTTCATGAATTTGCAAGTGAAATAAACTAACTTTTAGGTTTGATAATATTTATTTATTCAAACAACTTTGCATCTTGTAAAAAAGTAATATAATTAAATGGTAACAAATTGGTTCCGACTAAAAAGTAAAGTTTTGTTTTGTATGGAAATAAATACCGTATTCATACAAGGCTTTCCGAAAATTATCAACATGTTGTAAAAACATAAATAAATTTGTAAACAGGCGCATGCACTATCACGAAACGTTCTTATCAACGCCGTAAACTGTTTGTGCAAGCAAACAGAATTAAAATTTTGAATAATAATGAGTTTATATTTAAACTCGTAATCTAGTTAATGGGTGGACAGGTACAAAGAACAATATTGTAATATGCAAACGAAAAAAATATATACAATTAATTAAGAAAACACTGTCTTTGTTAATACAACATTTTTTTTTGATTTGTTTGTTTCGATCAAGTGCTCATAATTTATAAACTAAATCTAAAACTTTCAGTTTGAAAGTGATACCACTTGAAACTATTGATGGATCAAGAAGTAAACACCTTCAGTATCAATCAGTGACGTTCCCGCGGGGTTTTTTCTGGTACGGCCGAGGAACAAGAGGTGGTGATACAGATAGGTAGGGTCAGTTGCAGAGACGGCTGGCTGCGTGACCGCACCTATCTATATTACAACCTCTTGTTCCTCGGCCGTACCAGAAAAAAACCCGCGAACCGTCACTGGTATCAATTAATCTATTTACGAAATTCAAGTTAGCTTGGATCGAATGGTTATTAAAAAAAATACTATTGGTTATTAGAATGCAATTAATGACGGTGGCGATTTAACTTATACTGTTTTTGATTTATATATGTAATTTATATACAGTGACGGTTCGCGGGTTTTTTTCTGGTACGGCCGAGGAACAAGAGGTGGCGATACAGATGGGTGCGGTCACGCAGCCAGCAGTCTCTGCAACTGACCCTACCTATCTGTATTACCACCTCTTGTTCCTCGGCCGTACCAGAAAAAACCCCGCGAACCGTCACTGTTTATATACCAAAGTGCTAAATAAAGTTATTATTATTATTATTATTAAAGTAACATGCTGAGTTACACACATTTAAATAGCCAAACTTACACGGCGTAAGGATAAATCTCGCGAACGAAAGCAAGTCAGACAAAGCCTAACGAATACTATAAATAATTTATATGGTAATAACCTCCGCGACGGGCGGGGTGGCCCCTCTTTCCGCCCCCGTAGTTGACGCATGTAATTACCACGGGAAAAAAACAAACAAAACTGGAATTAATAATGCAAACAAGGAATGTAATTAGAACAGGCAATTAAGCGCGCGTGGATTAACACGGAATACCTTGACGGGTCAGCAGATTCTCTCGCATTATATAAAAACTAGTCGCAAGGTTGAAATAAGATTTATTTTTGAATTTCAAATAATCGCGCGGCGTTGCCTATGTTACAACTGTACCCGCACACGCGAAAATCTATCTTACAACTTTATCCGCTTGCTCAAAAATTAATTACCAATAATTATGATATTAAACGCAATTCTGTAACCAAATATAGTATTTTTAATCGAATAATTGATTTACGCTGGGTAATTATAAAGAAAATTTTTCCTAAAATTGCGAATTACAATAACCGCCGGGAATGCCTGCGCATAAAATGTAAACATATTCCTCACCAATATTCCATGCGATATTACAATTCCGCGTCGGTCCTCGTAAAACTGACAATGTGGTGATAAGTCACGTGCCGCGGCGGCCAATCGCGAGGCCCCACGAATTTTGCCACGTTGAGTAGTAACGTCCGCCTCTCACTTCACGTTTTTCACTCAGTTTTCATTTGCCAGTCTGGGTAGAAGAAGTGGCTTTCAAAATTGGCGGAAGATGAATATCCTAGCCGTAACATGTCTGATCATCGCCGGAGCGTCGCTGGTCCTCGCCGACGAGATCAAGACCGATGAGGGCGTGCTGGTTTTAACGAAGGACAACTTCAAAAACGCCATCGCCGACAACGAATTCATCCTGGTGGAATTCTGTAAGTACACGTTGATCCTTTGAAACAAGAAATTAAACAAAAACGTGCCCCCCATTATGGCGTCCATTCCATCATCGGCTTAATTTTAACCAAAAAATTACGCGGGTCAACAACCCAGCGGCGGCGGCACTTGCCGCGTGAGCACTTTTTCCTCGATTTACAACCCGGGTAATTTCGGATGCGTGGGTGTGCTGATGACCGCACGCATAATAACCGGACGCATAACGGCGTTTTTTTTTCGGCGTAATTATTCGCGTTACACGTGGCAGCGAGATCTCGTCTTTCACGTCACTCGTCTCCTTATCGGAAATTCGGTAATCCTGAAAATCCAAGAGCTGAAACGTCGCCTTTTAATTTATTTTGTGTGATCAATATCAATGCAGATGTGTTTATGTTGGGCATGAATGATTATTGAAATTGTGCGAGTAATGAGTTACTTCAGTCGTGGAAAATTTCTGTTATAACATGAATGTTTAACAAAAAATGATTAGTGACTCATACGTAGGTGAAAAATGAATGAATTATCTATCCCAGCGGACGCAATGGTTTAGAACCTGCGGCCCGCGGTTGCATAGTGTGGTTCACTTTATTGTCCAGTGTTGCATAAACGTATAGCTCATCCCCATAATTAGCAATTGCTGACAATAAACATATGTAACTACGCAACATGATTCACAATTAACTTCATTAGTAACTAGGCAACACAATTAACAATTCACTTTATCGCTAGACAATAATATCGTTATCAACCCAATTCTACCCAGTGTTGCATAAATGAATAGCCCTTCGTCTCCATAATTAGCAACTGTTAACAAAAACTTTGCTATATGATGCAACTAGGCAACACAATTAATAACTAGTAACTAGGCAACATAATTCACAATTAACAAATTAACTTGAGACAAGCTCACTTATTACAGATTTATTAAATACAAGTAATAAAGACGACTTTTTTCTTTTTTCCGTCTTTATTACTTGTCACAATTAACATGTTATATGTCAGGAACATTACGAAGTGTCTCAATATCATTAAATTCTTATCTTCATTTGGATTAAACTCTTATCCAGGATATTTGCACTTTTATCACTTTATCACCCGAGTTCTATTAGATAATGTACTAAAATATGCTGTTTTTTTTTTTTTTTTTTTGAGTAAATTTAATACAAATATGTAAAATACAATTGAGGAGTTGAACTGCAAAACTCAACAAATCCACTTTTATAATTTGTTCAGAAACCACAAAAAACGTTCAGGAAGTCTATTTGTTGCTTAAAAAAAATGAATGTTTAGCCGCATTTTTAAATATGATTTGTTGTGTTTTAAAAGGTAATTCACATATATTCGGAATTATCTATGTTTGGACAGTAAGAATCAATACCAAGCTCATTTTGGCCCAAAATTGGATTAGTTGAGTTTTGCAGTTCAACTCCTCAATTTCAGTGTTTTTATTATCGCTTTTAGTCGATGCGTGAAACCAGAGATGAGTAGAGAGATCGCTAACGCCAATGCAAACGCTCACGCTGCCTTTTTCGTCCCTACGCTAGCGACACCTAACAGGAAAAATCCGAAACAGTCACGTGATCTCTTACGGCACTTAATTTTCCTCTTACCACGTCCACCATTTTCTTCCCGAAGCGTTTCTCTCTTGCTCCACCAGCGTCTTTACGCCGATGAATAGATTGACGTTAACATATTAGTAAAATCACACGACTGTTTCGGATTTTTTCCTATTAGGTGCCGCTAGCATATGGACGAAAAAAGTCGCCCATTTGTATTCCGTTGTCAATCTCTCTACTCATCTTTTCCGTGTGAACTTACCTCATGGTAATTATTATGGGACTGAATTAAAAAAATTCACCATGTTTTGACCGCAACTAATTTCTTTTCCAATGGATTTCACCAGTTCATATGGAAAGCTCTTATTACTTTTACCAAATACGGTTCACTCTCAATTAAGTGAGATTTCATCCGCTAACTTTCCCCCTGCACCAATATTTGGTGAAAGGTATTTTCTGTTCCTGTGACCTCGTTGCTTCTCACGTCTACAGTATCATAATTTTTTTTTTAGATGCACCATGGTGCGGACATTGCAAGGCGTTAGCGCCCGAGTACGCGAAGGCCGCGCAAATTTTGGCCGAAAAGGAGGCCAACATCAAACTGGGCAAGGTCGACGCGACCGAGGAAGGAGAGCTCGCCGAGGAACACGGCGTCCGCGGCTATCCCACCCTGAAATTCTTCAGGAACGGAAATCCCACCGAATACGGAGGTAAGAATAGTTATTTATTATACGAGTGTGGAATGTACTTAATTAGTCCCACAAAATATTTATTTAATACTATACTTCGTAACCATAGTAACAACTAAACTGTTGGGCAATGAAACCACTATCATTTGATTGGACGTCACCTGTTGGGCAATGAAATTGCTATCATTTGATTGGACGTCACCTGTGGAGAAAATGATTCGGCCGAATAATGGACAACTTTCTCAACCGAAAACGATTTAACAACGTTTATATTATTTAATAAGATGTGAAAATAGTATATTATTAAACGAGTGAGAAAGTTGGCAATGGCCAACTTGTTCACGAGTTTAATAATATACTATTTCGCATCATATTAAATAATTACCTAAAGATTTTTCTGTTTAAATTAAATTATAACGAATAATTTTTCTATTTGGAATTTACGGCAGTTCGCCGACAAAAAACGAATCGTAACCATAGTAACAACTAAACTGTTGGGCAATGAAACCGCTATCATTCGATTGGACGTCACCTGTTGGGCAATTAAATTGCTATCATTTGATTGGACGTCACCTGTGGAGAAAATGATTCGGCCGAATAATGGACAACTTTCTCAATCAAAAACGATTTAACAACGTTTATATTATTTAATAAGTTGTGAAAAAATAGTTTACCAGAGTCATTCCACGCTGGTACAATATAATATTTTATCCAAAATCGTCTGTAATTGCATTAACCACTTCGCGCCCATGCTGCTTTGTATGGGTTATAGCATAATCTCGGGTTTATTGAAAAATTACTTTTTCGTTGTTGTTACGGTTTTCTACGAAATATTATTTCACTGTCATGCAAAAAAATATGAATAATCCATAGATGGCGCTGAAGCGGTAATTTTTTATTTTATTTGTAAAATATTTTTTTTTGCCTGTCGCCACATGTGGCGACCTGGGCGTAAATAATGTTTATAAAATTCTGACGTACGTGGTGTCAATGTGAATTATTTCAAAAATCTTATGTATTCCGTGAGTCCGAGTTATTCTCTCACTCGGTGGAGAATGAACAACATTACATCCCTCAAATGATCACAGTAATTAGCTTATTATTATTTTGGATAAAAATATTTCCCGCGATGGTTTGAATATTTGCTACTATTAAATAAAATTCAAATAAAACGAATAACTTTGTTGGTATCACTTTATTAACTTGGAGTAGTTACTATAGTTTCGTTATAGTAACTACTCCATCTACTACATCTTTTACAAAGGAAAAATGACAAGCTGAAATTGTCGAAACTATAGTAACTACTCCAAGTTAATAAAGTGATACCAACAAAGTTATTCGTTTTATTTGAATTATTCAAAATGTATCACGAAGTGAAAGCCTCCACAATGACTTATTTATTAAATAAAATTTTTTATAGGTGGACGACAAGCCGACGATATCGTGAACTGGTTAGTGAAGAAGACTGGCCCGCCCGCTAAAGAGCTCAAGACTGTCGACGACGCGAAGGCCTTCATCGAGGGCAACAATGTCGCCGTCATCGGTTTCTTCAAGGATCAGACTTCCGAGGAAGCCAAGGCCTTCCTTAACACCGCGGCGGCCATCGACGACCAACCGTTCGCCATCACCTCCGAAGATGACGTGTATTCCGAATACGAAGCCAAATGCGGTTCCATCATCCTGTTTAAGAAGGTAAGGAAATTATCACGGACAAAAAAATAAATCAATTTTAGCTTTAACTTCATAAGAACAGACTGTGCAAAGTTTTTAATTCATAGATGTCAATACTAGTATTATTTGTGATACGAAGTACCCAAAAATAACATAGGGCAGGATACGTGCACAATTGTATTCTGTACTAGACTATAAATTGATTGACGGTTGAAGCGTTAAATTCGTGATACATGTTGGGACGTTAAATAAAACAGTTTCTTTGTTAATATCACACTTAATTATAACTTGAAGTTTGAAAAAGAACATCTAATGATTGAAACTCGAGTCACTAAAAAATAAAGTGTGATTAACAAATTAACAAAGAAACTGTTTTATTTAAACAGGAATATGATTTAAAAAAGAAACGGGGTATAAACGTACAGCCCGCCATCCCCATGATTAGAAATTGCCAACAATAGCTTTAAACTGCCAGATGTAATTAGGCAACACAGTTAACAATTAACTTCATTAATAACAAGTAACTAGGCAACACAATTCACATGTTAATATGTCGAAAACGTCATGAAAGTTGTGTGCACTAACAACTATATATAATTTAATATTTAAATTTTTCCAGATGGTGTATGAAACAAATATTTAAAATAATTGAAAAATCGAATAACATTCACATTTTGAATGACACCCCTGATGCTTATGTAAAGTTCACAACAGATTTAAAAAATCAGGTTAAAGAAAGGGATGGAGGAATTTACTCCATTGCTACCCCTTGGATCTCCCAGTGAATCCAATCATTTTAACATAGCCCAAGGTTCTTATCAATGACCAAAACTAAAAAAATGTACCTAGAACCCATAACCATTCTTTTAAATCTATTTATTTAAGTTTGTGAAAACCTTTCGTTTTCATTGATAAAGCATTCTGATTCATAAGTATTTGCTTGCTTGTCATCATTTTAATAATATTACTGGCTAATTTTAATAATTTCACAACACATGTTGATGCATGAAAACTAAATTTTCCTTTTTTTTACAGTTTGATGAAGGTAAGGTAGTGTACGACGGCAAACACAAAGACAAAGACATCAAGAAATTCGTCGCCACCAATTCCCTTCCACTCATCGTCGAATTCAACCACGAGACCGCCCAGAAAATCTTCGGAGGCGACATCAAGAGCCACCTCCTGCTCTTCTTGGACAAGGCGGAGGATCACTTCGTGAAGATCGCCGAGGCCGCCCGCTCCGTCGCCAAGCCTTTCAGGGAGCAAGTGCTCTTCGTGACCATCGACGCCAGCGAGGAAGACCACCAGAGGATCCTGGAGTTCTTCGGAATGAAGAAGGAGGAAGTTCCCGCCGCGCGTCTCATCAAACTGGAGGAGGACATGGCCAAGTACAAACCGGACACGGACGACTTGACCGCCGACAGCCTCAAGGCGTTCGTCCAGAAGTTCATCGACGGCGGACTCAAGCAACACCTGCTCAGCCAAGACCTGCCCGAGGACTGGAACAAAGATTTCGTTAAAGTGCTGGTCGCTTCTAACTTCGACGCCGTTGCCTTGGATACCGGGAAGGACGTCCTCGTGGAGTTCTACGCTCCGTGGTGCGGACACTGCAAGCAACTGGTGCCCATCTATGAGAAATTGGGTGAGCACTTCAAGGACGATGAGAATGTGGTCATCGCGAAAATGGACGCCACCGCCAACGAATTGGAGCACACGAAGGTGACCAGCTTCCCCACCATCAAACTGTACCCCAAGGGTGACAACAAGGTTATCGATTACAACGGCCCGAGGACGCTGGAAGCCATGACCAAGTTCATGGAGACCGGCGGCGCCTCCGACGGTGCCGGTTCGGAGGAATCCGAGGAAGAGACTGAAGACGATGATACTCCAAGGAAGGACGAGTTGTAAATTTTAGGTACTTTGCTATCTTTAAAAATTGGTTGTCTCTTGTAACATCCTTTTGTTAATACTTATATTCATTTTCCGTTAATATCATGTTTTACTTCCAAGCGTATTTTGAATTACCGAGGTGACTGAAATCTGCCATTTTTTTTTAAACAACGCAGTTATTTTTTTAATTCACACCGCATCTTCGGACATTCCTATTTTAGGGCCTAATCGCGGTAATCTATTTTTTGACTTGGAATTCTTTATTTATTGATTTGAAGAGTTTAGGCCCTAAAGTATGCCGATGTGAAGATTTGCATTTTTCGTTGGCATCATTCCTAAAGATTATTTTTTTATATATACATATAGCACAATGCGGCAGGATAGTGGTTGTATGTTTGTGTGAGTGAGTAAACGTAAGGCATAGGAATATATTTAAGAAAGTATATTATTTTGTCGATTCATTGTACAATTGTAAAACAGCATATGAAAGCCATCTTCCAGAATAAAATATTAAAGTAATTGTTTTTGTGATTCCCAACGACGTTAATTTAATTTCTTATCTATTGGTGATATTATGGTTTGATCAATGGATTTTTGCGTGTGTGTCATTACCGAAGACCTGGTTTTCTCGCCTTGGACGACATGCGTGCACATATGATTGCGCATAATTCAACTTACGGCAGAGAGAGTAAACGCATTAAAATGTTGTCGGAGCTTGGTTCATCTGTCCATGACGTGCACGCAAAGATCCATTGATCAAAGTTTTATCTATCAATTGTTCATGCTAAATAAAATCAAGCCGAACTTGATGTTTTGCCTACAGCATGAAACAGGCATCAATTTTTTAGGATGTATAGGCTGCTAACGAATCACTTTAGAATTTGCCTTGGCTCAGATATGGCAATCATTGAAATTACCGTATTACCAAAATTACCAATACCAGGATGACCGACAAGTAATGAACTAATCATGTACACACAGCGGCAAAATTCTCACCAACACAGGATAGACTGGGATTAGTCTGATAAAATTAATACTAGATGGCGCAAATTTCATTTATTATACCTTGCTGTTCCACCAATACAAAACTGCTCCACCTATCCAGTATTACAACACACTGATCTACCTATTGAATGCATAAAAACAATTATTGTTTCCCTGTAATCGAATTGGTTTCGATCTCGCATCAGTCTCATTGTAGATGTTTGATAAAATTTTTGTGATCCTGCAGCATTTACGGGCAAGATGCACGAGCATCAATAAAAAGTCACTACACAATCGAAAATTATATTTACCATACACGTAATGTTACTTGCGACAATTATTAATATTTTGCCCTTAATTTACTCCGATTAACACATTTGACGTACCTGTAAACAATGTCAAAAATATTACTTTCTGAAAAGCCCATCAAGCAAATTATAATTAAAACCAAGATGCACAAGGAATGTGTATTTCAAATTTTCAAAATTTGTGGCTTGTGAAGTTTGGAAAAAAGAGATCTTAACACTCTAGGATGCTCTATTTTTATGCCGTTTTTTCCGTAGCCTCTCCAAACTTTCACGAACCGCCTTTGGTATGTACAAAGTTGTAAGTGATTTGGTTTTAAATACAATAAAACGAAATGTTTTTATATATTCAGGCTACATTTCGTTTTATTGTATTTATCTAATGCTTTCTGCAACAAGTAAGGTTATTCCCAATTTGTTGATTTGATTTTAATTATAATTTGCAGCACATAAATGATGTCACGGGTGGTTCATTAAATTTTAAGGGGCCTTAAGTCTAATTGGGGAAAAATTTAATTCACTAATTTTTCTCGCTTCAATTAATTACAGTGATGTGTCAACGTAGCTACAAGCGGGGGTATTTCTAAATACGGCAGTGCTCGTCAAGCCAGCGTTAGTTTTACTCACATCGCCACGGCTCCCTAGTACACGCTTGAACATAACACATTTCAGAGACTTGAAACGAAAAGTCGGTTGTACGACGAAATACTCACTTGTAAAAATTTATGAGGCGGTCGGCTTCGCGAAAGCCCGTTTCCACCGCCCCGTGCACTGTCGAGTAGTAATAGGGATGGCTGGCCTCCCCGGCGAAAAGCACAATCGGTTTATCTTCGAATCCCAACAGCGGCTCCGATAAGTCCGTCTCCACTATTTCCCTCCTGTCGCCTTCGACACTCTTGTAGGAATACGAACCGCGAAAATTCGAATTACTGTACCATCTTGAACTGAAAAGTTATACAAACAAAGCAATGGTAAATGTGTAACGAAGTAGAAGTATAAACAACGTAAAAAGAAAATTGTTACTAATGCAAAAAAAAAATCTTATAGTTTGCACATTAAATCATTATTTCCCATCAACAAAAACTACAGATGGGGAACGATTATTATTGTTACTGCTACCAAAACAATTGGTGCCTTGCTGTGGGTCCAGACAGTAGACGGTAGCATGAAAATGCACAATTGCAGCAGTTTCCGTCACTAGATGGCAGTAAAACATTGAAGAGTTTTACTGCCATCTAGTGACTTTTTGATCTCACTATATGGTTCATTATGAAAATGCACAATTGCAGCTTCACTAGATGGCAGTAAAACTCTCACTAATTTAAAAAATACTCAGAGCGTGTTTTGAATACATATAAGTAATAGAGTTTTTGATTGTTGTCCTGAAAATTGTCAGATTTTGAGTTGTGTCATTGCAGAAGTCCATCGAATTGTTTACAGTGAGATCAGAAAGTCGAAAATAGTTGGCAGCATATTTTCTAAAAATAGGGAAAATAATTCACGTAATATGTTGGCTGCTTAGATCAGTACAGTACATAAGAATTTTGTCTATTTTGATGTCTTGTGGTTTTTTGAGGTTTTAAAGATAGTTTTTAAAGCAAGTAATGTCAAAAATGACTAGACGTCAAAATAAATAAAATGCACATGCACTGCACTGAAAAAATTTCAAATTACTTAAATTGTTATAGGGATTTTCAGAGTTTTACTGCCATCTAGTGACACTGCAGTCAGTGACTATACAGTCGGATCAGAAAGTCGAAAATAGTTGGCGGCACATTTTCTGAAAATAGGGATAATAATTCACATAATATGTTGGCTGCTTGGATCAGTGCAGTACATAAGAATTTTGTCTATTTTGATGTCTTGTGGTTTTCGAGGTTTTAAAGATTGTTTTTAAAGCAAATAATGTCAAAAATGACAAGAAGCCGAAATAAATAAAATGCACATGCACTGCACTGAAAAAATATCAAATTACTTAAATTCTTATAGGGATTTTCAGAAAATGTGCTGCCAACCATTTTCGACTTTCTGATCTGACTGTATAGCATGGTGCAAAGATTACATGGTGTGCCTATAACTTCCGTACCACGCCCCTTTTGAATATTTTTGCTGCAGCAATTACCAACTATGAAAAATGAAACTATAAAAATCAACACTAACGAAAATAAATTGCAAAACACGTTAAAATTCGATTTCGCCATAAAAACACGATAAAACATTTAGTTTATTACACAATGATATATTAAAATATCACGAGCATTAAAGTTTTTTTTGTTATCTAAAGCAATTAGGTTGGTAAGAAAATTAATAAATGTGGTTTTAGATGTTTAATTTGCTATTTGCACACTAAATAATACGAAAAAATATGATAAAATGTAAATAAAGTACATGCGACAGACATTTAAATTAATTATATCGACTTTTTTTTAGCTTAGCAAGTAGTTTTACAAGGTTGCATCACTGAGCGTCGGCCAAATGAGAGAGGGGAAGATTTTAGAGAGAAAACGCAGCCGTCTAAGCACACCATGTAATCTTTGCACCATGCTGTATAGTCACTGACTGCAGCGTCACTAGATGGCAGTAAAACATTTCAGAATTTTACTGCCATCTAGTGACGCTGCAATTGTGCATTTTCATAATGTAAACACTTTGATGGCCTTCTGCAATGACACAACTCAAAATCTGACAATTTTCAGGACAACAATCAAAAACTCTATTACTTATATGTACTCAAAACACGCTCTAATGAGTATTTTTAAAATTAGTGATGCGTAGTTGCTACACATAAAAGTAAACACTATTACCTAACAAAAATATGAAATTGTGAGTTTGCCAGTATTTCAGAGGACCATCGACTTACGATTTACCTAATGACATTCTGTGGACACGGAATTTCGTAACGGTCCCCGAGGAATTTATCCAACAGAAACATGCACCCCTTTTCGATGAGAAAATCGTCGACCGTCTCCACTTCGGCCGTCATTTCCCCGACCACCCAGGCCATCAAAATCGTGGGATCGCTGTCTATAACGTAAAATCCGTTGATGTCTTCCAGCCACGATCTCCCATTCTAAAAAAACGGCACATCAAAACGATTCGGGATCGCATTTTCGCACTCACCTTTATCGGCCCGACAGGAAACTGATTCAAAATGTTCATCCTGTCGTCCTCGGTCCACAGGAAACAGAACGACGTCTCCTCCTCGTTCCACCACCTGTGCGGAAACTTGAGCATGATCTTGTTGACCGTCCCGAACCCCAGACCCTCGATGGCGTTGATCTTGTAGAAGGGCAGCTCCGGCACGAACATCGTCGTGAACTGGTCCTTGAGCACGCCCAGGGACGCGGTGAAAATGACGTGGTCCGCGTTGTACGTGGACCCGTCGTGGCACCTGATCATGGCCTCCGTGGAATAGTTGTCGTTCCACACGATCGTTTTCACAGCCTTGTTCAGTATGATCTTGTCGTCGATGGGGCTCGTCTTACAGTTTTCCGGGTACTTTTGCTGCAAATTTGATTAAACAATTTTTATTTCTTTTCGGGTGTGTAACGAACCATGAGTATATCGAGGAACAGTTTGAAGCCCTTGTCTTTCCAATTGAGCAAGGGGTCGCCCTCGCAGTCCTTGTACTGCAGGATGCCGGACGCCGACTCGTCGAACCAACTCGGCGGAGCGTCGTAGCACAAGATGAGTTTGTGGAACCAGTGGATGAACATGTTCGCTATCTCCAAGTACTTTTTGTTGCTACCGTATTCCTTTTTGATTAATTCAATGTATCTGTAAACAAATTTTGTTTGTTTTTTCATAAAAACAAAAGCATCTCGGAAATTATAAACAACATTGTGTTACGAATGAAAGTGATAAATCAAACGAGTTTGAGCAATATTCTTGCTAAAGTGTGAAAGAAATTAGCTGAGATACAACAGAAATTAGCCGAGCCACAACAGAAATCAGCCGAGCCACAAATGCATACAACAGAAGGAGATTTTAGGAAAACAAAAGGTACTCAATATTCTTAACCTTAATAATTATGCAAAAAATATCACATGAACCGTACGCATCTATAATATGCAAGTTATAATTCCGTAGCATGGTAGTTCAGGCGCACACCCAGGGGGGTGGTTATCGAGCTTGAGCCCCCCCCCCCCAAGAGATTTATATACCGAATGTTAAGCCACAACAAAATAGTGCTTTTAGGAATCTCATTTAACGTCATATTCACGATTTTCAGTTTACACACGTTTCTGCGAGTTATTATATGTGTGAGCCCCTCCCAAGCCAAACTTCTGGGTGCGCGCCTGTGGTAGTTAAGCTTTTGAAAATTGTACGCTGGTTAATAATGACTTAATTCCCTTGACACGTTCGCTGCCACCGACGCACCGGTGCGTCCGCCTTTATACTTGCGTAAATGCAATCCCAATTGTGGTGGCAGCGAACGTGTTAATTAAAATCCACAATTACAAATCACCGTAAAAACCAAACGGCGAACATTACTGTAACTCACTTTTTAATGAAATAATCCCCAAACGACCCCTTCCTATACTGCATCTCGAACTCGTACGTTATACTAGCGGCCACACCGAACAGCGCGTCCGTAATATCCTTGCTGACGACGTTGCCAGTCGAATCATAGAACGTGTTGTCCTTGTAAGTGCACCTCGACGATTCCAAGACGTTTAGTTTACTCACGTACTCGTAGACCACGTTGTTGGTCTCCCCGTGGCACCACTGCGCTCCCAGATCGACGGCGCTCTTGCCGAACGGGATGCTGTTGATCCGGCCCCCGATGCGGCTCTCGGCCTCCAGGATCTTGATGTCGTTGAAGCCGTTCTCCAGCAGCTTCATGGCGACCGCTATGCCCGCGGCGCCGGCCCCCACCACCACGATCCTGGGATGCCTCATCATGTTGCTGATCAGGCCCTTCTGCAAGTTTAGGTAGACGTGGTAGTTTTGCAAGTTGCACATGGTGTTTGAGCGGGTGAATTTTGATAGTTAAGTGATGACTACCTTAATTTCAATTAGTGATTGGGGGACACGTTGTCACGGCGAATTTGGAGTGTTGTTTATTGGAAAATGGGAACATAACCTATATAATTTTTATATCAAATAATTTCGGTGGATTAACCTTTGATCATATAAACATATACAGAGTGGGCCAGAAAAAAACGGTACAAGTAGTTTTATATTGTAATTAATATTTTTATAATAATTTACGGTACAAGTAATGTTATGAAGGTTTTTACATTACGAGAGAAAAGTAAAAAATAAAAATAAGTCTGATCAGCAAATGCAAAGTTTTAATAATAATAACATTTCCTGGTGCTTAAGAAATGTCATTATTCCACTAAAAAAAATCCATAAAGCAAACGATTCTATTATACAGTGGTTTCAGAGCTCCGGGAAGGGTCAATCACGTGCTTATTTTTAAAAATTTCGAAAAATGTTTTATACAAAAGTTGTGTATAATAGTGAGCTGCACGCCCTAAAAATATTTAAATTTATACAGGGTGTCTCATAACAAAGTTACAGACCAAACTTGTGTTTTTTTAAATGGAACACCCTGTATTTTTTGTCATTTTTGAATTATATGGAGCAAATAAAGGTGAGTTACTTTAATACTCCCTATACTTATTGTTTGCCGTTTTCGAAATATTTGAAGATTTGTCGAAATGCATGGTCTGGGTGAAATTTTATTTTTGCCCCAGTGATTGACGTTGAACGATTAAAACCATTTCTATTATTTGGTTGAAGGTTCGAACTATAGAACCAACCATGATTTCATACAAAAAATTATACGGGGTGATAAAAAAAATGCGGTAAAAAAAACCGAACTTATAAAGTTAAATAACTTCGTTTTTTCAAATGGCACACCCTGTATTTAGTAACGTATTCTTAAGTAGAATCCAATTATCTTTCAGATTGTATAAGGGTTCCCTGTTCCTAATCTCAATAGTTTTCTTGTATTCGGCGATTATCATATCAGGAATAATTATTATAATCTGAAAGATAATTGGATTCTACTTGAGAATACGTTACTAAATACAGGGTGTGCCATTTGAAAAAACGAAGTTATTCAACTTTATAAGTTGGGTTTTTCTACCGCATTTTTTTATCACCCTTTATAATTTTTTGTATGAAATCATGGTTGGCTCTATAGTTCGAACCTTCAATCAAATAATAGAAATGATTTTAATCGTTCAATGTCAATCACTGGGGCAAAAATAAAATTTCACCCAGACCTTGCATTTCAACAAATCTTCAAATATTTCGAAAACGGCAAACAATAGGTATAGGGAGTATTGATGTAACTCACCTTTATTTGCTCCATATAATTCAAAAATGACAAAAAATACAGGGTGTTCCATTAAAAAAAAACACAAGTTTGGTCTGTAACTTTGTTATGAGACACCCTGTATAAATTTAAATATTTTTAGAGCGTGCAGCTCACTATTATACACAACTTTTGTATAAAACATTTTTCGAAATTTTGAAAAATAAGCACGTGATTGACCGATCCCAGAGCTCTGAAACACCCTGTATAATCGTTATTAATGCAATTAAAACGTTGCAGTGGACAAATTCAATTCAATTCAATTCAAAATTTTAAGAAAAAGTTATATTAGAAATGAATGATAAATAAATCTCTATTAAATGTTTAATGTTAAAGTTAAAGTGTTTTATTCAAATCTCTATTAGTTAGAAGTATTAATTCAATAGCATAATGACTTACATTAAATCAATTTGAGACAACCTCACTTGTTGCAGATGAATTAAATAAATTCAATAAAGACGAAATGTAACTGAAGAAATGTTTTTCGTATTTTTACTGGATTATAAACTAGAATCAATTTTAAATGAATTTGTAAAGTTTCGAGTGTGTGGAAATTGTTTTTATATTCTTGAATAACTTTTTCACTTATCTCTTGGTGAAACATTTTAAAAATAATATCATCATAAATCAAAATTAACACAAATTTGTGAAACGAAAAAGTTTAAATATAGTTGTTGCGAACAAAGTCTAGGTGGCGCTACGTATCGAATTATTTCTCGCGCATTATTTAATTGCGCTTAGTTCGCATAAATGTTGGATATTGTTCAGAGCCTAAAGTTGGATGGCTGACTGGTGCTGTTGTCATCAGTCTGTTAATATATATGAAATAAATTGTATTTAAAATTTACATCAACGCAAACAGCGTGAGGTTGTATGTCTTGAAATGCACTTTCGATGGATTTCTCCAGTCGTCGCGAACAAATTCCCTTCGTTATCGTTCAGTCATTGTTTGGTCGACTGGCTGTCACACGGTTAACCTATAAATCGATAATCATGACAGAAGTATCGTTTACTTCGAAAGCTTATTGCAAAATAATACTGCACGCGGCCAAGTATCCGTACTGCGCCGTGAACGGAGTGTTGCTGGCGAAAGCCCCCGCCGCGAAGGGCAAGGAGATCGAATTCGTCGACGCGGTGCCCCTCTTTCACATCGCCCTTAACCTCACTCCCATGGCAGAAATTGCCCTTACACAGGTACGTAATTGGATTAACGTTAATTAATTGATAACGACAACAATATTCGCTCGTAGATTGATCACGCGGTCTCGCAGTCCGGTCTGGTTATAGCCGGATATTACACGGCGCACGAGAATTTTAAAGAGAACTCGACAGAGAAGGCGCTGCATAAGATATCGGAGAAGGTCGCTGAAAATTACGCGAACGCCTGCCTCGTTGTGGTAAGTCTATGATAATGCCACAAGTCAAAAATAAATATTTCTCTTTGGATTAATACGTTGGAGAATAAAAATTAATCAATTAATGCTTTAGTACAAAATTTAATCATCAATTAAATTTAAATGACTTATAATACCGGTCCTGGATATAAAAAAATCCAACAATTCACAATTCAACAAATTTAATTGACAGTTAACGTGTTAATCTGTTTATCATATAGTAGCCATGATTCTTGTAATAACCCTTTATTTTAGGTGGATAACAGTAATTTAAGTTTACACCTAGACAATCTAGCGATAAAAGTGGCCCAATGCAGCGATGGGAAATACAGGCCGGTCGACATCCAGAGGGTCTCCCTGTCGCCGAACAATTCGCTGGACATTTGCACGGCTTTAATAAACAACAGGGCGTACGACGAGCTAATAGATTTCGACAACCATCTGGACGACATCTCCCTGGACTGGTTGAACCACGGTCTGAACGAGCGGATCGAAATGTACTCCAGGGACTGAAGCGGGTTCGTCCATTTAATGAATCTTTTTTATACAAAACTCATTGTAATGGGATTAAATTATTTAGACGCATTTTATTGTTGTTGGTGAAAAAAAATAATAATAATAAATTCGTACCATTTTAAAGTGTTTCTTTTATTATCTTTCAAGTAAGTAGTGTATTCGCGCAAGCGTGAAATGATTATTATTGATTATTTTTCAGTGTGTTATTTTAACCACTTCGCGCCCATGCTGCTTGATTGGGTTATAGCATAATCCTATTTTTTGTTGTTACGATTTTCTACGAAATATTATTCCACTGTCACATTCCACTGTCACAAAAAAATATGAAAAATATTCCATAGATGGCGCTGTAGGTTTTTTTTTAGTAAAATATATTTGTTTCCTTTCTTTTTGCTTGTTGCCACAGTGGCAACCTGGGCGTGAAAAAAAATTGCCTGCAAATTTGCTTCTGTCGAAGTTGGAGCTGCTATTTTTTGATATTTAGGTGGTAAGAATTTTGTTGTTAACAGGAAGTCTAGGAAAAATATTCAACTGTTATTTTTTGACATTTAGGTGGTAAAAACTTTATTGTCAACAAAAATATTCAACTGTTAGTTTTTTGACGTTTAGGTGATAAAAACTTGTAAACAAAAAACAATACTTACCGAATAAAACAACATCTTAAAGCAATAATATTTTATTTTCGAGTATCCAAATAATACACGCTAGGTCACAAATAAATAAGGTCACTTCTAAATCCTAATAACATGTGCGCGATGCATTTTTAAAATATCGAAAATATCGTGTATATATCCCGCGATAAAGAAATACGTTCTTCGTTTTCGTCGTGTCTCTCTCTCTCTCGACAATAAAATATCTAACAAGCGTCAACATTTCATTTGATTTTTTTTTTATAAACTATATATTTATCTTTAATATTACACTACTCTCTTAACCCCTTTTTTTTCTTCGATAAATTGTACTTTTTTTTTAAATTATCCGCCATATAAAATCTTTACAATTGTAGGTACTTTATTTACAGGTGAACTATTTTGTACATTTTTGAAAATGATCGTTGTTGAAGTCATTGATGGATTTTCCAATTTTTTCTAAAAGTAACATTTGAGAAAATAATAAATAAGTACAGAATATTAAACATAACAAATTTTTTGGAGTTTTAATTATTAAAAATTGATGGATTTTTTAATTTTGTTATAAAGTAATATTTGAGAATTTATAAATGGGTTATACCGTGTGTTCGATAAAAAACGCCCAATGCCATAACTCTGTTATTTATTGACCGATTTGAATGAACTAAAAAATAAAGTCAATGGCTGTTTAAATGCTATAAAATGACGGTAATTATATATTTTTTCAAAATCAACTTCATTGCCAAATGATAGTCGACTTTTAATTTTTAAATGGCTGCATATACTTTTCTAATTTTATATTTTTAGACATTGTTTTTGTGAATCCAATTATGCCCGTTACGTTGGTTTTAAGTTAATATTTATGCCAGAAAAAGATAATAATAAATCTTGTTCACGTGATTTTTTTTGGTAATAAATGCAGTGTGCCTTGAAAAAAATTCGAATCGACAAATGTCATTTATTGTTTAAGTCATGTCAACCGTTTGTTATTAGTGTGTGTTTCAGGCATAATCATGAACAATAGCGAAGTTACAAATTTATTTTCTATGTAATAGAAATCGAAGAGCTGCGGCACGAATTTATCATCTACGGTTTCCAGAGCGGCGAATATCCGAACCTGAATTTAGAAGGTAAGAAGGAAATCTGAGATGATTTGGAGTCTTTAAAAAGTCGAAGAGAGTGAATCAGAATTTCGTGGACTTGCAGAGTTCGACGTTCTACTTAGTGTTTACAATAAGCACAGAACATTTAAATCGCTTATTGAGCTGTAACAGGTATTTATTTATTGGGTCCTTATTATTCATGTTTGACATAACCTTACAACAAATGACATTTGTCACATTTTTTCCAAGGCACGTTAATCATAATTTTTGAAAAATATAATTTTAAATGGAAGATTTATTTTAATTTTTTTTGGCCAAAATATTAAACGAAAAACAACATATTGGGCATTATTGGATTCAGAAAAATAATGTCGAATGTAAAAAAATTAAAACAGTATATGCTGCCATTTAAAAATTTTAAGTTGGCCATCATTTGACAATGAAGTTATTATTGAAAAAAATCAATATTGATGATTTTTTTATAGTATTTAAACCATCATTGACTTTGGTTTTTACTTCATTCATATCGGTCAACAAATAACAGAGTTGGGGTGTTGAGAGTTTTCTATCGAACACACGGTAGATACAGAATATAACACATTTTTTGGACTTTTAATTGTTGAAAATGATTGTCGTAATTGATGGATTTTGCAATTTTGTTGTAAAGTAATGTTTGAAATTGGTTATCGAGACAGAAAATAACAATTTTTTTGGACTTTTGAAAGCTTGTATGTTACGGATCTTAACGAGGGGTAGCAAATTTGGTTCTATGATTGACATGAGCACAAGAATCATTTTTTATACCTAATTAAAAAAATAATTTTTCGATACGGATTAACATGTTGTAATGGGAGCAACCGTCCGCTTGCTTGTTAGAATAAAATTATTATTTACAACCAGAGTTGAAAAAATTGAAAACGGATTTTTTCACAAACTTTAAGCTTTCAAAATTTATCCAAAATCCATTCCACTTCAAGATTTTATGCCAATTTGAATGGAATTAAAATAAAATTATTATTTACAACCAGAGCTGAAAAAATTGAAAAAGAGATTTTTTCACAAATTTTAAGTTTTACAAAATTTACCCAAAATCCATTCCATGCGAATTTAAAAATAGAATTAGAATAAAATTATTATTTACAACTACAGCTGCGAGAATTGAAAACGCATTTAATAAGTAAAAAATATTCTTTAATAAAGATGATCCTATTTTCCGGCAAGTGCAATAATTTATAATTTCAACCTTCAAATAATCGATAAATATTCACAACCAAGGATTATTATTACTATAAGTGAGCGCGCGGAAATCATTATTGCTTTAATTTCAGTCGCAAATTATAAATTATTGCCAGGCCGGAGGGACTAAAAAATTTTCATCAACATTTTCGTTTGTACATATAAATATCACTACATTAAAATATTTCCTTTGGACAAATAATCGTGGCAATTTGATTGTTTAAATGAGCAAGAAGTCTACACTATGATATGATACAAATTGTACAATAACCGTCCTTAACGAAATTCGACGATTTTTCTCCTCCTTATTCTTCGAGTACATATCGGTGCTTGTGATAAGAGAGTGAATAATAACGTTTTAGGATACGACCTGAAGTTAGGAACATATGTGTTGAATCGTTTGGGGTGCGTTCGGTTATATATTGCGATTGCGGGTATGTCCATATAAAAATGCATGTTACAGATAAAAAATGGTGATGTGGCCATCATGTTACTTTCTCCGACTTGATGGTATCATTTATATTTACGTTTTCATGGTTCATTTTCAATTTAAATCATATTTTAAATGTACATCGAGCGTTGCGTAAACTTGGATGAAACTGACGTTTAAAACGTCAAAATTATGAAACGGAAAAAATATACTTCAAATTCAAAAACTCGGTTTACTCAAAAACTAACAAGATTTCGAAAAAAACTTATTCTTTAGAAGTTGTTCATTTTGCTATTCTCTACAATTATTATTCATGCAAATTTGCTGTAACTATCATCGTTTCATAATTATAAACCAAAAGTTAAAAAAAATTAATAAATTTTTTTCTCGAATAGCAATGATTTTATGAAAAATATTTTCAAGCAAAAGATGTTCATTTCTTTGTTGTCTTCAATGTTTGTTTAAATGTTTTTGTGATATTTTTCATATTTAAGAAAATATTGGCAAAAAACAAAAAACAGTTAAGGTAAACACCCACTTCCGGTGTACGAAATTTTACCAAAAGCTTTTCAGTTCTTCAGATTATCAAATAAGACGTATGTTGAAAGTTTCATATCAATTGCTCAATTAGTTTTTGAGATACAGCGCACACAGACAGACACACACACACACACACACACACACACACACACACACAGACAGACAGACACACACACACACAGACACAAATTTTTTTTTTCCAGAAATTGTTGAAATGGCATCTAGGGACCCCAAAACGGATATTTCCGTAAAAAATTTTTTTGAAAAAAAAATCACGATCACAATACTTTCTCGTACTTCGTAACGGAGAAAGTAAAAAATGTTTCGTTGAGGGCGATGTGAAGTATTTGATCCAATTTTTTTTTTTAATTGTATAAATGTGCTTTATTATTGTTTTGTTATTTATCCATTCTCATTTTTCGGAGCACGGGGTACCGTTTAAAGGCCTGAAAAAGTATAAAAACTGCGAATGTAATAATAAAACAAAAACCCACACACGAAAAATCAATTGATAACTTCGTTCCCTAAGAAACGAATTGGATGGGTGTTCTGATGTCAGTTACTATACCTTTTTTTTATTAGAAATTTAGTAAATACAAAAATGGTGGAGGATTCGTGGCTGAAATTTCCAATCGGTCACCGATAGTTAATCAAAACATATTTTTGCATTAGGCTCTCATTAAGCACTTGGTGAAACATTGTAATAATAATAAATCTGCAAGTAAACATATTCTATGTTTTGACACCTTTAAGCTTTAAGTTAAACATTAAAAAAAAAACCACTAACGATTCGTGGACAAGCGAAACGTCACACTTTTATACGATCCACGTTTCACGCCACGAGCCGCCGCTAATATTTTTCCACTAGATCCCTATTTTAATAACACTAGAGCCTCTCGATTAATCGCATCGTATAAAAAATTCTTTAAGTAACTGGAACGGATCGTTACTGTTACGGCTCGGATTATTTATTTACATATTTTTTTTTTCTTTAACGAGATCAAAAACATAAAATGCATTTTCATATGCCCACGGAATCACCCTTCAACACATATTTTTTTTCTTTCTTTCGTTCACTCGAGCGCTCCACGTTTTTTACCCTTGTTGTGCAGCAGTAGCGGCGTAATACTTAAAATGGTGGAGGGATTTTGCTTATTTTTTTTCTTTTGCTTGTTTTGTTTTCGAAGCGGTACACTGTTACATTTTTTTTTTTAATGTACAGAAAGCGTTATCAGTGGATTGATAAAGCGATGCGTTTCGTTTCGTTATGTGACGTCGTATCCGAGTGGCGAGGGCTATGACCCCGCCACTTCCTTCAGGGGCATGTTCCTCGCGACCGTCGTCCTCCTCCTGATCGGAGACACCGGGGGGGTCGATTGGGGTGTCACGGGGGCGGTGAGGGGGCCGGTGCTCATGCCCGCCGCGAAGAGGTCGACCCTCGAGGATGAACGTGACGGCGGTGCTGAACCTGCAAGTGAAACGTGTTCGTTAGCTTGTGTGCGTCGTTGCTATGGCGACGGTAACCATGGAGACCGAATTAAAATGTTTTCAAACGAATTGCTATTTTTTTTTAATTCTTAGTTTTCGAGAACACAAGATAAAAATTAAAAAAAAAATAGTTTTCGTTAAAATACAGTTGCAAAAAACTTAAAAACAATTGAGAAACGATTGCTCTTTTAAAATAAGTGTATTTTTCGAAAATACATTTTTTATAGAAAAAGTTACGAATTTTTTAATATTCTTATTTTTTTGATGAGTGAAAAAAAATTCTCGTGTAGATCAAATTTTTACTTTTCGAGATGTGACACAGTTCGAGATAAAAAATTGAAAAAAAAAATGTTACAATTGCAAAAAACTTTAAAAAAATATTGAGAAACGATTGCTCTTTTAAAATACCTAAGTGTATTTGATGAAGATTTTCTATAGAAAAATCTACGAATTTTGAATATTTTTGTTTTTTCGATGAAAAAAAAAAAAAAAAAAAAAAAAAAAATTTCTCGTCTAGATAAAATTATTTCAAACTTAAAAAGCAATTGAGAATAGGTTATTCTTTGGAAATTAGTTTTGATTTTAAGAATGCACCGATTTTTAAAAGAATAACTAATTTTTCAAATTTTTACTTTTCGAGATGTGACACAGTTGGAGATAAAAAATTGAAAAAAAAAGTTACAGTTGCAAAAAACTTAAAAATCAATTGAGAAACGTTTTTTTTTTTAATAAGTGTATTTTATGAAGATTTTCTATCGAAAAATCTACAAATTTTGAATATTTTTGTTTTTTCGATGAAAAAAAAAAATTAAAAAAAATATTTCTCGTGTAGATAAAATTATTTCAAACTTAAAAAGCAATTGCGAATAGGTTATTCTTTAGAAATCAGTTTTGATTTAAAAAATGCAACGATTTTTAAAAGAATTACTAATTTTTGAAACTTTTTTACTTTTCGACACAGTTGGAGATAAAAAATTGAAAAAAAAATGTTACAGTTGCAAAAAACTTAAAAATCAATTGAGAAACGGTTTTTTTTTAAATAAGTGTATTTTATGAAGATTTTCTATAGAAAAATCTACGAATTTTGAATATTTTTGTTTTTTCGATGAAAAAAAAAAATAAAAAAAAACATTTCTCATGTAGATAAAATTATTTCAAACTTAAAAAGCAATTGCTAATAGATTATTCTTTAGAAATTAGTTTTGATTTAAAAAATGCTCCGATTTTTAAAAGAATTACTAATTTTTAAAATTTTTACTTTTCGAGATGTGACACAGTTGGAGATAAAAAATTGAAAAAAAAATGTTACACTTGCAAAAAACTTAAAAAAACAATTGAGAAACGATTGCTCTTTTAAAATACCTAAGTGTATTTGATGAAGATTTTCTATAGAAAAAGCTATGAATTTTTGAATATTTTTGTTTTCTTGATGAAAAAAATGAAAAAAAATATTTCTCGTGTAGATAAAATTATTCCAAACTTAAAAAGCAATTGAGAATAGGTTATTCTTTGGAAATTAGTTTTGATTTAAAAAATGCACCGAATTTTAAAACAATTACTAATTTTTCAAATTTTTACTTTTGGAGATAAAAAATTGAAAAAAAAATGTTACAATTGCAAAAAACTTAAAAAACAATTGAGAAATAATTCCTCTTTTAAAATAAGTGTATTTAATGAAGATTTTCTATAGAAAAAGCTACGAATTTTTAAATATTTTTGTTTTCTTGATGAAAAAAAAAATGATAAAAAAATATACATTTCTCGTATAGATAAAATTATTTCAAACTTAAAAAGCAATTGATAAAAGGTTATTATTTAAAAATAAGTTTAGGATTTAAAAATACACCGACTTTCAAAAGAATTACGATTTTTTTTCTTCAAATTTTTAGTTTTCGAAATGTGGCACAGTTGGAGATAAAAAATTCAAAAAAATAATTCCCGTAAAGATACAATTGCAAAAAACTTAAAAAATAGTTGAGAAACGATTGCTCTTTTAAAGTAAGCGTATTTTTTTAAAATACTTTTTCTGTAGAAATATTGAATATTTTTGTTTTCTTGATGAAAAAAATGAAAAAAAAAATATTTCTCGTGTAAATAAAATTATTTCAAACTTAAAAAGCAATTAATAAAAGGTTATTCTTTGAAAATAAGTTTCAGTTTTAAAAATTCATCAACTTTCAAAAAAATTACGAATTTTTAAATTCTTAGTTTTCGGGATGTGGCACAGTTGTGGCACAGATATAAATTAGATAAAAAATTGTTCCCGTAAAAATAAAATTATAAAAAAACCTAAAAACAATTGTGCAATGACATTTCTTCCAAAATAAGTGCAATTTTCAAAAATACGCGAATTAAAACAAGAGTTAGGAATTTTTTAATATTTTTGTTCTTGTCGTGTCGAACATTTCAGTGAAAGAAAACAAACAAAAATATTTCTCGTGAAGATAAAATTATATAAAACTTATAAACAATTCAGAAAAGGTTATTCTTTATAAATTAACCTAGGCTTTAAAAATTCACCAATTTTCAAAAGAATTACGATTTTTTTAAAATTAAAAATTCTCTTGAACATAAAAATTTCAAAAAAATAGTTTTCGTAAAAATACAATTGCAAAAAACTTAAAAAACAATTGGGAAACGATTGCTCTTTTAAAATAAGCGTATTTTTTTTAAATACTTTTTCTGTAAAAAAATACGAATTTTTGAATATTTTTGTTTTTTTGGTGAAAAAAATGGAAAAAAATATTTCTCGTGTAAATGTGAAAAAAGACACGAATTTTTGAAAAATTTTGTACTGTTCGTATTTTTTGAAAATACTTTTTCTACAGAAAAAGATACGAATTTTTGAAATTTTTTGGAACAATTGAATGAAAAAAGGAAAGAAAATATTTCTCGTGTAAATAAAATTATTTAAAACCTAAAAACCAATTGAGAAAGGGTTGTTTCTTAAAAATAAGTTTCAGATTTAAAAATACAACGACTTTCAAAAGAATTGCGATTTTTTTTTCAAATTCTTAGTTTTCGAAATGTGGCAGAGTTGGAGATAAAAATTAAAAAAAAATAGTTCCCGTAAAGATACAATTGCAAAAAACTTAAAAACAATCGGGAACGATTGCTCTTTCGAAAAAAGCGTATTTTTTGAAAATATTTTTTCCATAGAAAAAACTACGAATTTTTGAAAATTTTTGGAACAACTGAGAGAAAAAAAGGAAAAAGTATTTCTTGTGTAAATAAAATTATTTCAAACCTAAAAAACAATTGAGAAAAGGTTACTCTTTCAAAATAACTTTTTAATTCTTAGTTGTCGAGATATGGCACAGTTGTTAAAAAAAAAAAAAAAAATTCTCGTAAAGATAAAATTACAAAAAAACCTCAAAACAATTGCGCAATCACATTTCTTACAAAATAAGTGCAGTTTTCAAAAATAAAAATGTCACAATTGTTTTTTAGTCAACTTTAAGAACGCGAAATTTCAGAAATTGACTCTTTTCGGTTCAAATGGAATTATTTCAAAATCTAGAGATGGGGCGTTTTAGGATTTTTACGCCATCTTGAAGATTGATCTATTTTAAGTAAATTCTGAAAATTTTAAAGTGGCAACAATTGTTTTTCAATTTTTTTCCTCAACTTGAAAAAACGCGAAATTTTAAAAATTGACTCTGTTCGGTTTAAATGGAATTATTTCAAAATCTAGAGATGGGGCGTTTCGGGATTTTTACGCCATCTTGAAGATTGATCTATTTTAAGTAAATTTTGAAAGTTTTAAAGTCGCAACAATTGTTTTTCAATTTTTTTCCTCAACTTGAAAAACGCGAAATTTTAAAAATTGACCCTTTTCTTCACCTGTTTTTAAATTGCACTCAATTTTCGACAGTTAGAATCATCAAAATCAGAGTTGCAGTTGTGCATTTTCAAAAATCAAAGTTACAAATTTGAAATCTAGGAACTTTAAAAAAAGTGCGATTTTTACATTTTATGTTAATTTCACGAAAAAATTGAAGCTTGAAACTTTATAAATCTACTTAAAACCGATTCTAATTTAAGATTCCAAAAGAATTTCAAAACATTCCATCACCACATTTTGAAATAATCGCAAGAGACCACAACTTTGACAAATTCTGAAGTTGCGAATTTCTCAAGCGCTAAAAAAATTTTAAAACAATCGCCACAAACTTGAAACTTTACAAATTTATTTAAAACCGATTCTAATTTATAATTCCAAAATAATTTCAAAACATTGCATCACCAGATTTTGAAATAATCGCACGAGACCACAACTTTGACAGATTTTGAAGTTGCGAATTTCTCAAGCGCTAAAAAAATCTTAAAACCATCGCCACAAACTTGAAACTTTATAAAGTTACTTTAAACCGATTCTAATTTAAAATTCAAAAAGAATTTCCAAACATTCCATCACCATATTTCGAAATAATCGCATGAGACCACAACTTTGACAAATTGGGAATTTCTCAAACAGTAAAAAAAAAATATCTAAATTTGCAAAATTACTAATCACAATTCAATTAAAATTTACAATCTTGCGCAAACATTATTCAGGACCAAACCAACAAGAATTAATCCCCGAAGCTTACATTACTACACAATATTCAGTCCCTTCGGTTTCCATGGTGATTAGAATATGTTACATAAATAATTGTGTATACAGTATTACACACGGACTATGTTATATTGTAATTACAATACGTTACATCAATAGGTTTATAGTAGAAGTTAATGCAGTAATTAACGCCGAAGCCTAATCTTCACACAATTTAATAACAATTTAGCGGTGGAACCTGGAGCACATAATCCAGGAATTATTCAGTGCGGATTAACCACTGTGAAGTTTGATTTCCCCCCCAGTTCGTAATTAGTACTATTGATCAACTCGGTTCGGTTTGATTACACTATGAAAATCATTATTTTACCATTCGTGGATTTACATGCAAAATTTAAAATGTGTTAATATCGGCTCCCCTAATTATTTGACAGCATCGGTCTTTGTACATTATTTTTAAAGCGTTTTTTTGGTACCTTACTCAATGATTTCTGCAGAGTATTTACCGAGATATTTGCAAAAAAACGTTACTATTATTTTGAGTTAAAAAAACTGGTTTGCCATGAAATCATAATGGCCGATATTTAATTTTGTTCTAAAAAGTGACAATAGATGTCACATTACGATTTACAACCGGCCGTGTATTCTACACAAGAAAACGTATTTACAAGTTAATAATTTTACACAGGAACTATTTTAGAAGTGTACGTGATTTGTTCAGTGTTGAAATTACGGAGGAGGCAATATCCAGTACTGTTCAATGAGTATAAAAATAATGTAAGTAGACCGATATTATAACATAATTAAAGGAGACAATTGTAACACATTTTAAATTGTAATTTGCCTTCTCCGGAAATTCACGTACTGTTCATAAATAGTGCCTGAGTAAAACGTTTTAATCATAAATACTTTTTCTTATGTAGAATACACTGCCGATTGTAAATCGTAATGTGACATCTATTGTCACTTTTTAGAACAAAATTAAATATCCGCCATTATGATTTCATGGCAAACCTTTGTTGTTAATTCAAAATTTTTAAAGTTTTTTTTGCAAATATCTCAAACTATTGAGTAAGGTTCCAAATAATTCAGCTTAACCCTTTCGCTGCGGCGCGGCGGCGGCGTTAGGAAACGCTCCATGTCTGTGGTGCGGCTTTAGATTGGCTAGCAACGGCATCTAGCGGAATAAGAAAACGTATATATCTGTCAACAGTATGTTTATTGTTTGTGGAAAGTTAAAGAACTGGAAAGTAAGTTTTCGTGAAAAATGAAGAAACATGTTGACGCAAAAGCGTCTACGGCAGCGAAAGGGTAAGCAATGTAAGAGGACCGATGCTGTCAAATAATTAGGGGAGGCAATATTAACACATTTAAAATTTTATTTATAAATCCCTATGGCTCGCTTCGCAATTCAACATCCTGTTTAATAATTTCAGTGTATTTTACCATAAGTAATCAATTCAGTGTTTCAGCATTTTGTGGTTATTACGTTTTTCCATTTACACACCTTCATGAATCGTAAATCATAATTGCATTAGTGAAACGGACATTTTTTTTTTGTATCCATACATTAGTTTATTAGATTTATCGATTGTAGTTTTGCACTTTAACACACACATTGCACGTGGGTATAACTACTCGCATGTGAGGGTGTAATTAAATCCGTTATATCATTTAAACATGTGAATGGTGAAGGTAGTAATTTATACCGATGATGTCCGCCTATGTGGATCGATACGAAAATTATATATTCGTTATTTTTTTTTTTAATATAAAGTCACTGCTTTCATAATCTCATCATTAAATTTTTTTACAGCTTATTGTGTTGTTATCTACTTTTCAGCCCTAGAGGTTTTCAAGTTTATCATCATTTATTTATTTCATGCCCATAGCCCTGTGTGACGGTATGGCTCAGGCCTGTGTCAAAAAAAAAATCATGTGATTTCACAATTTTTTCAATCCATAGCACCAAAATGTATGTGTAGTTATCTTTTCAATCAATTCTACTTATCAGTCCTGGATTTTCCATGCTATCCACATTTGATTTTTCTACTTACTAGTAGAAATTAAAAAAAAATAAATTTGAGACAACTCTCCTTGTTGCAGACGCATTAAATATATCTAATAAATTCAATGAAGACAAAATACAGCCTGAATATTCAATACCATTAATAAAATTCAGGTATCCAAGTTTTCCAAAATTGACCTTGAAAATTAATGAACGCGTTATCAATCATAACCCTCGAGGTGGAGTTGCCCTTGAGGTGTCATCCACCGAATAGCTAAATCCAATTTTGTTGCAATTAATAATTCTAACAATGCATGTGTTCCGCATCAATGGACACATTCTTGAAATTATATTGAAACGTCTATTTTCCATGGAATTATTATATCGATTCATCGAATTCTCGTGGTACACTTGATGTTCTCCAATAATTACTTACCTAATGAGGGCTGTTTATTCAAATGTATTCATGCACACAGAAAAGGGTTTCAGTGAAACGGCAGAAGTGGAATTGATTGACCTAGGATGATTTTTTTTTTAACTTTTTGAACGAACAATTATTTCAAGTATTTTTTTTATTGTCCCAGGAATTATTATTGTGTATTTAAATGTTTTCTAATATTTTTCACGTTTAAAAAAATATTTTCAGTTCTTCACATTGGCGTAATTTTAAGTTTTTAAAGTAGGTAGTTTTTTGTATACAAACACACAGACACTCCTTACGAGTGAAAGAAAAATATAAAGACATCTGCAACACGCTTGAAATTTTCCAAATTTATTCAAAATACATTAATCTTGATAATCCTGCAAAAAACTCAAAATACGCCATCGCTAGTTTTCAAGATAATCGACCGAGAACAGCGCTTAAAATTTTTTAGGTTGAAATTTTTCCGAGCGAAAAAAAAAATATAAAGACAACTGCAACACACTTGAAATTTTTCAAATTTACTCAAAACACATTGATCTTCATAATTCTGCAAGAAACTCAAAATACGCCATCGCTAGTTTTCAAGATAATCGACCGAGAACAGCGCTTAAAATTTTTTAGGTTGAAATTTTTCCGAGCGAAAAAAAAATATAAAGACAACTGCAATACACTTGAAATTTTCCAAATTTATTCAAAATACATTGATCTTGATAATCCTGCAAAAAACTCAAAATACGCCATCGCTAGTTTTCAAGATAATCGACCGAGAACAGCGCTTAAAATTTTTTAGGTTGAAATTTTTCCGAGCGAAAAAAAAAATATAAAGACAACTGCAATACACTTGAAATTTTCCAAATTTATTCAAAATACATTGATCTTGATAATCCTGCAAAAAACTCAAAATACGCCATCGCTAGTTTTCAAGATAATCGACCGAGAACAGCGCTTAAAATTTTTTAGGTTGAAATTTTTCCGAGCGAAAAAAAAATATAAAGACAACTGCAACACACTTGAAATTTTTCAAATTTACTCAAAACACATTGATCTTCATAATTCTGCAAGAAACTCAAAATACGCCATCGCTAGTTTTCAAGATAATCGACCGAGAACAGCGCTTAAAATTTTTTTAGGTTGAAATTTTTCCGAGCGAAAAAAAAAAATATAAAGACAACTGCAACACACTTGAAATTTTCCAAATTTATTCAAAATACATTGATCTTGATAATTCTGCAAGAAACTCAAAATACGCCATCGCTAGTTTTCAAGATAATCGACCGAGAACAGCGTTTAAAATTTTTTTAGGTTGAAATTTTTCCGAGCGAAAAAAAAATATAAAGACAACTGCAACACACTTGAAATTTTTCAAATGTACTCAAAATACATTGATCTTGATAATTCTGCAAGAAACTCAAAATACGCCATCGCTAGTTTTCAAGATAATCGACCGAGAACAGCGCTTAAAAATTTTTAGGTTGAAATTTTTCCGAGCGAAAAAAAATATATAAAGACAACTGCAACACAATTGAAATTTTTCAAATTTACTCAAAACACATTGATCTTCATAATTCTGCAAGAAACTCAAAATACGCCATCGCTAGTTTTCAAGATAATCGACCGAGAACAGCGCTTAAAATTTTTTAGGTTGAAATTTTTCCGAGCGAAAAAAAAATATAAAGACAACTACAATACACTTGAAATTTTCCAAATTTATTCAAAATACATTGATCTTGATAATCCTGCAAAAAACTCAAAATACGCCATCGCTAGTTTTCAAGATAATCGACCGAGAACAGCGCTTAAAATTTTTTAGGTTGAAATTTTTCCGAGCGAAAAAAAAATATAAAGACAACTACAATACACTTGAAATTTTCCAAATTTATTCAAAATACATTGATCTTGATAATCCTGCAAAAAACTAAAAATACGCCATCGCTAGTTTTCAAGATAATCGACCGAGAACAGCGCTTAAAATTTTTTAGGTTGAAATTTTTCCGAGCGAAAAAAAAATATAAAGACAACTGCAATACACTTGAAATTTTCCAAATTTATTCAAAATACATTGATCTTGATAATTCTGCAAGAAACTCAAAATACGCCATCGCTAGTTTTCAAGATAATCGACCGAGAACAGCGCTTAAAATTTTTTAGGTTGAAATTTTTCCGAGCGAAAAAAAAAAATATAAAGACAACTACAATACACTTGAAATTTTCCAAATTTATTCAAAATACATTGATCTTGATAATCCTGCAAAAAACTCAAAATACGCCATCGCTAGTTTTCAAGATAATCGACCGAGAACAGCGCTTAAAATTTTTTAGGTTGAAATTTTTCCGAGCGAAAAAAAAATATAAAGACAACTGCAACACACTTGAAATTTTCCAAATTTATTCAAAATACATTGATCTTGATAATTCTGCAAGAAACTCAAAATACGCCATCGCTAGTTTTCAAGATAATCGACCGAGAACAGCGCTTAAAATTTTTTTAGGTTGAAATTTTTCCGAGCGAAAAAAAAATATAAAGACAACTACAATACACTTGAAATTTTCCAAATTTATTCAAAATACATTGATCTTGATAATCCTGCAAAAAACTCAAAATACGCCATCGCTAGTTTTCAAGATAATCGACCGAGAACAGCGCTTAAAATTTTTTAGGTTGAAATTTTTCCGAGCGAAAAAAAAATATAAAGACAACTGCAACACACTTGAAATTTTCCAAATTTATTCAAAATACATTGATCTTGATAATTCTGCAAGAAACTCAAAATACGCCATCGCTAGTTTTCAAGATAATCGACCGAGAACAGCGCTTAAAATTTTTTTAGGTTGAAATTTTTCCGAGCGAAAAAAAATATAAAAACAACTGCAACAAACTTGCAACTTTCCAAATTTACTCAAAACACATTGAGGTTTCATGTGAATAAATAAATATTTTTATTTTATCTTGTATATAATATATGACATAAAAAAAACTAGTTTAGAATATTCAATAATTTTAAAATTTCAAAACGTTTTTATTCATACTCACTGTCTCACTTAATACAAAATTACAAATTTAAAAATAAAATTAGATTATGTATAACAAACAGCCGTTATTGATATGTGCAGAATACATATTTCGGTGGTGATAGGTTACATATAAATCATGAACGATGTATTGACCAATGTGGCAGTGTAATGATGACTCTGTATTGACTTTGTACTCCTTCAGTTCTGGATAATGATGATGATGATGCTATTCATGATACCAAACACATCGATTGTAAACGGGTGGTGCTGCAGCTGCTTATGGAAGGATATCAGTACTTCATCAGTAAGCAAGAAACAACGTTTGTGCATTTTAAAAAATAAATGAAATACACGGTACAGGGTGACGCAAATTCAATTCTACGTGTGTTTAAAATGAATTTGTGTTACCACGTGTATGAAAAAAAAAGATGTTTAATGGCTCTTTTGGATGTTCTAACACAAATTAAATTCTGCATATGGAGGGTTGGATTTGTGTTGCCACGTACAGTGAGATCAGAAAGTCGAAAATAGTGTGCAGCACATTTTCTAAAAATCGCAATAATGATTCAAGTAAAATTGTATTGGCTGTCTGGAAATCTGCAATGGAGTGCAGCGTAAATTTTGTTAATTTTGACGTCTTGTTATTTTTGAAGGTTATTTTTTTGTGTTTTCATCTGTCGATTTTAACAGTTATTCATCACTTATTAATAATACATTTAAGATTCATAATTGAGCTGTTTTATTTTAATGCCAAAACTTCTAACTTCTGTAAGTTAGGTTATGTTTTAAGGGCTGCCAACTATTTTCGACTTTTTGATCTCACGGTACAGGGTGACACAAATTCAATTCAATTGAATTTGTGTTAGCGCGTATAAAAACATTTTGATGTTTAATGGCCCTTTTGGACGTCCCAACAAACTGCGATGGGCGTTTTTAGTTTCTTCTTCTTGTAGTGGAAGTCGGATGGAACCGCCCGAATCTTTATCATCGCCTCGCGAAAACTTTCGATGAGGCGATTTATCGTCGATTTGTTATCTGGAAATAATGTCAGCAGGTTTACGATCTCCGATGGGCGTTTGATGCGGATCTGATTTGCTGGTGGTGGTGCACTGGGTATCGAATAATGGTGTATTTGAAGTGAAATGGATTGATAAAATTCACACACACACTATAATATAAATTACTTTGTAATTGGTTCGATCGTTTAAACTTTAAATTTAGCAGGAGATTATCAGTAATTTCATTCACAGTTGGAAATTCCGTAAAAATGGTTCATAAGACAGCTCTGCTGGTAAGGTATGAGTTCTGTGGTTACGGCTATATCTTGTTGGCGCACAGCGGCAACGTAAACAAAACAACACACTGCGGTTGCCGTGGAAACGATCCGAATCCACAAACTCGCGTTATAAAAATCATTTGTTTGCGCACAGCGGTAACGTAAACAAAACTACACACTGCGGTTGCCGTGGAAACGGTCTGAATCAACAAACTCGCGTTATAAAAATCATAACTGTTTTGTTGGTTTATACCACGACGAACATCGATTGATTTATTTATTTATAAAACACAACAGTCTCAATGTTTACTGGCAAGGTTACAAATAATTTTCGGATCATTCCATGTGAACCGAACGTAAAATTGTTTTGGCGACTCGAAAAACATGTAAAAACAATTGTCATCAACTGGAAAATTTCCAAAAATACTCAAAATTGATTCATACAATCCATAGCCGAATAAGATGGTCAAAAGTGCCCCCAAAGCAAATCAATAATCGCGATGACTGGATGAAAGATAATTAAAAGTGCCGTCGATTGCTCGAAATTTCAGCCTCCTGAAGCAATTCGTTGTCGAGATATGACCGAAAACGTGAATTTTACGTTTTATTTTTTTTCTCCTTTTCTATGGCACGAATCAAGCTGAAACCACGTCTACCCAAAACAAAAAAAAATTACATCTCGCAGTATTTTTTTAAATTTTTTGGCGAAAAATTAAGTTACAGTTTTCAAAATTCATTTTTACGGTGAAGGTATTCGAGGACTGTCTCAGTTTTTTTTTTCTGTAAATGTGTTTTACCAGATTCTATAACATACATTTTTTTTCAGAATTTTAAACAGTGTAGAAGATAGTTAAAATAATTAAAAACCACTTTTACCACCTTAAAAATTTTAATTTCGCGCCAAAATTGTGATGAAAAAAAAGTTATTTTTGTGAAGTGTATCATTTCACAAAAATAACTTTTTTTATCACAATTTTGGCGCGAAATTCAAATTTGCAAGTTGGTAAAAGTGGTTTTTAATTATTTTAACCATCTTCCACACTGTTTAAAATTCTGAAAAAATGTATGTTATAGAATTTGGTAAAACACATTTACAGAAAAAAAAAACTGAGACAGTCCCTCGAATGCCTTCACTGCAAAAATGAATTTTGAAAACTTTTACTTCATTTTTTTATTTGAATTTGGCGCAAAAAAAAAATGAAAAAAAATATTGCGAGAAGAATTTTTTTTTCGTTTTGGGTAGACGTAGTTTCAGCTTGATTCGTGCCATAGAAAACGAGAAAAAAAATAAAACGTAAAATTCACGTTAGTTTAAAAAAAAACAATCATTTCACAAAATAACTTTTTTATCACAATTTTGGCGCGAAATTCAAATTTGCAAGTTGGTAAAAGTGGTTTTTAATTATTTTAACCATCTTCCACACTGTTTAAAATTCTGAAAAAAATGTATGTTATAGAATTCTGGTAAAACACATTTACAGAAAAAAAACTAAGACAGTCCTCGAATGCCTTCACTGCAAAAATGAATTTTGAAAACTTTAACTTAATTTTTCTATTTGAATTTGGCGCGAAAAAAATTGAAAAAAAATACTGCGAGAAGAATTTTTTTTTCGTTTTGGGTAGACGTAGTTTCAGCTTGATTCGTGCCATAGAAAACGAGAAAAAAATTAAAACGTAAAATTCACGTTTTTAGTCATATCTCGACAGGAGGCTGAAATTTCGAGCAATCAACGGCATTTTTCATTATCTTTCATCCAGTCATCGCGATTATTGATTTGCTTTGGGGGCACTTTTGACCATCTTATTCGACTATACCCTTTGGTGATAAAAAAAAAACATAAGAATGTAGAACTTAAGGCTTAAGATGACCCTTGAGGACTCTTGACAACCCGTAAGACACTGTTAACGGTTTTTGAAATGATTTTTTTCCGTTACGAAGTACGGGAAAATGTTGTGATCGTAATTTTTTTTTTCGCGGAAATATCCGTTTTGAGGAATTTTGAGGCTAATTCAAAGATTTCTGAAAAAAAAATGGTGTCCAAGTGCACGTGTGTCTGTGTGTCTGTGTGTACGTGTGTACGTGTGTACGTGTGTGTGTTATGTCTGTGTCTTGAGCTTCTGAAGCAAATTATTGGCTTGATTATTTTTTACACTTTTTATACTATACAGGGTATTTCGGAGCTCTGGGAATGGTCAATCACGCGCTTATTTTTCAAAATTACGAAAAATGTTTTATACAAAAGTTGTGTATAATAGTGAGCCGCACGCCCTAAAAATATTTAAATTTATACAGGGTGTCTCATAACAAAGTTACAGATCAAACTTATGTTTTTTTAAATGGAACACCCTGTATTTTTTGTCATTTATGAATTAAATGGAGCAAATAAAGGTGAGTTACTTCAATACTCCCTATACCTATTGTTTGCCGTTTTCGAAATATTTGAAGATTTGTTGAAATGCATGGTCTGGGTGAAATTTTATTTTTGCCCCAGTGATTGACGTTGAAAGATTAAAATCATTTCTATTATTTGGTTGAAGGTTCGAACTATAGAGCCAACCATGATTTCATGCAAAAAAATATACAGGGTGATAAAAAAATGCGGTAGAAAAACCCAACTTATAAAGTTGAATAACTTCGTTTTTTCAAATGGCACACCCTGTATTTAGTAACGTATTCTTAAGTAGAATCCAATTATCTTTCAGATTGTATAAGGGTTCCCTGTTACTAATCTCAAAAGTTTTCTTGTATTCGGCGATTATCATATCAGGAATAATTATTATCCTTTGAAAGATAATTGGATTCTACTTGAGAATACGTTACTAAATACAGGGTGTGCCATTTAAAAAAAAACGAAGTTATTCAACTTTATAAGTTGGGTTTTTCTACCGCAATTTTTTTATCACCCTGTATAATTTTTTAAATTAAATCATTGTTGGCTCTATAGTTCGAACCTTCAAGCAAATAATTAAAATGATTTTAATCGTTCAACGTCAATCACTGGGGCAAAAATAAAATTTCACCCAGACCTTGCATTTCAACAAATCTTCAAATATTTCGAAAACGGCAAACAGTAGGTATAGGGAGTATTGATGTAACTCACCTTTATTTGCTCCATATAATTCAAAAATGACAAAAAATACAGGGTGTTTTATTTAAAAAAAAACATAAGTTTGGTCTGTAACTTTATTATGAGACACCCTGTATAAATTTAAATATTTTTAGGGCGCGCAGCTCACTATTATACACAACTTTTGTATAAAACATTTTTCGAAATTTTGAAAAATATTGCGAGAAGAATTTTTTTTTCGTTTTGGGTAGACGTAGTTTCAGCTTGATTCGTGCCATAGAAAACGAGAAAAAAAATAAAACGTAAAATTCACGTTAGTTTAAAAAAAAACAATCATTTCACAAAATAGGTATAGGGAGTATTGATGTAACTCACCTTTATTTGCTCCATATAATTCAAAAATGACAAAAAAATACAGGGTGTTTTATTTAAAAAAAAACATAAGTTTGGTCTGTAACTTTATTATGAGACACCCTGTATAAATTTAAATATTTTTAGGGCGCGCAGCTCACTATTTTACACAATTTTTGTATAAAACATTTTTCGAAATTTTGAAAAATAAGCACGTGATTGACCGTTCCCAGAGCTCTGAAACACCCTGTATAGTTAAAGTTTGCAGCATACCGCCCGGGCATTATGGCAATGTGGCAATTGTTTTAAAGATAAATCTGAAATGGAGTGTTTGTGTGTGGAACTTGGGCTTTTAAAACAACTGCTTTGACAGATATGTTTCAGAACTTTCAGATTTCTACGTTATATTACTGGTAAAACCGTGATCAACCCTCAAATTATTGAAGTCTCTGATGAGCCATTGTCTTCCTTCAGGAGAAACAGCTTAACACTTGAATCATCTTCCCACTCGAAGTGTTTTCATCATTTCACTTCTGCCCGATTTCTTTCGTTTCTTTGTACGAACAATGTTCACATCACTAGTCACACTACAATCACTAACACTATCATGATAAAACATTCAGGTTTTATGTTTCTACACTACAGAGCAAAACATCAACACGGAAACAAGCGTGGAATGAGGGCAAACTTGAACGTTGACCTTGATCAGCTTTTTACCGTCACACGTTTCCTTCTCCCTTAATTTTCGTTTCTTTTCAAAATCGATTCATGCTTCGATGGTTATCCATAAGAAAATAAATTCAGATTGATTTATTAGTAAAGAATTGACGAACATTATAAATAAAGCGTGCTTTTTAGACGAGAACAATACATCCTAAAAATATTCTAACATAAACCAATTACAAAATAACTTAACAGATTTTACGCCCATCCATAAACACCGGTGACGGCTCCCGGGGTGATTCATGATATGGCCGAGGTAGCAGAGGTGGTAATACAGATCTCTACAACCGACCCGCGAAAGATAGAGGCAGACTGACGATGATTGCATCCGATCATGCCATACACGTGCGATATATCGAACGATGTTCAGATTGCAATCGATATTTTCGGGGTTGCCTGTTGCGATCTCCAATCGATCGTTCGACCACAAAATTGGATGTGATATTGCCACACACGTACAATCCGTCGTTCGATTTTAACATCGAACGACGAATCGTTACGATAATTGTCCCGTGTATGGGATACTTTATCTATCTGTATTGTCACCTCTGGTACCATGAGTCATCCCGCGAGCCGTGACCGATAAACACACATGCATAACATGCATCTAGTCATTACATCTCGCGCAACGCAACGAATCCCTCTAATGATATGAATGATATCGTGGGTAGCGAAGGATCAAAACAAAAACTCACCAGTGTAACTGTGCAGACCCGCAGGCCCGGATCTAGGCCTAAGACTGCTGACGCTGGTGATGCTGGGACTCCTGTTTACGGTGGCCGACCGTCCTTCTGATCTGCTGCTCCTTCTTCTCGTCCGCCGCGTATCGGTCGTTCGACACACCCCCGTGGGACAGTGCTGACCCATCACGCACCTTCCGTCGCATATCGTCTTCGAGAGAATCATCTGTTCGTAGTTGTTGAGCATCAGCGCGCACTGCTCCTGATCGGAGGAAACGAGGGCCAGACTTGGGTATCTCTCCTTCAAACGACGGCGTTCCTAAAAACACAAAAACAATGAGCGTAATGTACGTTTTTTGTAACTAGTGGGATTTCAAATACGAGTTGTTAATTTTTATAACCGTGTTCGGGCACTCTCATGGTTTCAAAATATGAAAATCTGGATAACAGTTCAAATATTACACTTACCCGAACACGGTTATAAAGGACAGGTTTTGAAACCGTAACGGGTTACTTGTTGGACGAACCGGAACACGGTTACAAAGGCCTGTGTAATATTTGATCTGTTATCGCTTTAAAGCCGTGTATGGGTACCTAACCCGCCTTGACTTTAAAGCCGTGTATGGTTACCTAACCCGCTCTGATTTTAAAGCCGGTTCTTTGTAAACGTGTTCGGTTACAACCATCACGTAACCAGGTTATGATTTTGCTCGTTACTACGTGTAACCAACATCGGTGATAGCTAGACAACCTTTGCCACCGCAATTGGGATTGCATTTACGCAAGTATAAAGTCTGACGCACTAGCGCGTCAGTGGCAGCGAACGTGTTAACCCTTTCACTGCTGACAGGTTTTGGTAGCAGCACTTTAGAAGCTGAAACGTTTTTTTTTCTTGATAGTATAACTTACTTTTGAACTCAAAAGGATTTGAAAAATGGAACTGCAATTCGTGTATATGTTGATGAAGCCTAAAGCCCTAAAGCCACTAGGCCCACTTACCATAGAATATACATGACGCATTTAGACGTCAGCAGTACTTGATAGGTTAAATCTCCGTTATTATTTTTATACAATAAATCCATTTATTCCTACGTTATTATAACATAGTTCTTATTGAATTTACTGCCCGATATGGCTTCAAATCCGGAAATCCCTTTATGACCGTGTTCGGGTACGTGTAATACTTGATCTGTTATCGCTTTAAAGCCGTGTTCGGTCACGCTCAACACCTAACCCACTTTGATTTTAAAAGCAGGTTTTTTATAACCATGTTCGGTTACGACCAATACGTAACCGGGTGTGATTTTAAATTTAAAAAAAATTGTTTTTCTACGTCCGTTATAAAATGTACAGTTTTTTTCATTAATTTGGGTTCATAAAATATGTGATTCCTGAACCCTACAAACAGCGTGAAAAAAAGTGCCATAACGGTTCATTTTTTCACTCTTTTGCGTGAAAAAAAGTGCCGTAGCGGTTCATTTTTTAACGCTACTACAAAATTGTTTGCGCAAAGTGTGTCATGAACGCTTCGCAACACGCTGAGAGTTTCGCCGATAAATGTCAAACATTCGTTTCCGATCAAGAAAACTTGATGATTATTATTTTCTTCATTAAAAAAAAAGTATTATTACTTATAAAAATTTATTAAGGTTTTATCGAATTTATTTAAAGTTACGGACGTAGAAAAAAATTTGTATGAAACTCGAGCGTAAAGCAACTTTTTTTCACTTGTAGGAATTGCCGCACTCGCCTTCGGCTCGTGTGGCAATCTTTCCTACTCATGAAATAAAGTACTACTTTACTCACTTGTTGCATAAATAACTATTCTATAACTTGCTCGTTACTACCTATAGCCCTATAGGTTATCATCATCAGTGATAGCTAGACCAGCTTTAAATCACCGTTATTATTCTTATACAATATATCCATTTATTGCCACTGGATTTTATAACACGGTTCTGATTGAATTTCCTAGATATAGATTAGGTGTGCGCTGGTAACACATAAAATATAGACGTTATTACTTTCCGATATTAGATCGCAATCGTCGGGCGTTCCACAATTTGTGTGATGACTCGATTTAAACCACGAGGGAGCCCTCGTGCGAACGCCGACGATAACTTTATGCGGGTTTTAGTTTGATCTCTGGAGCGTTTCGTGCCAGGGATTCGCTAGATAAAGTCGAGGATGTTTTCTAAGATTACTGCGGATATTATTTTAAAGAACTTGATTTAGATCGTAATATCGATTGTTATTAACTCAAGATGTTTGCGAAGATTTCTGTAGTTGTTATTTTAAATAATTTAATTTAGGTCGTAATATCGATCGCACCAGTACGTTATGGAGTATTTACACTTCTCTCAAAGCGTATCAAACAGCGACGGTTCGCGGGTTTTTTTCTGGTACGGCCGAGGAACAAGAGGTGGTAATACAGATAGGTGCGGTCACGCAGCCAGCCATCTCTGCAACTGACCCTACCTATCTGTATTAGCACCTATTGTTCCTCGGCCGTACCAGAAAAAAACCCCGCGAACCGTCACTGGTATCAAATGCTTAAAATCCGTTTCGCTTCGGTAACCGGATAATTACAGGATGTTTTCAAAGATTTCTGTAGTTATTATTTTGAAGAACTTCAAATATCGATAACACCCATAAGTCATGGAATTTGTAATCGACGGATTAAACCAGCATTGAACAAACGCCCCTTAAAGTTTTTGAATAATAAAAATATATCACAAAGTGAAAGTCTTGCGCAATTACTTATTCATTTATAATTTTTTTTTACAATAAATTTTCCTATGTGTAACGGTTTTTTGTAACCGTGTTCGGTTACGAGCATTGCGTAACCAGGTACGATTTTAAAGCCTGTCTTGTAGGGATGGACGATATTTCACGTACCTGTAATTTATCACTGATATTAAAAAAATCACAGGTCGTTACTGTTACTAACGAAAATCTTCAAAAATCTATTTCTTTATTGAAAATTGTTGTATTTACAAAAACCGAATTGATTTTGAATAAGCGATACTTTGACCATTGAGCATATTTTTTTATGGAATTTTGCCTGCCCGTTTTATATTTTTTTCTGAGATGTTTTTGTTCAAGTGCTCAAAAAATTAAAACGAAAATCTTCAAAAATCCATTACTCTATTAAAAATTGTTGTATTTACAAAAACCAAATTGATTTTGAATAAGCGAGACTTGGGCCATTAAGGAGGATTTTTTATGGAAGTTTGCCTGCCCGTTTTATATTTTTTTGCGATGTTTTTGTTCAAGTTCTCAAAAAATTACAACGAAAATCTTAAAAAATTCATATCTCTATTAAAAATTGTTGAATTTACAAAAACCAAATTGATTTTGAATAAGCAATACTTCGACCATTGAGGATCATTTTTTATGGAATTTTTCCTGCCCGTTTTATATTTTTTTTAGATGTTTTTGTTCCAGTGCTCAAAAAATTAAAACAAATATTTTCAAAAATCCATTTCTTTATTGAAAATTGTTGTATTTACAAAAACCGAATTGATTTTGAATAAGCGATACTTCGACTATTAAGAATAATTTTTTATGGAATTTTTCCTGCCCGTTTTATATTTTTTTCTGAGATGTTTTTGTTCAAGTGCTCAAAATATTAAAACGAAAATCTTCAAAAATCCATATCTCTATTAAAAATTGTTGTATTTACAAAAACCAAATTGATTTTGAATAAGCGATACTTTGACCATTGAGCATATTTTTTTATGGAATTTTGCCTGCCCGTTTTATATTTTTTTCTGCGATGTTTTTGTTCAATTGCTCAAAAAATTCAAACAAGAATTTTCAAAAATTCACATCTATATTGAAAATTGTTGAATTTACAAAAACCAAATTGATTTTGAATAAGCGATACTTCGGCCATTAAGGATGCTTTTTTATGAAATTTTGCCTGCACGTTTTATATTTTTTTTGTAATGTTTTTGTTCAAGTGCTCAAAAAATTAAAACTTAAATTTTCAAAAATCCACATCTATATTGAAAATTGTTGAATTTACAAAAACCGAATTGATTTTGAATAAGCCATACTTCGACCATCGAGGATAATTTTTTATGGACTTTTGCCTGCCCGTTTTATATTTTTTTCTGTGATGTTTTTGTTCGAGTGCTTAAAATATTAAAACAAATATTTTCCAAAATTCTTATCTCTATTGAAAATTGTTGAATTTACAAAAAATAAATTGATTTTGAATAAGCGATACTTCGGCCATTAAGGATAATTTTTTATGGAATTTTGCCTGCCCGTTTTATATTTTTTTCTGCGATGTTTTTGTTCAAGTGCTTAAAATATTAAAATAAATATTTTCCAAAATTCATATCTCTATTGAAAATTGTTGAATTTACAAAAACCAAATTGATTTTGAATAAGCGATACTTCGACCATTGAGGATAATTTTTTATGGAATTTTGTCTGCCCGTTTTATATTTTTTTTGCGATGTTTTTGTTCAAGTGCTCAAAAAATTAAAACGAAAATTTTCAAAAATTCATATCTCCATTAAAAACTGTTGAATTTACAAAAACAAAATTGATTTTGAATAAGCGATACATCGGCCATTGAGGATAATTTTTTATGGAATTTTGCCTGCCCGTTTTATATTTTTTTTAGATGTTTTTGTTCAAGTGCTCAAAAAATTAAAACGAAAATCTTCAAAAATCCACATCTCTATTGAAAATTGTTGAATTTACAAAAACTAAATTGAGTTTGAATAAGCGATACTTCGGCCATTAAGGAGGATTCTTTATGGAATTTTGCCTGCCTTTATATTTTTTTTTAGATGTTTTTGTTCCAGTGCTCAAAAAATTAAAACGAAAATCTTTAAAAATCCACATCTCTATTGGTTAATGATTTTGTTTAAAAATAATCCTTTCAAAAGATGCGTTTTTTCAGAGGCAAAACAAATATAGGAATACATGAAAATGCTCCTCGAATTTTTAACTGATTTTTTTTTTCTTTAACCCTTTCGCTGCGGTAACCGGATAATTACGCAAAAAAATATCGAAGACAACTTAAAAATCATCTTTAGTTTGAAAATAATTTTAATACACTCGTTATTTTTTTTTTTCAAAAATTCATAACTTTGCTGCAAATCATCGAAACGACTCGAATTTTTAAGGCGTTTAAAGGAAATTGATTAAATTTTTCTGCCATTGTGGTGAAATTTCCCGCCGATTTTTTTTTGCGCACGGTACAGCTTGTCAAAATTGGACAATTTTTTACATAAACAACATTTTTCCATCGCGTTGTTACGGGGGGTGGGTTGGACTTGGGGTCAAAAGCAACTAAACATTCTTAAAGATAAAACTTGAATATTTCCCAAACTGAAAGATTCATCGATTTTCGACCAAATTGAACCAAGTTAAGTTACGACGGTTTGAAAAATCGAGTTTTTTCGCGATTTTTCGTGTGGCGCTTTTTTCTGACGTTCGTTTTTAAAACTGCCAAACGCATTGTTAGATTATTAATTGTTTGAGAACATTTCCAATTACTCAGCTCTGTGCACTTACCTACATCAAATAATGTCTATAAGACGACAACTGTCCCTCATCCATCCTTTGATTCAAAAATGATAATCCGAAAACAACACGCCACCACATTATTAAACTCCTTCAACACCGAACTCGCGAACGGAACTGGAAAATTTCGTCAGGTGACAACAGCCTAATCATCTTTAGCCTCGGGGTCAATTCACGTCCGGCGGAGATATCGCGAGACCGCATTCTTTCTTCACCTGTTATCAGTGCTTGCTTATCTACACAGCGCCGATCGAATTGATTCCAATCTGCACACAAGATAGACAAAGATGCAAATACCCACACCTATTTTTAATCATTGAAAGTCGGGCAGTTTACCTTCTGGCGAGTGAGTGTTAAGGTGTTTAGTGTGCAGATTGTGGAAAATGGATTAACGAAATTCGATTTTAATTATCAGTTATGAAAATGGACTGTTGGTAAGTGATTAAATGAAATTGGTTTAATTTTTATTGAATGGATTTTTCAATTCGGTTTAATATCTCTTAACACAAATATGGGAATGAGTGGAATGACCATCAGTTCGATAGCCCTTTTATAGATGGTATAAAATGTTATAGTCAATATACTCGTAGTGTTGTGCCTTACAATGATATATACAAAGAATTCTAAGGATTACGATATTGTATAAAGTACGGAATAAATTAATTAAACAATTAATAATTTCTTACTTAAAATATTCCTCGGACAGATCAAAATACAGAAATTATAGATGAGGTGCGTTACAGATTTTAATGGAATTGTAATCCCGAATGTGTTTTGAACAAATTTGTGAAATTTCAAATAGATGGCAAATGTCACATCACATAAAAGAAATCCTTCAATTATTCAAACAATTACAATTGCTTTGATTTCATTGCACATGATTTTATCATAGCGATAAAAATCTTCTGGATACAATGAGGCGAATTAATAAATATGTCAAATAATTTTAATTGTTAATAGAAAACTTGAATGAAAAATATACAACTTAAGATTATTTATTACGCACGCAATTCGACCATTAATGCGGGATACGCTAGATTAGTTTACATAATTGTGTTAGTGGCACTAAAATTATTTAGGTCGTTTTGATTACATTTGATTAGATCTATAAATTATAGTTGGAAACGCCAAAGAGGCGGAATCTATTGCCTGAATGCTGTACTATCTGTAAATATATTAAAAAAAATGTTTTAGAAAGTATATATAAAGAAGAAGAAGAAGAAGAAGAAGAAGACATTCCACGTCTTACTTCATCCTGTAGCATCAGTTTAATCACTATGAGCTCTGTTTTAGGGGTGAAGTAAGTAGGAAAGTTTCAAGTCAAAATTGTTTTTACATTTTTATCCGCACTTGTAAAATTGTCGATTTTAAAATTGCAACAAGTTCTGTTTTGTTGCGATTATGTCAACATTTTTACACGGATGTTTTTGAAATTTTTACTGTTTTGAAGAAAAATATATTTTGAGTGGATCTAAAAAGTTTCAAGTCAGTGGCAATTGATTTTATATTTTTATCCACGATTCTTAAATTTTCAATTTCAAAACTATTGCGATTATTTCAAAATTTCTTGACGGAGGGTTTTGAGATTTTTTTTACTGTGCCTTAAAGAAAAATATATTTTGAGTGGATCTAAAAACTTTCAAGTCTAGCAATTGATTATATATTTTTATCCACGGTTGTAAAATTTGCAATTTCAAAACTGTTTAGTTGCGATTATTTCGAAATTTCTTATACGGGAGATTTGTGTTTTCTACAGAATTTAGAAGAGAAATATATTTTTGAGTGAAATTTGAAAGTTTCAAGACTGTGGAAATTGTTTTTACATTTTTAACCGCACAGATTAAAATATGTTCTATAAATAATGATTTCCTTTCGGTACATCAGCAAATATTTGAGTAAAGCTAACTCCTAGCCTGTGCAAACATATCACAGTTTCATCGGCGTGCATTTCACTGTAAATATAGGTAATGGCTCTTCTACACTACATTTACTTTGGGTAATAACAATAAAAAAAAGTTGCAACCTCGACAAAGTGTGTCAAACAGGTTTAACCCGTACAGGATTTTCCCGTTAAATAAAAGCTGATTCGGCTTGTTTTAATACACGTGAATCCATATTTACCCTTATTAAAAATTGTTCTGAAACTATGTATACTCGATAGTGAAAATTATTTTAGACAGAAACTTTGTATACACTTTTGCAAAAACTCCTCTTATTTGTACGCGAAACCACAATCCACATTGAACTGCCATTAAAAATAGATTTATTATTTTATCCGTAAAAAAAAATATAAAATTATATATAATCTTTTGCAAACTGATATTTAGCTTATTTTAACTCTTACTCAAGTTTATTCATAAAATTATATAATTATAATTAAAACGTAAACTTCACTGGATGGATACGAAATTGCGCCCTTCGTTTATGTTGTTGATTAAAAGATGGTATAGAGCCCACCCACCACCTATAGAGCCCACCCACCAACCTGTAAAACACTGCGATTTTTCACGATTTAACTATTCTATGAATTTAAAAAAAATCCAGAAAAACCCCTTGATGGATTTTGCCCTAAATTTAACACCGCCTTCCAGACGTATACAGTTGTAAAACAAGTGAATAATCCAGAAATACGTTATTGCCAGTTTTTCCGGAATTTACGCTCAAAATTTTTTCAAAATTTAAAATCACGCAATCGCCTGGATTTCGTTAAAATCCAGAAAAACCCCTCCATGGATTTTGCCAAAAATTCAACACCACCTTCCGGACGTATACAGTTGTAAAACAAGTGAATAATCCAAAAATACGTTATTGCCAGTTTTTCCGGAATTTACGCTCAAAATTTTTTCAAAATTTAAAATCACGCAATCGCCTCGATTTCGTTAAATTCCAGAAAACCCCTCGATGGATGTTGCCCAAAATTTAACACCACCTTCCGGACGTATACAGTTGTAAAACAAGTGAATAATCCAAAAATACGTTATTGCCAGTTTTCCCGGAATTTACGCTCAAAAATTTTTCAAAATTTAAAATCACGCAATCGCCTGGATTTCGTTAAATTCCAGAAAAACCCCTCGATGGATGTTGTCCAAAATTTAACACCACCTTCCAGATGAATATAGTTGTAAAATGAGTGAATAATCCAAAAATACGTTATTGCCAGTTTTTCTGGAATTTACGCTCAAATTTTTTTCAAAATTTAAAATCACGCAATCGCCTGGATTTCGTTAAATTCCAGAAAAACCCCTCGATGGATGTTGCCCAAAATTTAACACCACCTTCCGGACGTATACAGTTGTAAAACAAGTGAATAATCCAAAAATACGTTATTGCCAGTTTTCCCGGAATTTACGCTCAAAAATTTTTCAAAATTTAAAATCACGCAATCGCCTGGATTTCGTTAAAAATCAGAAAAACCCCTGGATGGATGTTGCCCAAAATTTAACACCACCTTCCAGACGTATACAGTTGTAAAACAAGTGAATAATCCAAAAATACGTTATTGCCAGTTTTTCCGGAATTTACGCTCAAAATTTTTTCAAAATTTAAAATCACGCAATCGCCTGGATTTCGTTAAATTTCAGAAAAACCCCTCAATGGATGTTGCCCAAAATTTAACACCACCTTCCAGACGTGTACAGTTGTAAAACAAGTGAATAATCCAGAAATACGTCATTGCCAGTTTTTCCGGAATTTACGCTCAAAATTTTTTCAAAATTTAAAATCACGCAATCGCCTGGATTTCGTTAAATTCCAGAAAAACCCCTCGATGGATGTTGCCCAAAATTTAACACCACCTTCCGAACGTATACAGTTGTAAAACAAGTGAATAATCCAAAAATACGTTATTGCCAGTTTTTCCGGAATTTACGCTCAAAATTTGTTCAAAATTTAAAATCACGCAATCGCCTGGATTTCGTTAAATTCCAGAAAAACCCCTTGATGGATTTTGTCAAAATTTAACACCATCTTCCAGACGTTGCAATTTGACGTTACATCGCTTCTTTTGTTCGGAGATACGTATTTTTTAAAGTGAATTATAAAAAAGCGCAAAATTTTCGAGAAATGTCAATTATTTCGAAAACTGTTAAATTTTGAGGTTATGTCACTTATGATTTTTTTTGCAGAATTTTATGTAGAATCCAAATTTGCAATAATAATAATAATAATTTATTAAGTGCCATCAGAATTACATCTTTACACGAGTCAAATAAAAAAAAAATATCCATTTAACATAAGAAAGTTGGTGTTGACTTTCGCTATAACCATCCGTCTATCTAAATATTGAACAAAATACTGGGTGTTCCATTAAAAAAAATATATAACTTTGGTGTGTAACTCAAAAATGGAACATTTTGCATAAATGAAAATAATTTTAGAACATGTACACAGATACTTCGTGTGGATTTTTCGTGTGTGCACAATCTTCCGTTGGGACACCCTGTATACAGTTTATATAAATATAAATACGAAGGCGGGAAGAATCCGTGATTAAGGAAAATTTCCTTTAAAAACGTTTTCGTAGGAAATATAAATACTTTCCTTTGTCGAAATAAATGATAAATAAAATAAATTCCGTTGGGACACCCTGTATACAGTTTATATAAACATAAATACAAAGGCAGAAAGAATTCGTGATTAAGGAAAATTTCCTCTTAGAAAATTATAAATGCTCTCCTTTGTCGAAACAAATGACCACAACCACTCGAAACAATTGAACGCGCAAACCGTTAACCATCAACAACTGCTTCCTGTTTATGCGACTTCCCGTTGCGAGCGGAGTACAATTTTTAATTTCACCATCAGGCCCCGGCGTACATCATCGCGACACTTTTCAATTTTCCGTTGTTCTATTTCTGTAACAAAAAAAAAAAAAAGACACGCCACTCATTTGCACAAGACCGTTACAGAAAAAAAAAACAACAACGCGTGAAAACCCACAGTAATGAAATTAGAGGGAATGATTTAGTCTGGAATGAGGAATTACATTTTGCAATTACCTTAATTGCAGTCTGGGTCATAAAATTTTAATACGTTATATTAAGAGTGTGGTTGCGACCGTTAATAGATACTTAACATGATCTGAAATACGCCGAGTTGAAAATCTATATTAAATTGAATATTGCAATAAATGAGTTTTTTTTTTATTTTTTATTGCAATTACCTTAATTGCAGTCTAGATTATCATCAACGTCATAAAATTTAAATACATTTTATTAAGAGTGTGGTTGCGACCGTTAATAAATACTTAAAATGAACTAAAAGACGCTGAGCTAAAAATCTTAAATTAAATAATACCGATAATTTAATTTATTTATAAAACAGCCGAGAAACCGGATTTGCAAGTGCATCAAAAGGTAAGTGAAACTTTGCAAGTGGATAATAATTTATTTACTTTCACCATGGCGACGTTCTTCATATTTGTAATTTTATTAAACATCTAACGTTTTATAAGTCACTCATGAAAATGCTGTAACAAGCCTAACTAGTTGAGTAAATAAACAACTTTTTTTTTTAATTGTTTCCCCACGTGATAAGTAAGAAAGTTATTTAAGAAATATCGTTAGTTGAATCGTGACAGCTCGAGATAATTCTGAATAACTCTAAAATATAATTAAAAATCGCTTTAAACACGCTTCCGATTGTCATCCCAAACTATGTACTATGTAAGTAACTATTGTTCTTTCGCCAAATTTACATGTAACTACGAAAATTTCAAAATTAAAGCTGACGAGAGCTGAAGACGATTTGTACACCTTCGTACTTTAGCCTTGGCGAAAATTTGTAATTAAAGTCGGCGAGAGCTGAAGATGACTTGTGCATCTTCGTACTTAGGCTTAGACTAGACATCAAATCGCCAATTAGAATGCTTCCGATTGTCATCCCGTACTATGTATTATGTAGGTAAGTATTGCTCGTTCGCCAATTATACATTTTTAAATTTCAAAATTAGCTGAAGACGATTCGTGCATCTTTGCACTTCAAAAATCAAAGCCGGCGAGAGCTGATGATCAAGTCATCAATTCGAAATGGTCAGACATTTTTACAATAACATTTCTGTAGATCGTTTCCCTGCAAACGCTACAATTTTAAGATGAAATCCAATTTTCATCAAACACCATCATCTGACTGTGAGAGTTTTAGAAATTCTCAGCAGGAAGTTTGATTTGATTTGCGGGCTGACTAATAAAGTTTTGATGAACCGTATTCGCGGGACCATTAATTTAACAGGCGTTTCTGTTGTAGGCATGAAATCGTAACAAACGCGGGGCGTTTAATCTGTGCAAATGTATAAATGGTTATCTGAGCGTGAAGCCAAACTTTAGTGTGTCGCCCCTTTCCTAAAACTTTCATCGCCACACGGTCTCGAATCTTTTATGCTTGGACCACTTGTATCAGTTTTAATTCCCGCATTCATCCAACCCCGAGGCCGTTTTATGGTTACGACCATCAATTACGTTTTCATTGCGTTTTTTTTTCCATCACGCACGGACAGAAGCAAAAAATACGATTTTTTTTATATTGTCCGGAAATACGATACAAATAAACAAATTCTCCACTAAAACAACAATTTTCCAGGCTAATGCGACGCCGAAGCTTTTTATAACATAATCGACAATAAAGTATGAAATATCGCAGAGTTCCCTTTTATACACGTATGAAGGATCATTTCTCATGGTTACGACCATCAATTACGTTAAAAGGCATTGTATTTTTTTCCCTCTTTATTTCCATCACGCATTTTTTAACGGAAGCATCGATATACTTTTCCACAAATTCTCTATTGAAACAACAAATTTCTAGCTAGAAACGCCAAAGTGGCGGAATCTATTGCCTGAATGCTGTACTGAACCAAATCTTCTTTTTAGATCAATTTGCTTGTATCGCACCGTCTATGAATAAACTCAATTCTAATTCTAACAAAGTATGAAATATCGCAGTACGAAGTATCATTTCTCAAACATCAAACTTTACGTCTTGCATTCTCATGTTTATACATTTATTAAACGAGACGGCGACGGCGTTCTCTTTGTTGAGAAATCTCGAGCTCCCGAACATTACATCTCGAGTTTATGCAGGTTTTTTGTTTTGTCCTTACCTCTAGCAGCTTAATCTCTTCAAACTCCTGGAGCTGTTTCTGGAAGCCCAAGTTGGGATTGGCCACCGCCCGGCCGGCCCTCACAACTTTCAGCGCGTCTTTCCAGTTGAGGTTTGTGCAGGTCATTATGTACGCCACGGCCACCGTGACGCTTCGGGACATTCCCGCCAGACTGGAAATTGATATGCAAATTAATAACACCGCACAGCTTACGGTTGAGTGCAGATATAATATGAGAATACGAAAACTTTTGAAATATTCATAGTCTTATTTTCAATCGTTTTTTAATCGTTTTGTAAAAGTTTATAAGTCTGCATTTGTTTTTGGTTTAAGAAAACAACGCATTTTCGATTTTTCGAGCGCTGAAAATTGCAATTCTTGAGTTTGATGGTGATTATCTCCAAATCTAGGCAATTAACGTGCTTAGATTTTTCTAGAATATTAAAGCCCAATCATTTTTGAATAATTTTATAAATTTTGTTAAAGTCTGCAAGTATTTTTGGTTTAAGAAAACAACGCATTTTCGATTTTCGAGCGCTGAAAATTGCAATTCTGAAGATTGATGGTGATTATCTCCAAATTTAGGTAATTAACGTGCTTAGATTTTTTCTAGAATATTAAAGCCCAATCATTTTTGAATAATTTCGTGAATTTTGTTAAAGTCTGCAAGTATTTTTGGTTTAAGAAAACAACGCATTTTCGATTTTCGAGCGCTGAAAATTGCAATTCTTGAGTTTGATGGTGATTATCTCCAAATTTAGGCAATTAACGTGCTTAGATTTTTCTAGAATATTAAAGCCCAATCATTTTTGAATAATTTCGTGAATTTTGTTAAAGTCTGCAAGTATTTTTGGTTTAAGAAAACAACGCATTTTCGATTTTCGAGCGCTAAAAAATGCAATTCTGGAGTTTGATGGTGATTATCTCCAAATTTAAGCAATTAACGTGCTTAGATTTTTCTAGAATATTAAAGCCCAATCATTTTTGAATAATTTTGTAAATTTTGTAAAAGTCTGCAAGTATTTTTGGTTTAAGAAAACAACGCATTTTCGATTTTTCGAGCGCTGAAAATTGCAATTCTTGAGTTTGATGGTGATTATCTCCAAATCTAGGCAATTAACGTGCTTAGATTTTTCTAGAATATTAAAGCCCAATCATTTTTAAATAATTTTGTAAATTTTGTTAAAGTCTGCAAGTATTTTTGGTTTAAGAAAACAACGCATTTTCGATTTTCGAGCGCTGAAAATTGCAATTCTTGAGTTTGATGGTGATTATCTCCAAATTTAGGCAATTAACGTGCTTAGATTTTTCTAGAATATTAAAGCCCAATCATTTTTGAATAATTTCGTGAATTTTGTTAAAGTCTGCAAGTATTTTTGGTTTAAGAAAACAACGCATTTTCGATTTTCGAGCGCTAAAAAATGCAATTCTGGAGTTTGATGGTGATTATCTCCAAATTTAAGCAATTAACGTGCTTAGATTTTTCTAGAATATTAAAGCCCAATCATTTTTGAATAATTTCGTGAATTTTGTTAAAGTCTGCAAGTATTTTTGGTTTAAGAAAACAACGCATTTTCGATTTTCGAGCGCTGAAAATTGCAATTCTTGAGTTTAATGGTGATTATCTCCAAATTTAGGCAATTAACGTGCTTAGATTTTTCTAGAATATTAAAGCCCAATCATTTTTGAATAATTTTGTATATTTTGTAAAAGTCTGCAAGTATTTTTGGTTTAAGAAAACAACGCATTTTCGATTTTCGAGCGCTAAAAAATGCAATTCTGGAGTTTGATGGTGATTATCTCCAAATTTAAGCAATTAACGTACTTAGATTTTTCTAGAATATTAAAGCCCAATCATTTTTGAATAATTTTGTAAATTTTGTTAAAGTCTGCAAGTATTTTTGGTTTAAGAAAACAACGCATTTTCGATTTTCGAGCGCTGAAAATTGCAATTCTTGAGTTTAATGGTGATTATCTCCAAATTTAGGCAATTAACGTGCTTAGATTTTTCTAGAATATTAAAGCCCAATCATTTTTGAATAATTTTGTATATTTTGTAAAAGTCTGCAAGTATTTTTGGTTTAAGAAAACAACGCATTTTCGATTTTCGAGCGCTGAAAATTGCAATTCTTGAGTTTGATGGTGATTATCTTCAAATCTAGGCAATTAACGTGCTTAGATTTTTCTAGAATATTAAAGCCCAATCATTTTTGAATAATTTTGTAAATTTTGTTAAAGTCTGCAAGTATTTTTGGTTTAAGAAAACAACGCATTTTCGATTTTCGAGCGCTAAAAAATGCAATTCTTGAGTTTGATGGTGATTATCTTCAAATCTAGGCAATTAACGTGCTTAGATTTTTCTAGAATATTAAAGCCCAATCATTTTTGAATAATTTTGTAAATTTTGTTAAAGTCTGCAAGTATTTTTGGTTTAAGAAAACAACGCATTTTCGATTTTCGAGCGCTAAAAAATGCAATTCTGGAGTTTGATGGTGATTATCTCCAAATTTAAGCAATTAACGTACTTAGATTTTTCTAGAATATTAAAGCCCAATCATTTTTGAATAATTTTGTAAATTTTGTTAAAGTCTGCAAGTATTTTTGGTTTAAGAAAACAACGCATTTTCGATTTTCGAGCGCTGAAAATTGCAATTCTTGAGTTTGATGGTGATTATCTTCAAATCTAGGCAATTAACGTGCTTAGATTTTTCTAGAATATTAAAGCCCAATCATTTTTGAATAATTTTGTAAATTTTGTTAAAGTCTGCAAGTATTTTTGGTTTAAGAAAACAACGCATTTTCGATTTTCGAGCGCTAAAAAATGCAATTCTTGAGTTTGATGGTGATTATCTTCAAATCTAGGCAATTAACGTGCTTAGATTTTTCTAGAATATTAAAGCCCAATCATTTTTGAATAATTTTGTAAATTTTGTTAAAGTCTGCAAGTATTTTTGGTTTAAGAAAACAACGCATTTTCGATTTTCGAGCGCTGAAAATTGCAATTCTTGAGTTTAATGGTGATTATCTCCAAATCTAGGCAATTAACGTGCTTAGATTTTTCTAGAATATTAAAGCCCAATCATTTTTGAATAATTTTGTAAATTTTGTTAAAGTCTGCAAGTATTTTTGGTTTAAGAAAACAACGCATTTTCGATTTTCGAGCGCTAAAAAATGCAATTCTGGAGTTTGATGGTGATTATCTCCAAATTTAAGCAATTAACGTACTTAGATTTTTCTAGAATATTAAAGCCCAATCATTTTTGAATAATTTTGTAAATTTTGTTAAAGTCTGCAAGTATTTTTGGTTTAAGAAAACAACGCATTTTCGATTTTCGAGCGCTGAAAATTGCAATTCTTGAGTTTAATGGTGATTATCTCCAAATTTAGGCAATTAACGTGCTTAGATTTTTCTAGAATATTAAAGCCCAATCATTTTTGAATAATTTTGTATATTTTGTAAAAGTCTGCAAGTATTTTTGGTTTAAGAAAACAACGCATTTTCGATTTTCGAGCGCTGAAAATTGCAATTCTTGAGTTTGATGGTGATTATCTTCAAATCTAGGCAATTAACGTGCTTAGATTTTTCTAGAATATTAAAGCCCAATCATTTTTGAATAATTTCGTGAATTTTGTTAAAGTCTGCATGTATTTTTGGTTTAAGAAAACAACGCATTTTCGATTTTCGAGCGCTAAAAAATGCAATTCTTGAGTTTGATGGTGATTATCTTCAAATCTAGGCAATTAACGTGCTTAGATTTTTCTAGAATATTAAAGCCCAATCATTTTTGAATAATTTCGTGAATTTTGTTAAAGTCTGCAAGTATTTTTGGTTTAAGAAAACAACGCATTTTCGATTTTCGAGCGCTGAAAATTGCAATTCTTGAGTTTGATGGTGATTATCTTCAAATCTAGGCAATTAACGTGCTTAGATTCTTCTAAAATATTAAAGCCCAATCATTTTTGAATAATTTTGTAAATTTTGTTAAAGTCTGCAAGTATTTTTGGTTTAAGAAAACAACGCATTTTCGATTTTCGAGCGCTGAAAATTGCAATTCTGGAGTTTGATGGTGATTATCTCCAAATTTAGGCAATTAACGTGCTTAGATTTTTCCAGAATATTAAAGCCCAATCATTTTTGAATAATTTTGTAAATTTTGTTAAAGTCTGCAAGTATTTTTGGTTTAAGAAAACAACGCATTTTCGATTTTCGAGCGCTGAAAATTGCAATTCTGGAGTTTGATGGCGATTATCTCCAAATTTAGGCAATTAACTCGCTCAGATTTTTGTAGAATATTAAAGCCCAATCATTTTTGAATAATTTCGTGAATTTTGTTAAAGTCTGCAAGTATTTTTGGTTTAAGAAAACAACGCATTTTCGATTTTCGAGCGCTGAAAATTGCAATTCTTGAGTTTGATGGTGATTATCTTCAAATCTAGGCAATTAACGTGCTTAGATTCTTCTAAAATATTAAAGCCCAATCATTTTTGAATAATTTTGTAAATTTTGTTAAAGTCTGCAAGTATTTTTGGTTTAAGAAAACAACGCATTTTCGATTTTCGAGCGCTGAAAATTGCAATTCTGGAGTTTGATGGTGATTATCTCCAAATTTAGGCAATTAACGTGCTTAGTTTTTTCCAGAATATTAAAGCCCAATCATTTTTGAATAATTTTGTAAATTTTGTTAAAGTCTGCAAGTATTTTTGGTTTAAGAAAACAACGCATTTTCGATTTTCGAGCGCTGAAAATTGCAATTCTGGAGTTTGATGGCGATTATCTCCAAATTTAGGCAATTAACTCGCTCAGATTTTTGTAGAATATTAAAGCCCAATCATTTTTGAATAATTTCGTGAATTTTGTTAAAGTCTGCAAGTATTTTTGGTTTAAGAAAACAACGCATTTTCGATTTTCGAGCGCTGAAAATTGCAATTCTTGAGTTTGATGGTGATTATCTTCAAATCTAGGCAATTAACGTGCTTAGATTCTTCTAAAATATTAAAGCCCAATCATTTTTGAATAATTTTGTAAATTTTGTTAAAGTCTGCAAGTATTTTTGGTTTAAGAAAACAACGCATTTTCGATTTTCGAGCGCTGAAAATTGCAATTCTGGAGTTTGATGGTGATTATCTCCAAATTTAGGCAATTAACGTGCTTAGATTTTTCCAGAATATTAAAGCCCAATCATTTTTGAATAATTTTGTAAATTTTGTTAAAGTCTGCAAGTATTTTTGGTTTAAGAAAACAACGCATTTTCGATTTTCGAGCGCTGAAAATTGCAATTCTGGAGTTTGATGGCGATTATCTGCAAATCCAGGCAATTAACGTGCTTAGATTTTTCTAAGATATTAAAGCCCAATCATTTTTGAATAATTTTGTAAATTTTGTTAAAGTCTGCATGTATTTTTGGTTTAAGAAAACAACGCATTTTCGATTTTCGAGCGCTGAAAATTGCAATTCTGGAGTTTGATGGTGATTATCTCCAAATTTAGGCAATTAACTCGCTCAGATTTTTGTAGAATATTAAAGCCCAATCATTTTTGAATAATTTCGTGAATTTTGTTAAAGTCTGCAAGTATTTTTGGTTTCAGAAAACAACGCATTTTCGATTTTCGAGCGCTGAAAATTACAATTCTTGAGTTTGATGGTGATTATCTCCAAATTTAGGCAATTAACGTGCTTAGATTTTTCTAGAATATTAAAGCCCAAGAATTTTTGAATAATTTTGTAAATTTTGGTAAAGTCTGCATGTATTTTTGGTTTAAGAAAACAACGCATTTTCGATTTTCAAGCGCTAAAAAATGCAATTCTGGAGTTTGATGGTGATTATCTCCAAATTTAGGCAATTAACGTGCTTAGATTTTTCCAGAATATTAAAGCCCAATCATTTTTGAATAATTTTGTAAATTTTGTTAAAGTCTGCAAGTATTTTTGGTTTAAGAAAACAACGCATTTTCGATTTTCGAGCGCTGAAAATTGCAATTCTGGAGTTTGATGGCGATTATCTGCAAATCCAGGCAATTAACGTGCTTAGATTTTTCTAAGATATTAAAGCCCAATCATTTTTGAATAATTTTGTAAATTTTGTTAAAGTCTGCATGTATTTTTGGTTTAAGAAAACAACGCATTTTCGATTTTCGAGCGCTGAAAATTGCAATTCTGGAGTTTGATGGTGATTATCTCCAAATTTAGGCAATTAACTCGCTCAGATTTTTGTAGAATATTAAAGCCCAATCATTTTTGAATAATTTCGTGAATTTTGTTAAAGTCTGCAAGTATTTTTGGTTTCAGAAAACAACGCATTTTCGATTTTCGAGCGCTGAAAATTACAATTCTTGAGTTTGATGGTGATTATCTCCAAATCCAGGCAATTAACGTGCTTAGATTTTTCTGGAATATTAAAGCCCAATCATTTTTGAATAATTTTAACCAGTTTGTAAAAATCTGCTTTTGTTTTCGGTTTAAGAAAACAACGCATTTTCGATTTTCGGAAAATGGCAATTCTTGAGATTATCTGTAAATCGTGCTTAAATTGTTCTAGAATATCAAGTTGTGGTGTGGAAAAATCATCGATCCCCTTCTTTAGCAAATATTTAACGCAGAATATTCACGATGGAAAGCACTTTACGGCGAACACCAAAAAAAAAAAAAAACTTTCATGCGCTCTTGGGTCTTTATAGGTTTTAAAAAACTTTTAGATTAGCAAACTTTATGAAGCCTGATAAATATAGACAAATCTGTGTGCTGTAATTTATTTCAGACGTCGATTCTCTCGTTAAAAATTCAGACCGCGCAAAGTATGTCTGGAACGCCTAAATTGCGTTATAATAAATATTTTTTTTAAATTGTATATTTATAATGCTCGTAAATAAGGCGAAACTAGTCGGCATTAAAGCCTTAGGAAAACACAATTAAATATTTACTTGCGGCATTTCAAAAATCCGCTTAATAAATTACATTCCCATTATTTTTCTATTATTGCACAGAATATTAACATATTTTTACAAATATGTTAATATTTTGAAAACGAAAGAAGATAGGTATAGGGAATGCTGGTATAAATCGATGCAGAATTGAATTCTGCGTTAAAATATGCAAAAATATACAGGGTGTTCCTTAAAAAAAATCGAGATTTAATGGTTTAAAGTTGATTGAATGTTAAACACTCTACATTTCGACGTATTTTTACGAATATGTTCATATCTTGAAAACGAATAAAGGTAGGTATAGGAAATGCTGGTATAAATCGATGCAGAATTGAATTCTGCGTTAAAAAATGAAAAAATATACAGGGTGTTCCATTTGAAAAGATCGAGATTTAATGGTTTAAAGTTGATTGAATGTTAAACACTTTACATTTCGACGTATTTTTACGAATATGTTCATATCTTGAAAACGAATAAAGATAGGTATAGGAAATGCTGGTATAAATCGATGCAGAATTGAATTCTGCGTTAAAAAATGAAAAAATATACAGGGTGTTCCATTTGAAAAGATCGAGATTTAATGGTTTAAAGTTGATTGAATGTTAAACACTCTACATTTCGACGTATTTTTACGAATATGTTAATATCTTGAAATGGAAAAAAGATAGGTATAGGGAATGCTGGTATAAATCGGTGCAGAATTGAATTCTGCGTTAAAAAAATGAAAAAATATACAGGGTGTTCCATTTGAAAAGATCGAGATATAATGGTTTAAAGTTGATTAAATGTGGTGTGAAATTTTAAACGCACGGTATTTCATAATTCCAAAAATAAATCATCCGTGCACTTTTAATGTGCGATTTCAGTGGGACACCCTGTATATAATCGTGTACTTACCAGTGAATTAAAACGTTTCCGTCCCTCAATCTAGCGGCGTGTATAAAATCGTTGCAGATCGTGAAATACTGCGTTAAATTCTGATCGGGCGAATCTGATGCCAGGACGCAGAGGTAATGTTTATCCTGAAACAATTTATATGTTCAACTCTTTGAATTATTAGATAGGGCCCACCCACCACCCTACATTTAAACTTAACCTAGAAAACTATGTTTGTGTGGTCTAACGCCACAACTACTATAAATTACTTCTGCATAATTGAAAGTTCCATAAAGATGGAAGATCCCGCGTGCGTCGTAATATGAATAATTTTGAAGTAATTCGAACAAGGTGAGATTGGGTCGGATTAGTCGGGAAATTTTAATCATCAGTGACACACAGACCGTACAACAATGTCGATTTCCCGTGGCGGCGATGCAATTTGCATACGCTATTATTTTTGATAGCTCACAATCAACGTGCGTGCGTGGCCCGAGTCGGCTGATAGAACACCAATCATTCATTAATTACACTAACCGGACTATCGTTATTGACACGGTAATGGACGGTTATGACTGGATTAGTCATCGATCGAATCGATAAGTACAATTGAACAACATGCAGAAGTTTAGTTCATACATTATACAAAGAGATGTTGCGTTAAATTATCAATGAGGCACAAATTATAATTAATTAATTAAATGTAGTGAATTGTAATAAATAGGATTGAGGATTGAGAATTGAAAAGGTTAGGATTGATGTGGTGTATATCGTAGGAAAATAAGTTGTATGGTGGAGGTGATAATGGGGAACCTTGGGGAACACCTTGTTGGAATAGGAAAAATTAATTTATTAAATTTAAATAAAACAGTTTCTTTATTAATATCACACTTTATTTTTTAGTATCTGTGTCATTAACAAGTTAAAACAACTTCTCCGTTAGTAAATCATTAATCAACATATTAAACTTAACTTTTCAAAATCTCAGAAAAAAATGGTGATGTGGCCATCATGTTACTTTCTCCGGCTTGATAGTATCATAGCCATTTATATTTACGTTTTTAATTGAAATCATATTTTAAATGTACATCGAGTGGATAAAACTGACGTTTAAAACGTCAAAATTATGAAAGATGGAAAAATTATACTTCAAATTCAAAAACTCAGTTTACTCAAAAACTAAAGGGATTTCGAAAAAAACTTATTCTTTATAAGTTGTTCATTTTAGCATTCTCTACAATTATTATTAACATAAATTTGCTGTAACTATTATCGCTTTATAATTATAAACCAAAAATTAAAAAGAAATAATAAACTTTTTTCTCGAATAAAAATGATTTTATGAAAAATGTTTTCAAGAAAAAGATGTTCATTTCTTTGTTGTCTTCAATGTTTGTTTAAATGTTTTTGTGATATTTTTCATATTTAAGAGAATATTGGCAAAAAACAAAAAACAGTTAAGGTAAACGCCCACTTCCGGTGTACGAAATTTTACCAAAAGCTTTTCAGTTCTTAAGATTAGCAAATAAGACGGATGTTCAAAGTTTCATATCAATTGCTCTATTAGTTTTTTAGATACAGCGCACACAGACACAATTTTTTTTTTCCAAAAATTGTTGAAATGGCACCTAGGGACCCCAAAACGTATATTTCCGTAAAAAAAAATTTTGAAAAAAAATCACGATCACAATACTTCGTAACGGAGAAAGTAAAAAGTATGATTTTTCCAACGCCACCTACAAAAATTACATTTTCATCACTCAATTTAGAAAGGAAAGTAGACGTTTTCTCCAGTGAGGAAAAGCAAATCCATTTTTTGACAACTGAATGTAAACAATTATTTAATTTGTAACACATTTCACCAATATTTCAGTGTAATTTCCAATGCATCCCTCCCACCACACACTTGGTATTATTTTATACGTAAATTAAAGCAGCCTGAATTTTTGGATATTGAAGAAGAGAACAAAAAAAACCCAAAACATGTTTATTCGATCTATTTTGAAGTACTAGTACTTTTATAAACGATAAAAAATGCATAAAATATGTCAAAGCGTTAAAGTTGCTTCGATCATTTTGCTTTTATTCGCCTGATAAAAGGATAATGAAATAGAATTACCCGGTATAAATTACTCCGTGAAACGTTTTGAATAATAACGAAGGCGCCTTAATAAAAATTTAGACTCGCCTCGCAATTACGTGCCTTTTCCAGATACAATTTATTTCGTTTTCAATTACGTCAACTCGTATATTGCCCTCCACGTCTATATAAATCCTCTCAGGCGGTTCCATTATTGCGAAATATGAGTGAATCTCCTGGTGTTTCAAAGTAATATTTACGGCACTACTTTCTTTCATAATTTTTGCAAACAGTTTAAAAGCCAGTAGAAATTAATATCTTCAAAAAAAATGTTTTGTAGACTCGCATGAAACTGACGTTTAAAACGTCAAAATTATGATTATACTTCAAATTCAAAAACTCAATTTACTCAAAAACTAAAGAGATTTCGAAAAAAACTTATTCTTTATAAGTTGATCATTTTGGCATTATCTACAATTATTATTAACATCAATTTGCCGTAACTATTATAGTTTCATAAGTATAAACCAAAAATGAAAAAAAAAATAATAATGATTTTAGGAAAAATATTTTCAAACCAAAGATGTTAATTTCTTTATTGTCTTCAATATTTGTTAAAATGTTTTTGTGATATTTTTTTTAATGAACATACGATATTGTATGTCTAATCGCTATACCAATTATAAGACGAAATTTTTGTAACCTTTTGTTTTGCAAAAATTTCGTCTTATAATTGGCATTTTTTTTTTGATCGGGGGAAGGATAATACATTTATTGAGACGCGTTTACAAATGACCTCAACAGGCAGTCGACTTGATTGAGTTTATAAAAAAAAAAAATTGTTTGAAACAAGTTGCTCTTATGTATATTTTTCTCTAACGAAAAAAAAAGACTGTTAAAGGCAATTAAAGACAATGAGGATAATTTCTTGTGAGCCGGAACGAACGTCCTTAATCGTCGGCGATAAGGAGAAGTCCCGTTGCGAGGAATTAAAGTAATTAGGGACTTCTCGTTCAGAGCCGGAACAAAGAATAATAAAATTGTTCAGAAATCAATAATAATCCTAGGAAAACAGTACAAACAAATCAAGCACCATAAACATAAAAAACTTTTGGTGTAAGCGCCGGGAAATTAATTCATAATGTCGCGAATATGGCGGCATTCGTTCCCTAAGGGTTAATTTTTTGCGTCATCTGCCACTACCGTTTTTTACTTTCTCCGTTACGAAGAGAATGCATGTGAACAACTTATAAAGAATAAGTTTTTTTCGAAATCTTTTTAGTTTTTGAGTAAACTGAGTTTTTGGATTTGAAGTATAATTTTTCCGTCTTTCATAATTTTGACGTTTTAAACGTCAGTTTCATCCGCTCGATGTACATTTAAAATATGATTTAAATTGAAAATAAACCACGAAAGCGTAAATATAAATGATACCATCAAGTCGGAGAAAGTAACACGATGGCCACATCACCATTTTTTTAATTAAATTGCAAAACGGGCTTTACATGTAAAATTTAAAGTGTATTAATATTGGCTCCTCTAATTATTTGCCAGTATCGGTCTTCGTACATTATTTTTAAAGCTTTTTAATCTGAATCTTTGGTACCTTGCTCAATAGTTTCTGCCGAGTATTTACCCAGATATTTGCAAAAACCTTTACTATCATTTTGAATTAAAAACAAAGGTTTGCCATGAAATCATAATGGCGGATATTTCATTTTTCTCTAAAAAGTGACAGTCGCTGTCACATTATGATTATGAATTGCTAAGTACTAAGTACCAAGAGTATTACTACAGATAATTAAAATGTCCATGCCCACGATATGGAAAATGGTGGCTATATCATAATGTCTAATTTCGGCGTGTGATTTCATTTTATTTCCACGAGAAAAGCATGCAAAATCAGAAGTCATTGTATTCCGCATTATCCAAATAGCATCTAAGATTTCCATTGATTTGCATTCATTAAATGTTTCCTTCGTGGAAAATTGGTTCGTGCGATCAATCTCGAGTCGCGACGGACGGAAAACAGAAAATATATATTTATTACAAACCGTCTGGTGTTGAAATTAATTTACAGGAAATTCGTATGAGTCTTTAATTTCGCAAAATATGCAAGAATTCTTTTAGTACACACGCAGACGAATATTAATTTATTTAGAGAGAAAGATAAAGAAAGAATACATTTATTGAGACACTTTTACAAATGACCAGAGGTCTTTCAACCTCTAATTTATTGATTATTGCGAATGTATCAACATTCAAATCTGTGGTTTATTTACAAAATTTCAGTATCTCACTGAGATGTTTAATGTTGGCGGAGTTTACTTCGTGGTACATCTTGATTGTAGATTGGAATAAAACACTTTAACTTTTAACTAAACATAGTGGTATAAAAAAATTAAAGTGTTTTATTCCAATCTCATTGAGTTATATAATAAAACACTTTTACTTTGTTGGTATAACACAAATTTTTATTTTATTGTTGACTATAGTTTCGGCAACTTAACAATAAAATAAAAAAGCCGTACATTTATTTCTACGTATTATTGTACACGTCATTTATACCTTAGTTGTTTAAGAAATGTGAAAATACTATACCCCTTTTGTTTATGAAATCGCGATCAATACGCTTGAGGTCGGTGACCACAAATGAGAGAAACTATAACGGTTCCCCGTTCACGTTCGTATGCGAATAAACAAAAATTGATTATGCAGAACGTATCGAGTTGAAGCATTTGTGAACCTTATCGTTAAATTATGGCCGCGAAAAGGTCACAATTGTAAATGGATATTAATAGCCCGGCGCATCCACCATGGTGTCGGTGCGTGTTCGTACTTTCATGTTTTTACTGTAATACGTATTAATAAAATGAAAATATTATTAAAGATAGTAACATGGAATATTCTACCAAATAATAAGTTGAACTGTAAAAAATAAAGTTTTTTTCGAAATCGTTTTCGAGTAAACTGAGTTTTTGAATTTAAGTATAATTTTTCCATCTTTTATAGTTTTGACGTTTTAAACGTCAGTTTCATCCGAGTCTACAAAACGTTGGATGTACATTTAAAATATGATTTCAATTGAAAATAAACCATGAAAGTGTAAATATAAATGATACCATCAAGTCGGAGAAAGTAACAGGATGGCCAGATCACCATTTTTAGTACAATTTTTATATTTCTTCTCTTCTCGGACCTTAAAGGATGCTTGAGTCAAATATTGATACGGTCAATTTAATAAGTGCAGTGGTGGGAAATATATATTTATATAAAAAACGGGTTATAAATTTTAAGCTGCCATGCAGTTTTACGGCAATAGGGCTTATAGAATTTATTTTCGCTCCGGCATCGTTTGCCGCGTTTATTATGCCAGTGATGTAACCTGTCCCTTCGGAACATTGCGAAACAAATGGTTACATAAAGTAGCCCTTGCTGTGTGTTTTTTTTTTCGTTCGTATTGCTTTCATCAATACGAACCCAAGTTACTGCTTTATTTCTTCTTCTTCTTCTTCGAGAGAAACACGATACATAAGGCAGAAACGCATTTATTGAGAAGTATTTACATATAATCTGACTTGAGCCTTTATTTCTTAGATTATGTTAAAGCCATGTATTAATACAAAAATCCAGTCGAGTAGAAAAAATTCATTTCAAATGTTCAAATAAATATACACGAATACGTTTCTAACTTTAACGGTGTTTTGGAATATTTATATACCAATTAGTGGCGGCTCGTGGATTATGTTGACGGTAGAGCCACTTATACAACAATTTTCAAAAATTCACAACTCTCGAAATAATTAGCGAAACACTATTTAGTTTGATAGCACGATGATTTGCAAATCCAATTTAATTTTTGTAGAATTTAGTCGACACGTTTTATATTTTTCTTTAATTTTTTGCTCGAGTATTACACAATTCGAAAACTAAAATTTTCAAAAATTCACAACTCTCGAAATAATTAGCGGATTTTTGAAAACTCTATTTAGTTTGATAAAACGATGATTTGCAAATCCAATTTAATTTTTGCAGAATTTAGTCGACACGTTTTATATATTTTTTTTATTTTTTGCTCGAGTATTACACAATTCGAAAAATAAATTTTCAAAAATTCACAACTCTTGAAATAATTAGCGGATTTTTAAAAACTCTATTTAGTTTGATAAAACGATGATTTGCAAATCCAATTTAATTTTTGTAGAATTTAGTCGACACGTTTTATATTTTTTTTTTATTTTTTGCTCGAGTATTACACAATTCGAAAAATAAATTTTCAAAAATTCACAACTCTCGAAATAATTAGCGGATTTTTAAAAACTCTATTTAGTTTGATAAAACGATGATTTGCAAATCCAATTTAATTTTTGTAGATTTTAGTCGACACGTTTTATATATTTTTTTAAATTTTTTGCTCGAGTATTACACAATTCGAAAACTAGAATTTTCAAAAATTCACAACTCTCGAAATAATTAGCGGATTTTTGAGAACTCTATTTAGTTTGATAAAACGATGGTTTGCAAATCCAATTTAATTTTTGTAGAATTTAGTCGACACGTTTTATATATTTTTTTAAATTTTTTGCTCGAGTATTACACAATTCGAAAAATAAAATTTTCAAAAATTCACAACTCTCGAAATAATTAGCGGATTTTTGAGAACTCTATTTAGTTTGATAAAACGATGATTTGCAAATCAAATTTAATTTTTGTAGAATTTAGTCGACACGTTTTATATTTTTCTTTAATTTTTTGCTCGAGTATTACACAATTGGAAAACTAAAATTTTCAAAAATTCACAACTCTCGAAATAATTAGCGGATTTTTGAAAACTCTATTTAGTTTGATAAAACGATGATTTGCAAATCCAATTTAATTTTTGCAGAATTTAGTCGACACGTTTTATATTTTTTTTTTATTTTTTGCTCGAGTATTACACAATTGGAAATTTAAAATTGGAGTTTCAAAAACTGCACTTATATTTAGTACATTTAGGCAATAGATGCCGCCACTTTGACGTTTCTCACATTAATTTATATTTCTGTAATAATTAATTTCTGTTCCCCATCAGCTTCCAACTGCGCTGGTGAGATCTGACAGGTCGAAACCGGTATGTGAAACAATATTTGATGTTTACATGAATACGTTTGTATAGTATACAAAATTCATATTGTTAAAGTCATTATAAAACTTTTTTTTAACAACGAATCCTCACGTGTACACAAAATAAATTGTGTATACGAATAAAATCAACTGCGCGTGAACCGAAGTTAATACCATTAAATTACAGTAAGCAAATTCAGTTGTCAGAAGCATGAAAAATTATGAACACACCTACATTCGTGTAGCAGGAAAAAAAAATTGTGGTGGAATAATATGTAATGTGCAATTTGTACCAACCACCACAAATGCCTGACATTGAGGTCAATTTGCTAAGTATTACAACAAAGGGAAAACCGCCCCAGATATATAATAGATTAGATTTTTTTTGCAACAAACAAAATCGATTTATAAAATCTGATTATTCCCGCATTACCGACCGGACGTGTTATTATCGGAATATCCTAGTTTCCGCACGCATTTTCTAGGTTACGGTGTCGTATGAATTATAAAAATTTCCTCGATCGATATACACGGGTATTTTGCCGATATCGAACCGCATTCTCGCGTCCTCCTGTATGAATTTCAATTTTCTATATACGGACATTCAATTCACCGACTTTACTCGAGATGAATATAAACTGAAAATATCGATAAGCAAACAAAAACTAAAAACAACTCACCGAATGCATTCTCCTTGCGGTATCGTGTACGGCCAGGATATGTGTAATGTTGTACTTGTTTAGTTGTGCAGAATCCTTTGAATCCCTGTAATTTCCTATGTATAAACCAGGTAACACCTGAAACAAATTTCGTTATGAAATATTTGTGATTAAATTTTATTAGAGCGTAAGTAAGGAATATTTATTGTGGAAAAAAAAATTGCTCGCAGACGGGAATTGAACCCGCGATACTCATTGTACTAAAGTATGTTCATTAAAAAAATTATGTGTGCCATGATTTTTTATTTAAAAAAATTTAAGTTGGTAACACAAATTGAGGTTATGTTACTTGCGGCATGTTCCTACCGGTAAATTAATTTGCTGTGATAAACGACGCAGAGAAGACGCAGGTTCACCTTCCAAAATTCCTTGGGGTGTGTTGATAGCATCCTGAGTACGTTTGACAAGTCTACCACTTCCTGGTTTACGGAGAATACTACCCCTTTCATGAAATAATAAATAATGGGAACGTTAGGAACGCACACACACACACACACACACACACACAGACACACACAGACACAAAAAAATCTGATCACAGCTCCGAAACCCCGCCAACGATTTCTGTCAAAATCGCCATGGCTTTCTCATTTGCCAAATGGAGTCTCTGGTGAAAATTTGAAAAAAATCTGACGAAAAGTTTGATTAGTTTACCTGACACATTTTAAATTTGACAGAGAGGGCCGAACAAAATTAGGCAAAAATTCGAAAAAAAAATCGGCAAGAAGAAAAAAATGGTGATGTTACTTTCTCCGACTTGACAAATGACAAAAACTTTCTTTATAATTTTTTTTTTAATCAAAAGTTTTATGAGAAACATTTATTAATGAAAGAAGGCCACTTTTGTGTTACAATCAACGTTTATTAAAATTTTTAAAATATTTTTATATTTACAAAAAAATAAATTCAAAATTATAAATAAAAAATGGCAAAAATTTTCTTTTTTATTATTTTTTTCAAAAACCAAGTTTTACAAGAAAATATTTTTTCATTTTCTGTGTTGCAGTCGACGTGTATTGAAATTGAAAAATAAAATTAGAGTTACAAACAAATTATTTCAAAATTATAAATAAAAAAAAAATTACAAAAACTTTCTTTAAAATTTTTTTTTTATCAAAATTTTTATGAGAAACATTTATTAATGAAAGAAGGCCACTTTCATGTTACAATCAACGTTTATTAAAATTTTAAAAATATTTTTATAGTTACAGAAAAATCAATTTAAAATTATAAATAAAAAATGGCAATTTTTTTTTTTTTTTTAAATCAAGTTTTACAAGAAAATATTTTTTTAATAAAAGATGGGTAATTTTCTGTTGCAGTCGACGTGTATTGAAATTAAAAATAAAATTAGAATCATTTCAATATTATAAATAAAAAAAATGACAAAAACTTTCTTTTTTAATTTTTTTTTTTAATCAAAAGTTTTACGAGAAACATTTATTAATATAAGATAGCCACTTTTGTGTTGCAGTCAACGTTTACTACAATTTAAAAAAAAATAAAGCTACAGAAAAATCAATTCAAAATTATAAATAAAAAATGGAAAAAAATTTCTTTTTTATTTTTGTCAAAAATCAAAAGTTTTACAAGAAAATATTTTTTAATAAAAGATGGCCAATTTTCTGTTGCAGTCCACATATATTGAAATTAAAAAAATATATATTTTTATAGTTCCAACAAATATTTCAAAATTATAAATAAAAAAATTACAAAAAGTTAATTTTTTAATTTTTTAATTTGAAAATCAAAAGTTTTACGAGAAACATTTATTAATAAAAGATGGCCGTTTTTGTTTATTGAAATAAAAAAAAATATAGTTACAAACAAATTTCAAAATTATAAATAAAAAAATGACAAAATTTTTCCTTTTTAATTTTTTTCGAAAATCAAAAGTTTTACGACAAACATTTATTAATCAAAGATGGCCACTTTTGTGTTGCAGTCAACGTTTATTAAAATTTAGAAAAAAATTAAAGCTACAGAAAAATCATTTATTTTTTTTTCAAAAAAAGTTTTACGGGAAACATTTATTAATAAAAGATAGCTGCAATCAATGTTTATTAAAATAAAAAAATATTTTTAAAGTTACAGAAAAATCAATTCAAAATTATATATTTCTTTTTTATTATTTTTTTTAAATCAAAAGTTTTACGGGAAACATTTATTAATAAAAGATGGCTGCAGTCAACGTTTATTAAAATTAAAAAAAATATTTTAATAGTTACAGAAAAATCAATTTAAAATTATAAATAAAAAATGGTAAAATTTTTTTTTTATTTTTTTTTTTTCAAAAATCAAAAGTTTTACGGGAAACATTTATTAATAAAAGATGGCTGCAATCAACGTTTATTAAAATTAAAAAAATATTTTTAAAGTTCAATCAATTCAAAATTATATATTTCTTTTTTATTATTTTTTTTAAATCAAAAGTTTTACGGGAAACATTTATTAATAAAAGATGGCTGCAGTCAACGTTTATTAAAATTAAAAAAAAAAAATTTTATAGTTACAGAAAAATCAATTTAAAATTATAAATAAAAAATGGCAAAAATTTTCTTTTTTATTATTTTTTTTCAAAAATCAAAAGTTTTACGGGAAACATTTATTAATAAAAGATGGCTGCAATCAACGTTTATTAAAATTAAAAAAAAATTTTTTACAGTCACAGAAAAATCAATTTAAAATTATAAATAAAAAATGGCAAAAATTTTCTTTTTTATTATTTTTTTCAAAAATCAAGTTTTACAAGAAAATATTTAATTTTCTGTTGCAGTCGACATGTATTGAAATTGAAAAAAAAATAGAGTTACAATCAAATCATTTCAAAATTATAAATAAAAAAATGACAAAAAAATTATTTTTAAATTTTTTTTTTTTAATCAAAAATTTTACGAGAAACATTTATTAATACAAGATGGCCACTTTTGTGTTGCAGTCAACTTTTACTAAAATTTTAAAATAATTTAAAGCCACAGAAAAATCAATTCAAAATTATAAATAAAAAATGGGAAAAATTTTATTTTTTATTTTTTCAAAAATCAAAGAAAATATTTTTTAATAAAAGATGGCAAATTATCTATTGCAATCCACATGTATTGAAATTTAAAAAATATATATTTTTATAGTACCAACAAATAAATGTACATCGAGTGGATGAAACTGACGTTTAAAACGTCAAAATAATGAAACATGGAAAAATTATACTTCAAAGTCAAAAACTCAGTTTACTCAAAAACTAACGAGATTTTGCAAAAAACTTATTCTTTAGAAGTTGTTCATTTTGGCATTCTCTACAATTATTATTCACACAAATTTGCTGTAACTATTATAGTTTAATAATTATAAACCAAAAATTGAAAAAAAATTAATCGAATAAAAATGATTTCATAATTATAAACCAAAAATTGAAAAAAGAATAATAATTTTTTTTCTCGAATAGCAATGATTTTATTAAAAATATTTTTAAGCAAAAGATGTTCATTTCTTTGTTGTCTTCAATGTTTGTTTAAATGTTTTTGTGATATTTTTCATATTTAAGAAAATATTGGCAAAAAACAAAAAACAGTTAAGGTAAACGCCCACTTTCGGTGTACGAAATTTTACCAAAAGCTTTTCAGTTCTTCGGATTATCAAATAAGACGTATGTTGAAAGTTTCATATCAATTGCTGTATTAGTTTTTGAGATACAGCGCGAACAGACAGACACACACACACGCACAGTAGACACACACACACACACACAGACACAAACTTTTTTTTTTCCAGAAATTGTTGAAATGGCATCTAGGGACCCTAAAACGGATGTTTCCGTAAAAAAAATTTTTGGAAAAAAAATCACTTTCTCGTACTACGTAACGGAGAAAGTAATAATTAAACTACTGGGGGTTAAACTACTAGTCGGTCTGAAGGGGGGGGGGGGGGGGGGCGACTGAAACTAACCCTAACCTAAGCATAAGCACCTATCATTTGCAATCATTAACTTGCATATAGTATAAGTACCAATAGTTGCAAATTATTATAAATTAAAATAAGGAGACCTGACAGCATACCATACCGTCCGAATGATTTTCGCGCATGCGTATTGTTTAGTATCAGTAACTGGAAAATTACCCGCAATTAAATTAAATCGTCGGAAAAGTCTGTCCCATCTTTATTACAATCTCTATCACCGCGGCAGTACCGCCGCAGTCACGCCGCCACTGCTTCAATCTCTTTCGTTAACATCTAATGAATAATACAGAGGTAAATATGGTGGAAGCAAACGTGGGTTCGGTTTGTATTGCATACATATTTCACAATACATCAAGACATCTATTATTTACCTTTGACATCCCGAAGAGGAATCTTGAAGTCGAGGCCGGGGATATATTGGATCCGTCCAGAATTAATGAAAACATTCTGGAGATGATAATATGGATGTAATGAATATAACAGTTCGGTGACAGTACATTCGGTTTGTTGGAAAATGTTAGGTTAGATATTTTTTTTTGGTGATGGTTCGGTTGCATACAATGATTTTGTAATTGTTGGAATAAAATATTAAATCAAAAGTAACTCAGTGTGTTGCGCACATTAGTCCTTCAAGAATTTACCGAAAGCTCTTTTGTAATTAAAATATTAAATTGTCCATTAAATCAGTGTGTTGCGCACATTAGTCCTTCAAGTTTTTACCGAAAGCTGTTTAGTGATTAAGGACGTACTAGAAATTTTGATCAATAACACACGTTTACGTAAACGAATGAAACATGAAAGAAAAGAAGATCATTAAAACTCGATTTGTTGGAACACTTTCATTTACATTATCAACACAAAGAGCATTGTTTCAAGCTGGTTTGAGGCAATCGAGCAATCGATTCCTGCCCCCCCGTATAAACACCAGCAAGTCAGCAGGTTCCAGGTCAGGAAAGAAAATAAGGCCACGAATTACACCAATAAATTGGAACGGATAAAAAAAAAATAAGGGAAAGTGATCCTTAATTAAGGCACCATGTTGATTATACGTTTGTTACATATCTTTAAAAATTTTGCTGTTTACGTTGGCTTTATGGTCGTTTGTGAATGAAGAGCCGCTACTGAATCATATAGACCGATTAAGCTTTTATTTGTTGAAACTCCACGATGATTATTTGTGAATTTCAAGTACTATTTGTACAGTTTTAAGAAAAATAAATCAAGAATAAACAAAAAAAATGATTCATCATATGCAATGTTTACTTTTCCAGCGAAATAAGGGATGATAATAAAAGTTGCTGTATGTCGTTATTAGTGGAATGAGTTTTCCTGGCATCAATAAATATATTACTCGTGGGCACTCTAAACGACAAAGGGCTCCTTAGAGTTCCTAACGTAAGGAAAATAAGGTATCCAATTTGAATATGAGAATGTTATGAGAAAAGGAACTGGGGACGCCGGGATGTATATATTACGTATTATTTTTTGTTTGCGTTTCTAGACCCGGATATCGATTCCGCAGTCCGTAACAAATGTCAACTCTTTTAGGATATCCGTCAACAAATTGAATATAAAATTTTTTTTTAACCAAAGTAAATTGGAAAATGCACAATTTAAACAGTGTGAATCTTTCAATTCAGTTTAATTATACAATAATTTGAAGCCCTTAAAAATTGATGATTTAAAATTTTTGACGAAAACCCCTTTTAACTTTTCTCAAGAATTGTCTTTGAAATGATTTCCTGAAGAAACCACTGGTTCGATTCGGGGTTTTTGTACATCACTGGAAAGATCCCTCCAAGACGCTTCAGAAAATGTACTAAAAACAAATGTCAATTTTAAGCCTGTGACGCGTTCACAAAGAAAACTCGAAAATGGTAAAATAAAAAAAAAAACTTTTTTAATAATCATTATAGACCCTTCTGTAATACATTTGTCTCATCAGAAAAACGAGCTGAATCGATTGGCGTTAAAAAATTTCATCTAGAAACATTTGCAAAAAAGTTGGCAAGTCACTAGGAATCATTTTGAAAAAAGTTGATTTTTTCAGATTTTGAACGGCCGTAGCGGCTAAACGAAGAATCCAAATCGAACGCGATTTTCAAATCTGTGCTCCTTGGGTGCAAATTAATCGGATTCAATTAAAACTGGCGATTTTTATTTTTTCACGAAAACTTGATTGATGATTTCCTGAAGAAACCACTGGTTCCATCCGGGGTTTCTATACATCACTGGAAAGATCGCTTCAAGGCGCTTCAGAAAATGTACTTGCGCAAGAACAAATGTCAATTTTAAGCCCGTGACGCGTTCGCAAAAAAAACTCGAAAATGGGAAAAATCGAAAAAATTAACTTTCTTAATAATCAACGTAGACCTTTATGTAATACCTTTTTTTCAGAAGAACGAGATAAATCAATTGGCGTTAAAAAATGTCAGCTAGAAAAATTTGCAAAAAAGTTGGCAAGTCACCATGGAAAATTTTGAAAAAAGTCGATTTTCTCAAACTTTGAAAGGCCGTAGCGGCTAAACGAAGAATCCAAATCGAACGCGGTTTTCAAATCTGTGCTCCTTGGGTGCAAATTAGTCGGATTCAATTCAAACTGGCGATTTTTATTTTTTGACGAAAACTTGAAATTCCCTCCTTCTTACTTTTCCTCAAAAATTGGCTTTGAAATAATTTCCTGAAAAAACCACTGGTTCGATTCGGGGTTTATACACGTCACCGGAAAGATCGCTTCAAGACCTGTCAGAAAATGTATTTGCGCAACCTCAAATGTCAATTTTAACCCCGTGACGCGTCAGCAAAAAAATGAAAAAAATCGAAAAAATTAACTTTTTTAGTAATCATCGTAAACCTTTTTTTGCATCAGAGGAACGAGATAAATCGATTGGCGTTAAGAAATTTCAATCCTAAATAGCAAAAAAGTTGGTAAAATTGAAAAAAAAAAATTAAAAAAAATTGAAAAAAGTGTTTTTCAACCTTTGAACGGCTAAACTACTTTTTCGACTGGTTTATTTTCGTTCTTATTTACCTCCATAATATGTAGGGAAGTAAAATGATTCTTTTTTTTTTCTTTCTGTAGCAAGCTCATACAATCTAATCAATCTTATTCCGAGTGGATTTTCTATCCTGTAAAGCAAATCCTGGCCCAGTCTTTTTTTTATCAATTCTTTGTCACTTCGAATCTCTCGAGAATTAGACCACAGAATTAGAGATGGCGCGCAGATGAAAACAATTAACCGCTCCATTCACTTGCAATTATCTAAGAAACACAGCGCGAGGTAAAACTACGGAGTAAGTAATCTTTATTTATCAAGTGTTTTACAAATAAATAATTCTACCTACAGTAAGTTTAAGGACTTGATAAAGGTCTATCGAAATTTTCGATTTAATTGATAAAATTTTCGACTGTTTGGTCCGCATTTTTTATTTTTCCCGACGAATTTTTATTTTTTATTTTTTTGACCTGTATTTTCGATATTTTTGGTCAAAATATTTTATGTTTGTATTTTCGATTTTTTTTTTGGTCTAAATTTTTGATCTTTTGTACAATTTTCTCAGATTAATAATAATAATATAATATTTTTAGAGATATTTTGTGTATTATAAAGGGAAATAAATAAATCTCTAATTATTCTTTATTTTGACCTAAATTTTCGATTTAATTGTTAAAATTTTTGATTCTAAGGTCTTTATTTTTTCCGATATTTTCGAGTTTTGTTTGTTGAAATTTTCGATTTTTTAGCCTGCATTCATTAAGGACCGAATTTTCTATGCAATGTCTAAATTTTCGACTTTCTGGACAACATTACAAATTTTTATTATGATTTTTTAATCTTTTGACCTAAATTTTTCTCTATTTTTCATTTCATTTAATGAATCCTACCTAATTTTTCGATTTTTTTGTCCGCATTTTTTATGTTTCGTTTAGTCTGCATTTATTATCTTTAGGACCGAGTTTTCCATGTTTTGTCTAAATTTTCGACTTTTTGGCCAAAATTGTGGATTTTAATTTTCTTTTATCTTTTGCCCTAAAATTTTCTTTATTTGTCTGTTCAAATTTTTCTTTCCTTGGTCCACCATTTTTATTTTTATGCCTAAATTTTGTATCGGATATTTTAGATTCTTAGTCTATTTTTTTATCCAATATTTTATATTTTTTAACTTGGATTATTGATTTCATTTCGTAAGTTTTTTTTAATTTTTTGGCTATTATTTTCGAATTTCTGATCAGAAACTTATTTTTGGCAAATTATTTTGCTTCTACTTTAGTTTTCTCTTTTAGTTTTGTCTGCGTTTTTTATTTTTAGATCAGGATTCTTGATTCTTTGGCCCATATTTTAGATTTCTGTATTTTCGATTTCTCTGTTCCAATTCTTTTAATTTTTCGTTATTTTGACCAAAATATTCGATTGGTTTCTAGAAATTTTCGATTTTTTTGTCTGCAATTTTTATCTTTATGCCCGTTTTCGATGATTTGCCTAAATCTTCACCTTTTAAGGCCCTTGTTTTTGACCTATATTTTGTATTTTCGATCGTTTTGGTTTCAATTTTAGGTCTTTTGGCCGAAATATTCTTTATTTCGACTTAAAATTTCGATTCGCTTGTTAAAAATTTTGATTTTTTGGTCCACCACTTTGATTTTTGGATACGAATTTTAGATTTTTGGTCTTCATTTTTTATTTTTTGTCCCATATTTTAGATTTTCCTAACTTGAATTATTGATTTTATTATTGTGCGAATTTTTTTTTATTTTTTTTTTGCTCTTATTTTCGAATTTCTCTTTTTATTTTAAGCTTAAAAGAGTTATATTTGGGGCTTCTTTTGCTTGTATTTTCAAGTCTTTGGTTTGCATTTTTATTTTTAAACCAGGATTTTTGATTTTTTTGGCCGATATTTTAGATCTTAGGCTGTTTTGTTCCAAATTTTTATTTTTTTAGCCAAAATATTCCATTGATCTTGGAAGATAAATGGTTCTTTCTTTGTTTCCTCAAAAAAAGGGAGGGGGGTATATTGTATAAGTGGCTCTACCATCAACATGTTCCACGAGCCGCCACTGAGTAGAGATTAATTGTAAATGTATTCACCTGAAACTGACACATTGTAAATTTCGCGTTAATTCTGATGTATCGTCGTGTCGCAGCAGTTTACAAACAATTCAGACTCATAATTTATTCGAGCCCCTGAATGTTTCATTGATTATTGGGAATTGCACAAATGTCACGATCGAGCGCGGCACAATTAATGTTTAATCCATATTTGTATATATATTTTTTTTTATTGCACAAGTTGCTTTTTTTTGTAATAATGCAATTTCTTATAAAATAATAATATATATATTTTGAATTTAATTTAATTTTTTATTTAAAACGTTAATTTTCAAAAATTCATAACTTACGGAAAAAGAGACGCATTTTCAAAAATTACAGTAAGTTTTAAAGGCCTTTAAAGTTTTGTGAGTGTATTAAAAAAATGTTTTTTTATTATTATATTTTATTATTAAGTTTTTGACAACTTTAATATTAATTATCAAAAATTCATAACACGCATTTTCAAAACTCAAAGTTAATTTTAAAGGTAAATATATTATGACTGCATTAAACGTTTTAAGGAATTCAATCATATCCGTATTTTTTTTTCTATTTTTTTCTTTGTTCAAATATTCGACAAATTAAAAAACATCATTTTTAAACATTTATCACTCACGCATTTACAAAAATTAAAGATAATTCAGATGTTTTGTGAATATACAATTTATTTTTTAATTTTTGATAAATTCTAGCATATCATGTAATAAATCAAGTGTCGGAAATGATAATTTTTGACTGCCAAAAATGACAATTTTTTACTGTGAAAAATGCCAATTTTCAACTGCCAAAAATGCCAATTGTCAACTGCCAAAAGGGCCATTTTTCAAGTGTCGGAAACGATCATTTTTAACTGCCAAAAATGACAATTTTTAACTGCCAAAAATGATAATTTCTAACTGCCAAAAATGACAATTTTGAACTGCCAAAACTGACAATTTTGAACTGCCAAAAATGACAATATTTAACTGCCAAAAATGATAATTTCTAACTGCCAAAAATGACAATTTTGAACTGCCAAAACTGACAACTTTGAACTGCCAAAAATGACAATTTTTAACTGCCAAAAATGACAATTTTCAACTGCAAAAAAACGACAATTTTTGACTGCCAAAAATGCCAATTTTCAACTGCCAAGAATGACAATTTTTAACTGCCAAAAAGGCCAATTTTCAAGTGTCGGAAACGACCACTTAAAGCTGCCAAAAATGAAAAAAAATTCAACTGCCGAAAGGGCCAATTTTCAACTGCCAAAAGGCCACTTTTCAAGTGTCGGAAACGACGATTTTTAATTGCCAAAAATGACAATTTTTAACTGCCAAAAAGGCGAATTTTTAACTGCCAAAAGTGAGAATTTTTAACTGCCAAAAGTGAGAATTTTGAACTGCCAAAAGCGACAATTTTGAACTGCCAAAAGTGACAATTTTTAACTGCCAAAAGTGACAATCTTTTACTGCCAAAAGTGACAATCTTTAACTGCCAAAAATGACAATTTTTAACTGCAAAAAAGACGAATTTTCAAGTGTCGGCAACGACCATTTTTAACTGCCAAGAGTGACAATTTTTAACTGCCAAAAGTGACAATTTTTAACTGCCAAAAAATGACAATTTTCAACTGCTAAAAATGACAATTTTCAACTGCCAAAAAGGCGAATTTCCAAGTGTCGGCAACGATCATTTTTAACTGCCAAAAGTGACAATTTTTAACTGCCAAAAAATGACAATTTTAAATGCCAAAAATGACAATGTCAACTGAAAAAAGGCCAATTTTCAACTGCAAAAAAGGCTCATTTTCAAGTGTCGGAAACGACCATTTTAAGCTGCCAAAAATGAAAAATTTCAACTGCCAAAGGGCCAATTTTCAACTGCCAAAAGGCCACTTTTTAAGTGTCGGAAATGACGATTTTTAACTGCCAAAAATGAAATTTTTTTACTGCCAAAAAGGCGAATTTTCAAGTGTCGGCAACGATCATTTAACTGCTAAAAATGACAATTTTCAACTGCCAAAAAGACCCATTTTCAAGTGTCGGAAACGACCATTTTAAGCTGCCAAAAATGACAATTTTCAATTGCAAAAAGGGCCAATTTTCAACTTCCAAAAGGTCACTTTTCAAGTGTTGGAAACGACGATTTTTAACTGCCAAAAATGATAATTTTTAACTGCCAAAAGTGACAATTTTTAACTGCCAAAAATGACAATTTTTAACTGCAAAAAATGACAATGTTTAACTGCCAAAAGTGACAATTTTTAACTGCCAAAAAATGACAATTTTTAACTGCCAAAAAATGACAATTTTCAACTGCTAAAAATTACAATTTTTAACTGGCAAAAGTGACAATTTTTAACTGCTAAAAATGACAATTTTTAACTGGCAAAAGTGACAATTTTTAACTGCTAAAAAATGACAATTTTCAACTGCTAAATTGACAATTTTCAACTGCCAAAAAGACCCATTTTCAAGTGTCGGAAACGACCATTTTAAGCTGCCAAAAATGACAATTTTCAATTGCAAAAAAGGGCCAATTTTCAACTGCCAAAAGGTCACTTTTCAAGTGTCGGAAACGACGATTTTTAACTGCCAAAAATGACAATTTTTAACTGCCAAAAGTGACAATTTTTAACTGCCAAAAAATGACAATTTTCAACTGCTAAAAATGACAATTTAAAACCCAAAAAAGAACACATTTTCAAAAAAATTCTTTTTTGAAGGTACATAAATGTGTTATGATAGCATCGGACTTTTTAAAGAATTCAATCATATCGATATTATTTTATTTTTTTATGTTTTCTTTGTTCAAATATTTCGACCAATTTTCAAAAATTCATAACACGCAAAAATTGGCAGAGTTAGTTGGTTTTAAAGGTAAATGTTTTGTAAAGATATCAACATTTTTGAAGAATTAGTATCAGTATTTATTTTTTAGCCAAAATATTAATTTTCAAAAATTAATAACTCGCGCAAAAATCGACTCACTTTCAAAAATCAAGGTTAATTTTAAAGGTAAATGTATTATGATTTCATCAGAGTTTTCAAGGAATTCAATCATATCGATATGATTTTTTTTTCTAGTTTTTCCTTGTAAAAATATTTGACCACTTAAAAATTCATTTAAAAAAATTTATAAGTCAAAAATCAAAATTTATGTTAAATCTTGTGGATATATTGAAAATTTAAAGCATTTGAGTATTTATATTCTCTAAATTTATTCAACTTACAAAAAAAAATTTCAAAAAATCATAACAATCATAACAATTGGCGAATTTGCAAATGATGGATGTTGTACCTCTCACAATTATATTCTCTCCACTACTCCCAACGCTCTTAATAGTATGTACGTATGGCAACACTGACGGGCAGTGTTTATTTCAAAGTTGTTTTTTTTTTTAACTTTTCAAACAAATAAATTCAATAAAACGAAATGTAGCCTGAATACATGAATATTCAACCTGTTCGCAACTCTGCAAGCAAAATTAAAAAATAGTAAATTTTCAAAGTTGTCGATTTTTAACTTTTTAATTTTTTTTTTTATTTAATGAGTAACAAATTATTTGAAATGTTTGTAAATCCATCTACTACGTTAAACAATTTTTTATTTTTGGCTTTGGCGTTAACCATTCTGCCACCAACGATTGTTCACTGATAGAAAATTATATTTTTCTTTTGTAAATAGAAATTGGCAAAAATATTTATATAGACATCCATTTATAAAACGAAGTTGTTTACCCAGAATCCAAACGTAATAACAGTTCAGAACTATTATCTCGCGAATGTAGGACAGTAATTACCGACAAGAGAATCACATTACATCGTCCGCAGCGATTAATTATGAAATAATGAAACTTAACATCGACAAAATCTGGAGCTTAAGAGCTTCGACGGTTCTATCTCTGCAAATGGATAATTAAATATGGATTCCAATCAACAAAGGAGAATTTTATTAGCTATTACTCTCTCGGGCTGCGACTAAACTTGATGAGATTACGCCGTATAATAAAAACATTCATCAATATTTCAGACCGACGTACAAAAAAATTATATTATAACGCTTCTGCGAGAAGTTTTCTATTTTGATTAAAATTAAATATTGCGTAATAAATCTGTTCAATACTTCAAGAGTTATTATAAACATCAAATTTCTGTCTACATCAAGATGTAATAGATAATTAAAATGAGCACATTTCTGGTGAAAGCGCCGGGAACTTGAAATTCGTTTTTAATTTGTAAAACGAAACCACAGTTTTCAATTTGTTTATTTGTAAATTATTATTATTTTGTAGGCGAATGACAACACTCAAGACTATAACTGCAGAAGTAAAAATTACTAAATAAATACGACGATTTTTTAAGTCATCAAAACACACACACAAACGAAGGGTTTAAAAATTAAACAATCAAATACCGAATAGCGTGCGGTGATTTCGTATTTATCACGGGACTAATAAAAAAGAGTATTGGTGGAAAAATAAACGCACATGCTAATCGTAAAAATCTTTACCCCAATAAAGGATACGTCCGTATAAATTATTGTCTGTGGGGAACATTAAGGAGCCATTATTTGCTTCGGGCATGAATTGCTGCTGAATTCGTGATGATCTTTCCAATTGAATAATTTAACAGTTACATCCTCACACGAAAAATACACAAACATTTACGTATTAAAAAAAAAAAATTACAAATCGTCTTAAATTTTTTTTATATTAACACAGTTTATTTAAAAATTTTAAAAAAATTATGCATATTATCACCGAACCCGATTTGTTTTTGTAGGTTAAAATTGGAAAATTGGGGAATTTTTTTCTCCTCAATGAAAGCGCGGTTTAATTTTTGCGGGGGTTTCGCGGGGGCGCCTCGCCGAGAGTTCGCGGGCGCGGAAAGCGTTGCGAAAAATTGGGTTTACCTTGTTCATACCATTTCCCATCGTTGCTGGGCACTGCACGGGCTTACCGTCACATGTCTTACTGACGGAGCGTCGCGGCGGCGGCGGCGGCGGCGCCGAGTCTGCCCCGGTGGGTCGATATGACACCACGAGGTGCCACTCGGTGTGCGCGATTCCCTCCAAAATCTTCTCGATGCAATAACAAAGTGCATCCTTCAAAACAATGCCGAAAAAATCAAATAACAAAATGCAATAATTATGCAGAAAAAAAAAATGGTGATGTGGCCATCATGTTACTTTCTCCGATTTGATGGTGTCATTTATATTTACGCTTTCATGCTTTATTTTCAATTTAAATGTACATCGAGCGGATGACACTGACGTTTAAAACGTCAAAATTATGAAAGATGGGAAAATTACACTTCAAATTCAAAAACTCGGTTTACTCAAAAACTAAAGGGATTTCGAAAAAAACTTATTCTTTATAAGTTGTTTATTTTAACATTCTCTACAATTATTGTTAACATAAATTTGCTGTAACTATTATCGTTTTATAATTATAAACCAAAAATTAAAAAAAAATAATAAATTTTTTCTCTCTGATTTATGTGCGTAGTATAGAAATGAAGGCAAGTGTGTGGAGAAACGAATGTGTTTACCACTGTATTTTTTGTGTCTATATAAAGATTTTATGTCTGTGCAATAACAGCTGTGCGGTCTTTATTTAGACAAATCAGGATTGCGTCTTTATCTTTATGTTTTATGTTTTATTTTAGTTGCGAAATCCTAATAATAGTTCTGTTGCGGACTGTACTCATAAAGCAGAATCACTGATCGATTGGTATTAAGAATCTTTTTATCTACTTTAAATGAATTAAACGTATTTAACAGTTGATAAAACTTATTGCAATAAAAATAAACAAGAATTGTTTTGTTATAAATTCTAACGCGAATACATTTCAAAAATCTACTAATAATAAACGCCGTAGAACATAATTTTGTCTGCACAACTGTTAAGATACGCTATTCAAGATTAATCTGCCAAAAAAATTTTTTGGAAATATATGTAAAATTTTGAAAAATTGCATTTTTGCTTCAATCATGTATCTTCCAACGTAACCATTTTTGTTACTCCACAGTTGGGATTATTTTTTTCTGGACAGTTGCAAAGACACATTATTTGGGATTAGTTTGTCAAAATTTGAAACGTTTCTCAAAATTAATGTGGAATTTCTACAGCAATTTCTGAAAAAAGTGCATTTTTCGTCCAATCACGTGACTTCTGGAGCAACCATTTTTGTTACTTCACAGTTCGGATTATTTTTTTCTGGACAGTTGCAGACTCATTATTTAAGATTCATTTGTCAAAATTTGAAGCGTTTCTCAAAATAAATGTGGAATTTTTAAAGCAATTTCTGGAAAAAGTGCATTTTTTCGTACAATCACGTGACTTCTGGAGCAACCATTTTTGCTACTGTATAGTGCGGATAATTTTTTCTAGGCAGTTGTAAAACATTATTTAAGATTCATTTGTCAAAATTTGAAGCGTTTTTCGAAATTAATGTGGGTTTTCTAAAGCAATTTCTGAATTTTTTTTTTCTGGCGTTGAAAAACAAAAATCGAAAAAAATTATAAAACGCAGCGATTAAATTCCCAAAAAAATTTCGCTCAATTGAAAAAACATTGTTCTTTCAAATAACTTGATTTTGTTTAAATCTTCCAATTTTCTCAGGAGTTGTGAATTTTTGAAATATTTTGTTTACCAGCGTTAGTACTCGAGTTATAAATCAAAAATAAAATATGAAACGCAGGAATAAAATTCTCAAAAAATCATATTAAATTAAAGAAACATTGGTCTTTCAAAAAAACTTGATTTTGTTTAAATCTTCCAATTTTTTCGGGTGTTGTGAATTTTTGAAAAATTTTGTCTACCAGCGTCTAGTACTCAAAAATAAAATATGAAACGCAGTAATAAAATTCTCAAAAAATCATATTAAATTAAAGAAACATTGGTCTTTCAAAAAAACTTGATTTTGTTTAAATCTTCCAAATTTTTCGGGTGTTGTGAATTTTTGAAAAATTTTGTCTACCAGCGTCTAGTACTCAAAAATAAAATATGAAACGCAGTAATAAAATTCTCAAAAAATCATATTAAATTAAAGAAACATTGGTCTTTCAAAAAAACTTGATTTTGTTTAAATCTTCCAATTTTTTCGGGTGTTGTGAATTTTTGAAAAATTTTGTCTACCAGCGTCTAGTACTCAAAAATAAAATATGAAACGCAGTAATAAAATTCTCAAAAAATCATATTAAATTAAAGAAACATTGTTCTTTAAAAAAAACTTGATTTTGTTACAATCTTCCAATTTTCTCTGGAGTTGTGAATTTTTTTTATATTTATTTTACGAACGCAGATTATTCGAGTTATAAATAAAAAATAAAAATGTGAAACGCAGGAATAAAATTCTCAAAAAATCATACTATATTAAAGAAACATTGTTCTTTCAAAAAAATATTATTTTGTTTAAATCTTCCAATTTTCTCGGGAGTTGTGAATTTTTGAAATATTTAGTCTACCAGCGGAGAGTACTCGGGTTAAAAACTCAAAACTTAAATATGAGACGCAGGGATAAAATTTTCAAAAAAATATATTCAATTAAGGAAACATTGGTATTAAAAAAAAAAATTGTTTAAATTTTCCAATTTTCTCGGGAGTTGTGAATTTTTTTTTTATATATTTTACGAGCGCAGAGTGCTCGAGTTAAAAATTTAAAATAAAAATATAAAACGAAGGGATAAAATTCTCAAAAAATCATACTATATTAAAGAAACATTGGTCTTTCAAAAAAATATTATTTTGTTTAAATCTTCCAATTTTCTCGGGAGTTGTGAATTTTTGAAATATTTAGTCCACCAGCGTCTAGTACTCGGGTTAAAAATAAAAAATAAATATGAAACGCAGAAATAAAATTCCCAAAAAATCATATTGAATTAAAGAAACATTGGTCTTTCAAAAAAACTTGATTTTGTTTAAATCTTCCAATTTTCTCAGGAGTTGTGAATTTTTGAAATATTTAGTCTACGAGCGGAGAGTACTCGGGTTAAAAAATCAAAAATTAAATATGAAACGCGGCGATAAAATTCTCAAAAAAATATACTCAATTAAGGAAACATTGGTCTTAAATTAATTTTGTTTAAATCTTACAATTTTTTCGGGAATTGTGAATTTTTTTATATTTATTTTACGAGCGCAGAGTGCTCGAGTTAAGAATCAGAAATAAAAATATGAAACGAAGGGATAAAATTCTCAAAAAATCTACTTAATTAAGGAAACATTGGTCTTTCAAAAAAATATTATTTTGTTTAAATCTTCCAATTTTCTCGGGAGTTGTGAATTTTTAAAATATTTAGTCTACCAGCGTCTAGTACTCGAGTTATAAATCAAAAATAAAATATGAAACGCAGGGATAAAATTCTTAAAAAATCACGCGTAATTAAAGAAACATTTATCTTTCAAAATAACTTTGTTTTTTTTAATCCTCCAATTTTCCGGCGAGTTGTGAATTTTTTAAATATTCAGTCCACCAGCGTAAAGTACTCGAGTCATGAATTAAACAAAAATATGAAACGCGGGGATAAAATTCTCAATAAATCGTTTACATTAAATAAACATTGTTCCGTTGAACGAACGCGTTTGCTATTTAAAAAAATCTATTAACTATTGCAACACGTTTCCAACTATTTTGTCTGATGAATACGTCCACTGTTATGGGTTAGTTTTTCGTCTATGCACTATGCATTCTATGAAAGGCGCCATTTTGTAATAGCACGTGTTCTAGCTTAGTTTCTCGTCTATGCCCGCATTCTATGAAAAGCGCCATTTTGGTATAGCACGGGTTCTAGTTTGATGTCCCCTCCATGTTCGCATTCTATGGAAAGCGCCATATTGTTATAACACGGGTTCTAGCTAAGTTTCACATCTACATCCGCACTCTTTGGAAAGCGCCATTATGGTATAGCACTGACGGTAGCTTAGTTTTCCATCTATGTCCACACTCTATGGAAAGCGCCATTTTGGTATAGCACGGGTTCTAGCTTAGTTTCTCATCTATGTCCACACTCTTTGGAAAGCGCCATTATGGTATAGCACTGGTGCTAGTTTAGGTTCCCATCTATGACCGCATTCTATGGAATTGGTTTACACGGGTTCTAGATTAGTTTCCCATCTATGTCCACACTCTATTGAAAGCGCCATTTTGGTATAGCACTGGTGCTAGCTTAGGTTCCCATCTATGACCGCATTCTATGGAATTGGTTTACACGGGTTCTAGCTTAGTTTTCCATCTATGTCCACACTCTATGGAAAGCGCCATATGGGTACAGCACAAGTTCTAGCTTAGGCCGATCGCGCGCGGGCATTTTTTTATTGAGCAATTATAAAATTGCAAAATTAAATATCTCCCGACAATAATTTACTTCGCGCACGGGCGATTAAAAATCTTCAGTCTTTTTATCAGACATGGTGGATACGTGCCGTCTAAAAAAAGTAATTCATGGGAACACAGCGATTTTTAATTGCCTAATGCGCGCACATACATTTACACACGAGTATTCTATTTTGTAGAAAACGTTGGGCGATAATTGCGTCGCTTGCAAAATAGGTCCGGGCGTAATTATACAATTTCTCTGCGGAAAGTACATCTCTTTTAAGTAGTTACTTAGTTACTTACTTAGTTACTTATAAATCGTCGTGACTTTTCAATCGCCCGTGCGCTCGCAAACATATACTTTTGTTGGATTTTTTTTGGGCGATTTAAAATTTCCTTACAAATATCGCCAGTGCGCCACCAGCCTTAGTTTCCCATCTATGTCCGTATTCTATGGAAAGCGACATCTGGATTTTGATCTTCATTACGACGAACCGCTCATCGTGATATTTCCATTGTAGTTGTCCATCCTAACCATCATGTACTCCATTTTAAACATTTATAATCATTAAAACAACAAGTGGTTAGTGTTGTGCTTGCCTCCTCCCTCCTCCTTCTTACAAGATATTGAACAATGTCGATTAAGGTAAGATTATAGTAAAAGTGTTAGCCACTATTTAACACACAAATCATTTTCAATTTTCAGGTCGGAATTATTGCAGGTTCCGGACTGGACAACCCGGACATTTTAAAGAACCGCAGCGAGGTAAAGGTGACCACGGTCTTCGGAGACCCTTCGGATTCTTTAATCCACGGGGAAATTGATGGGGTGTCGTGTGTGCTCCTCTCGAGGCACGGGAGAGACCATTCGATCATGCCCGGCAACGTAAACTATCGAGCCAACGTTTGGGCGTTGAAAGAGGCCGGCTGCACGCACTTGTTGGTCTCCACGGCCACCGGGTCGTTGAAAGAGGAGTATAAACCGGGGGATCTGGTGGTTTTGGACGGGTTCATTGATAGGTACGCAGATGCAATTTGAATTTGTTTAATCCCGAAACTAAAACAATATAATTAATTTTATAAATTTTCGTTTCTACTCTCCTGTTAAAAATTGTGAAAAAATACCAGTAACACACCTCTTTTCTTCTGTTACAAGTTGTGAAAACTTACCAGCAAAATACCTCCTTTCGTTCCTACTCTCCTGTTACAAACTTTGAAAGATGACCAGCGAAATACCTCTTTTCGTTCGTACTCTCCTGTTACAAATTGTGAAACATTACCAGCAAAATACTATTAGGTAACTTTAAATAAAACAACTTTTGATGTTTTATACCATTTTATATTTCAAAATACAATATTTGATTGGTATTATAGTATCGAACTTTGCGAGTCATATCATAGAACGCTTGATGATTGTTGAATGATTATAGAGTTATTTATTAGTGTAGAATGTTCGATATTAGTCATGTACAAGAAGTTTTGGTGGAGTCAAGCTACTCGCATAAGTCAAGCATTGACTGTGGAAATGTACACCTCGCACATTATTCCATCATAGTAAACAACATGTAGTAAATTAATACCGTGTTTATAAACATATATTTATCATACTCACACTCACGTTTTGTTGCATCAACATTATATTTACATTAATAGTAAATATTTAAGTATATGTAATAAGGCTGGTTCTAAGACAATTATATTGAATTACATATACAATTACACACCACGCAGTACAGAAGTAATCAAACCACTGTAAGTTACAATAAATACCAACTCTACGTGATGTACCGATGACTGATATCCAGCACTCGTTACAAAGTATTTTTGCGGGTTTACTAAATTAAAATCCAAGTCTTGAAAAAGCCAGTAGTTAATAAATTTTCCTAGACAAGACCGTCTGTTCAAGTTTTACCGATTATTAACCATTTGATTTTAATGTTAGTTGTCAGTTATTAAAATCCAAGTCTTGAAATTGTCAGCAGATAATAAATTTCCCCATCCGTTCAAGTTTTACCGACTATTAACCATTTGATTTTAATGTTAGTTGTCAGTTATTAAAATCCAAGTTTTGAAATTGTCAGCAGTTAATAAATTTCCACATCCGTTCAAGTTTTACTGACTCGGGTTCTAGCTTAGTTTGATTTTAAAGTAATTGACTTTATCAATTCGTATTATCACCCATTGCAATAAAGAACCATCTCACCTTAAAAAAATCATACTTAGGACAACGGGAAGGAAACAAACGTTTTACGACGGCCAATCGAAATGCCCCCTCGGGGTTTGCCACCTGCCGATGGAGCCCGCATTCTGCGAAAGGACCAGAAAGTTGGTAATAGAGACGGCGGCAGAGTTGGGAATCGATTGCCATAAAACCGGAACGGTTGTAACCATTGAAGGGCCGAGATTTTCCAGCAAAGCCGAAAGCCTCATGCATCAGATGTGGGGCGGAGGTTTGGTCAATATGACCACAGTGCCCGAAGTAAGTGTAACGAAAAAATAAACTTGAAATAATTATCTCAAAAACTAATAGAGCAATTGATATGAAACTTTAAACATACGTCTTATTTGATAATCCGAAGAACTGAAAAGCTTTTGGTAAAATTTCGTACACCGGAAGTGGGCGTTTACCTTAACTGTTTTTTGTTTTTTGCCAATATTTTCTTAAATATGAAAAATATCACAAAAACATTTAAACAAACATTGAAGATAACAAAGAAATGAACATCTTTTGCTTGAAAACATTTTTCATAAAATCATTGTTATTCGAGAAAAAAAATTATTATTATTTTTTTCATTTTTGGTTTATAATTATAAAACGATAATAGTTGCAGCAAATGTATGTTAATAATAATTGTAGAGAATGCTAAAATGAACAACTTATAAAGAATAAGTTTTTTTCGAAATCCCTTTAGTTTTTGAGTAAACTTGAAGTATAATTTTTCCATCTTTCATAATTTTGACGTTTTAAACGTCAGTTTCATCCGCTCGATGTACATTTAAAATATGATTTCAATTGAAAATAAACCTTGAAAACAATGATACCATCAAGTCGGAGAAAGTAACATGATGGCCACATCACCATTTTTTGTTGTAACTGTTTTTTTGAGTTGCTTTTTTCAATTACACTTTTTTAACCCTTTTCACTCGTATTTATTAGTGATAACACGTATTGTGTCGACAATAAGTCGACATACGGGTGCGAAGGGTTAATACCGCCAACTTTAGGTGGTGTTGGCAAAAGAGGCCGGTTTATGCTACGCCGCAATAGCACTGGCCACGGATTACGACTGCTGGAGATCGACCGGAGAGAAGGTGTCCGTCGAGCACGTCCTGGAAACCTTCAAAAACAACGTCGGCAAAGTGACCAAACTGATTACGGCCGTGGTGCCGAAACTTGCCTCTGAAAATTGGGACGAAACAGTGAAAGAACTAAAGGTAAACTCGGTAAGCTTTATTCCGCCAATTTGCGCATCAACAATTTTTTTTTTACTTCCAGGACACGGTCCAATCGAGCGTGATGCTTCCGCACTGATAAATATATAATTATACCTTAACCTTATCCCACATTTCGAAGCAGTATATTTTTCATATTTCGCGTGTAAAAATATGCTGCTTCAAGTGCACTTTCTTTAAGTAAAATGTATAAATATGAAACAGTCTTGAATTTATGATGAATAAATATTTTGATGGTTTTTAAAGGTCTGAGCTGTGATTTTTCCTTCGTACGTATTTGTTGAAGTAGTCCGGCCTCCAGCACTTGCAGGAGCCGGGGATCAGGAACCAGTCGTAGTAGAGCCGGACCTGGAAGCAGCCCAGGGAGTCCACGCCGTCGCAGTGGGACGGTTTCTGCGTCGTCGTTTGGTCTACTGGTGGCGCTTGAAGGCCGGCCCTTTTGTGGAGGTACTGTTGGTAGTTCTAAAAAAAAAACAATTCAGTTTGTTAACCCCTTCACGCCCAGGTTGCCACATGTAGCGACAAGCGAAAACAAAAACGTTTTACAAAAAAAATAGCGCCATCTATGGAATGTTTTTCATATTTTTTTTGCATAAATGAGTAAGTTATACAAAACAAAGTTAAAAGTGTTTTATTATAATATTTAAAATGTATAACGAAGTAGAAGCCTCCAGCATAAACAATATTAAATGAGTAAGTTTGTGACAGTGGAATAATATTTCGTAAAAAAAGGTAACACCAAAAAATCATTTTTCATTAAACCTGGGATTATGTTATAACCCAACCAAAGCAGCATGGGCGTGAAGTGGTTAATGCTGGAACGATTCCTCGAAACAACTAAAAAAGGTGTATTTTCTGCACCATTGAGAAGGCATGCTTTGAAGCTTTATTGTTCTTCTAAAAAAAGAAACAATTCAGTTTGTAATGCTTGAAGGATTCCTCGAAACTACTCCCCAAAGTGTGTGTGTTTTATTACCTAACAACAAGGTATATTTTCTGTACCATTAAGAAGGCATACTTCGACGGCAAACAGACGCAAGTGATGAAACTATTCCCCAAAGTGTGTTTAATACTTTAACAGCTAATTTATGTATTTTCTTCATTATTAAGAAGGCATGCTTCAAAGCCAAACAGACGTAAGTGAATATGACTTACTGTTCTTCTAAAAAAAAAAAACAACTCAGTTTGTAATTCTCGAAGGATTCCTCGAAACTACTCCCCAAAGTGTGTGTGTGTGTTTTATTACTTTTAACAACTAATAAGGATATATTTTCCGCACCATTAAGAAGGCATGCTTCGAAACCAAAGAGACGCAAGTGATGTTCTAAAATTAGAATAAATTTTGGGTTGAGGTTGAGGTTTAACCCGTTACTTCCCATTGTTCTCGAGCGAGTACAACAAACATCATGGACTTTAGTGCCACCTACTGGCAACGTTATTTACTTTAGATAACGTATCTGCGATACAAACTCTTCTTTATTAACGATTGAACAATATTTAGCAGTTTTTCCAAATTGATTTTTAGCAGATATCCGAGAATTTTAAATTCTTTGGAGAACATTACAATGTTCTCCAAAGAATTGGAGAAGAATTTGTTAAGGTGCACCTCGTGGGAAGTAACGGGTTAATGGTAAGTAAGTAAGTAATTTATTATTGTTAATACCCAATGGTTTACAATGGTTTAATAGTGAAGAACTCACCTGAAAATCTTGCACTGACGGTGGTTGCGAAGCGGTCACAGGGCTCCGCGGTGGATTACTAGTTTCGGGATTGGACAGCACCGTGTCTGGATAGTAGATTTCAGCAACTAACAAACTGGACCACCTCGGTGAAGACAAACATCCACCGTCTAAGTAGTGACATCTGGATTGAAGACACCTAAAACGCAAATTGATGAAATTGAAATGGCTAAAACACCCTACACCTATAAATTACTGTGTGACTAGACGTGTATTAATGCGGGGGGGGGGGTACATCAAGAGGTATTTTACTTTCACCGTTACGAGAAAATTCTTCAATTTTTTATTTAAAGCAAATATCCGTTAAATCTCTTAAACGATTTCTGGAAAAAAAAGTGTTTGCGCGCGCTATATCTCAAAAAATACTAAAGGAATCGACATGAAATGATCAAACAATTTTTTTTCGTCGTTTACCCGTCATTAAGAACCGTCATGAATTTTTTCAAATTTTTCTGAGATCCAACATCTTTTGCATGCATTTTTTCCTGAGTAATACTATGAAAAAAATGGTGATGTGGCCATCATGGTACTTTCTCCGATGGTATCATCATTTATATTTACACTTTCATGGTTTATTTTCTATTTAAATCATATTTTAAATGAACATCGAGCGTTTTGTAGACTCGGATCAAACTGACGTTTAAAATTATGAAATTATACTTCAAATTCAAAAACTCAGTTTACTCAAAAACTAAAGGGATTTCGAAAAAAACTTATTCTTTATAAGTTGTTCATTTTGGCATTCTCTACAATTATCATTAACATAAATTTGCTGTAACTATTATCCTTTCATAATTATAAACTAAAAATAAAAAAATGGTGATGTGGCCATCATGTTACTTTCTCCGACTTTATATTTACGTTTTCATGGGTTTATTTTCAATTGAAATCATATTTTAAATGTATATCGAGCGTTGTGTAAACTTGGATGAAACTGACGTTTAAAACGTCAAAATTATGAAACATGGAAAAATTATACTTCAAATTCAAAAACTCGGTTTACTCAACAACCAACGAGATTTCGAAAAAAACTTATTCTTTAGAAGTTGTTCATTTTGGTATTCTCTACAATTATTATTCACACAAATTTGCTGTAACTATTATCGTTTCATAATTATAAACCAAAAATTGAAGAAAAAAATAATAAATTTTTTTCTCGAATAGCAATGATTTTATGAAAAATGTTTTCAAGCAAAAGATGTTCATTTATTTGTTGTCTTCAATGTTTGTTTAAATGTTTTTGTGATATTTTTCATATTTAAGAAAATATTGGCAAAAAACAAAAAACGGTTAAGGTAAACGCCCACTTCCGGCGTACGAAATTTTACCAAAAGCTTTTCAGTTCTTCAGATTATCAAATAAGACGTATGTTCAAAGTTTCATATCAATTGCTGTATTAGTTTTTTAGATACAGCGCACACAGCCAGCGTGTGTGTGGCTGTGTGTGTGTCTGTCTCTGCACGCTGTATCTCAAAAACCAATAAAGCAATTAATATGAAACTTTGAACATCCGTCTCATTTGATAATCTGAAGAACTGAAAAGCTTTTGGTAAAATTTCGTACACCGGAAGTGGGCGTTTACCTTAACTGTTTTTTGTTTTTTGCCAATATTTTCGTAAAAATGAAAAATATCACAAAAATATTTAAACAAACTTTGAAGACAACAAAGAAATGAACATCTTTTGCTTGAAAACATTTTTTATAAAATCATTTTTATTCGAGAAAAAAATTTATTATTTTAATTTTTTTTAATTTTTGGTTTATAATTATATAACGATAATAGTTACAGCAAATTTATGTTAATAATAATTGTAGAGAATACTAAAATAAACAACGCGTTGTTAGATTTTGATTATTTAAACGTGAAAATGTAGCAAATTTAACACATTTTGAAAAAGTAATATTTGCCAATATTTTCTTAAATATGAAAAATATCACAAAAACATTTAAACAAACATTGAAGACAACAAAGAAATGAACATCTTTTGCTTGAAAACATTTTTCATAAAATCATTTTTATTCGAGAACAAAATTTATTATTTAATTTTTTAAATTTTTGGTTTATAATTATATAACGATAATAGTTACAGCAAATTTATGTTAATAATAATTGCAGAGAATACTAAAATAAACAACGCGTTGTTAGATTTTGATTATTTAAACGTGAAAATGAAGCAAATTTAACACATTTTGAAAAAGTATTTAAAAAAAATCATATAACTGTTGGACGCTTTGTTGGATTTTAAGAATGTATCGAATTTAACGCTTTTTAAAAAATCATTGGAAAATTTCTACCTTAAATCAACGTATTTGCCAAAATCTCATTTTTTTTTAATAAAAACAAAAAATCGTATTTTCTATAAATTACGTAACTGTCGAACGCTTCATTAGATTTTGATGATTTAAACTTGAACATGTAGCGAATTTAACACTTTTTGAAAAATTTCCATGCCAAAAACGCATTTTTTTAAGTCAAAACAAATTTATTTTTTTAATTAGGTAACTGCTAAACGCATTGTGAGATTTTGATTATTTAAACGTGAAAATGTAGCGAAATTAACACATTTTAAAAAATAATTGGAAAATGTTCATCTTAAATCAATGTAAATTGTCAAAAATCAAAACTAAATCATATAACCGTTGAACGCGTTGTTGGATTTTGATTTTTTAAATTTGAAATTATAGCGAATTTATCACGTTTTGAAAAGTTATTGGAAAATTTCCCCCTTAAATCAATGCAAATTGCCAAAATCGTAAATTTTTAAATCAAAACAAGAAATCGTATTTTTAAAAAAATATTTAACTGTTGAACGCGTTGTTAGATTTTGATGATTTAATCGTGAAAATGTAGCGAATTTAATACGTTTTGAAAAATCATTGTAAAATTTTCATCTTAAATCAACGCAAATTGCCAAAATCTCAATCAAAAGAAAAAATCGTATTTTTTTATAAGTAAATGAAGTAATAAAAGTAAATAAATAATTAAATAAAGGAACTTCGTAAGCGTTCAGATCGGTAATTGGGTGGACTATTTTCATGAAATTTTTCAGAATTTTTCATCAACTTGTTCGTCAGTATAAAATCGATTGAAAAACTTTTGGATTTTTTTTAGGGTTTGAATGACCTTGGAAAAAAGGATCAAATATGTAATTGTATGGACTATTTTCATGATTTTTTTCAGAATTTTTCATCTACTCCTTCGTCAGTAAAAAAATAATGTGGCCATCATGTTACTTTCTCCGACTTGATGGTATCATTTATATTTACGCTTTCACGGTTTATTTTCAATTGAAATCATATTTTAAATGTACATCGAGCGTTTTGTAGACTCGGATGAAACTGACGTTTAAAACGTCAAAATTGTGAAAGATGGAAAAATTATACTTCAAATTCAAAAACTCACTTTACTCAAAAACTAAAGGGATTTCGAAAAAAACTTATTCTTTATAAGTTGTTCATTTTGGCATTCTCTACAATTATCATTAACATACATTTGCTGTAACTATTATCGTTTCGTAATTATAAACTACATAATATGTTTGTGTGCTATTTTTCATATACCTTACTTCGTAACGGAGATAGTAAAAAACGTCGAAAATCATGAAATAACCAAAATTTTTTTTATTAGGTCTAAAAGTATGAAACTTAGTTTTAAAGATATGATGAGAAGATCTTCAGAAAAATGTGTGTAGATGTTTGTTGCAATAGAAATAAGAGGAAGAAGGAAGTTGAAAAAATTAATGTAGTTAGATTTTCATACTCCAATCTTTAATTAAAATATTCTAAACCCTTAACTCGGGCATCCTCCTGACATATCACTTTTATCATCCATCATACCCCTCCCTTCTCCAAGGATATTGGTCTCAAGTATCAAGGTCACGGTGAGAAGACGACCAGAACAGTGTGAGCAAATAATTGAGCACTAAATCGACAAGTATACCTGGTGACTTCGACAGTCTGCGTGAAGTATCCTTCGTAAGGAATCTGCACCACATATCTCCAGATGCCCTGGTAATTCTTGGCGAACACGGGCGTCGCGTATTCCACTTTAGCGGGACACGGCGTCGGCGGGCCTTCGTACCTGGGCGTCACCTGGGGCACGTCCTCCCTCCTCTCGGCGGTCAGCTGCAGCGGGTTGAGGGGGGCTTCCCCGTTGATGGCCTTGTACAGCATGCAGAAGACTCCGCCCTGGTCGCAAAATTTACGCGCCTGCCGTTCCTCCGTCTTCTCTTCCGGCGGCGTCACGTCGCGTTTCGTTCTGTCGTGAGTTTGATACGGATTGATGCTGCAAAGGGTTTATAATCTTAATACAGTCGGCTTTAGATAAATAAAAGTTTGTCTTATAATATAGTTCTGATAATGACTCCAAAAAATTTCAGCTATCTTAAATAGCAAAAAAATTGGGAAGAAAAACTTTGAACAGCCGTAGCGGCTAAAAGAAAACTTCTTGTATAATTCAATTGGAGTGTAGGCTTTTTTTAAGCTTTCACAAATGACCACTAGATGGCGCTTTTAAGAGCCGTCATCACTATTTTTTTTTAATTATTCGAATCGCGAGATGTAAATCTCACTTCATCCAATTCAAGTTTCGAGTCTCGCCATTTTGTTTCCAGTTGGGGGATATCAATTGTTTTTCAGTAGGTCAAAAATACATCATTCATAAGTGGATTGTGAAGTTTTGAAGATGATTCCGCGCGTGATAATATTTTTTTTGATTTTTTTAAATCGCGAGATGCAAATCTCACTTCCTCCAATTCAAGTTTCGAGTCTCGCCATTTTGTTTACAGTTGGGGGATATCAATTGTTTTTGTAGAATGTCAAAAATACATCATTCATAAGTGGATTGTGAAGTTTTGAAGATGATTCCTCGCGTGATAATTTTTTTAGAATTTTTTGAATCGCGAGATTCAAATCTCACTTCCTCCAATTCAAGTTTCGAGTCTCGCCATTTTGTTTACAGTTGGGGGATATCAATTGTTTTTGTAGTATGTCAAAAATACAGCATTCATAAGTGAATTGTGAAATTTTGAAGATGATTCCTCGCGTGATAATTTTTTTAGAATTTTTCGAATCGCGAGGTGCAAGTCTCACTTCCTCCAATTCAAGTTTCGAGTCTCGCCATTTTGTTTACAGTTGGAGGATGTCAATTGTTTTTGTAGTATGTCAAAAATACATCATTCGTAAGTGGATTGTGAAGTTTTGAAGATGATTCCGCGCGTGATAATTTTTTTTGAATTTTTTGAATCGCGAGATGCAAGTCTCACTTCCTCCAATTCAAGTTTCGAGTCTCGCCATTTCGTTTCCAGTTGGGGGATGTCAATTATTTCTGTAGTATGTCAAAAATACATCATTCATAAGTGGATTGTGAAGTTTTGAAGATGATTCCTCGCGTGATAATTTTTTTAGAATTTTTTGAATCGCGAGATTCAAATCTCACTTCCTCCAATTCAAGTTTCGAGTCTCGCCATTTTGTTTACAGTTGGGGGATATCAATTGTTTTTGTAGTATGTCAAAAATACATCATTCATAAGTGAATTGTGAAATTTTGAAGATGATTCCTCGCGTGATAATTTTTTTAGAATTTTTCGAATCGCGAGGTGCAAGTCTCACTTCCTCCAATTCAAGTTTCGAGTCTCGCCATTTTGTTTACAGTTGGAGGATGTCAATTGTTTTTGTAGTATGTCAAAAATACATCATTCGTAAGTGGATTGTGAAGTTTTGAAGATGATTCCGCGCGTGATAATTTTTTTTGAATTTTTTGAATCGCGAGATGCAAATCTCACTTCCTCCAATTCAAGTTTCTAGTCTCGCCATTTTGTTTCCAGTTGGGGGATATCAATTGTTGTTCAGAAATTGAACGCGGTTTGCAAATCTGTTTTCCTTGTGATTTGGCGATTTTTATTTTTTAACTTAAACGGAAAAACTACCCAAAAATGCAAACATTGCATTTAAAATGATTTCCTGAAAAAAACACTGGTTCGATTCGGGGTTTCTATATATCATTAGAAAGATCCCTTCAAGACGCTTTAGAAAATGTACTTTTGTAAGAACAAATGTCAATTTGAAGCCCGTGACGCGTCAGCAAAGAAAACTCGAAAATGGAAAAAATCGAAAAAATCAACTTTTTTAGTAATCATCGTAGGCCTTTATTTAATACCTTTTTTTCCATCAGAAGAACGAGCTAAATCGATTTGCGTTCAAAATTTTCATCTAGAAAAAAATTCAAAAAAGTTGGCAAGTCACCGTGAACTTTTTTATAAAATTGTCGATTTTTTCAAACTTTGAACGGCCATAGCGGCTAAACGAAGAATCCAAATCGAACACGGTTTTCAAATCTGTGCTCCTTGGGTGCAAATTAGTCGGATTTAACTAAAATAGGCAATTTTTATTTTTTGACGAAAATTAGAGAAACTACCCAAGGGTCCCCCCTTCTTATTTTTGCTCAAAAATTGCATTTAAAATTATTTCTTGAAGAAACCACTGGTTCGATTCGAGGTTTCTATACATCACTAGAAAGATCCCTTCAAGACGTTTCAGAAAATGTACTTTCGCAAGAACAAATGCCAATTTGAAGCCCGTGACACGTTCGCAAAAAAAACTCGAAAATGGAAAAAATCGAAAAAATCAACTTTTTTAATAATCATCGTAGGCCTTTATGTAATACCTTTTTTTCATCAGAGAAACGAGCTTAATCGATTGGCGTTAAAAAAATTCATCTAGAAAAAATTGCAAAAAAGTTGACAAGTCACCATGAATTTTTTTATAAAAATGTCGATTTTTTCAAACTTTTAACGGCCATAGCGGCTAAACGAAGAATCCAAATCGAACGCGGTTTTCAAATCTGTGCTCCTCGCGTGTAAGTTAGTCGGATTCAATTAAAATTGGCGATTTTTATTTTTTGACGAAAACTTGAAAAACCACCCAATGGTCCCCCCTTCTTACTTTTGCTCAAAAATTGCATTTAAAACGATTTCTTGAAAAAACCACTGGTTCGATTCTGGGTTTCTATACGTCACTGGAAAGATCCCTTCAAGACGCTTCAGAAAATTTACGTGCGTAACCACAATTGTCAATTTTAAGCCCGTGACGCGTTCGCAAAAAAAAAATTGAAAATGGAAAAAATCGATTTCACTAAAAATACTTACGAATTTTGTGTAAGTAAATCATCCTGCAGTTGAGCAACCTTCGGCAAAGTCTCGTCAGCCTTCAAAATGGGAAGCGTTCTGCTCAAGTACTTCAAAGTCATGTTGCGTATCAACTCGCTGGAAAATAAAGTTATTGAAAACCTAAAAAAAAAAATTGATCGCAATTTCCTCACAATGGATACGGCGATCCCATAACGTTCTGCGCCATCGGATTCCTCGGTATAACGCCTTTATTCAAATCCCCGCACAGATTGTACGGCGACACGTGAGGACTCTTCTCGTCGTCCTCCTTGCAATCGACGGACGCCTGAGTGTACGGCGGCGGCCGCACCCTCGGAGGTTCCGCGTTGGGCGACTCTATGAACGCGTAGTACCCCTCCGGTGGTTCATCGTCCTTGATATCGTTGCTCGATCCTCTGTCGGTCGTTTGCGATCCCCTGCACGTCACGATTACGAACTGTAAAAGTGAAATTGGTTTGTTTTTGTCGCGCTTGCACGTAAACGGTGTCGGTGTTGAGGTACAGTTAAAGCCGAAGGCTAACGGGATACGCGGGATTCTTCCACGATAAATAAACTCATTTACATGAATCGCGGCCGGCCGTCTGTGGGTTCTGGCGGTGGTGATGATGATGATGACGGTGGAAATAGAGCCGTGTTCGTTAACCTTTCGCGAGAAGGACGCACTCTGGCCTTCAACGAAGAAATTGGGTTTGTGGTGTGTCGTCGCGTCGTCGTTGGGCCGGTTAGAAATGGGACACTAATGTCCAAACGAGTTAGATTCGTATCGTGGAAGTGATGGACCTACTTTCAAACCGAAGACATTTTTTGTTTATTTGATGCTGCGGAGGCGTTTCGTGTGGTACATCTCGGATGTAATTTGGAAATACGAAATGATGCAATAAATAAAGTCTTTATGGCGCTTCAGAAAATGTACTTTCGCAAGAACAATTGTCAATTTGAAGTCCGTGACACGTCAGCAAAGAAAACTCGAAAATGGAAAAAATCGAAAAAATTAACTTTCTTAATAATCATCCTTTATGTAATACCTTTATTTTCATCAGAAGGACGAGATAAAACGATTGGCGTTAAAAAATTTCATCCAGAATAAAATGCAAAAAAGTTAGCTAGTCACCATGAGATTTTTTGAAAAAAGTCGATTTTTTCAACTTTTGAACGGCTGTAGCGGCCGAACGAAGAATCCAATTTGAACGCGGATTGAAAATCTGTGTTCCTCGTGTGTCAATTAGTCGGATTTGATTAAAATTGGGGATTTTTAATTTTTGACCAAAACCCGAAATTTTATCCAAGGGTCCCCCCTTCTTACTTTTTACGAAAAATTGCAGTAAAAATGATTTCCTGAAGAAACCACTGGTTGGATCCTGGGTTTCTTGACGTCACTCGAAAGATCGCTTCAAGACACTTCAGAAAATGTCCTTTCGCAAAAACAAATGTCAATTTTAAGGCCGTGACGCGTCAGCAAAAAAACTCGAAAATGGAAAAAATCGAAAAAATCAACTTTCTTAATAATCATCGTAGACGCTTGTGTTTTACCTTTTTTTTCATCAGAAGAACGAGATAAAACGATTGCCGTTAAAAAATTTCATCCAGAATAAAATGCAAAAAAGTTAGCTAGTCACCATGAGATTTTTTGAAAAAAGTCGATTTTTTCAACTTTTGAACGGCTGTAGCGGCCGAACCGAAAATCCAATTTGAACGCGGATGGAAAATCTGTGTTCCTCGTGTTTCAATTAGTCGGATTTGATTAAAATTGGGGATTTTTAATTTTTGACCAAAACCCGAAATTTTATCCAAGGGTCCCCCCTTCTTACTTTTTACGAAAAATTGCAGTAAAAATGATTTCCTGAAGAAACCACTGGTTGGATCCTGGGTTTCTTGACGTCACTCGAAAGATCGCTTCAAGACGCTTCAGAAAATGTCCTTTCGCAAAAACAAATGTCAATTTTAAGGCCGTGACGCGTCAGCAAAAAAACTCGAAAATGGAAAAAATCGAAAAAATCAACTTTCTTAATAATCAACGTAGACGCTTGTGTTTTACCTTTTTTTTCATCAGAAGAACGAGATAAAACGATTGGCGTTAAAAAATTTCATCCAGAAAAAAATGCAAAAAAGTTAGCTAGTCACCATGAGATTTTTTGAAAAAAGTCGATTTTTTCAACTTTTGAACGGCTGTACCGGCCGAACGAAGAATCCAATTTGAACGCGGATTGAAAATCTGTGTTCCTCATGTGTCAATTAGTCGGATTTGATTAAAATTGCGGATTTTTAAATTTGACCAAAACCCGAAATTTTATCCAAGGGTCCCCCCTTCTTACTTTTTACGAAAAATTGCACTAAAAATGATTTCCTGAAGAAACCACTGGTTGGATCCTGGGTTTCTTGACGTCACTCGAAAGATCGCTTCAAGACGCTTCAGAAAATGTCCTTTCGCAAAAACAAATGTCAATTTTATGGCCGTGACGCGTCAGCAAAAAAACTCGAAAATGGAAAAAATCGAAAAAATCAACTTTCTTAATAATCATCGTAGACGCTTGTGTTTTACCTTTTTTTTCATCAGGAGAACGAGATAAAACGATTGGCGTTAAAAAATTTCATCCAGAGAAAATTGCAAAAAAGTTAGCTAGTCACCATGAGATTTTTTGAAAAAAGTCGATTTTTTCAACTTTTGAACGGCTGTAGCGGCCGAACCGAAAATCCAATTTGAACGCGGATGGAAAATCTGTGTTCCTCGTGTTTCAATTAGTCGGATTTGATTAAAATTGGGGATTTTTAATTTTTGACCAAAACCCGAAATTTTATCCAAGGGTCCCCCCTTCTTACTTTTTACGAAAAATTGCAGTAAAAATGATTTCCTGAAGAAACCACTGGTTGGATCCTGGGTTTCTTGACGTCACTCGAAAGATCGCTTCAAGACGCTTCAGAAAATGTCCTTTCGCAAAAACAAATGTCAATTTTAAGGCCGTGACGCGTCAGCAAAAAAACTCGAAAATGGAAAAAATCGAAAAAATCAACTTTCTTAATAATCATCGTAGACGCTTGTGTTTTACCTTTTTTTTCATCAGAAGAACGAGATAAAACGATTGGCGTTAAAAAATTTCATCCAGAATAAAATGCAAAAAAGTTAGCTAGTCACCATGAGATTTTTTAAAAAAGTCGATTTTTTCAACTTTTGAACGGCTGTAGCGGCCGAACGAAGAATCCAATTTGAACGCGGATTGAAAATCTGTGTTCCTCGTGTGTCAATTAGTCGGATTTGATTAAAATTGGGGATTTTTAATTTTTGACCAAAACCCGAAATTTTATCCAAGGGTCCCCCCTTCTTACTTTTTACGAAAAATTGCAGTAAAAATGATTTCCTGAAGAAACCACTGGTTGGATCCTGGGTTTCTTGACGTCACTCGAAAGATCGCTTCAAGACGCTTCAGAAAATGTCCTTTCGCAAAAACAAATGTCAATTTTAAGGCCGTGACGCGTCAGCAAAAAAACTCGAAAATGGAAAAAATCAAAAAATCAACTTTCTTAATAATCATCGTAGACGCTTGTGTTTTACCTTTTTTTTCATCAGGAGAACGAGATAAAACGATTGGCGTTAAAAAATTTCATCCAGAATAAAATGCAAAAAAGTTAGCTAGTCACCATGAGATTTTTTGAAAAAAGTCGATTTTTTCAACTTTTGAACGGCTGTAGCGGCCGAACCGAAAATCCAATTTGAACGCGGATTGAAGATCTGTGTTCCTCGTGTGTCAATTAGTCGGATTTGATTAAAATTGGGGATTTTTAATTTTTGACAAAAACCCGAAATTTTATCCAAGGGTCCCCCCTTCTTACTTTTTAACAAAAATTGCACTAAAAATGATTTCCTGAAGAAACCACTGGTTGGATCCGGAGTTTCTTGACGTCACTCGAAAGATCGCTTCAAGACGCTTCAGAAAATGTACTTTCGCAGGAACAAATGTCAATTTTAAGGCCGTGACGCGTCAGCAAAAAAACTCGAAAATTGAAAAAATTGAAAAAATCAACTTTCTTATTAATCATCGTAGACGCTTGTGTTTTACCTTTTTTTTCATCAGAAGAACGAGATAAAACGATTGGCGTTAAAAAATTTCATCCAGAATAAAATGCAAAAAAGTTAGCTAGTCACCATGAGATTTTTTGAAAAAAGTCGATTTTTTCAACTTTTGAACGGATGTAGCGGCCGAACGAAGAATCCAATTTGAACGCGGATTGAAAATCTGTGTTCCTCGTGTGTCAATTAGTCGGATTTGATTAAAATTGGGGATTTTTAATTTTTGACCAAAACCCGAAATTTTATCCAAGGGTCCCCCCTTCTTACTTTTTACGAAAAATTGCAGTAAAAATGATTTCCTGAAGAAACCACTGGTTGGATCCTGGGTTTCTTGACGTCACTCGAAAGATCGCTTCAAGACGCTTCAGAAAATGTCCTTTCGCAAAAACAAATGTCAATTTTAAGGCCGTGACGCGTCAGCAAAAAAACTCGAAAATGGAAAAAATCAAAAAATCAACTTTCTTAATAATCATCGTAGACGCTTGTGTTTTACCTTTTTTTTCATCAGGAGAACGAGATAAAACGATTGGCGTTAAAAAATTTCATCCAGAATAAAATGCAAAAAAGTTAGCTAGTCACCATGAGATTTTTTGAAAAAAGTCGATTTTTTCAACTTTTGAACGGCTGTAGCGGCCGAACCGAAAATCCAATTTGAACGCGGATAGAAAATCTGTGTTCCTCGTGTTTCAATTAGTCGGATTTGATTAAAATTGGGGATTTTTAATTTTTGACCAAAACCCGAAATTTTATCCAAGGGTCCCCCCTTCTTACTTTTTACGAAAAATTGCAGTAAAAATGATTTCCTGAAGAAACCACTGGTTGGATCCTGGGTTTCTTGACGTCACTCGAAAGATCGCTTCAAGACACTTCAGAAAATGTCCTTTCGCAAAAACAAATGTCAATTTTAAGGCCGTGACGCGTCAGCAAAAAAACTCGAAAATGGAAAAAATCGAAAAAATCAACTTTCTTAATAATCATCGTAGACGCTTGTGTTTTACCTTTTTTTTCATCAGAAGAACGAGATAAAACGATTGCCGTTAAAAAATTTCATCCAGAATAAAATGCAAAAAAGTTAGCTAGTCACCATGAGATTTTTTGAAAAAAGTCGATTTTTTCAACTTTTGAACGGCTGTAGCGGCCGAACCGAAAATCCAATTTGAACGCGGATGGAAAATCTGTGTTCCTCGTGTTTCAATTAGTCGGATTTGATTAAAATTGGGGATTTTTAATTTTTGACCAAAACCCGAAATTTTATCCAAGGGTCCCCCCTTCTTACTTTTTACGAAAAATTGCAGTAAAAATGATTTCCTGAAGAAACCACTGGTTGGATCCTGGGTTTCTTGACGTCACTCGAAAGATCGCTTCAAGACGCTTCAGAAAATGTCCTTTCGCAAAAACAAATGTCAATTTTAAGGCCGTGACGCGTCAGCAAAAAAACTCGAAAATGGAAAAAATCGAAAAAATCAACTTTCTTAATAATCATCGTAGACGCTTGTGTTTTACCTTTTTTTTCATCAGGAGAACGAGATAAAACGATTGGCGTTAAAAAATTTCATCCAGAATAAAATGCAAAAAAGTTAGCTAGTCACCATGAGATTTTTTAAAAAAGTCGATTTTTTCAACTTTTGAACGGCTGTAGCGGCCGAACGAAGAATCCAATTTGAACGCGGATTGAAAATCTGTGTTCCTCGTGTGTCAATTAGTCGGATTTGATTAAAATTGGGGATTTTTAATTTTTGACCAAAACCCGAAATTTTATCCAAGGGTCCCCCCTTCTTACTTTTTACGAAAAATTGCAGTAAAAATGATTTCCTGAAGAAACCACTGGTTGGATCCTGGGTTTCTTGACGTCACTCGAAAGATCGCTTCAAGACGCTTCAGAAAATGTCCTTTCGCAAAAACAAATGTCAATTTTAAGGCCGTGACGCGTCAGCAAAAAAACTCGAAAATGGAAAAAATCGAAAAAATCAACTTTCTTAATAATCATCGTAGACGCTTGTGTTTTACCTTTTTTTTCATCAGAAGAACGAGATAAAACGATTGGCGTTAAAAAATTTCATCCAGAGAAAATTGCAAAAAAGTTAGCTAGTCACCATGAGATTTTTTGAAAAAAGTCGATTTTTCAACTTTTGAACGGCTGTAGCGGCCGAACCGAAAATCCAATTTGAACGCGGATGGAAAATCTGTGTTCCTCGTGTTTCAATTAGTCGGATTTGATTAAAATTGGGGATTTTTAATTTTTGACCAAAACCCGAAATTTTATCCAAGGGTCCCCCCTTCTTACTTTTTACGAAAAATTGCAGTAAAAATGATTTCCTGAAGAAACCACTGGTTGGATCCTGGGTTTCTTGACGTCACTCGAAAGATCGCTTCAAGACGCTTCAGAAAATGTCCTTTCGCAAAAACAAATGTCAATTTTAAGGCCGTGACGCGTCAGCAAAAAAACTCGAAAATGGAAAAAATCGAAAAAATCAACTTTCTTAATAATCATCGTAGACGCTTGTGTTTTACCTTTTTTTTCATCAGGAGAACGAGATAAAACGATTGGCGTTAAAAAATTTCATCCAGAATAAAATGCAAAAAAGTTAGCTAGTCACCATGAGATTTTTTAAAAAAGTCGATTTTTTCAACTTTTGAACGGCTGTAGCGGCCGAACGAAGAATCCAATTTGAACGCGGATTGAAAATCTGTGTTCCTCGTGTGTCAATTAGTCGGATTTGATTAAAATTGGGGATTTTTAATTTTTGACCAAAACCCGAAATTTTATCCAAGGGTCCCCCCTTCTTACTTTTTACGAAAAATTGCAGTAAAAATGATTTCCTGAAGAAACCACTGGTTGGATCCTGGGTTTCTTGACGTCACTCGAAAGATCGCTTCAAGACGCTTCAGAAAATGTCCTTTCGCAAAAACAAATGTCAATTTTAAGGCCGTGACGCGTCAGCAAAAAAACTCGAAAATGGAAAAAATCAAAAAATCAACTTTCTTAATAATCATCGTAGACGCTTGTGTTTTACCTTTTTTTTCATCAGGAGAACGAGATAAAACGATTGGCGTTAAAAAATTTCATCCAGAATAAAATGCAAAAAAGTTAGCTAGTCACCATGAGATTTTTTGAAAAAAGTCGATTTTTTCAACTTTTGAACGGCTGTAGCGGCCGAACCGAAAATCCAATTTGAACGCGGATTGAAGATCTGTGTTCCTCGTGTGTCAATTAGTCGGATTTGATTAAAATTGGGGATTTTTAATTTTTGACAAAAACCCGAAATTTTATCCAAGGGTCCCCCCTTCTTACTTTTTAACAAAAATTGCACTAAAAATGATTTCCTGAAGAAACCACTGGTTGGATCCGGAGTTTCTTGACGTCACTCGAAAGATCGCTTCAAGACGCTTTAGAAAATGTACTTTCGCAGGAACAAATGTCAATTTTAAGGCCGTGACGCGTCAGCAAAAAAACTCGAAAATTGAAAAAATTGAAAAAATCAACTTTCTTATTAATCATCGTAGACGCTTGTGTTTTACCTTTTTTTTCATCAGAAGAACGAGATAAAACGATTGGCGTTAAAAAATTTCATCCAGAATAAAATGCAAAAAAGTTAGCTAGTCACCATGAGATTTTTTGAAAAAAGTCGATTTTTTCAACTTTTGAACGGCTGTAGCGGCCGAACGAAGAATCCAATTTGAACGCGGATTGAAAATCTGTGTTCCTCGTGTGTCAATTAGTCGGATTTGATTAAAATTGGGGATTTTTAATTTTTGACCAAAACCCGAAATTTTATCCAAGGGTCCCCCCTTCTTACTTTTTACGAAAAATTGCAGTAAAAATGATTTCCTGAAGAAACCACTGGTTGGATCCTGGGTTTCTTGACGTCACTCGAAAGATCGCTTCAAGACGCTTCAGAAAATGTCCTTTCGCAAAAACAAATGTCAATTTTAAGGCCGTGACGCGTCAGCAAAAAAACTCGAAAATGGAAAAAATCAAAAAATCAACTTTCTTAATAATCATCGTAGACGCTTGTGTTTTACCTTTTTTTTCATCAGGAGAACAAGATAAAACGATTGGCGTTAAAAAATTTCATCCAGAATAAAATGCAAAAAAGTTAGCTAGTCACCATGAGATTTTTTGAAAAAAGTCGATTTTTTCAACTTTTGAACGGCTGTAGCGGCCGAACCGAAAATCCAATTTGAACGCGGATGGAAAATCTGTGTTCCTCGTGTTTCAATTAGTCGGATTTGATTAAAATTGGGGATTTTTAATTTTTGACCAAAACCCGAAATTTTATCCAAGGGTCCCCCCTTCTTACTTTTTACGAAAAATTGCAGTAAAAATGATTTCCTGAAGAAACCACTGGTTGGATCCTGGGTTTCTTGACGTCACTCGAAAGATCGCTTCAAGACACTTCAGAAAATGTCCTTTCGCAAAAACAAATGTCAATTTTAAGGCCGTGACGCGTCAGCAAAAAAACTCGAAAATGGAAAAAATCGAAAAAATCAACTTTCTTAATAATCATCGTAGACGCTTGTGTTTTACCTTTTTTTTCATCAGAAGAACGAGATAAAACGATTGCCGTTAAAAAATTTCATCCAGAATAAAATGCAAAAAAGTTAGCTAGTCACCATGAGATTTTTTGAAAAAAGTCGATTTTTTCAACTTTTGAACGGCTGTAGCGGCCGAACCGAAAATCCAATTTGAACGCGGATGGAAAATCTGTGTTCCTCGTGTTTCAATTAGTCGGATTTGATTAAAATTGGGGATTTTTAATTTTTGACCAAAACCCGAAATTTTATCCAAGGGTCCCCCCTTCTTACTTTTTACGAAAAATTGCAGTAAAAATGATTTCCTGAAGAAACCACTGGTTGGATCCTGGGTTTCTTGACGTCACTCGAAAGATCGCTTCAAGACACTTCAGAAAATGTCCTTTCGCAAAAACAAATGTCAATTTTAAGGCCGTGACGCGTCAGCAAAAAAACTCGAAAATGGAAAAAATCGAAAAAATCAACTTTCTTAATAATCATCGTAGACGCTTGTGTTTTACCTTTTTTTTCATCAGAAGAACGAGATAAAACGATTGCCGTTAAAAAATTTCATCCAGAATAAAATGCAAAAAAGTTAGCTAGTCACCATGAGATTTTTTGAAAAAAGTCGATTTTTTCAACTTTTGAACGGCTGTAGCGGCCGAACCGAAAATCCAATTTGAACGCGGATGGAAAATCTGTGTTCCTCGTGTTTCAATTAGTCGGATTTGATTAAAATTGGGGATTTTTAATTTTTGACCAAAACCCGAAATTTTATCCAAGGGTCCCCCCTTCTTACTTTTTACGAAAAATTGCAGTAAAAATGATTTCCTGAAGAAACCACTGGTTGGATCCTGGGTTTCTTGACGTCACTCGAAAGATCGCTTCAAGACACTTCAGAAAATGTCCTTTCGCAAAAACAAATGTCAATTTTAAGGCCGTGACGCGTCAGCAAAAAAACTCGAAAATGGAAAAAATCGAAAAAATCAACTTTCTTAATAATCATCGTAGACGCTTGTGTTTTACCTTTTTTTTCATCAGAAGAACGAGATAAAACGATTGGCGTTAAAAAATTTCATCCAGAATAAAATGCAAAAAAGTTAGCTAGTCACCATGAGATTTTTTGAAAAAAGTCGATTTTTTCAACTTTTGAACGGCTGTACCGGCCGAATGAAGAATCCAATTTGAACGCGGATTGCAAATCTGTGTTCCTCGTGTGTCAATTAGTCGGATTTGATTAAAATTGGGGATTTTTAATTTTTGACCAAAACCCGAAATTTTATCCAAGGGTCCCCCCTTCTTACTTTTTACGAAAAATTGCACTAAAAATGATTTCCTGAGGAAACCACTGGTTGGATCCTGGGTTTCTTGACGTCACTCGAAAGATCGCTTCAAGACGCTTCAGAAAATGTACTTTCGCAGGAACAAATGTCAATTTTAAGCCCGTGACACGTCAGCAAAAAAACTCGAAAATGGAAAAAATCGAAAAAATCAACTTTCTTAATAATCATCGTAGACGCTTGTGTTTTACCTTTTTTTTCATCAGAAGAACGAGATAAAACGATTGCCGTTAAAAAATTTCATCCAGAATAAAATGCAAAAAAGTTAGCTAGTCACCATGAGATTTTTTGAAAAAAGTCGATTTTTTCAACTTTTGAACGGCTGTAGCGGCCGAACCGAAAATCCAATTTGAACGCGGATGGAAAATCTGTGTTCCTCGTGTGTCAATTAGTCGGATTTGATTAAAATTGGGGATTTTTAATTTTTGACCAATACCCGAAATTTTATCCAAGGGTCCCCCCTTCTTACTTTTTACGAAAAATTGCAGTAAATATGATTTCCTGAAGAAACCACTGGTTGGATCCTGGGTTTCTTGACGTCACTCGAAAGATCGCTTCAAGACACTTCAGAAAATGTCCTTTCGCAAAAACAAATGTCAATTTTAAGGCCGTGACGCGTCAGCAAAAAAACTCGAAAATGGAAAAAATCGAAAAAATCAACTTTCTTAATAATCATCGTAGACGCTTGTGTTTTACCTTTTTTTTCATCAGAAGAACGAGATAAAACGATTGGCGTTAAAAAATTTCATCCAGAATAAAATGCAAAAAAGTTAGCTAGTCACCATGAGATTTTTTGAAAAAAGTCGATTTTTTCAACTTTTGAACGGCTGTACCGGCCGAATGAAGAATCCAATTTGAACGCGGATTGCAAATCTGTGTTCCTCGTGTGTCAATTAGTCGGATTTGATTAAAATTGGGGATTTTTAATTTTTGACCAAAACCCGAAATTTTATCCAAGGGTCCCCCCTTCTTACTTTTTACGAAAAATTGCACTAAAAATGATTTCCTGAGGAAACCACTGGTTGGATCCTGGGTTTCTTGACGTCACTCGAAAGATCGCTTCAAGACGCTTCAGAAAATGTACTTTCGCAGGAACAAATGTCAATTTTAAGCCCGTGACACGTCAGCAAAAAAACTCGAAAATGGAAAAAATCGAAAAAATCAACTTTCTTAATAATCATCGTAGACGCTTGTGTTTTACCTTTTTTTTCATCAGAAGAACGAGATAAAACGATTGCCGTTAAAAAATTTCATCCAGAATAAAATGCAAAAAAGTTAGCTAGTCACCATGAGATTTTTTGAAAAAAGTCGATTTTTTCAACTTTTGAACGGCTGTAGCGGCCGAACCGAAAATCCAATTTGAACGCGGATGGAAAATCTGTGTTCCTCGTGTGTCAATTAGTCGGATTTGATTAAAATTGGCGATTTTTTATTTTTGACGAAAACCCGAAATTCCATCCAAGGGTCCCCCCTTCTTACTTTTTCCCAAAAATTGCACTAAAAATGATTTCCTGACGAAACCACCGGTTCGATTCGGGGTTTCTATACATCACTGGAAAGATCTCGTCAAGACGCTTCAGAAAATGTACTTTCGCAACAACAATTGTCAATTTGAAGCCCGTGGCGCGTCAGCAAAGAAAATTCGAAAATGGAAAAAATCGAAAAAATCAACTTTCTTAATAATCATCGTAGATCCTTATGTAATACCGTTTTTTTCATCAGAATAACGAGCTGAATCAATTGGCGTTAAAAAAATTCATCTAGGAAAAAATGCAAAAAAGTTGGAAAATTTTGAACGGCTAAACGAAGAATCCAAATCGAATCGCAATTACTTTTCACTCGCTAATTAATTTCCTAGTCGTAACTTTATGATATAACATTTCCATGCGCAATCCGATGGATTATATCATTGTCATTTGCAGGAGAAGGAAACTGTAATTCCAGTGTTTGATTTTTTCGTCTCCTTACAAATTCCCTCAGGTGGACGATAATTACCTTCCGCGTCATTAAACCCGAACAACCACGAAATTATTCCGTTTCCGGCAGAACTGCACATTAGCGCCATGCTTGATGTAATATTCGGGCATTGTGGGAAATAAATAACACGAACGATAATCGTAAACAATGGTGTGGTTTTGATTGGTCCATCTAGTAGGCTTATTCGATGGAAAAGTTCACGCTGGCGTGTTTTTAATAATTAAATAAAGTGGAATTTTAACAAATTGAAGATTTTTAATGACGGAAAAAAAAACATGAAATTTGGTTAGACTTAAAATTAATAAAGACGAGGGTTGTCTCTAATTTATTCGTTAGACTTAGACTTAGCCTAATCAGAGATTATGTGGCTGTATAAATTATTGGTGAGAAACCATGCCCGAATTTTGTTTTTCTTGGAAGCAAATATTGTTTTTCTTAGAAGCAATTTTTTTGGAAGCAAATATTGTTTTTCTTAGAAGCAATTTTTTTGGAAGCAAATATTGTTTTTCTTAGAAGCAATTTTTTTGGAAGCAAATATTGTTTTTCTTAGAAGCAATTTTTTTGGAAGCAAATATTGTTTTTCTTAGAAGCAATTTTTTTGGAAGCAATTTTCTTGGATCAATTTTGAATTTTAATATTTTCTGAGATTGTAATGGATTTCATGCCAAACGGTTACATCCTGCAAGAGCAAGAATTCATCGGCAATCGATCAAACGATTTTTATTTATGTTAATTAAATAACAGACAAAACTGGAAATTACGCGAATGATATTATTAAACAATTAACGTTTTCTAAGTGCCTACTTCAATCACAATTACTAGACAATAACGAAAGCGTGAAAAAAAAGAAGAAAACCACGATCGCACACCGAGATCAACGTTCCCACAATTAACATCTCTAATTGTGCGAACGGTTCAAGGTCATTGCCAAGTTAGCAGCACTACTCATCAAACACAATGCAAATTACGAAAAGATTTGATCGATACCGAATGTCGTCATCCTACAGTTATCCTACGGTGCTCTTACCGTTTCTCTAATCTAATAAATTTACGGTACGTGCTGCCCGATCGAATCGGAAATGGGTGGTGATTCATGCAGATTTAAAAAAATAACGGGTTATCTGTAAATTTTTGTTTCGATCGAAAACCGGTTAATGAGTAGAAAGAATGGTACTTACAATCAACAGTATCCTCTTCATATTTGTAACGAATAAATTCCTACAGCGGCATAGGAGCGCGAACAAACGTTGGAAACGATAGAAGACAACTGGCAGGAATCTTAATGGCTAACGTCTTGAGGAAGACTATGGTGAATGGGTTAACTTGGCCACGGAAGACGCGCCGAGTCTTACCATTGACAAGAAATGGTAAGCAGGTAACGGTACACGCATATCTTCGCCTGGGTATTACACTACATTTATTATCGCCGCATTCGCCCTACTAATTGACTCGCCGTCTTTTTTCACGTTCAGTTTACTTTCAATCAAACCGGGAGCACGGTTCACCTGCTGCCGGGTGGCATTTTTTAATGGGTCAATTCTTCAAGGGCAAACTTGGAAATGAAAAAAATCGAAAAAATCAACTTTCTTAATAATCATCGTAGACCTTTATGTAATACTTCATTTTCATTAGAAGAGCGAGATAAAACGATTGGCGTTAAAAAATTTCATCTGGAAAAAATTGCAAAAAAGTTAGCAAGTCACCATGAACTTTACGGAGAAATTTTGAAAAAGTCGATTTTTTCAAACTTTGAACAGCTATAGCGGCCGAACGAAGAATCCAATTTGAACGCGGATTGCAAATCTGTGGTCCTCGTGTGCAAATGAGCCGGATTTGATCAAAATTGGCGATTTTTTATTTTTGACGAAAACCTGAATTTCTATCAAAGGGTCCCCCCTTATTACTTTTAGCCAAAAATTGCACTAAAAATGATTTCCTGACGAAACCACTGGTTCGATTCTGGGTTGCTATACATCACTGGAAAGATCTCTTCAAGACGCTTCAGAAAATGTACTTTCGCAAGAACAAATGTCAATTTGAAGCCCGTGACACGTCAGCAAAGAAAACTCGAAAATGGGAAAAATCGAAAAAATCAACTTTTTTAATAAACATCGTAGACCATTAACCATTTTTTTCAGATCCGAAAATAATTTGAAACGCATCGAAAAATTTGTAATTTGCAACCCAATAAAGTAATTAGAACCCCATCCAAAAATTGTATAGTGTGTAACAGGATACGAAGAAACAAGAGGTATTTGTGACCGTCACTAGAAACCGCCTCCCAAGAACAAGTAGTCGACCACACCATCATCTTCTGGAGATACGACGACGGCAAATGATCGGCAACTCTACTCCCCAAAAAACGGCCCTTTTAAGGGCCATAAAAACTAATTAATTCTATCGATCCTCCTTTGTCAATAATGAATGAATGAATGTATGCTTGTGGAAATAGAAATTCAGAATTTTTAGAATAGAAATAGAAGAGTATCAGGTGACTAGGAACGAAAAGAGGTATTTTACTCGTCAAAAATCGATCGAAAATTTACAGTTCAGAATGTGTACCCTAATTCAATTTGGACAAATTTTCATGATTTGTAACAGGAGACCAGGAACGCAAAGAGGTATTTTACTCGTCAAAAATCGATCGAAAATTTACGGTTCAGAATGTGTACCCTAATTCAACTTGTAAAAATTTTCAAGATTTGTAACAGGAGACCAGGAACGAGAAGAGGTATTTTACTAGTCAAAAATCGATCGAAAATTTACGGTTCAGAATGTGTACCCTAATTCAATTTCGAAAAATTTTCAAGATTTGTATCAGGAGACCAGGAACGCAAAGAGGTGTTTTACTCGTCAAAAATCGATCGAAAATTTACGGTTCAGAATGTGTACCCTAATTCAATTTCGACAAATTTTCAAGATTTGTATCAGGAGACCAGGAACGCAAAGAGGTATTTTTGGTTCAAAAATCGATCGAAAATTTACGGTTCAGAATGTGTACCCTAATTCAATTTCGACAAATTTTCAAGATTTGTAACAGGAGACCAGGAACGCAAAGAGGTATTTTACTCGTCAAAAATCGATCGAAAATTTACGGTTCAGAATGTGTACCCTAATTCAACTTGTAAAAATTTTCAAGATTTGTAACAGGAGACCAGGAACGAGAAGAGGTATTTTACTAGTCAAAAATCGATCGAAAATTTACGGTTCAGAATGTGTACCCTAATTCAATTTCGACAAATTTTCAAGATTTGTATCAGGAGACCAGGAACGCAAAGAGGTATTTTTGGTTCAAAAATCGATCGAAAATTTACGGTTCAGAATGTGTACCCTAATTCAATTTCGACAAATTTTCAAGATTTGTAACAGGAGACCAGGAACGAAAAGAGGTATTTTACTCGTCAAAAATCGATCGAAAATTTACGGTTCAGAATGTGTACCCTAATTCAATTTGGAAAAATTTTCAAGATTTGTAACAGGAGACCAGGAACGAAAAGAGGTATTTTTGGTTCAAAAATCGATCGAAAATTTACGGTTCAGAATGTGTACCCTAATTCAATTTCGACAAATTTTCAAGATTTGTAACAGGAGACCAGGAACGCAAAGAGGTATTTTACTCGTCAAAAATCGATCGAAAATTTACGGTTCAGAATGTGTACCCTAATTCAATTTCGACAAATTTTCAAGATTTGTAACAGGAGACCAGGAACGAAAAGAGGTATTTTACTCGTCAAAAATCGATCGAAAATTTACGGTTCAGAATGTGTACCCTAATTCAATTTGGAAAAATTTTCAAGATTTGTATCAGGAGACCAGGAACGCAAAGAGGTATTTTTGGTTCAAAAATCGATCGAAAATTTACGGTTCAGAATGTGTACCCTAATTCAATTTCGACAAATTTTCAAGATTTGTAACAGGAGACCAGGAACGCAAAGAGGTATTTTACTCGTCAAAAATCGATCGAAAATTTACGGTTCAGAATGTGTACCCTAATTCAATTTCGACAAATTTTCAAGATTTGTAACAGGAGACCAGGAACGAAAAGAGGTATTTTACTCGTCAAAAATCGATCGAAAATTTACGGTTCAGAATGTGTACCCTAATTCAATTTGGAAAAATTTTCAAGATTTGTAACAGGAGACCAGGAACGAAAAGAGGTATTTTACTCGTAAAATTTTGCGACTTGTAAAAAGAGGAGGTATTTGTGACAAGCAGAAATTCTTAGAATTATTGAGCTTTTTTTGGTTCTAAAAAGAACCGGTCGAAGTCCTTTTAACCAACGTGGAACGTGGAACGTGGAACGTGGAGCGTGGAGCGTGGTGTGTGGTACAAAGTCGGGTTAAATAAAATAAAAAGTCCAAATTAAAATTCAAATCTTTTATTAATGCATTAACATACATGTTTTACATACGTCATATATTACAATATAATACATGGATAACAAATATGGTAAATATTCTTAAATTAAATTAAATGTCAGGGTACAAATTACGGGTTGTAAACAAATAACGGAAAGATGTGTTGTTTAAACTATCTCTTATAATAGACCACGAGATTCTGCATCGTTTAGTACATCACAAGTTGATTTCCACCTCGTGGAAGGGGTTGAAAAAAATTAATTACAATAAAAAACACCCACATTTTGGACAAAAATTGTCATAAAACAATAACGGATGGATGCTTCGTGTTTAATCTTTTTCTCGTAATAGATGACGAGATTATGCATCATTTGGTGTACTACAAGTTGATTTCCACCTCGTGGAAGGGGTTAAAAAAAATTAATTACAATAAAAAACACCCACATTTTGGACAAAAACTGTCATAAAACAATAACGGACGGATGCCTGTTATTGAAACATTTTCTCACAATAGACGACGGGATTCCGCATCGTTTGATGTATCACAAGTTGATTTACACCTCGTAGAAGAGGTTGAAAAAAATAATTACTGTAAAAATCACCCACATTATGGATAAAAATCGCCATAAAACAATAACGGATAAATGCCTGTCATTGAAACTTTTTCTCATATTAGACGACGAGATTCCGCATCGTTTGATATACCACAAGTTGATTTACACCTCGTAGAAGAGGTTGAAAAAAAAATTACTATAACAATCACCCACATTTTGGACAAAAACTGTCATAAAACAATAACGGATGGATGCCTGTCATTGAAACTTTTTCTCCTAATATATGACGAGATTACGCATCGTTTGATATACCACAAGTTGATTTACACCTCGTGGAAGAGGTTCAAAAAAAATAATTACTATAAAAATCACCCACATTATGGATAAAAATTGCCATAAAACAATAACGGATTGATGTCTGTCATTGAAACTTTTTCTCCTAATAGATGACGAGATTCCGCATCGTTTGATATACCACAAGTTGATTTACACCTCGTAGAAGAGGTTGAAAAAAAATAATTACTGTAAAAATCACCCACATTATGGACAAAAATCGCTATAAAACAATAACGGATAGATGCCTGTCATTGAAACTTTTTCTCACAATAGACGACGGGATTCCGCATCGTTTGATATACCACAAGCTGATTTACACCTCGTAGAAGAGGTTGAAAAAAAATAATTACTGTAAAAATCACCCATATTTTGGACAAAAACTGTCATAAAACAATAACGGATGGATGCTTGATGTTTAAACTTTTTCTCGTAATAGATGACGAGATTCTGCATCGTTTGATGTACCACAAGTTAATTTCCACCTCGTGGAAGAGGTTAAAAAAAATAATTACTATAAAAATCACCCAAATTTTGGACAAAAACGGTCATAAAACAATAACGGATGGATGCTTGATGTTTAAACTTTTTCTCATAACAGAGACCGAGATTCTGCATCGTTTGACGTAACACAAGTTGATTTCCACCTCGAGGAAGAGGTTGAGAAAAAATAATTACTGTAAAAATCACCCAAATTTTGGACAAAAACTGTCATAAAACAATAACGGATGGATGCTTGATGTTTAAACTTTTTCTCGTAATAGATGACGAGATTCTGCATTGTTTGATGTATCAAAAGTTGATTTCTACCTCGTGGAAGAGGTTGAAAAAAATTAATTACAATAAAAAACACCCACATTTTGGACAAAAACTGTCATAAAACAATAACGGATGGATGCTTGATGTTTAAACTTTTTCTCATAACAGACGACGAGATTCGGCATCGTTTGATGTATCACAAGTTGATTTCCACCTCGTGGAGGAGGTTGAGAAAAAATAATTACTATAAAAATCACCCACATTTTGGACAAAAACTGTCATAAAACAATAACGGATGAATACTTGGTGTTTAAACTATTTCTCGTGATAGATGACGAGATTCTGCATCGTTTGATGTAACACAAGTTGATTTCCACCTCGAGGAAGAGGTTGAGAAAAAATAATTACTATAAAAATCACCCACATTTTGGACAAAAACTGTCATAAAACAATAGCGGAAGGATGCCTAAAGTTGAAACTTTTTCTCGTAATAGATGACGAAATTCTGCATCGTTTGGTGTACCACAAGTTAATTTCCACTTCGTGGAAGAGGTTGAGAAAAAATAATTACTATCAAAATCACCCACATTTTGTACAAAAACTGGCATAAAACAATAGCGGAAAGATGCCTGAACTTTAAACTTTTTCTCGTAATAGATGACGAAATTATGCATCGTTTGGTGTACCACAAGTTAATTTCCACCTCGTGGAAGAGGTTGAGAAAAAATAATTACTATAAAAATCACCCACATTTTGTACAAAAACTGGCATAAAACAATAGCGGAAAGATGCCTGAACTTTAAACTTTTTCTCGTAATAGATGACGAAATTATGCATCGTTTGGTGTACCACAAGTTAATTTCCACCTCGTGGAAGAGGTTGAGAAAAAATAATTACTATAAAAATCACCCACATTTTGTACAAAAACTGGCATAAAACAATAGCGGAAAGATGCCTGAACTTTAAACTTTTTCTCGTAATAGATGACGAAATTATGCATCGTTTGGTGTACCACAAGTTAATTTCCACCTCGAGGAAGAGGTTGAGAAAAAATAATTACTATAAAAATCACCCACATTTTGGACAAAAACTGGCATAAAACAATAGCGGAAAGATGCCTGAACTTTAAACTTTTTCTCGTAATAGATGACGAAATTATGCATCGTTTGGTGTACCACAAGTTAATTTCCACCTCGTGGAGGAGGTTGAGAAAAAATAATTACTATAAAAATCACCCACATTTTGGACAAAAACTGTCATAAAACAATAACGGATGAATACTTGGTGTTTAAACTATTTCTCGTGATAGATGACGAGATTCTGCATCGTTTGATGTAACACAAGTTGATTTCCACCTCGAGGAAGAGGTTGAGAAAAAATAATTACTATAAAAATCACCCACATTTTGGACAAAAACTGTCATAAAACAATAGCGGAAGGATGCCTAAAGTTGAAACTTTTTCTCGTAATAGATGACGAAATTCTGCATCGTTTGGTGTACCACAAGTTAATTTCCACTTCGTGGAAGAGGTTGAGAAAAAATAATTACTATCAAAATCACCCACATTTTGTACAAAAACTGGCATAAAACAATAGCGGAAAGATGCCTGAACTTTAAACTTTTTCTCGTAATAGATGACGAAATTATGCATCGTTTGGTGTACCACAAGTTAATTTCCACCTCGTGGAAGAGGTTGAGAAAAAATAATTACTATAAAAATCACCCACATTTTGTACAAAAACTGGCATAAAACAATAGCGGAAAGATGCCTGAACTTTAAACTTTTTCTCGTAATAGATGACGAAATTATGCATCGTTTGGTGTACCACAAGTTAATTTCCACCTCGTGGAAGAGGTTGAGAAAAAATAATTACTATAAAAATCACCCACATTTTGTACAAAAACTGGCATAAAACAATAGCGGAAAGATGCCTGAACTTTAAACTTTTTCTCGTAATAGATGACGAAATTATGCATCGTTTGGTGTACCACAAGTTAATTTCCACCTCGAGGAAGAGGTTGAGAAAAAATAATTACTATAAAAATCACCCACATTTTGGACAAAAACTGTCATAAAACAATAGCGGAAGGATGCCTAAAGTTGAAACTTTTTCTCGTAATAGATGACGAAATTCTGCATCGTTTGGTGTACCACAAGTTAATTTCCACTTCGTGGAAGAGGTTGAGAAAAAATAATTACTATAAAAATCACCCACATTTTGGACAAAAACTGTCATAAAACAACAGCGGAAGGATGCCTGCAGTTTAAACTTTTTCTCATAATAGAGACCGAGATTCTGCATCGTTTGATGTAACACAAGTTGATTTCCACCTCGAGGAAGAGGTTGAAAAAAAATAATAACTATAAAAATCACCCACATTTTGGAAGAAAACTGTCATAAAACAATAACGGATGGATGCTTGGTGTTTAAACTATTTCTCATAATAGATGACGAGATTCTGCATCGTTTGGTGTACCACAAGTTGATTTACACCTCGTAGAAGAGGTTGAAAAAAAATAATTACTGCAAAAATCACCCACATTATGGATAAAAATCGCCATAAAACAATAACGGATGGATGCCTGTCATTGAAACTATTTCTCATAATAGACGACGAGATTCCGCATCGTTTGATGTACCACAAGTTGATTTACACCTCGTAGAAGAGGTTGAAAAAAATTAATTACTATAAAAATCGCCCACATTTTGGACAAAAACTGTCATAAAACAATAGCGGATGGATGCCTGTCATTGAAACTTTTTCTCCTAATAGATGAGAAGATTTCGCATCGTTTGGTGTACCACAAGTTAATTTCCACCTCGTGGAAGAGGTTGAGAAAAAATAATTACAATAAAAATCACCCACATTTTGGACAAAAACTGCCATAAAACAATAACGGATGGATGCTTGGTGTTTAAACTATTTCTCATAATAGATGACGAGATTCTGCATCGTTTGGTGTACCACAAGTTGATTAACACCTCGTAGAAGAGGTTGAAAAAAATTAATTACTATAAAAATCGCCCACATTTTGGACAAAAACTGCCATAAAACAATAGCGGAAGGATGCCTGAAGTTTAAACTTTTTCTCGTAATAGATAACGAAATTCTGCATCGTTTGGTATACCACAAGTTAATTTCCACCTCGTGGAAGAGGTTGAGAAAAAATAATTACTATAAAAATCACCCACATTTTGGACAAAAACTGCCATAAAACAATAACGGATGGATGCTTGGTGTTTAAACTATTTCTCATAATAGATGACGACATTCTGCATCGTTTGGTGTACCACAAGTTAATTTCCACCTCGTGGAAGAGGTTGAGAATAAATAATTACTATAAAAATCACCCACATTTTGGACAAAAAATGTCATAAAACAATAACGGATGGACTTTTTCTCAGAATAGATGACGGGATTTTGCATCGTTTGATGTACCACAGGACTACTTACCTGTAACTCTAATAATCTGATTGGCATTTCCGCGCTTCAAAAGAAATAATTAAATAAAACAGACACGACTCACGTTAAAATGTGGGAAAATGTTTCACCGAGTTGTTTTTCATAAATTTAACAAAATTAAGCTCGATTTCTCCAAAAAATGTAATCGTGAACTTCCTGTGTGATTAGTTCGGATTGCGCGACCCAAATTTCACGGCAATTAAACTGTGACACCCAAAACAAATACGCGCTGACATTAATAGTTTTGCACGAATGTATCTCTATCTGTAATTTAACAGATACATTCGCGCACCGAAACGTCCCGGTACAGAATTGTATACCGGGACGTTTCGGTTTCGTGCACAAGTCGTCCGCCGAATGGAGCGTTTTATAAAAATGTCTTTATCCAAATAACATCTACGAAATTAGGTGCTTGAACTAGAAAGACAATTTTCTGAGAATAGAAGGTGAGAACTGTTACCAGTTCTTTATTTCTAGCCGGAATTCATTATGCAACAGATTCGGAAAAAAGTTTGGTAATGGTGTGTAAGATATAATTTTAACAAAAAAAGGCATTTTTTTTTATAAATATGGTAAAGGTGCTATAAATACATAATACTATATGCAAACATTTGTTAATGCGTTTTATTGGTGGATTCATAAGCTAACTGTATTGACCATATGGAGAGTGGCCTCATGTAGCCCACGGATCGATAGTATTTCTCCGCGTACAGCGCCTCCGGATACTGAAAAGCCAGGCCCAATTTTTCCGTCATCTTTTTGTACATCCCTCCCACCGTTTTCCAAGCTTCTTCAGACATACCCTAGAAGTAAACAGAGATGTAAAGATGGCAAGAGTAACATATTAAATCATAACACTCTTGATGGAAAAAAATTTGAATGAAATTCGAAATTTTAAAAATGATTTAATTTGAATTAATACACTTGTAGTGGTCATTATTTTTATTTGCAGTTTTCCGACATTTGTTTCAATCTTTCGATTCATTATCAAAGGTGTATATGTTTTAACATATGTTGCGAAACTGTAAATAAAATTATCGAACATAACCAATTAAAATTTCGACTTGTGAACTATCGTAGAGGAGGCTATGTTAACACATCTCCATGGTTACACCACCGTTTCTTTCCTAACCTCCCCTAACGAGCTTTCACGAGCCGCAGTAATACAAAATACTAACTTCGTATATCATCAAAGATGCCAACGATGAAGTAACTCCGATCCACACTTCTTCACTCTGCAAACTTATCGTATCGATTTTTCCGCCTTCCGTCATCCCATTGACAGCTCCCTGATTTCCCTCTTTAAACAATAGCACATTGTTTTTGTAGATTGTTTCCAAAGCGGTCACGACGTTTTGTTTCGGTAACACCTGCCAAAAATTGAAAATACATTATAAGGTCACACGTGGATAATAATATTAACAAACCTCATAAGTGCAGCCGCTCGATCTCAAATACCAATGCCCGCACAACTGATCCGCCATGATGGCGCCGCCCTGTTTTTCGGACATGTCGAAGTTGTAATACTTTCCGTTCCACAGTTTCCGCTCGAAGGATTTCTTGCCTTTATCCAGGATGGCCTTGTATTTGATCACGTCCTCATCTTTTCCCAATTTCTCTCCGATGATCGTCATCGCGTGCAGAGCGGCCAACCACAGTCCTCCACAGTATGCGCTGTAGTTAAATAAAAAGTATTGTTTCTCAAATTTGCGAAATTACGTTTCTGTGTCAAAGTGTCAATAGTTTTTTACGTTTCTGTGAAAACTATTGACACTTTAGAATGGATTACCTTGCACCAGTCATGACCCAATTGTCGTAGGTTTGATCGGCAATCCCCATGTTGTCAATAACGCCATCGCCGTCCGTATCGAAACCCTCCGACTTCACCATCACGGTATTCAAAGCTTTGTACATATCCTCGAGATACTGTTGGCCACCAATGCCCAACCGGTAGTCTCTGAAGACTTGCAAAACAAATTTGACGTTCAAATCCCTCCATTCGCTCACGTCGAATATGCTGTAAGCGTTCACCAATAGGAACGGATCTTCCCCTGGAAATAAAAACGTTAAATGCACATTTTTATAATTAGCTAGCTTTTCGTAATTGCGATTCCATGACAACTGTTTACATTTCATTACCTGGATCTCCTAAATCGTGCGGAAGGCTGTCTTTCACTTTCCTCTCGACCGTTTCTCCTGTGGCCAACGTGGTGATCATTTCCTTGTTTTCGAAAAATATGGAATCCCTGAAATCGTATTGGACGACCAGTTCCAATTTCGGCCAGTTCACGGCCAGGGCGTACGAGGCGTAAAAGTGGACGTCGTAAGTGTTGACCATCCTGTATTCGTGGCCTTCTAGATACCCATATCTTCCATACTTCAACCTAAAAATGTTTGATTAGGTTTGATTAGGTTTCACTTTTGGATGTCACGGTTGATTCTCAAAGAACTATTTAATGTGTGATTCTATTTTTTTTTTGTTCTTCTACTGAACCCTGCGTTACCCTTTAGGGCAGCGGACGGCAACCCAAATGCATTGGCCAAAGTGCATTTTTGGTCATTCAAATTTGTCTATTTTTCTTACTGCAAAGTTCGGGTAATTTATTTTAGGGCAGATATAAAGACACATTATCCGTAGTTAATCTGTCAAAATTTTAAGCATCTGTCACAATAAATATGGAATTTACACAGCAATTTCTAGCAAAAAGTGCATTTTTGGTCATTCAAATTAATTATTTTATTTTATTTATTAATTTATTTTAGGGCAGATATAAAGACACATTATCCGTAGTTAATCTGTCAAAATTTCAAGCATCTGTCACAATAAATATGGAATTTACACAGCAATTTCTAGCAAAAAGTGCATTTTTGGTCATTAAAATTTGTCTATTTTTCTTACTGCAAAGTTCGGGTAATTTATTTTAGGGCACACATTATCCGTAGTTAATTTGTCAAAATTTCAAGCATCTGTCACAATAAATATGGAATTTACAGAGCAATTTCTAGCAAAAAGTGCATTTTTGGTCATTCGAATTTGTCTATTTTTCTTACTGCAAAGTTCGGGTAATTTATTTTAGGGCAGATATAAAGACACATTATCCGTAGTTAATCTGTCAAAATTTCAAGCATCTGTCAAAAGAAATATGGAATTCACAGAGCAATTTCTAGAAAAAAGTGCATTTTTGGTCATTCAAATTTGTCTATTTTTCTTACTGCAAAGTTCGGGTAATTTATTTTAGGGCAGATATAAAGACACATTATCCGTAGTTAATCTGTCAAAATTTCAAGCATCTGTCACAATAAATATGGAATTTACACAGCAATTTCTAGCAAAAAGTGCATTTTTGGTCATTAAAATTTGTCTATTTTTCTTACTGCAAAGTTTGGGTAATTTATTTTAGGGCACACATTATCCGTAGTTAATCTGTCAAAATTTCAAGCATCTGTCACAAGAAATATGGAATTTACACAGCAATTTCTAGCAAAAAGTGCAATTTTGGTCATTAAAATTTGTCTATTTTTCTTACTGCAAAGTTCGGGTAATTTATTTTAGGGCACACATTATCCGTAGTTAATCTGTCAAAATTTCAAGCATCTGTCACAAGAAATATGGAATTTACAGAGCAATTTCTAGAAAAAAGTGCATTTTTGGTCATTCAAATTTGTCTATTTTTCTTACTGCAAAGTTCGGGTAATTTATTTTAGGGCAGATATAAAGACACATTATCCGTAGTTAATCTGTCAAAATTTCAAGCATCTGTCACAATAAATATGGAATTTACACAGCAATTTCTAGCAAAAAGTGCATTTTTGGTCATTAAAATTTGTCTATTTTTCTTACTGCAAAGTTTGGGTAATTTATTTTAGGGCACACATTATCCGTAGTTAATCTGTCAAAATTTCAAGCATCTGTCACAAGAAATATGGAATTCACAGAGCAATTTCTAGCAAAAAGTGCATTTTTGGTCATTCAAATTTGTCTATTTTTCTTACTGCAAAGTTCGGGTAATTTATTTTAGGGCAGATATAAAGACACATTATCCGTAGTTAATCTGTCAAAATTTCAAGCATCTGTCACAATAAATATGGAATTTACACAGCAATTTCTAGCAAAAAGTGCAATTTTGGTCATTAAAATTTGTCTATTTTTCTTACTGCAAAGTTCGGGTAATTTATTTTAGGGCACACATTATCCGTAGTTAATCTGTCAAAATTTCAAGCACCTGTCACAATAAATATGGAATTTACACAGCAATTTCTAGCAAAAAGTGCAATTTTGGTCATTAAAATTTGTCTATTTTTCTTACTGCAAAGTTCGGGTAATTTATTTTAGGGCACACATTATCCGTAGTTAATCTGTCAAAATTTCAAGCATCTGTCACAAGAAATATGGAATTTACACAGCAATTTCTAGCAAAAAGTGCAATTTTGGTCATTAAAATTTGTCTATTTTTCTTACTGCAAAGTTCGGGTAATTTATTTTAGGGCACACATTATCCGTAGTTAATCTGTCAAAATTTCAAGCACCTGTCACAATAAATATGGAATTTACACAGCAATTTCTAGCAAAAAGTGCAATTTTGGTCATTAAAATTTGTCTATTTTTCTTACTGCAAAGTTCGGGTAATTTATTTTAGGGCACACATTATCCGTAGTTAATCTGTCAAAATTTCAAGCATCTGTCACAATAAATATGGAATTTACACAGCAATTTCTAGCAAAAAGTGCAATTTTGGTCATTAAAATTTGTCTATTTTTCTTACTGCAAAGTTCGGGTAATTTATTTTAGGGCACACATTATCCGTAGTTAATCTGTCAAAATTTCAAGCACCTGTCACAATAAATATGGAATTTACACAGCAATTTCTAGCAAAAAGTGCAATTTTGGTCATTAAAATTTGTCTATTTTTCTTACTGCAAAGTTCGGGTAATTTATTTTAGGGCACACATTATCCGTAGTTAATCTGTCAAAATTTCAAGCATCTGTCACAAGAAATATGGAATTTACACAGCAATTTCTAGCAAAAAGTGCAATTTTGGTCATTAAAATTTGTCTATTTTTCTTACTGCAAAGTTCGGGTAATTTATTTTAGGGCACACATTATCCGTAGTTAATCTGTCAAAATTTCAAGCATCTGTCACAAGAAATATGGAATTTACAGAGCAATTTCTAGAAAAAAGTGCATTTTTGGTCATTCAAATTTGTCTATTTTTCTTACTGCAAAGTTCGGGTAATTTATTTTAGGGCAGATATAAAGACACATTATCCGTAGTTAATCTGTCAAAATTTCAAGCATCTGTCACAATAAATATGGAATTTACACAGCAATTTCTAGCAAAAAGTGCAATTTTGGTCATTAAAATTTGTCTATTTTTCTTACTGCAAAGTTCGGGTAATTTATTTTAGGGCACACATTATCCGTAGTTAATCTGTCAAAATTTCAAGCATCTGTCACAAGAAATATGGAATTTACAGAGCAATTTCTAGAAAAAAGTGCATTTTTGGTCATTCAAATTTGTCTATTTTTCTTACTGCAAAGTTCGGGTAATTTATTTTAGGGCAGATATAAAGACACATTATCCGTAGTTAATCTGTCAAAATTTCAAGCATCTGTCACAATAAATATGGAATTTACACAGCAATTTCTAGCAAAAAGTGCAATTTTGGTCATTAAAATTTGTCTATTTTTCTTACTGCAAAGTTCGGGTAATTTATTTTAGGGCACACATTATCCGTAGTTAATCTGTCAAAATTTCAAGCATCTGTCACAAGAAATATGGAATTTACAGAGCAATTTCTAGAAAAAAGTGCATTTTTGGTCATTCAAATTTGTCTATTTTTCTTACTGCAAAGTTCGGGTAATTTATTTTAGGGCAGATATAAAGACACATTATCCGTAGTTAATCTGTCAAAATTTCAAGCATCTGTCACAATAAATATGGAATTTACACAGCAATTTCTAGCAAAAAGTGCAATTTTGGTCATTAAAATTTGTCTATTTTTCTTACTGCAAAGTTCGGGTAATTTATTTTAGGGCACACATTATCCGTAGTTAATCTGTCAAAATTTCAAGCACCTGTCACAATAAATATGGAATTTACACAGCAATTTCTAGCAAAAAGTGCAATTTTGGTCATTAAAATTTGTCTATTTTTCTTACTGCAAAGTTCGGGTAATTTATTTTAGGGCACACATTATCCGTAGTTAATCTGTCAAAATTTCAAGCATCTGTCACAAGAAATATGGAATTTACACAGCAATTTCTAGCAAAAAGTGCAATTTTGGTCATTAAAATTTGTCTATTTTTCTTACTGCAAAGTTCGGGTAATTTATTTTAGGGCACACATTATCCGTAGTTAATCTGTCAAAATTTCAAGCACCTGTCACAATAAATATGGAATTTACACAGCAATTTCTAGCAAAAAGTGCAATTTTGGTCATTAAAATTTGTCTATTTTTCTTACTGCAAAGTTCGGGTAATTTATTTTAGGGCACACATTATCCGTAGTTAATCTGTCAAAATTTCAAGCATCTGTCACAAGAAATATGGAATTTACACAGCAATTTCTAGCAAAAAGTGCAATTTTGGTCATTAAAATTTGTCTATTTTTCTTACTGCAAAGTTCGGGTAATTTATTTTAGGGCACACATTATCCGTAGTTAATCTGTCAAAATTTCAAGCACCTGTCACAATAAATATGGAATTTACACAGCAATTTCTAGCAAAAAGTGCAATTTTGGTCATTAAAATTTGTCTATTTTTCTTACTGCAAAGTTCGGGTAATTTATTTTAGGGCACACATTATCCGTAGTTAATCTGTCAAAATTTCAAGCATCTGTCACAAGAAATATGGAATTTACACAGCAATTTCTAGCAAAAAGTGCAATTTTGGTCATTAAAATTTGTCTATTTTTCTTACTGCAAAGTTCGGGTAATTTATTTTAGGGCACACATTATCCGTAGTTAATCTGTCAAAATTTCAAGCATCTGTCACAAGAAATATGGAATTTACAGAGCAATTTCTAGAAAAAAGTGCATTTTTGGTCATTCAAATTTGTCTATTTTTCTTACTGCAAAGTTCGGGTAATTTATTTTAGGGCAGATATAAAGACACATTATCCGTAGTTAATCTGTCAAAATTTCAAGCATCTGTCACAATAAATATGGAATTTACACAGCAATTTCTAGCAAAAAGTGCATTTTTGGTCATTAAAATTTGTCTATTTTTCTTACTGCAAAGTTTGGGTAATTTATTTTAGGGCACACATTATCCGTAGTTAATCTGTCAAAATTTCAAGCATCTGTCACAAGAAATATGGAATTCACAGAGCAATTTCTAGCAAAAAGTGCATTTTTGGTCATTCAAATTTGTCTATTTTTCTTACTGCAAAGTTCGGGTAATTTATTTTAGGGCAGATATAAAGACACATTATCCGTAGTTAATCTGTCAAAATTTCAAGCATCTGTCACAATAAATATGGAATTTACACAGCAATTTCTAGCAAAAAGTGCAATTTTGGTCATTAAAATTTGTCTATTTTTCTTACTGCAAAGTTCGGGTAATTTATTTTAGGGCACACATTATCCGTAGTTAATTTGTCAAAATTTCAAGCATCTGTCACAATAAATATGGAATTTACAGAGCAATTTCTAGAAAAAAGTGCATTTTTGGTCATTCAAATTTGTCTATTTTTCTTACTGCAAAGTTCAGGTAATTTATTTTAGGGCACACATTATCCGTAGTTAATCTGTCAAAATTTCAAGCATCTGTCACAAGAAATATGGAATTCACAGAGCAATTTCTAGCAGAAAGTGCATTTTTGGTCATTCAAATTTATCTATTTTTCTTACTGCAAAGTTCGGGTAATTTATTTTAGGGCAGATATAAAGACACATTATCCGTAGTTAATCTGTCAAAATTTCAAGCACCTGTCACAATTAATATGGAATTTACAGATCAATTTCTAGCAAAAAGTGCATTTTTGGTCATTCAAATTTGTCTATTTTTCTTACTGCAAAGTTCAGGTAATTTATTTTAGGGCACACATTATCCGTAGTTAATCTGTCAAAATTTCAAGCACCTGTCACAATTAATATGGAATTTACAGATCAATTTCTAGCAAAAAGTGCATTTTTGGTCATTCAAATTTGTCTATTTTTCTTACTGCAAAGTTTGGGTAATTTATTTTAGGGCACACATTATCCGTAGTTAATCTGTCAAAATTTCAAGCATCTGTCACAATAAATATGGAATTTACAGAGCAATTTCCAGCAAAAAGTGCATTTTTGGTCATTCAAATTTGTCTATTTTTCTTACTGCAAAGTTCGGGTAATTTATTTTAGGGCACACATTATCCGTAGTTAATCTGTCAAAATTTCAAGCACCTGTCACAATTAATATGGAATTTACAGATCAATTTCTAGCAAAAAGTGCATTTTTGGTCATTCAAATTTGTCTATTTTTCTTACTGCAAAGTTCAGGTAATTTATTTTAGGGCACACATTATCCGTAGTTAATCTGTCAAAATTTCAAGCATCTGTCACAAGAAATATGGAATTCACAGAGCAATTTCTAGCAGAAAGTGCATTTTTGGTCATTCAAATTTGTCTATTTTTCTTACTGCAAAGTTCGGGTAATTTATTTTAGGGCAGATATAAAGACACATTATCCGTAGTTAATCTGTCAAAATTTCAAGCATCTGTTACAATAAATATGGAATTTACAGAGCAATTTCTAGAAAAAAGTACATTTTTGGTCATTCAAATTTGTCTATTTTTCTTACTGCAAAGTTCGGGTAATTTATTTTAGGGCACACATTATCCGTAGTTAATCTGTCAAAATTTCAAGCATCTGTCACAATAAATATGGAATTCACAGAGCAATTTCCAGCAAAAAGTGCATTTTTGGTCATTCAAATTTGTTTTCCAACGCAGCCGAGTATTGTATTTTTTGTATATACGTGAAATAAAGCATTGAATGGTATATAACAACAACTATTATATAGTTTTTACCTGGGATCGTCATCTTTCATCAGCTTCGCTTCTTCTTTGTCAATATTAAACCAAACGCTACCACCATCCGAGACGTAATAAGTTTGGTTGAATAAAACACCTTTGTACCAATCAGGTAATTTCCTGAAATGGAAACAAATTATTTATCTGCTCGGAATTATTATCCAAGACTCGAAATTAAAAAAAAAACGGAGTACAATATTTTTCACTTGCTGAAGGAAGTTTTTTAACGTTTTTAATTTCTTAGTAATTTTTGATCTAACCGGATTGAATCTTTAGAACAAAATATTTTTTACGCCATTTTATAATGATAATAATAATTTATTTCTCAACAGATAGAAATCCAGTTACCGGGAAAAACTATAAAACTAATTAACATTTATTACAAAGGATCAAACCTGTCGCTCAATACCGGCGACTGCCACTTGAAAATCTCCTCCTCCCACATCCGATAATTCCTCAGCGCGTAGTCGACCATCTTCAGCGTGGCGTCCTTCCCGAAGATGCTCGTGTAGAATTTGCTGTACTCTCGTTTCCTGGACGCGAACGTCACCGTCGGAATGTCCCAAACGAGCGTGAAATCGACGGATTTTTTGGCGAATTTTGGAACCGAAATTTGGGCGGCGATCGCCACGCCCATTTCGCCGAACCTGTTGTCGAACCTCGAATCGGCCACCTTATCAAATCTCCCGTTTTCGTACAGCTGATCCCATAGGATCTTCCCGCTGGAGTTTGGGTCGAAGTAGACGCATTTCGTGATGTCGACGAAGTCACTGGTGGTGGCCGCGAGGGCGTAACTGGCGGTGGTTTTGTCTATTTGGTGGTAGAGGATGACGCCCTCGCTGGTCAGGTAAGAGAAGGGTTTCGAGCTGCAGGTTGCTGAAATTAAACTGATTTTGATTGCGATGATTTTGGAAGTCAGTTCGGTTGAAGAATTGTTTCGTTCGCATGAAATTCTTTGACTAATTCCATTCTTTGCAGAAAATAGTTAAGCAGGAGGTCTTGTCTTGTCTAGGGAATTTTTTCAACTGCAGAGGGCAGCATTGATGATGTTAAGATCATTCAATTTTCTAAAGTATTACTCGGGAAAAAAATGAATGCAAAAAACGTTGGATAGAAAATATTGCGAAGAAAAGAATTGAACGAGTTTTTTTTATATCAAAACAAATAATAAAATATTCCTTCGTTCGTAGAAAATACTGCGAAGAAAATTATTTTTTTTTATATGATAGTATTTGGACGTACATACTTATTTAACTTACATTCGGCGTCGATTTTATGAACACCGATGCCGTTTTTGAAGGTGAACGCTATCGTTACGGCCAGGTTTTTGTCCGAGAGGTTGACCACTTCCCACACGAACACACCGCAAGGAATCGACGAATCCTGCAATCGGTGCAATTAGAAGAATTTGATTTTTTCATTTTTTAAATGCGTCACCTTGTAATTGTTTGGCAGAACCGGGCTAATCTGCCTGCAGATCAACTTGATCCCGTAATCCGATAAATCGTATTCGGTCCACGACCTCGGATACAGTCCGGTGTAATTGCACTTGGAGCCATCGATTAAACATTGCCAGCTGTACAATGATTTCAGTTCTTTCCTGTCACATGAAAAAAAAAATTGTGATGTGGTCATCATGTTACTTACTCCGACTTGATGGTATCATAGCCATTTATATTTACGTTTTCAAGGTTTATTCTCAAAATCATATTTTAAATGTACATCGAGCGGATGATTAAATTTACGTTTTCATGGTTTATTTTCAATTCAAATCATATTTTAAATGTACATCGAGCGTTGTGTAAACTCGGATGAAACTGACGTTTAAAACGTCAAAATTATGAAAGATGGAAAAATTACACTTCAAATTCAAAAACTCGGTTTACTCAAAAACTAAAGCGATTTCGAAAAAAACTTATTCTTTATAAGTTTTTCATTTTAGCATTCTCTACAATTATTATTAACATAAATTTGCTGTAACTATTATCGTTTCATAATTATAAACCAAAAATTAAAAAAATAATAAATTTTTTTCTCGAATACAAATGATTTTATGAAAAATATTTTCAAGCAAAAGATGTTCATTTTTGTATTGTCTTCAATGTTTGTTTAAATATTTTTGTGATATTTTTCATATTCAAGAAAATATTGGCAAAAAACAAAAAACAGTTAAGGTAAACACCCACTTCCGGTGAACGAAATTTTACCAAAAGCTTTTCAGTTCTTCAGATTATCAAATAAGACGTGTGTTGAAAGTTTCATACCAATTGCTCTATTAGTTTTTGAGATACAGCGCGCACAGATAAACACACGCAGTGTTCAAAATTTCATTTGATCTCTATTTTTTCAAACGCCTATACATTATTACATATTCTGACACAGAATTCAATCCTGTATCGATCCACACCAGCATTCCCTATCCTCTTTAATTTTGAAAATATGAGCATGTTTATAACAATACGTCAATTTTCTTTATCAAGCGAAAAATTTATGTAATTATCAAACGGTATTTTTGTTCCATGTGATAAAAATAGCTTACTTATATGCAGGATATTAACATATTTCTATAAATACATCTAATTTTTTGTGCGATACAATTTATCAAGCGAAAAACTTATGTTATTATCAAATGGAATTTTTGCTCCACGTCATAAAAATAGCACTTACTTATATGCAGATAAAACACTTTGGAAGATCGTTTTTTTGTGATTCGTCTTTAATTGCCACAATGAACTGATTGGTTTTGCTCCACGTGATAAAAATAGCACATCATGAGTATCACTTACTTATATGCAGATAAAACACTTTGGAAGATCGTCTTTTGTGATTCATCTTTAATTGTCACGATGAACTGATTGGCGTCAACGGTGTTGTATTCGTACAGACCGGGCCGTAACTGAAACCTGCAGAATTCTCCTCTGAAGCCTCTTCCTATCGTTCCGCAGCCCATTCCTCCGAGAGGCACTCCTAAATCAAATAAACAGTGAGATTAGTATACTCACTCAGTTGTTATTATATATTTTGTATTTTATGTATACAAAGGTGGTTACCGTAAATAAACTTTATTATTATTATTATTATTATCTTTTCAATCGAATAAAGAATGGTGAGGCTCAAAAGCAACTGATTTAACTATTTAACAATTTAAAATTTTTGTCTTAAATTTAAGCACCGAACTCATTCTAAGATCTAAAAGAAACAACGAATATTTACCGTAAATCTGTTGTGCCTTGACAGTTTTAATGAAGTCCATAAACGGTTTTCGTCCTTGAAACATTAATTTGATGTAGAATATGATATACCTGGAACATTTATAAAACATTAACGTCGTAAATTGATTTAATTTTTATAGACAAATAGTGTTCAGAACTAGCTTTTCAAGCTTAAGTTCCTGAATGTGAAATTGTGTTCTTTATGTGAAATAGTGAAATATATAATTAAGAAAATTAACTGGTGACGAACGACGGCTCCGCTGCGCTGCGCCGTCGCCTGTACGCAGCCTATTAGAATTGAGCAAAAAACCGGTGACGAACGAGGGCTCCGCTGCGTTGCGCCGCCACGCTAACGACGCGTCGTTAGTGCCTGGACTATTAAAATTAACCAATTAAACTGCTGCGAAAAATAAAAATGAACTTTCACAAAGCACACGCGTCGAGTAACTTCGGAAATGTAATCTGGTGGTAACCCCAGTTTTTGAATCTGACATCTGTCAAATATGACAATGCACTATCAATGCATTTCTTAATTTGCTGTTTGCAAAGCACTCGGACGTTTATTTTTTTCATTAACTTTGGGCCTCTAAAAATTATTTGGTGAGCGTCTGAGAAGTGTATACACATTACAAACCAACCAACAAACAAACAAAATTTAGGCCGCTACTGATAGGGGTTGTTTCGGTCTTTGGCACCCCGTTGCGGCTGATGGGGCTGACGGGGTGACCGAAATGTTACCAAACTTTGGCGGTCTGCTTCAAATGGAACGCTTAATGATTTCCCAAAGTTTCACTGTTCTAACCCTCCCGGAAATTATTTTTTTTCGAAATTGATTTTCAGGGGAAAATTCAAAAACGACAATAATTCACATACTCATATCTCGGTTAATAACCGGGCGATTTAAAAAATTCAAAATTTGTTTTACATACACACGGTACCGCAATGATAATCCGTCGTTGGATTCGTGATTTCAAAATAGGGAATAGAAAAATTCATTTTAAAACGATCGAAAATATTTACCGGCAATATAAATAAAAGTTTAATGAATTTTTAAAATTAGAAGGAGGTGTCGGATCGAGAAATTTTATTTGGATTTTCTGTTGGGCTTTCCGGTGGTGTGGTCAGATTTCCGATTGGAGAAAAAAAAATTGTGCCCCGCTGCTAAATTTCGCTTCCCCCTTCCGTATCTCGAAAACCACAAATCGGATCGAAAAACTTTATGGGGATCTTTGATACGGATTAAATCGGTGACTGATATGCCGTCGTCAGATTTTTAATTTTCGAAAAAAAAAAATCGCAAAATTCTTCGAAAAATTCCCGCAAAACATTCAAAAATCGGCCGTAGATCGTAAACGGTGCACCCTACGAAAAATATAGTTCTTACCTTTTCGAAGCAAAATGAAATTCCGAATGGCATGCATTTCTCGCGTGAGATGAAAAATGGCCGTTGTAGAATTTTTTTATTGAAATCGGGGGTGGTTTTCTTTGAATAACTCCTCGGAGGTTGGAGATATCAAAAATTCGTAAGAGACATAAAATATAGATGGGAGTTAGTTCTACAAAACTCTATGAAATTCGGAGTCGTGGCCGTAAGGGGAAGCGCGCCCTTTTTTTCGGAACCGTCCAAAATGTGATTTTTTAGAAAAACGCTTGAGGGGTTGCAACAGAATTTTTTACGGGAACATGCAACAGTAAACGTTGTGTCCCGATGCATTGGGAATTTTTTGAGCCATATTTGAATCCTCCAATTCAAAAATCCTGGGAGGAGATACGTTTGGCGCGAACCTCTGCATCACGAAAAATCGATTTTCAAAAATTCACCCCCGAGTCTAGGGATGAGTTGGAAAATCGGGGTTTTCACGGGCCCCTAGAGGACGTTTCCGGCTTTCGGAAAACAAATAAAAATTATCGTTTTTTGTTTTTTTAGGGGTTGGCAACCCTTTTTTTAAAGGGGTGGTTCTAGAGGGTTGAAATTTTAATGGTATATTTCTTGAATTATTTGTGATTTTTCATGAAAATTTCAAATCGCCATCTATAAGCGTTTTGAAAATATTGCAAAAAAACGTGATTTTGGGGCTTACGCGTTTAGTATACAAGGTGCTGTAAAAATGGCGGATTAACTCTATGGTACGTTGTCGAGGAATTCTTCGAGAGTATGGAAAAAATAATGAAAAAAATCGGTATTGTATTTTTTCGAAGATATGAAGACTTTAGTGTAAATTATTTGATTGCTTAAAATCTGCAAAACATTAATTATTTACACTCCAACTCATCAAATATATTTTGCAGAGATACATACTTTCAAGCTTGTCAATATTATGTACAATTGGTATTTTCAAAAGCGATAATTTGAATGTTAAATAATTGATTTTCGCATTCAAATAAATCTACTCATGCTAGGTTTATTTGCATGGGAAAATCATTTATTTAACAGTCAAATTATCGCTTTTGAAAATACCAATTGTACATAATATTGACAAGCATGAAAGTATGTATCTCTAAAAAAATTATTTGATGAGCTGGAGTGTAAATAATTAATGTTATGCAGATTTTAAGCAATGAAATAATTTACACTAAAGTCTTCATATCTTCGAAAAAATAGACAAAACATGTCTCTTAGACAAAAAAAAAAATTGATCATCTATTTTTATTCCTGTTGCAAGCGTAATCGCACCATATGCATGTGATATAATTTTAACAGCTGCAATAATTTATAATTCATGTCTGGTTCATGATAATGCATAAGTATATCAATTTAAAAGTTTATTTCTTACAACCAATCAATCAATAAATTTTTTAAGAAAATTTGGGATTAGTATCATTGGTGTGCAATTTCATTACGTTACAATCTGTCTGGTTTATATTTAATAATCATTATAAATTTTTGCATTAAAATGTTTACTTATGATGGTATAACAAAATTACAAGTGGTTAGTATCTACGTTATCATATACATATTTTATTGATAACGATCGTAGATAATAATAAACAAAAAATCTTGCTTCCACTTTATCAGTTTTGTATGCTTGTGAAGTTACAAACCATTTTTTTAATTGTATTAGGTATCACGCGGCTTTCATAAATGATGTCATAGCAATATATAAATATTAAAACAATTACGGTAGATAAGACTTTTGAACTAAAATCCTACCAACTGCGCCATGTTGTATGTTGGACCATCAATTATTGTCTATCTCTGATACAGTACTACCATCCCTCTAGACTTTACTATGTTATATACTACGCAACTCTATATACACTACAGAATGTATTTATAGATATACTCCTATTAGTCCTGTCAAATTTGAAAAATCAAACATTACTCGGTAAAGATCCGAATTTTGGTATACATGCTTAATTTAATCAGGCATAATAAATTGCCAACGAGTCTTTTCACTTAAAACCAGTATGCAGTTGTCACGAAATTGTCTTGATAGTTTTTCTTTAAAGCAAAACAGGTGTTAGACACTACTGTCTACCGTTTTTGCACAAAGGCGTCTAGTGCACCCTTGTCTACCGTTAATGATAACTGAATGATTGATCATCCATGGTAACATTCATTTCCCTCCATAATATCCTCAAGAGTGAAGGAGAAAACTGGATCGCAGTTCTTCATAACAGAGAAACAATAAGAATAAAATATTAGTAAAGCTGCTTTTTTAAGGTTTATCTTTAAATTTTAACCCTCCAGCCATGTCACACCGTGCATCATTCTATTTCAGTGACGGTTCGCGGGGTTTTTTCTGGTTCAGCCGAGGAACAAGGGGTGGTAATACAGATAGGTGCGGTCACGCAGCCAGCCGTCTCTGCAACTGACCCTACCTATCTGTATTACCACCTCTTGTTACCTCGGCTGTACCAGAAGAAACCCCGCGAACCGTCACTGTTGTATTTAGTTTTAAACTAAAATAAACTGTTACGATACTGCTGACCCCCAACCTGTGATATCATTTATGGAGGCTGCCCAAGGTCGACGGTGAATAATGAATTAAAAATAATTGCAGGAATAAATCTACATGTTTTATTTAAATTGACAATTAATTAGCATCAATAATTTACGATTAAAAACTGATGTGCAAAAAGATCAGTAAACAACACAGCCTGCTCTACGTTACGTATTTTAATATATAACAATGCAAATTGTCTTAAATAAAGATATTGTTATATTTAAAAAATAGTTTAAGCATATTACTGGAATTGTGTTTGTGTTTGTAAACTCTGGGCATATTGTTCTTTTCACTAAAGCCTTAATTATTAACACAGAGTCTACCAGAATGTTTTGTGTTCCACTCGTTGCTGTATTTTCAATTAATAATCACCACTTAAGTCACATTGGTGATCTCTAACACAATGTATCGAGTAATCATTTCTACATAACAATTAATTCATTTGGAGTCCATGTTCTAAAAATGAATTAAAAAGGGATAATAAATCCTTGATGCAGTGGAAGATTTTATAGCTATTATTACAACTAGGGAAATATGAATAGTATATTTCCCGAGGTTGGCGGAGCCGAGGGATATATAGACAACCAAGGGAAATGTATTCATATTTCCCGTGTTGTAATCAATAGTTTTTTTCTGATTGAAAGAATATTGTTCTGTAAATGGGAAAATATTGGATTGTAAATTTTTGAATTTATCGGATTGGTAACGTTGCTAAGGGCCTTGTTTGTAAATATCATGGTTGACTTGTTTTGGTAGTTGCTTTGTTTCATAAATTGGTGAAATGCCAAACTGTGTGTTAACGCAAGCGACGAAAGACCGTGAATGTTTGGTTCCCGTAAAATCCAAAGCTGTAATATCCATAAAGGATACCTTCCTAAGAAATCGGAGGTGTTGTCCCGAGAGTAATTAAAACAATTCTTGCGAGAAGCTCCTAATGACAATTGTTTGATGTCTATATTTCCCTAGGGAAATATGAGCACTACATATTTCCCTAGGGAAATATAAGTGTGTTATGACATATCGTAACTAAGGCAATATCACTCAAAATTGTTTCAATCAGAAAAAAAAATGTTTGAAAGCAACTAAGATTTTATCCACCTGGCGAAACAATATTATTATTCTAGAGCAATTGTTTCAAAGCAACCTACATTTCTTCTACTTTCTTGGCGAAACAATAAAAACAATTTGAAACCTTACACCGAAACAATTCCTGTAGAACAATCCGAAACATTACACTAAAATAAATAAAGTCAAGTTGACATTTAAAGTCAAATAAATTTCCCTCGGGACAAAATTCCTCTGAATACGGCAAGAAGAAGCAAAAGATTGCATATATTGTATTAAATATAAAGTACACCATGAAGGTAACTACAGGTACGAGTGGAAGATCATCAATGGCATGAACTCTGCCTTTTCCAAATGTGATCAGAATTTTAGTTGATTTTTTTTGTACAATAATGATTTGACATGTTATGTAAATACGAGTAAACAATAAATACATACATACTACGTTAGTGTCTGCACAACCACCAGACGGTTCAATTGCGAATGACGTTTAATCATATAAATAACAATCTGTAGTATCAACAAGAAACAGCCGCATCGATTCATTACACTGTTGTTTATTCCACGGCAGCCCTCGATGAAAACAAATCCCGATCCTATCTTAGATCGTTATCGAAGCGAAACAATCCGAAACATCGTGTACAAATTCCTCACGAGTACCATTTTAAAACAAGCCACTATTTATATATTTATAGTCACAGAATGCAAACAATCCGTGACATAACCTTGATGAGGCCTTACCTTATAATCAGGCCGAGCATCGCGAAGATTTGATGGAAGGGCGGTATCCTGTCCTGGCTCCAGTTTTCGGGGTACACATGGTCGAGTTTTAATTTCAGGCCGTACGAGGGGATTTTCGTGATTTCTTCTTCTTTGTCCGGCTCCATGGCGACGAACGCGTGTGCACAGCTCAAGCGCGCCTCGGCGACTGCAGTTATCATTGTTCCGCTGCACATGATATTTAGATGCAGATAAGAATACGTAATAGCACGGGTGAGACCTACATATCGATAAAAAATCGTTTAATCGTCGGTCGTGATTCATTTGTTTTGGTAGATGAAGAATTTTTGTGTGACTAATATATAAATAGCGTATATTAATCTGTGATGGATAATAATAAAGGTATAGACTGACCTTTTGGATAATAGCGCGATAATATTTCTTCGCGGTAATTCTATATTACAGCAATTAAAAACACAGTCCAGGTATGAATGTATAAAAATACAGTCCAGGTACGGATGTATGAAAACACAGTCCAGGTATGAATGTATAAAAATCTCGTTTAGTATTTATTTCTTAGTGTATTTTCATTAAAACTAATTGTTTACTAATTTTAATCGGCGAGATATTTACCTTTTTAAAATTCGTCGGTGTTCGGGCGTTTTCGGAACCGCTCGTGACCTCGGAAGCGGCGACCTTGCGACCCAGTTTAAGGTTTCCGCAAGGCCGAATATGGAAGTCCCGGGAATCTCCGTTTTTTTAAAAAGTAGGTCAATGCGTTTTTGATCGGATTCTCTTGATTTTTTCGATTTTAAGGGTTAACGGTTATGAAAAAAATCGTAAAAATATTATAGTCACATATTGAGTCTTAAAAAATAATACAAAAAAGAAACTTGATTATATTAAAATTATTGTTATGATGAAAAAAAAAAAATATCGTAATTTACATATTGAGTCTTAAAAAAAATACAGAAAAAGAAACTGGATTTTATTAAAATTATTGTTATGATGAAAATAATAAAAATAGGGGGGTTATGATTTTGACCATTGCTACCACCCAATGATTTAAAAATAAAATAAACTCCTCTATATACGCCACTGCATGATACATCAGTTTTTACTTTCTCCGTTACGAAGTACAAGAAAGTATTGTGATCGTGATTTTTTTTTCAAAATTTTTTTTTTACGGAAATATCCGTTTTGGGGTCCCTAGATGCCATTTCAACAATTTCTGGAATTTTTTGTGTGTCTGTGTATGTGTGTGTCTGTCTTAATTTTGACGTTTAAAACATCAGTTTCATTTGAGTTTACGCAACGCTCGATGTACATTTAAAATATGATTTCAATTCAAAAGTAACATAATGGCCACATCACCTTTTTTTTTTAAAGGATATCAGAAATTGGTTTATTCAGGAATTTTGAAATTTTAAAGCTAATTCCAACAGAAATGATTTTTTTTTTATTTTTCTCAACACAGAATGCATTTTTATTTCCTCGGTTCAAGTTTTGAGTGTCGCCATTTTGTTTGCAGATGTGATACATTAGTTTTTCTAAATGAATATCAGAAATTGATTCATTCTGGATGAATTTTGAAATTTTCAAATTAATTCCAACAAAAATGAATTTTTCACAATTTTTCTGATCACCGAATGCATTTTTATTACCTCAGTTCAAGTTTTGAGTGTCGCCATTTTGTTTGCAGTTGTGATAGATCAGTTTTTCTAAACGGATATCAAAAATTAATTTATTCTGGATGAATTTTGAAATTTTCAAACTAATTCCAACGAAAATGAATTTTTTACAATTTTTCTGATCACCGAATGCATTTTTATTTCCTCAGTTCAAGTTTTGAGTGTCGCCATTTTGTTTGCAGATGTGATTCATTAGTTTTTCTAAAAGGATATCAGAAATTGATTCATTCTGGATGAATTTTGAAATTTTCAAACTAATTCCAACAAAAATGAATTTTTTACAATTTTTCTCATCACCGAATGCTGCATTACTTTACAATAAATGAGATTTGTCGATTGGAATTTTTTTTTCAAGGCACACTATATTTATTGATAAAAATCATTTATTATTATTTTTTCTGAGATAAATATTAAATTAAAATCAACATATCGGGCGTTGTTGGATTCTGAAAAAACAATTGCTAATATTATAAAATATATTATAACTATATGCAGCCATTTAAAGTTATTTGACAATGAATACTGTAACGATTTAAGAAACATCATATTGTGTGTTTCCGCCATTGTCCGTTAGATGGCTCACGCGGTTCAGTTGAATAATCCAAATTATGATTTCTTTGCGAAATTTTATCATTTTCGCGCTTTCCATAAAAAAAAATATGGCTGTAAAGAGAATCACAATCACGGTTCTTAATGACGGAAAGAAGCGCGTAGAGTAATTTTGTTAAAAAAAAAAAATCATAAAATTTCACGATTTTCGCATTTTTTTTCCACAGTAAAAAAATAAAGAATTTTCACGATTTCTATTAGGAGATTAGAAATGAAAAGAGGTTTTTTACTCATAAAATTTTACGATTTGTAAAAAGAGGAGGGATTTATAATTATTTTTCCGAAAAAAAATTTTTTCGTTATTATTCGAAAAAAAAATCTTTGGGTCATTTCATGATTTTCGCATTTTTTTCCACAGTAAAAAAAAAAAATAAGAATTTTCACGATTTCTATAAGGAGATTAGAAATGAAAAGAGGTATTTTACTCATAAAATTTTACGATTTGTAAAAAGAAGAGGGATTTATAATTATTTTTCCGAAAAAAAATTTGATGATTTTCGCCACTTTTTCCACAGGAAAAAAATGCATGCAAAAATAATGTTAGGTCTTAGAAAAATTTGAAAAAATTCATAACGGTTCTTAATGATGGGAAAAATTGTGTAGAGTAATTATTTTTCTGAAAAAAAATTTTTTAGGTCATTTGAAGATTTTCGCCATTTTTTTCCACAAAAAAAAAATTCATGTAAAAATGTACAAACGTATTTAAATAAAAAAATCTAATTCCAAAAATTTTGTTGGGTATTTCATGATTTTCGCCATTTTTTCCACAGGAAAAATATGCATGCTAAAATAATGTTGGGTCTCAGAAAAATTTGAAAAAATTCATAACGGTTCTTAATGATGAGAAAAATCGTGTAAGGTAATTATTTTTTCGAAAAAAATTTTTAGGTCATTTGACGATTTTCGTTATTTTTTTCCACTAAAAAAATCATGTAAAAATGTACAAATGTTCAAATAAAAAAATCTAATTCCATAAAAAAAATTGCCGATGAAGTTACACGCCAAACTCTAGTGACGTCACAATAATTTTAAAAATGCGCCATAATGAACAAAAACCAATTTATCCGAGCGATTTTTTTATTAAATTTTTAATGGAATAAATATGAATTTTGTACGGAACTTAATCACCACTCAAACAAATGAAGCTAAATAGTTTTTCTTCTAGAATCAGCATCTCGATAAGTCGGAGAATAATATTTTGAAATCATTTTTTGAATATCTTCAACCGTTCACGAGATAATCACCTATATGTCAAAAAACAAATGAAAACAAACACTGTTTTTTTATTGAATTACACCTCAATAGGTCAAAGAATACGACTTTGAAATAATTTTTGTATTACCTTCAACAGTTCGTGAGATATTCACCTATATGTCAAAAAAAAAATGAAGCTAAAATTTTTTTCTTGTAGAATAAGTATTTCGATAAGTCGGAGAATAATATTTTGAAATAATTTTTTGAATATCTTCAACCGTTTACGAGATATTCACTTATATGTCAAAAACAAATGAAACCCAAAAATGTTTTCTTGTTGAATTGCCATCTTAATAAGCTGGAGAATAAGAATCTGAAATCGGTTTTTAATAATCTTCAACTGTTCACGAGATATTCACCTATATGCCAAAAAAACAAATGAAACCCCAAACTATTTTATTATTGAATTGGCATCTCGATACGATGGAGAATAAGAATTTTCAATCAGTTTTTGATTATCTTCAACCGTTCACGAGGTATTCACCCAAATGCCAAAAAACAAATGAAACCCAATATTGGTTTTTTATTGAATTAACATCTCGATAAGCTGAAGAATAAGATTTTGAAATTATTTTTTTATTATCTTCAACCATTCACGAGATATTCACTTGCATGTCAAAAACAAATGAAACCCAAAAATGGTTTCTTGTTGAACTACCATCTTAATAAGCTGGAGAATAAGAATCTGAAATCGGTTTTTGATAATCTTCAATCCTTCACGAGATATTCACCTATATGTCAAAAAACAAATGAAACACAATACTGTTTTTTTAATGAATTAACATCTCGATAAGCTGAAGAATAAGATTTTTAAATCATTTTTTGATTATCTTGAACCCTACATGCCAGAAAACTAGTTAAATTATTATCTTAATCACACATTATTAATCAAGATCTTCGCACTCAGTGTAACAGTAGTGCGCTGTTTGCGGATATTATTAAAACTTAATAAAGACAACCCCACAAAAGCGCAAACCAATTCCACGCGAGATCCTCAAGATCTCGTCTCGGGGGAATCTCGTTTCTTGCGCGCGGCCTAATCATGCACTTCTTACGCGCGTCTTCCTGTTCATTTCATTCATCGGCTTCTGCCTTAAACATCTGCAATAAAGCGAACGGGAGAGGACAAAAAGCCCCCCTCCGGCGGCGATATCACTCCCAGAGATTGATAGATGTCCCGCCATTGTTTGCGACGAGACGCCGAAAGAGTGTGCGGATTTGATTAATGCGCGACGAGCACCTCGTTTATGCAAAATCTATGAAGATTAACGAGGAGGACGGGGGGGGGGGGGATAGAGGAAAGGCCGTTGTTAGTAGTGTTGTTTATTTTTATAAGTGAATCATGAACAAAAATACACTTACATGATCGCATCAACGGAATGACTTTTTTTTTTCTTGACATAGTTCCTAAAACCGACTCGTATATGTTTAGCTTTTAAAAATGATGTGTGATCGAAGGATAATAATAAAAACTAACATGTATGTATGTAGTAATCATTCGCTAAGGTTCCGTTCAGACTTTTTCTTTTGATTCGTATAATTATTTATCGCATGTACACCAGCAATCAGATTCTATACAATATCATTTCCCTTGTTTTTATAGCGTACTTGAAATACATGAAAACATAACAAATTTCACTAGTGTAATCCTTAAATAAACGGCCAACTCGATCGCTTCCGGTGAGGGAAGTGAAGGAGCCCACCGCGTCATTATATACTATATCGATAGATTTTTTTTTATTTACAGCGAAACATAATCTATATAAATCTAGTTACTTAATTAAAATTGTACACTTCTCTGGAATATCTTCAAATAGATCGAAATAATCGGTGTTTTGGCATCACACTTTTTTTTTTACATTTATTACCAAACGTAAATAATTCCTGTAGAAAATTTGGCCCTTCAAACGAAAAACAAACGATTTGATTTGACGAGAATTTTTTTTTCTATATACAATTTATATATTTATTAGACGTGCAAATATCAAGAGAAATTTTTAAGGTGAATTCATTTATATGCCATTTTCCATTGGAAAATATTACACTTATTAATATACGAAAAAGTCACTGCGTAGTCCCTCCGGCTCCAGAAATAAATCGATGATGATAGAATTTACACTTCACTTAATTTACCTTCTTACCATTTTTTCTACAGAAGATTGCTCGACCCGCTTAATTTATACTTCTTTTTTTTTATAATAATTTTCTTACTTATTTAAATCAAGGTCAGTTTTTTTTTTCACACATGAAAGTTTCACAGTTACAGATGAGATACACATGAAAATCTTGTTGGTGCTTCCGTTTCTATCGCATGGCCGCAGCTAGGCTCGCTGATAACAGCAGGAATAGTTGGCTGGCTATGCACATGGCACACGATGATTTCCTCATTAGAATCGCGTCTACGTTGTCTCCTAAAAAATAAACAAAGTTAGACAATGATAATTTTTTTTTTATAAAGTAGGGGAAATAATTATTGAAATTAAATCACCATGAACATTTTGAAAAAACTTGATTTTTTTAGATTTTGAACGGCCGGCCGTAGATGATGAGATCTGAAAGGTTGAAACCGGTCTGTAGGTTTCTGATGGGCAAACAATGTTTAAAGTTTGCAATTAAATTATAATTTGTGAATAAAAGAAAAGTTCTATCGTTTTTTTAACCTTTTTCTATAATTTTGAAAACCTGAAGGATGAACATTTTTTTCATCTTACCTTCCGATACGAAAACATAGATGGAAGCAGGCTCGGTGTTCGAAGCGGAGCACGTGTAATTTCCCGAATCGGCATCGTTGGTGTCGCGGATGGTCAGGCGGCTCTGGGTTCGCATCCCGGGAACGGTTTCCACGAAGATACCACCCCTGGCGGTATCGTAATTGATCATGTGGTCGTTGTGATACCAAAAAACGTACTGCGGAGGTGTCGGACTCTGAAAGAAATTACAAATATTTAAACTGTAAATGACGGTTTAACCTTAACAGAAGGATTATTCGAACGGAGTCGTCAACATTTAAGAGCAAACTCCTAACATTTGGTTAGCAGTCAAAATTTCTTTCAAACTTTTGTCAGTGTTATCGAAGGAAAATAGTAAGATAGAGTTTATTTGGATAGAGCCAAGAACAATACGAATTTGTATAATTCCTAACATTTATATTGACTCAAAATTGTCAAACTTTTACAAATATTACAAATAATTAAACTGCAAACGATTGTTTAACTTTAACAGAAGAATGATTTGAACGGAGTCATCAACATTAAAGAGCAATACGAATTTTTATGACTCATAACATTTGTGTGCGACAGCACTCAAAATTTCTTTCAAACTTTCGTCAATGTTATCGAAGGAAAATAACAATTACGCAACCGTTATATTTTATTTATACAAAGTTTGGATCGGAGACGAGAGAAAGATGGCCCTTCGGATAATTTCGAGTGCACACGCGCTCGCGCTCCCCGGTCTTCGGGGTATTTACTTGTTCCCGACAATTTTATTCCCCGCAGGAAAGTGCAAAAAGTTCTTGTTATCCGCGCGCGCGAGAGGACGGTTTGGGGATAAAAACTGAGAGGAAGGAAAATCCTCGGTCGATCCTAACGTCGCTTCACGAGAGTTTATGAAAGGGACAATGAAAATCCGACGCGCACACACACACACAATAAACAATTTCCGAGTTCGCTACGATAGCGCAAATATTTGTGCGCTAATTGAATAGAAAATATCCGCGAGCAGCAATTTTTCCCTGCGTATATATTATAATTGGAAAATAGAAGAGTAAAAAAAACGGTTCGTAATTTGCATTCCGGTGGTTGTTTTATTATTGAACAAGGGCTGAAGTAATTTTTTGATTATCTTCAACCGTTCACGAGATATTCACCTATATGCCAAAAAAACAAATGAAACTAAATATTTTTTATTGTTGAATTAACATCTCAATAAGCCGGAGAACAAGAATTTGAAATAATTTTTCGATTATCTTCAACCGTTCACGAGATATTTACTTATATGTCAAAAAAAACAAATAAAACTAAATATTTTTTATTGTTGAATTAGAATCTAAATAAGTCGGAGAATAAGAATTTAAAATAATTTTTTGAATATCTTTAACCCTTTACGAGATATTCACCTATATGTCAAAAAACAAATGAAACTGCATACTGTTTTATTGTCGAATTAGCGTCTTGATAAGTCGGAGAATAAGAATTTGAAATGAATTTTCGATTATCTTCAACCGTTCGCGAGATATTCACCTATATGTGAAAAAATAAATGAAGCCAAATTTTTTTTATCGTTAAATTAACATCTCAATAAGCCGGAGAATAAGAATTTGAAATGAATTTTCGATTATCTTCAACCGTTCGCGAGATATTCACCTATATGTGAAAAAACAAATGAAGCCAAATTTTTTTTATCGTTAAATTAACATCTCAATAAGCCGGAGAATAAGAATTTGAAATAATTTTTCGATTATCTTCAACCGTTCGGGAGATATTCACGTATATGTCAAAAAACAAATGCAATCAAATATTCTTTTATTGTTAAATTAACATCTCAATAAGCCGGAGAATAAGAATTTGAAATAATTTTTCAATTATCTTCAACCGTTCGCGAGATATTCACCTATATGTCAAAAAACAAATGCAATCAAATATTTTTTTATCGTTAAATTAACATCTCAATAAGCAGGAGAATAAGAATTTGAAATAATTTTCTGATTATCTTCAACCGTTCACGAGATATTTACTTATATGCCAAAAAAACAAATAAAACTAAATATTTTTTATTATTGAATTAACATCTAAATTAACCGGAGAATAAGAATTTGAAATCACTTTTTGATTATCTTCAACCGTTCGCGAGATATTCACTTATATGTCAAAAAACAAATGAAACTACATACTGTCTTTTTAATTGAATTAGCATCTTGATAAGTTGTAGAATAGGAATTTAAAATCATTTTTCGATTATCTTCGACCGTTCACGAGATGTTCACCTATATGTCAAACACAAATAAAACTACATACAGTAGAACGTCGATTATCCGAACATCGATCAACCGAAACTACAACGCCCGCACGTGTCTCGCGCATGCCTACGACCTCCCGCGCTACAATCCTCTCGCACTTTTTCTCAACCGGTCACTTCCAGGTTGCCACCACAAAAAAATCGAATTTTCGAAAATATTTTTAGAGTGAATTTTCGGCAATTTGTATCAGGCGAGCAAAAATGCAGCGTAACATTGGTCCAAAAAAAAATTCGAATTTTCAGAGTAAATTCTCAACACCTTGTATCTGGAGAGCAAAATTGCAATGAGTAACGAATAAGAATTTGAAATCATTCTTTGATTATCTTCAACTGTTCGAGAGATATTTACCTATATATCAAAAAACAAATGAAACTACATACTATTTTCTTATTGAATTAGTATATTGATAAAGCGGAGAATACAAATTTGAAAACATTTTTTTATTATCTTTACCCGTTCACGAGATATTCACCTATATGTCACAAAACAAATGAAACTACATATTGTTTTATTCTCGAATTAATATCTCGACATGTCCGAGAATAATAATTTGACATCATTTTTTTATTATCTTCAACCGTTAGCGAGATATTCACCTATATGTCAAAAAACAAATGAAACTACATACTGTTTTCTTGCTGAATTATTATCTTGATAAGTCGGAGAATAAGAATTTTGAATCAGTTTTTGATTATCTTTAACCGTTCACGAGGTATTCACCTATATGCTAAAAAACAAATGAAACCCAATATTGTTTTTCTATTGAATTAACATCTCGATAAGCTGAAGAATAAGATTTTGAAATCATTTTTTGATTATCTTCAACCGTTCACGGGATATTCACCTATATGTCAAAAAACAAATGAAACCCAATACTGTTTTCTTGCTGAATTAACACCTCAATAAGCTGAATAATAAAATTTTGAAATCATTTTTTGAATATCTTTAACCGTCCACGAGATATTCACTTATAGGTCAAAAACAAATGAAACCCAACAATGTTTTCTTGTTGAATTTCCATCTTAATAAGTTGGAGAATAAGAATTTGAAATCATTTTTTGATTATCTTCACCCATTCGCGAGATATTCACCTATATGCCAAAAAACAAAAGAAATTAAATATTTTTTTATTGTCGAATTAATATCTCGACAAACTGGAGAATAAGAATTTGAAATCATTTTTTGATTATCTTTAACCGTTCACGAGATATTTACGTACATGTCAAAAAATAAATGAAACTACATTATGTTTTATTATTGAATTAGCATCTCGATAAGTCGGAGAATAGGTGTTTGAAATCATTCTTTGATTATCTTCACCCGTTCACGAGATATTCACCTATATGCTCAAAAACAAATGAAACCCAATATTGTTTTTTTATTGAATTAAAATCTCGATAAGCTGAAGAATAAGATTTTGAAATTATTTTTTGATTATCTTCAACCGTTCACGGGATATTCACCTATATGTCAAAAAAACAAATGAAACCCAATACCGTTTTCTTGTTGAATTAACATCTCAATAAACTGAAGAATAAGATTTTGAAATTATTTTTTGAATATCTTTAACCGTTCACGAGATATTCACTTATTTGTCAGAAACAAATGAAACCCAAAAATGGTTTCTTGTTGAATTTCCATCTTAATAAGCTGGAGAATAAGAATTTGAAATCATTTTTTGATTATCTTCACCCATTCGCGAGATATTCGCCTATATGTCAAAAACAAAAGAAATTAAAAAAAAAGTTATTGTCGAATTAATATCTCGACAAGCTGGAGATTAAGAATTTGAAATCGTTTTTTGATTATTTTCAAAAATTTGCGAGATATTCACCTATATGTCAAAAAACAAATTAAATGAATTTTTTTTTATTGTCGAATTGATATCTTAACAAGCTGGAGATTAAGAATTTGAAATAATTTTTTCATTATCTTTAACCGTTCGCGAGATATTCACCTATATGTCAAAAACAAAAGAAATGAAATATTTTTTTATTGTCGAATTAACATCTCGACAAGCTGGAGATTAAGAATTTGAAATATTTTTTTCATTATCTTCCACCGTTCGCCAGATATTCACCTATATGTCAAAAAACAAATGAAATGAATTTTTTTTTATAGCCGAATTAATATCTTAACAAGCTGGAGATTAATAATTTGGAATATTTTTTTCATTATCTTCAACCGTTCGCGAGATATTCACCTATATGTCGAAAACAAAAGAAATTAAATATTTTTTTATTGTCGAATTAATATCTCGACAAGCTGGAGATTAAGAATTTGAAATATTTTTTTCATTATCTTCCACCGTTCGCGAGATATTTACCTATATGTCAAAAAACAAATGAAATGAAATATTTTTTTATTGTCGAATTAATATCTTAACAAGCTAGAGATTAAGAATTTGAAATAATTTTTTCATTATCTTCAACCGTTCGCGAGATATAATATGTCAAAAAACAAATAAAATGATTTTTTTTTTATTCTCGAATTAATATCTCGATAAACCGGAGAATACGAATTTGAAATAATTTTTTGATTATCTTTACCCGTTCATGAGATATTCACCTATCTGTCAAAAAACAAATGAAACTACATACCGTTTTCTTGTTGAATTGGCATCTCGATAACCCGGAAAATAATAATTTGAAATATTTTTTTGATTACCTTGAACCGTTCACGAGATATTCACCTATATGTATTAAAAAAATGATACACCAAAGCTCGGCGTTTCGTGATGCTACTTTGAACTTTCAATTGGATGACAGCTTACGACTATGTAGTTTGTTTAACTTTTGACCTAAACGTTAAAACGAAACGTCGACCTAAAATGCACAAACAAACACCCGAAAGTGATCTAAATTAACAAAACGGACGTTTACGTTTGGAAACTCGAATTGCAAATTCGGAATTTTCTCGCACGTGCTTAAACGAAATTCAAACAAATTCCTGGGCGTACTAAATAAATTATAACGAGCCGGTCGCGTGTTTTTCAGGCTTGCAACTTTAACGGAGAACTTTAGTGTGTGCACAGTGTGTTTCGGGGAAATTTTAAAGTTTCCACACGCCGGGCCGGCCCAGGAATCGGAAAATAAAACGATTTATCAAGCAGTCAAGTTCAACTCCATTTAAATCTAACTAAACGTTAATTAAGCGCGCGGACGGGGGGGGGGGGGGGGGGAATTAAACTCGAATTTGGGCTAAGTGTGTACCGGGGGAAGAAAGTGCATCCTAAATTAATATAATTTTTTTCCGTCCGGAGTACGTTATAAATTAGTTTGGGAAACTTCATTAAAACGGCATTTTGTGAAACGGGGCCGCGGCTCCTGTAATTACGAATGGAACTTTTTTTTTACACGTAGGGTTGGCCCCGTGATTGCTTTTTATTCATTTGAAGTTCGCTGGTCGAAGGGCATGTTTGGAATATAAATGGATATGTATGGAAGATAAGGGATATCTGGAAGAGGATCGCTGGCATAAAAAGGACGTTAGATAGGGGGAATAATTTCTTGGGGCCAAACCCGTCCGTATATCTAGAACCGCCGCCGCCCCCGCGACTACACGGGGGGCCGTGTGTATGCAATATGGAGATAGATAATATCCCTTACATTACATTAACCCTATATGCGCGCGATAAGGGCGGAAGAGTGAGAGTGTATATAAGACCACGTTCCGGCCTGATTTATGGTCGGCTTAATTCGACCGCAAGTGCCAGTCTTTCCACCACCGCCCCCCATCCCCATAACAAGTACCAACATTAATTATTGGTCGCCCTAGTAACGCAAATGTGTTTAACTACAAAAAAAAGTCCTAATTACAACATCGATTTGGGGATTTACAACAGCAATTCTAAATTTAAGACAACCTCACTTCGTCTTTATCAAATTGCAGTTCGAATTTTAGGACAAAATAAAATAAAAATTAAGAAAACACGAAAATATTGAACAGAATTTTACTATTGTTTCGTTAATGAAACAAAAAAGGTATTTTATTTGGGAGTGTGGTAAAGTGATTTGATAGTACTGTCGCAGGAATGAATTGAAAATTTTAATTACACGCGTAAAACTATTTACTTTCAAATTAATTAAACATTTTACATCCGTTATTAGATATTTTAGGCCTTTATTCGCGTTTGATTACTTTCGATGTTAATTACAACGTACCATAAACAACCTGTGAATATTTTATGAGCACGTTCAATTAACTCAATGGATTAATACAACCCTGTATATACTTCATGGTTAATTAAAAACACGTTAATTACTCGCAACATGTTCTTTTATGTGAAAAATAAACGGCGATATTGTTTTTCTTGAGAGCATTTGCGCACACGTTATTTTCCTTCCCTTATTTGCGCAACGTTTAAAACAACACTGCAATGGTGTTCTATCTTTGAGATGATTTTAATGGTGAATTCATACATCTGTGATGCGTTTATACAAACGTGTCGGAACACCTGATTTCTGGCTAAACGTCTGTTTTTTCTTTGTTTATTACAGTCTTATTTATTCTATTCAGTGACAAGGATGAAAGTAAGAAAATATATTTAATTATTTAAAAATAATCTAGTCACATAAATAAAATATACTGGTGTAAAAAAGTTAAAGTGTTGTATTCCAATCTGAAAAATGATCTTTTTTAATAGATTTGAACGAAATTACAAATACAACATGCTATACCCGGTGTATACGAATTACTTTTTCCAAGTTTAATTTTGAAGATTGTTGAGAAGAGGTGGGTCACATTGTTCACAATTTATCTGATCCCACTCCACGCTGAAGGTCATGCACGGTCGAGGGAAAAAATATTACTTATCTTTCACTCTCGTCGTCGTCGAGCGTAAATGTAAGGTGGACGAGCGATCAGCTGATGATGATGATGACGATATTCGGCATCTTCGTTTCGCGCCCTTTAATTTGATACCCAACACGGAGGCTATTTCTGACGTCACACAAAGAAAACGGGATTTTTCTCGTCTCGGAGCAGGTCAACTATGAGTTTTTATTTTAGATTCATGATTCCGACGTCGAGAGCTTTCATTTGAGTACCAAGAAGCCCTATTTTGAAACGCCGGAAGTGGCACTTCCGGTCGCCATTCTGAATTTTAGGGAGCAGATGTTGATTTCCGGTCAACATTAAAAAAAAAAATTATTTGTCCACCCTGTATATTTATTAGGTAATATTTCACACCCTGTATATCGATTTTAAATTTGGCGCCATTTTATTTATTCGCGCACCCTGTACATTATTCCGATTGAGATTTCGACATATTGAACGCTTCGATTTTAAATCTCCCGCCCGGACTACTTCGCCCCTGAACGTTAAGCAACTTCATACACAAGGTCACGCTGAAGGTCGTGCAAGGTCGTCCAAATCGCCGCCATACCTACTGCTACTGCTAAACTTTTAGCAAAATTTGATATTCCAAAATATTGCTTTTGGTGAAATTTCATACACCGGAAGTGGGTGTTTACCTTAAGCGTTTTTTTGTTTAAACATTTAGGCAAATATTGAAGGCAGCAAAGAGATCGGCAAGTTTTTCGTAAATTTTTGATTTTCGCAAGAAAATTCGAATATGATTTTTTTTGTCTATAATTATGAAATTATTGTTGTTGCTCTCAAAATAGGGAATTAGGTGTTGACTTCCGGTATAACCGGAAGTAGTATGATCTTAAAATTATTTTCATCGATAGGAAATTTATGCAGAATCCAAAATTGCAGTAAAAAAATTAACTTTCTGTTTAAAATAAAGAGTTTGATGTCGACTTCCTGTATAACCGGAAATCGTATAATCTTAAATTTGTTTTAATTGAAAAGAAGGAAGTTGTTGTTGACTACCGGTATAACCGGAAGTCGTATAAATCTTAAAAATATTTTCATTGAAATTTTTTTTTTGTAGAATCCAAATTTGCAATAAAAACATAACTTTCTACTTAAAAATAAAGAAGTGGGTGTTGACTTCCGGTGCAACCGTAGACAAATATAGAAGGCACAAAGACATCTTCATTTTTTGTTAGTAAAAGTTTTTCGTATTTTTTTTATTTTTGCAAGAAAATTCAAAAATTATTATTTTTTGTCTATAATTATAAAATGATTGCTGCCCTTAAAGTACCGGAAGTTGGTGTTGACTTCCGGTATAACCGGATAATCTAAAATTATTTTAATTGGAAAAAAAAATATGTAGAAACCAAATTTGTAATCAAAAATATAACTTTCTATTTAAAATAAGAAAGTTGATGTTGACTACCGGTATAACCGGAAGTCGTATAATCTTAAAAATATTTTCATTGAAAAAAAAATGTTTGTAGAAACCAAATTTGCAATAAAAATATAACTTTCTACTTAAAACTAACAAAGTTGGTGTTGACTTCCGGTGTAACCGGAAGTCGTATAGTCATGAAAATATATTCATCGATAGGAAATTTATGCAGAATCCAAAATTGCAATAAAAAATATAACTTTCTGTTTAAAATAAGGAAAGTTATTTTCATTGAAAAGAAATTTATGTAAAATCCAAACTTGCAATAAAAAATATTACTTTCTACTTAAAATAAGGAAGTTGGTGTTGACTTCCGGTGCAACCGTAGACAAATATTGAAGGCACAAAGACGCTCTCATTTTTTGTTAGTAAAAGTTTTTCGTAAATTTTTATTTTTGCAAGAAAATTCAAAAATTATTATTTTTTCTATAATTATGCAATGATTGTTGGCCTTAAAATACCGGAAGTTGGTGTTGACTTCCGGTATAACTGGATAATCTAAAATAATGTTAATTGGAAAAAAAATATGTAGAATCCAAATTTGCAAATATATAATTTTCGACTTAAAAATAAGGAAGTTGGCGTTGACTTCCGGTGTAATCGGAAGTCGTATAGTCATAAAATTATTTTCATCGATAGGAAATTTATGCAGAATCCAAAATTGCAATAAAAAATATAACTTTCTGTTTAAAATAAAGAATTTAGTGTCGACTTCCTGTATAACCGGAAGTCGTATAATCTTAAAATTATTTTCATTGAAAAGAAATTTATGTAGAATCCCAAATTGCAATAAAAAATATAATAATTTCTGTTTAAAATAAGGAATTTGGTGTCGACTTCCTGTATAACCGGAAGTCGTATAATTTTAAAATTATTTTCATTGAAAAGAAATTTATGTAGTATCCAACTTGCAATAAAAATATAACTTTCTGTTTAAAATAAGGAATTTGGTATCGACTTCCTGTATAACCGGAAGTCGTATAATCTTAAAAATATTTTTATTGAAATTTTTTTTTTGTAGAATACAAATTTGCAATAAAAATATAACTTTCTACTTAAAAAATAAAGAAGTTGGTGTTGACTTCCGGTGCAACCGTAGACAATTATTGAAGGCACAAAGACCCCCTCATTTTTTGTTAGTAAAAGTTTTTCGTAATTTTTTTATTTTTGCAAGAAATTTCAAAAAAATACTTTTTTTTTGTATATAATTATGAAATTATTGTTGCCCTTAAAATACCGGAAGTTGGTGTTGACTTCCGATATAACCGGATAATCTAAAATTATTTTAATTGGAAAAAAATATGTAGAATCCAAATTTGCAATCAAATATATTATTTTATATTACTTTTTATTTAAAATAATAAAGTTGGTGTTGACTCTACCGGTATAACCGGAAGTCATATAATCTTAAAAATATTTTCAATGAAAAAATATTTTTATAGAATCCAAATTTGCAATAAAAATTTAACTTTCTACTTTAAAATAAGTAAGTTGGTGTTGATTTCCGGTGTAACCGGAAGTCGTATAGTCATAAAATTATTTTCATTGATAGGAAATTTATGCAGAATCCAAAATTGCAATAAAAAATATAACTTTCTTTTTAAAATAAGGAATTTGGTGTTGACTTCCTGTATAACCGGAAGTCGTGTAATCTTAAAATTATTTTCATTGAAAAGAAATTTATGTAGAATCCAAACTTGCAATAAAAATATTACTTTCTGTTTAAAATAAGGAAGTTGGTGTTGACTTCCGGTGCAACCGTAGACAAATATTGAAGGCACAAAGACATCCTCATTTTTTGTTAATAAAAGTTTTTCGTAAATTTTTAGTTTTTGCAAGAAAATTCAAAAATTATTATTTTTTGTCTATAATTATGAAATTATTGTTGTCCTTAAAATAAGGAAGTTGGTGTTAACATCCGGTATGACCGGAAGTCGTATAATCTAAAATTATTTTAATTTGAAAAAAATGTAGAATCCAAATTTGCAATCAAATACATATATAACTTTCTATTTAAAATAATAAAGTTGGTGTTGACAACCGGTATAAAGTTAAAAAGATTTTCATTGAAAAAATATTTTTATAGAATCCAAATTTGCAATAAAAATATAACTTTCTATTTAAAATAAGGAAGTTGATGTTGACTACCGGTATAACCGGAAGTCGTATAATCTTAAAAATATTTTCATTGAAAAAAAAATGTTTGTAGAAACCAAATTTGCAATAAAAATATAACTTTCTACTTTAAAATAAGGAAGTTGGTGGTGACTTCCGGTGTAACCGGAAGTCGTATAATCTTAAAAATATTTTCATTGACAAAAAAAACTGTAGAATCCAAATTTGCTATAAAAATATCACTTTATACTTAAAAATAAGGAAGTTGGTGGTGACTTCCGGTGTAACCGGAAGTCGTCTAGTCTTGAAATTATCTACATTAGCACACTGAAACCACATGCTGAAAGTTTAATTGCAATACATTAATTCATATATTTTTAATGTGCGGATTCGATGAGACACCCTGAATATATTGCGGAATTTTCAAATAAATTTTTATAATTTTTTTCTGAAATTTTCAGTTTTGCAGCTCTTTCGGTTTCTCCGTGGCAAAAAAACATGCGTTACCCGTTTAGTATACCGGGTGTAAATTAATTCTGGTAGACCCCATATATCTTTTTTCTTTTTACACATATCTTTATGACATTTTTGATTATTTGATAAATTATTTAATTTTGATGGTTTAATTTCCAAAATGTAGCGAATTTTGTGTTTGTTTTTTTTAAATATTAAAAACGCAACTTGGCAAATTAGCAAAGTTTAACAACATTTGGTTCTGATTTCGAAAGACATAATCTTGATCAAATTTTTAAGGGATTTGAGATTAATCTCTGCAGACGGGTATTCAAAATGCATTCGCCCCCACAAAATGACCATCACGACCCCCCCCCCCCCCCAATACGGATTGTTAGATAAACGCACAATTTAGACGTCGATCGCCCACCAAGGGGCGACATCGCCCACCGGGGCGTTGAGTAGAAACCGTTACTTAATGATCACCCCGTAAAGACGATTTAAATAGCCTGCTGAAATTTCTTACACGAACACTCGATCTCTTTCGTTTCGATCAGGTGACCGGCGAGGCGTCACGTTCGGCGGTGTTAAATTACGGTCGTCATGGTAACGAATACACGCTTCGAGAGACGTGCCCCGCATTCGATGCCCCCGAAAATGGTCCCATATACCTGCGAGACGTGTCCTTTAACAAGCCATATTCCGCATTTATCTGCGCGTGCCGGGACGTAAAATCTGCAAAATTGTACCGTAAAGACATTATTCCCCCCTCCCCCTCCGCTTCCCGATCACCGCGAGTGCAGCATCAATTGTATCCGCAACCCCCGGACGAATAAATACGCGCGTACGACGACCAATAAATAAATTTTATATTTTTTTCTTCTACGTTTTTGTTCAGGTGCTCGAAAAATTAAAACGAAAATCTTTAAAAATCCATATCTCTATTGAAAATTGTTGCATTAACAAAAACCAAATTGATTTTGAATAAGCGACACTTCGGCCATTGAGGATGTCTCAATAATGTCTCTAAAATGGAACGAAAAATGGTATTTACCGACTACAAATACAGAAATTAAAGCAACTACATGTATTGCTCTTGTAATTTTTCAAGAATGTATTCCTATTCATAAAAGGGGTGAGATTTATGAAAGACTTTCGCCAATAAGCCGTTTTATGATATGATACTGCCCGGAAAACATATAGGGGGAGAATAGATTCGAGTTCATGATTATGTTGATGGATGATAACCTCGTGGCGTAATTTGTGTGCGATAATGCCGCACATTTTTCTTCCCACCCCCGAAAAGGGCTGAAAATAATGCTCGAACTAATAAGGGAATTGCCGCACGCTAAATTTATTTATCAAGGTCGCGGTTATTTTGCATGGAATGTAATTTATCTTTTATATCCTCTACTAAGCTTACAAGTATAAATAAAACAACATTAATACACCGCGATTGTTTATTTATTTTTTGTAAAATAATAAACATCTTGATTTAGTTTTGTTACGTTGACAAATTTCAACAAACCTCAAACTTTCAAAATTCATGATAAATTGATTCTATTTTATGATTACATAACTACTTCTACTTCTTTTTTCTTCTGATATTAGCCCATAAAATATTCTTCTCCCGCAGACCTATAACGGTCGATCATCTCGCGGAACGCACTCTTTCCCTCCGTTTATCCTGGAAACACACAATTGAATTTCCAATTGAGTTATTACAAAAGGAGGACACTCTCGATGATCCGTGCATAAAATAATCAATTTCGGAATGCGCGCATTGAGATGATTAGATCGGCATTCAGGGTCCATGCAAGAGTTTGCAACAGAGCGCGTGCATTGACGATGGTAATGAAGCATTGTCCTGTCAGAAGTCCGTGCGCTGTCGATGACGTATTGTCCCTGTTTCCTTGATATATTGGACCGGGAGACTTGATTATGTGTCGAATGTACTGTAACGGCTCTTTACCGTCCTGCTGCTACAATATGCATGGGACTTGCGGCGATACCAGATTGATAATATCTGGTCGCATGCATAATGCAGAATTTGAAAGCTATGCGCAGACAAGTTACCATTAGAGATTGTGTTAAAATATCTTTAAAATATGGAATAATAATAATAATTAATAGTCTTGTATTTTAAGGGTGAAATGGGGCGAGAGAGATATCAAAAATGCTTTTCTATTAGGTACAGTCAGAGAAAATACAAATGCGAAACTCGCTCGTCGAGGGAATGCTGCCGCATGTCGGTGCTTAGTTCAGTCGAATCCCGTTCCTGCTTAAAATCCATTTATGAGGTAATAAAAGGGCATCCCGAGATAAGATGGTCAAAATGCCACCCGACACAGATTTTAAAATAAATATGAAAATATCATTAGATGTGCCCTTAAACCAAAGTAGCCGTATATCAAAAAAAAACCCTACATGATCCGTGAAGCCCCAAAATAAGATTCTTTCAAATATAATTTTTTTAACCACTAAAAAATTATTTTAAAAATCTGAAAAAATCACATATATTATTGAGGAAATACCAAATTAAGTGAATTTTTTCAAGGTCATTGAACGTTATTTACAATATTAAAAATGTGTGTGAAAATAAAAAAAGAAAATTTGTCCACAAAAATGCCAAAGTAGTCTTGAAAAAGTGAACTGAAAAAATGCCAAAAAGAGTACTGGAAAAAATTGTCTAAAAAAATAGCGAAAAGATTACTAAAAAAATTGTCCTGAAAAAAAATGCCAAAAGTAGTCTTGAACGAGTACTGAAAATAAATGTCAAAAAGAGTACCGGAAAAAATTGTCTAAAAAAATGCCTAAAAGAATCTTAAGAATAGAATAGGATAGAATACAATTTTATTAGATCATTATATTGCCTTTACAATCTTGAAAAAGTGAACTAAAAAAAAATGCCAAAAAGAGTTCTGGACAAAATTGTCCTGAATAAAATTCCAAAAAAAGTACTGGAAAAATGCCAAAGAGTCTCAAGAGTCCATAAAAAAAATTGTCCCAAAAAATGCCAAAAAGAGTACTGGAAAAAATTGTCTGGAAAAAATGCCAAAAAGAGTACTGAAAAAAATTGTCCTGAATAAAATTCCAAAAAAGCACTGGAAAATATTATCTTGGAAAAAATGCCAAAGAGTCTCAAGACTCAAAAAAAAATTGTCCCAAAAAAATGCTAAAAAGTCTTGAAAAAGTAAATTGAAAAAATGCCAAAAAGAGTACTGGAAAAAATTGTCCTGAACAAAATGCCAAAAAGAGTACTGGAAAAAATTGTCTTGGAAAAAATGCTAAAGAGTCTAAAGAGTACTAAAAAAAATTGTCCCCAAAAAATGCTAAAAAGTCTTGAAAAAGTGAACTAAAAAAAAATGCCAAAAAGAGTACTGGAAAAAATTGTCCTGAATAAAATTCCAAAAAAAAAGCACTGGAAAAAATTGTCTTGGAAAAAATGCCAAAGAGTCTCAAGAGTCCAAAAAAAATTGTCCCAAAAAAATGCTAAAAAGTCTTGAAAAAGTGAACTGAAAAAATGCCAAAAAGAGTACTGGAAAAAATTGTCTTGGAAAAATGCCAAAGAGTCTTAAGAGTACTAAACAAAATTGTCCCCAAAAAATGCTAAAAAGTCTTGAAAAAGTGAACTAAAAAAAATGCCAAAAAGAGTACTGGAAAAAATTGTCCTGAATAAAATTCCAAAAAAGTACTGGAAAAAATTGTCTTGAAAAAAAAAATGACAAAAGTAGTCTTGAAAAAGAGTACTGAAAAAAATTGTCTTGAAAAAAAATGGCAAATGTAGTCTAGAAAAAGAGTACTGAAAAAAATTGTCTAAAAAATAGCGAAGAGTACTAAAAAAAATATACTGAAAAAAAATTGTCCTGAAAAAAAAGTGCCAAAAGTAGTCTTGAAAGAGTACTGAAAATAAATGTCAAAAAGAGTACCGGAAAAAATTGTCTAAAAAATGCCTAAAAGAGTCTTAAGAATAGAATAGAATAAAATACAATTTTATTATATCATTATATTGCCTTTACAATATTGAAAAAGTGAACTAAAGAAAATGCCAAAAAGAGTACTGGAAAAAATTGTCCTGAATAAAATTCCAAAAAAAGCACTGGAAAAAATTGTACTGGAAAAAATGCCAAAGAGTTTCAAGAGTCCAAAAAAAAATTGTCCCAAAAAATGCTAAAAAGTCTTGAAAAAGTGAACTAAAAAAAATGCCAAAAAAAGTACTGAAAAAAATTTTCTTGGAAAAAATGCCAAAGAGTCTCAACAGTCAAAAAAAAAGTCCCAAAAAATGCCAAAAAGACTTGAAAAAGTGAACTGAAAAAATGCCAAAAAGAGTACTGGAAAAAGTTGTCTTGGAAAAAATGCCAAAGAGTCTTAGGAGTACTAAACAAAATTGTCCCAAAAAAATGCTAAAAAGTCTTGAAAAACTGAACTGAAAAAAATGCCAAAAAGAGTAATTGAAAAAATTGTCTTGAAAAAAATGCCAAAGAGTTTTAAGAGTACTAAAAAAAGTGTCCCAAGAAAATGCTAAAAAGTCTTGAAAAGGTGAACTGAAAAAATGCCAAAAAGAGTACTGGAAAAAATTGTCCTGAATAAAATTCCAAAAGAAGAACTGGAAAAAATGCCAAAGAGTCCAAAAAAAAATTGTCCCAAAAAAATGCTAAAAAGTCTTGAAAAAGTGAACTGAAAAAATGCCAAAAAGAGTAATTGAAAAAATTGTCTTGGAAAAAATGCCAAAGAGTCTCAAGAGTCCAAAAAAAAATTGTCCCAAAAAAATGCTAAAAAGTCTTGAAAAGGTGAACTGAAAAAATGCCAAAAAGAGTACTGGAAAAAATTGTCCTGAATAAAATTCCAAAAGAAGAACTGGAAAAAATGCCAAAGAGTCCAAAAAAAAAATTGTCCCAAAAAAATGCTAAAAAGTCTTGAAAAACTGAACTGAAAAAAATGCCAAAAAGAGTAATTGAAAAAATTGTCTTGAAAAAAATGCCAAAGAGTTTTAAGAGTACTAAAAAAAGTGTCCCAAGAAAATGCTAAAAAGTCTTGAAAAGGTGAACTGAAAAAATGCAAAAAAGAGTACTGGAAAAAATTGTCCTGAATAAAATTCCAAAAGAAGAACTGGAAAAAATGCCAAAGAGTCCAAAAAAAAATTGTCCCAAAAAAATGCTAAAAAGTCTTGAAAAGGTGAACTGAAAAAATGCCAAAAAGAGTACTGGAAAAAATTGTCCTGAATAAAATGCCAAAAAGAGAACTGGAAAAAATTGTCCTGAATAAAATTCCAAAAGAAGTACTGGAAAAAATTGTCTTGAAAAAAATGCCAAAGAGTTTTAAGAGTACTAAAAGAATTGGCCCGAAAAAAATGCGTAAAAGTCTTGAAAAAGTGTAATTTAAAATTTAATGTCGTCATATGATTGCTATCAATAAATACCATCTATGTGACTTTTTTCATCAACTTCAAAAATTTGAATAACTAATATTTTTACGATATTTTTTGTATATTTATCAACAGTTGAACAGTCATTTTATGTAAAATTATTATTAGTATTTCAGTATTTTTTTTTTTTCAGTTTCGTATAAACAACCCAATTTTTTGTCAAGATATGACCGTGAAACCCTCGAAAAAAGGGTTTTTGTTTTTAACCACTATAAAAATCTGAAAAAAATCATAAATATTTTTATCCCAAATACCAAATTAAGTAAATTTTTTCAAGGTTAGAAAGGGCGAAAAAAATGGTCAAACTTAAAAAAAAATAATATCCTAAATGAACTTTTATTTGGGTAAAAAATATATGTGAATTTTTCAGATTAACATAATAATTTTTAGTGATTAAAAAAATTAAATCTTATTTTTCGAGGGTTTCAAGGTCATATCTTGGCAAAAATGTGGTAACATATTTATACGAAACTAAAAAGAAAATTATGTACTACTAAAATATTATCAATAATTTTATATAAAATTACTGTTCAATTGTTGATAAATATATTAAAAAAATATGAAAATAAACATTTTAGTTATTCGAATTTTTGAAAAATTGGAAGATGAAAAAATCACAAATATGGCATTAACTGATAGAAATCATATAACGAAATAAAATCTTCCGTCAGTCGATCACTTAAGGGCGAGAAGTGAACTAGGCTTGTAAATTTTATTACCTCATAATTGTATTTTAAGTGGGGATGGGTTTCGACCGAACTAAGCACCGACATGCGGCAGCATTCCCTCGACGAGCGAGTTTCGCATTTGTATTTTCTCTGACTGTACTGTCCTTGATAATGTGATTGCGTTAAAACATCTAAAATTACAGCGAGAGTAGGCGGTGGAATATAATTGCCACTAAAATAAAAATTTCTATTGATATGAAATCTAATCAAAATTACTAATCTTAACATTTGTGAAGAATTTCTTTTAGCAACAACCGTACTATTGATTACGGGACCGAGTTATAAATTCCGGGCGGCAGTTCGAGTTTAGAACAGTCAATAACATAATGGAATTAGCATACCTTCTCTATGATGCAGACTAAATCGATTACGCTTCCCACGTCTACATGATGTTCTCCGCTTCCGGTTCCTTGTATTGTTGCTTCGGGTACAACTATTTGCAGGTTCACGAAATGAGAGACCATCCCGGCGTTGCTCGACACCTGAAACACAAAAAAGCGGCAACTTTTTAATCGTCGAAATATCAAGATCATAATTACGAGCATCCCGTGTACGTAATTCCGTATTAATTTAAAGTCGTAAGGAGGGTTTACGATTAAGTTGATGAGAGAATGTAGACCCTCAATATATATAGATGTTTATAATAATCCCCCGACGATTTCACGTCACGTTGTTTTGAAGAGGATCATAATTCCGGCGGACGTAATCAGCTCACGTGTACCACAACACCCTTGATTGGTTATGTTGCCCAAAAACGAGACGTGAAATCCGAAGCGCAAAAATTCTCGAGTCCGTCCCGGCGCGGGATTTGATTAAAAGTTTTTTGGATTTTTTTCTTCGGGATCGTGCGGCGGCCCGCGATTTAACCGAAGCGTGAAGGAACGTGATGTGTCCGTACTGCCCTAGGATAATAAATCATTAACGAATGTTGAAGTTGAATCGAGGATGCGGCGATTTTAAAACAATTGAACGCAGCCGGACTACTTTTCTTCTGCTTAAAGCACGCACTAGACTTTGACGTAATAATTTTTCAAATCTGCATCGTAAAAAAATGCTGCGGAAATAATTTCAGTTTTCGATTGATAAAATATTTTTCTAAATCTATAATCCTTTTTAAATATCGTTAGCGACTGGACGGCTAAACGCCTATAGTCTGTTCATTTCCAAGAGGCAGTAAGTGTAAACAACACCGGCTGCCTGCTAGCCGCGTGATCACTTTATTAGACGCATACGATTGGTCGTTCAGTGATGCGAATTCTCGACCATTTTTTAAGTGGGTGAACAAAAACGTGCGACCTTGTGCAATCTCACCGTTCACGTCATTGTGTATACATTTCCTGCCTCTTGGATGTGAATAGGACTTTAGGCAAAAATAATTTATGATGCAACATCAAAACATTTTTTTTTTTTGGCGTCGACTAGGAGGTCATCTGCCACTACCGTTTTGTTATGTTATTCCTTATTTCTAAATAAAGAGTTTATATAGAAATAAGAAATAACATAAAAAAAAAACGGTAGTGGCAGATGATCTCCTAGTCGACGCCCAAAAAAAAAATATGTTTTGATGTTGCATCATAAATTATTTTTGCAGAGTGCACACAATATAAAAGAAATCAATCAGAAGATATAAAGCATAATTTTTTGTATAAATTGTATATAATATACGAAATTTTTCAATTAAATCTAAAACCCCGCGTAACTCCCACATTTCCATTTTTCCTTCACTAAAACCCACCCGTACATTCTTCCCCCGGCGGAATATTCAAAGTAAGCGCATACCTGCAAGAAACTCCTTCGTCAGTACACCACCGTTATTTACTCGGATCCGAGAAGGCGCAGATTTGCGTCACGAGCTCGAAAATTGCACCCGGCATTATCCTCATAGTTCTAAAGCGCAACCTGCACACACACACAGACACACAGCCACAAACACAGACACACACACAGACACACACACAGACACACAGCCTGACACACAGCCAGACACACATACACACACACAGCCACACACACAGACACATATGCAGACACACACACACAACAGCAGGAAAATATTTATTCACAATTCTGCCGTAACAGATTCCCCGTCGCCCGTCGCGCGTCGTCACGGTAACCTTAGATGGAACGAAAAAAAAAATGAGCGCTCCGGAAACTCTAGTTGGAGGAAGTTGACCGAAAAGAAACAAATACTGGAAAAACCCTGATTGCCCGCACCGTTCATTAAAGTTGCCGAAACTGCGAAACTACGGTGGAATGAGCGGAAATTTAAATGATGCAACATTTGCCGCCTAACGTTTTCGCGTATACATATATGTGCGGTATATTAACGCCCCGAGGGTATAATATTCGCTGCATCGAGCTCGATCTTGAAGGCCTTAATTAAGCACTCCCGAAAGGCATCGTGTCTAAAAGGGCACGGCTAACTGTGTACTTAAGTATACAATACACAAGATGGAACAACAAAGACTTAAGATTAATTAGAATTAGCAAACGATGATACATTTATGATTCTCAATTAAAATAATTGGTATAATTTGACAGAAAGAAAAACCAGAACCAAAAGGCATCACACTTATTGTCAGTTAAAAATCACCATTCCTGACATTTTAACTGTTAAAAATCACTATTTTTGCTAGTTAACATCACTGTTTTTTTACAGCTTAAAATTACTATTCCCGTCAGTTAGAAACCACTATTTCTTAACAGTTGAAAATCTCTATTTCTGTCTAATTTTTGATAGTTAAATATCATTATTTGTCGCTGTTGAAATTCATTATTTTTGACAGTTAAAAATCACCATTTTAAACGTCAAAAATCACAATTACTGTCAGTTGAAAATCACTATTTCGTGACAGTTAAACATCAGAAATAGTTACTTTCAATCGTTAAGAAATAGTGACAGCTAAAAATGGTTATTTTTGATAGTTAAATATTATTATTTTCACTGTTAAAATCACCATTTTTGACAGTTGAAAATCACTATTTTAACCGTGGAAAATCACAATTACTGTCAGTTGAAAATCACCATTTTTGACAATTAGAAAACACTATTTCTTGACGGTTAAAAATCACTATTTCTGGCAGTTGAAAATGATTACTTTTAAAAGTTAAATATCATCATTTTTCACTGTTAAAATTCATAATTTTTGACAGTTGAAAATCGCCATTTTAACAGTTGAAAATCATAATTACTGTCACTTCAAAATTATCATTTTTGACAGTTGAAAATCAATATTTCCGGCAGTTGCAAACTGTAATTTTTGATAGTTAAATATCATTATTTTTCGCTCTTGAAATTCATTATTTTTGACAGTTGAAAAGCACTATTTTAACAGTTGAAAATCACAATTACTGTTAGTTGAAAATCACCATTTTTGACCATTAAAAAACACTATTTCTTGACGGTTAAAAATCACTATTTCTGCCAGTTGAAAATGATTATTTTTAAAAGTTAAATATCATTATTATTCACTGTTGATATTCATAATTTTTGACAGTTGAAAATCGCCATTTTAACAGTTGAAAATCACAATTACTGTCAGTTGAGAATCATCATTTTTGACTGTTGAAAATCACTATTTCTTGACAGTTGAAAATCACTATTTCTGTCAGTTAAATTTTTTTATTTTTAATAGTTGAATATTATTATTTTTCACTGTTAAAATGTATTATTTTTGACAGTTCAAAATCACCATTTTAAACGTTGAAAATCACAATTACTCTCAGTTGAAAATCACCATTTTTGACAGATGAAAATCACTATTTCTTGACAGTTGAAAGTCACTATTTCTGTCAGTTGAAAATTATTATTTTTAAAAGTTAAATATTATTATTTTTCACAGATCAAATTCATAATTTTTGATAATTGAAAATCGCCACTTTAACAGTTGAAAATCACAATTAATGTCAGTTGAAAATCACCATTTTTGACAATTAAAAATCACTATTTATTGACAGTTAAAAATCACTATTTCTGGTAGTTCTATAATTTTTGATAGTTAAATATTATTATTTTTCATTGTTGAAATTCATTAATTTTGACAGTTGTAAATCGCCGTTTTGAGTAATTACTGTCAGTAGAAAATCATAATTTTGAACAGTTGATAATCACCATTTCTTGACAGTTAAAAATCACTATTTCAGGCAGATTAAAATTATTATTTTTGACAGTGCAATATAATAATAATAATTATTTCTTGACAGTTGAAAATTGTAATTTTTGATAGTTAAATATCATTATTTTTTACTGTTGAAATTTATTATTTTTAACAGTTAAAAATCGCCATTTTAAGCGTTGAAAATCACAATTACTGTCAGTTTAAAATCACCATTTTTGATAGTTGAAAATCACTATTACTGGACAGTTGAAAATCACTATTTCTGGTAGTTAAAAATTATTATTTTTGATAGGTAAATATTATTATTTTTCACTGTTGAAATTAATTATTTTTGACAGTTGAAAATCATCATTTTAACCATCGAGAATCGAAATTACTGTCAGTTGAAAATCATCATTTTTGACAGTTGAAAATCACTATTTATTGACAGTTGAAAATCACGATTTCTTGACAGTTAAAAAATAACTATCGCTGGCAGTTGAAAATTAATATTTTTGATTTAAATATCATTATTTTTCACTGTTGAAATTCATTATTTTTGACAGCTGCAACTCGCCGTTTTAACCGTCGAAAACCACAATTACTGTCAGTTGAAAATCACCATTTTTGACAGTTGAAAATCACCATTTTGGGCAGTTGAAAATCACCATTTTCCTACAGTTGAAAATCTCTATTTTTGATAGTTAAATATCATTATTTTTCAATGTTGAAATTCATTATTTTTGACAGTTGCAACTCGCCATTTTAACCGCCGAAAACCACAATTACTGTCAGTTGAAAATCACCATTTTTGACAGTTGAAAATCACCATTTTGGGCAGTTGAAAATCACCATTTTCCTATAGTTGAAAATCTCTATTTTTGATAGTTAAATATCATTATTTTTCACTGTTGAAATTCATTATTTTTGACAGCTGCAACTCGCCAATTTAACCGTCGAAAACCACAATTACTGTCAGTTGAAAATCGCCATTTTTGACAGTTAAAAATCACTATTTCTTGACAGTTGAAACTCACTACTTTTGGCAGTTGAAAATTATTATTTTTAACAGTTAAATATCATTATTTTTCACTGTTAAAAAAACATTATTTTTGACAGTTGCAACTCGCCATTTTAACCGCCGAAAATCACAATTACTGTCAGTTGAAAATCACCATTTTTGACAGTTGAAAATCACCATTTTCCTACAGTTGAAAATCTCTATTTTTGATAGTTAAATATCATTATTTTTCACTGTTGAAATTCATTATTTTTGACAGTTGAAGATCACGATTTCAACCGTTGAAAATCACAATTACTGTCAGTTGAAAATCACCATTTTGACAGTTGAAAATCACTATTTCTGGTAGTTAAAAAATATTAGTTTTGATAGTTAAATATATAATAAATTTCACTGATGAAATTACTGTTAGTGAGAATCAGCATTTTTAATAGTTGAAAATCACTATTTCTTTACAATTAGAAATCACTATTTCTGGCAGTTTAAAATTATAATTTTTGATAGTTAAATATTAATATTTTTCACCGTTGAAATTCATAATTTTTGACAGCTGAACATCATCATTTTAACTGCTGAAAACCATCATTTTTGACAGTTGAAAATCACTATTTCTTAAGAGTTGAAAATCACTATTTCTGGCAGTTGAAAATTGTTATATTTGATAGTTAAATATCATTATTTTTCACTGTTGAAATTAATTATTTTTGACAGTTATAAATCACCATTTTACTCGTTGAAAATTACAATTACTGTCAGTTGAAAGTCACCATTTTAACAGTTAAAAATCACTATTTTTCCTAGTTGAAATCACTGGTTTTTAAAGCTTAAAATTACTATTTCCGCTAGTTAGAAACCAATGTTTCTTGACAGTTGAAAATCACTATTTTTCCTAGTTGATATAACTGGTTTTTAAAGCTTAAAATTATGATTCACGCCAGTTAGAAACCTTTACTTCTTAACAGTTGATAATCACTATTTTTTCTAGTTGAAATCACTGGTTTTTAAGGCTTAAAATTACCATTCCCACCAGTTAGAAACCTTTATTTCTTGACAGTTGAAAATCACTATTTCTGGTAGTTGAAAATTATTATGTTTGATAGTTACATAAATATCACTATTCTTCACTGTTAAAATTCATTATTTTTGACAGTTGAAAATCACTATTTTAATCGTCGAAAATCACAATTACTGTAAGTTGAAAATCACCATTTTTGACGGCAGAAAATCACACTATTTTTTGACAGTTGAAAATTACTATTTCTGGCAGTTGAAAATCACCATTTTTGACAGCTGAAAATCACTACTTTTTGACAGTTGAAAATTACTATTTCTGGCAGTTGAAAATCACCATTTTTGATAGCTGAAAATCACTATTTTTTGACACTTGAAAATTACTATTTTTGGCAGTTGAAAATTACTATTTTTTGACAGTTAAAAATTACAGTTTCGGGCAGTTAAAAATTGTAGTTTTTGATGGTTAAATATCATTATTTTTAGTTATTGAAATTCATTATTTTTTACAGTTGAAAATCACCATTTTAACTGTTGAAAATCACAGTTACTGTCAGTTGAAAATCACTATTTCTGGCAGTTGAAAATTGTTATTTTGACAGTTAAATATAATTTCGTGGTAATAAACAAAAAAATAAAGGAGTTTAAGACAAAAGAAAGAAATGAGCTAAGTGGACCTCTGTCAAAGTTTACGGTTTCTTAAAAAAACTTCTGTGTACTTGGGCTTGTTCCACGACTGAAATTATTCTAAATGCAAATTCACGTTTTTACAAATAAACTTAGATGACGTGAAAAATTATTTAAATGGAATCGAATTACTTAACAGTATTAATTACTAAGAAATTGCCTGTGTGAAAAAAATTCATTGTGGTCATGTTTTTTAAACAAAATCGTTGTCACGTGGTTATGTTTTTCTAAACAAAATCGTTGCTATGTGGTTATGTTTTTTTAAACAAAATCGTCGTCATGTGGTTATGTTTTTCCAAACAAATTCGTTGTCAACGTGAATTGTTTTCTTTCCTCGGTGATAACAATATTGCGTCCCTTTAAAATCGCCAAATAATTGTGGGCATTGTTTCGCACGTCCGAATAAATAATAGTTTCGTGTCATGGGGTCAGAACCACATGCGAAATGATTTAGTACGTGTCTCCGCATTTCCCTTATTGTTCACGTCACTTCCGTTCGTTATAATTCATCATGGAGAAATAATTTAGCATTTAATTTTTTTAATTTAGGAATTTAAATCGAATTAAATAATATTAGTTATAGTTAATTATGTAAGGATTTTAAACATAGTGAATATTTTGATTTGATAAATTTCTTGCGCTCACAAACGATTTTAAACATAGTGAATTTTATATAACTCGCTCACAAACACACACACACCCACACATTAAGTTAGACACATAAATCCCTCCATGATACGCCTAGATGTTCTTTTATTTTCATATAGTTATACTAGAATATACAATGCTTATGCAAGTAAAGCCAAGAAAAAGTACGGACAGGCGGTGTGAGATTTCTTGATGCTTGCGTCGATTCCGAGCAACGACCAAACCAATAAGAATGTTCACGTCCATGTTAGAGGAGATCGTTTAATCACAGGTTTATTATTTCACCGCAGAGGTATTCAGAACTGTCACGAAAATATATGGAAAAAATGGCGAAAATCGTGAAATGTTGAAATCAATTTTTTTGGAAAAAATAATGACTACTCATAAACTGATTGAGGTTGGCGGCACTTACTTTGTGATACATTTTTAATGACTACACGTTTTTTCCGGTCATTAAGAGCCGCAATGAATTTTTCCAAAATCTTCTGAGACCCCACATTTAAAATGGTTAATATAACGATCGTTGTTATGGTGAACGTAAATAAATTTTTATCCACTTACAAATTCGTTTGTCCGGCGTTTTAAATACACATTTCTATACGCGAGCTAATGTTTATTTTATTTAGTTATAAAGCTGTGACATTTTATCAATACATTCGCTGTTTCATATCAGAATTCTGTAAAATATCACATTTCCGATGTGTGCACATCAAAAATATTTTTTTTTTATTGACTGATATTTATTTATTGTTGTCAAATATTATTACTCGGCGCGCTGATATTGTTATTGTTCAATTGGCGTTAATTTCGTGTATTTATTGGCTTTTACGTTTGACGAGATAAAAAGCCACGCTGTTCATTCGAAAATAACGTGCCGCGTTAAAAATTCCGCTCACACCGACCCCCCTCAATGCTACTTTGATAATTCCCTTAGTTTTCATCGAGTTCATCACACACGAAGGACGAAAGGGTTTACGGTCGACCTCAATAACCGTTCACACCTGAATTAGTTCATGTGAAATACTCTCGTTCACTGCAAACTAAGTTTTATTTATGTTGGACAAAATTTCTAAAGAAAGTGTAAAGGTATTTCGTTTTGTCTACTTCGTGTGTTAATCTTCATTTTCATGCAATTATCTTAAAATTGAAAGCAGGGGTAGTTTTAGATATTACGGTGTCGTTAAGTAGTATCATTTTTGAGGCAATCTGAAAAGTTTCAAATTTGTAGTAATTGTTTTTATATTTTTTTTAATAGCGAAAAAATACATTTTACATTATTTAGATACGAAACGTTATAAAATGCAATATTACTCTGCAAGTATTCATTTCGCGTATGAAATATTCAGGGGTGTTGCATAATATATTAGGTAATTGCGAAAGGGAATGTTCGGTGTGCCCGAAAGTCGCTTTAATTATTATTATAAATTAAACATTAATTTCCGTTCGTTGCATGTTGTACAAAAACCAAACTCGCTCGAGCGGAGAATTCTAGCGTAAAGCAAGAGCAGCAATAATAGTGCAGCTTTAAAGTTCTTCGTCCTCTTTGCATGCTTTGCATAATGTATTTTACTTTCCTTCCCCTCATTTCCGCTGAAATTGACTTTATTCGGTATACTCAATTAACCGTGCGGGAGTTTGTTTAATTTCGCAAGTTGACAATTGGCGGTCCTCTCGGAATATTTTATAATTACACTTTTCCGGTTTCAACTTATTTACATTGCGACTTAATTAAAGTGTATTACAAATTTCCAAAATAATATCTTTTAGCAAGATATGTGCAGTTTATTCTATGTGCCTAGACGTAGTACGTATTTTGCAAAATCGTGTATCTTATATGCATATTTGGTTGCCTACACATAGTATGCATTTTTAAAATAGTGTATGCTGTATGCATATTTGGTTGCCTAGACATATTATGCATTTAAAAAAATCGTGTATCCTATATGCATATTTGGTTGCCTAGACATATGCATTTAAAAAAATCGTGTATGCTATATGCGTATTTGGTTGCCTAGACACAGTAAACATTTTGCAAAATCGTATATTAGTTTTTTTCCAAGGGCGATATGAATTTTTTTTTGTCGCATTCACAGTAGCGAGAAATTGCAACGAAATACAAATAAACAGCGATCGTCAAGTTTTCATGTAACCGGAAACAGAATTGTGATATATGCAAGTGTTGGAATGTTACAGTACGGAGGATCCAAACAAGCCATTCCAGCGTCAGCATTATGCATTTTATTCGTATATATTTTGCGTTTGAGTTTGTATTGTACTCTTTTAAGCCCTTCTTATAAAACGTAAATACGTTTGTGTGAAGAATGGGGAGGCGTCACGTTCCCCCCGATGGAGGAAATGTTTTCGGTTGAAAGCGTACAATTCACGACGTGTATTCCACTTGAATAACAGTGGATGATTGTTATAAAAAATATATAAATTTTTTTTTATCGCTACGCTATTATTGCATTTGTAAAATTTATAATAATTTTTGAAGTTTAAATATTCAGTGAAATTATATTAAATCATATAATCACTTAACAAAGTGGCTGAATGGTCAAACCTATGCCACAAAAAAAAAGTTACAAAATATGAACTTTCCTTCTGAAAAACTTCCGGTCAATAGCCGATGAAGAACTGCGACAAAAAAAGTAAACATTTAATTGTACGTAACAGTTCTTTTCTACAAATTATTAATCCCATACAAATATTTGATTCTTTCGTTGGAAGTTACAGGTTTTAGAACTTGTTCCCGTATTCGCATAAATAATTAAACCATGGACGTACTTCGCACGTAACGTAATTCATGAATGGAAAAAGTAAATAATACGAACGAAATTAGTGTTTGGAAAAATTTGCATTGTTTGGCGTTTGGCGCGGCTCGTTATCTCGACACGGGCGCCGTTATTTCCGGAAGGAGGGTAAATTATGGATTTTATTTCAAGCCACATTTCCATTCACCCCCAAGACTCCATTGTCTCCCCAATAATGAGATTGTAATTAATATTCGCGTTCGGTTTGCATATCGAAATCGATGGAATCTATTATATTATTAACAATCGATTTTTTACGGTTATTATTTGATACGTCGCGTCGGAAGAATTGATAACGTGCCATTAATTGTCAAATCTAATAAAGGAATAGTGAAGTAACCATAAATGCATACATTTTATCGCTGAAAGCACTTTTTTCCTCTTAAATTTGTGTTTTGAGTGTTGCCATTTTGTTTTCAGCAGTGATTTGTCAATTGTTTTTACTAGTTATCAAATATAGGTTTATTTGAATGTATCTGGAAATTTTTGAGCGAATTCCTGCAGTGGTTATTTTTTTATAATTTTTTCAACCGTTAAAAGCACTTTTTCCTCATAAATTTGTGTTTTGAGTGTTGCCATTTTGTTTACAGCAGTGATATGTCAATTGTTTTTACTAGTTATCAAATATAGGTTTATTTGAATATATCTGGAAATTTTTGAGCGAATTCCTGCAGGTGTTATTTTTTTATAATTTTTTTAACCGTTAAAAGCACTTTTTCCTCATAAATTTGTGTTTTGAGTGTTGCCATTTTGTTTACAGCAGTGATATGTCAATTGTTTTTACTAGTTATCAAAAATAGGTTTATTTGAATATATCTGGAAATTTTTGAGCAAATTCCTGCAGGTGTTATTTTTTTATAATTTTTTTTTCCGTTAAAAGCACTTTTTCCTCATAAATTTGTGTTTTGAGTGTTGCCATTTTGTTTACAGCGGTGATATATCAATTGTTTTTACTAGCTATCAAAAATAGGTTTATTTGAATGTATCTGGAAATTTTTGAGCAAATTAATGCAGGGGTTATTTTTTTATAATTTTTTCAACCGTTAAAAGCACTTTTTTCTCTTAAATTTGTGTTTTGAGTGTTGCCATTTTGTTTTCAGCAGTGATATGTCAATTGTTTTTACTAGTTATCAAAAATAGGTTTATTTGAATGTATCTGGAAATTTTTGAGCGAATTCCTGCAGTGGTTATTTTTTTATAATTTTTTCAACCGTTAAAAGCACTTTTTTCCTCTTAAATTTGTGTTTTGAGTGTTGCCATTTTGTTTACAGAAGTGATACGTCAATTGTTTTTACTAGTTATCAAAAATAGGTTTATTTGAATGTATCTGGAAATTTGTGAGCGAATTCCTGTAGGGGTTATTTTTTTATAATTTTTTCAACCGTTAAAAGCACTTTTTTCCTCTTAAATTTGTGTTTTGAGTGTTGCCATTTTGTTTCCAGCAGTGATTTGTCAATTGTTTTTACTAGTTATCAAAAATAGGTTTATTTGAATGTATCTGGAAATTTTTGAGCGAATTCCTGCGGTGGTTATTTTTTTATAATTTTTTCAACCGTTAAAAGCACTTTTTTCCTCTTAAATTTGTGTTTTGAGTGTTGCCATTTTGTTTTCAGCAGTGATTTGTCAATTGTTTTTACTAGTTATCAAAAATAGGTTTATTTGAATGTATCTGGAAATTTTTGAGCGAATTCCTGCGGTGGTTATTTTTTTATAATTTTTTAACCGTTAAAAGCACTTTTTTCCTCTTAAATTTGTGTTTTGAGTGTTGCCATTTTGTTTACAGAAGTGATACGTCAATTGTTTTTACTAGTTATCAAAAATAGGTTTATTTGAATGTATCTGGAAATTTTTGAGCGAATTCCTGCGGTGGTTATTTTTTTATAATTTTTTAACCGTTAAAAGCACTTTTTTCCTCTTAAATTTGTGTTTTGAGTGTTGCCATTTTGTTTCCAGCAGTGATTTGTCAATTGTTTTTACTAGTTATCAAAAATAGGTTTATTTGAATGTATCTGGAAATTTTTGAGCGAATTCCTGCGGTGGTTATTTTTTTATAATTTTTTAACCGTTAAAAGCACTTTTTTCCTCTTAAATTTGTGTTTTGAGTGTTGCCATTTTGTTTCCAGCAGTGATTTGTCAATTGTTTTTACTAGTTATCAAAAATAGGTTTATTTGAATGTATCTGGAAATTTTTGAGCGAATTCCTGCGGTGGTTATTTTTTTATAATTTTTTCAACCGTTAAAAGCACTTTTTTCCTCTTAAATTTGTGTTTTGAGTGTTGCCATTTTGTTTCCAGCAGTGATTTGTCAATTGTTTTTACTAGTTATCAAAAATAGGTTTATTTGAATGTATCTGGAAATTTTTGAGCGAATTCCTGCGGTGGTTATTTTTTTATATTTTTTTCAACCGTTAAAAGCACTTTTTTCCTCTTAAATTTGTGTTTTGAGTGTTGCCATTTTGTTTACAGAAGTGATACGTCAATTGTTTTTACTAGTTATCAAAAATAGGTTTATTTGAATGTATCTGGAAATTTGTGAGCGAATTCCTGTAGGGGTTATTTTTTTATAATTTTTTCAACCGTTAAAAGCACTTTTTTCTCTTAAATTTGTGTTTTGAGTGTTGCCATTTTGTTTTCAGCAGTGATATGTCAATTGTTTTTACTAGTTATCAAAAATAGGTTTATTTGAATGTATCTGGAAATTTTTGAGCGAATTCCTGCAGTGGTTATTTTTTTATAATTTTTTCAACCGTTAAAAGCACTTTTTTCCTCTTAAATTTGTGTTTTGAGTGTTGCCATTTTGTTTACAGAAGTAATACGTCAATTGTTTTTACTAGTTATCAAAAATAGGTTTATTTGAATGTATCTGGAAATTTGTGAGCGAATTCCTGTAGGGGTTATTTTTTTATAATTTTTTCAACCGTTAAAAGCACTTTTTTCCTCTTAAATTTGTGTTTTGAGTGTTGCCATTTTGTTTCCAGCAGTGATTTGTCAATTGTTTTTACTAGTTATCAAAAATAGGTTTATTTGAATGTATCTGGAAATTTTTGAGCGAATTCCTGCGGTGGTTATTTTTTTATAATTTTTTCAACCGTTAAAAGCACTTTTTTCCTCTTAAATTTGTGTTTTGAGTGTTGCCATTTTGTTTTCAGCAGTGATTTGTCAATTGTTTTTACTAGTTATCAAAAATAGGTTTATTTGAATGTATCTGGAAATTTTTGAGCGAATTCCTGCGGTGGTTATTTTTTTATAATTTTTTAACCGTTAAAAGCACTTTTTTCCTCTTAAATTTGTGTTTTGAGTGTTGCCATTTTGTTTACAGAAGTGATACGTCAATTGTTTTTACTAGTTATCAAAAATAGGTTTATTTGAATGTATCTGGAAATTTTTGAGCGAATTCCTGCGGTGGTTATTTTTTTATAATTTTTTAACCGTTAAAAGCACTTTTTTCCTCTTAAATTTGTGTTTTGAGTGTTGCCATTTTGTTTCCAGCAGTGATTTGTCAATTGTTTTTACTAGTTATCAAAAATAGGTTTATTTGAATGTATCTGGAAATTTTTGAGCGAATTCCTGCGGTGGTTATTTTTTTATAATTTTTTAACCGTTAAAAGCACTTTTTTCCTCTTAAATTTGTGTTTTGAGTGTTGCCATTTTGTTTCCAGCAGTGATTTGTCAATTGTTTTTACTAGTTATCAAAAATAGGTTTATTTGAATGTATCTGGAAATTTTTGAGCGAATTCCTGCGGTGGTTATTTTTTTATAATTTTTTCAACCGTTAAAAGCACTTTTTTCCTCTTAAATTTGTGTTTTGAGTGTTGCCATTTTGTTTCCAGCAGTGATTTGTCAATTGTTTTTACTAGTTATCAAAAATAGGTTTATTTGAATGTATCTGGAAATTTTTGAGCGAATTCCTGCGGTGGTTATTTTTTTATAATTTTTTCAACCGTTAAAAGCACTTTTTTCCTCTTAAATTTGTGTTTTGAGTGTTGCCATTTTGTTTTCAGCAGTGATTTGTCAATTGTTTTTACTAGTTATCAAAAATAGGTTTATTTGAATGTATCTGGAAATTTTTGAGCGAATTCCTGCGGTGGTTATTTTTTTATAATTTTTTCAACCGTTAAAAGCACTTTTTTCCTCTTAAATTTGTGTTTTGAGTGTTGCCATTTTGTTTACAGCAGCGATATGTCAATTGTTTTTACTAGTTATCAAAAATAGGTTTATTTGAATGTGTCTGGAGATTTTTGAGCGAATTCCTGCAGTGGTTATTTTTTTATAATTTTTTAACCGTTAAAAGCACTTTTTTCCTCTTAAATTTGTGTTTTGAGTGTTGCCATTTTGTTTACAGCAGCGATATGTCAATTGTTTTTACTAGTTATCAAAAATAGGTTTATTTGAATGTGTCTGGAGATTTTTGAGCGAATTCCTGCAGTGGTTATTTTTTTATAATTTTTTAACCGTTAAAAGCACTTTTTTCCTCTTAAATTTGTGTTTTGAGTGTTGCCATTTTGTTTCCAGCAGTGATTTGTCAATTGTTTTTACTAGTTATCAAAAATAGGTTTAGTTGAATGTATCTGGAAATTTTTGAGCGAATTCCTGCAGGGGTTATTTTTTTATAATTTTTTTAACCGTTAAAAGCACTTTTTTCCTCTTAAATTTGTGTTTTGAGTGTTGCCATTTTGTTTTCAGCAGTGATTTGTCAATTGTTTTTACTAGTTATCAAAAATAGGTTTATTTGAATGTATCTGGAAATTTTTGAGCGAATTCCTGCGGTGGTTATTTTTTTATAATTTTTTAACCGTTAAAAGCACTTTTTTCCTCTTAAATTTGTGTTTTGAGTGTTGCCATTTTGTTTACAGAAGTGATACGTCAATTGTTTTTACTAGTTATCAAAAATAGGTTTATTTGAATGTATCTGGAAATTTTTGAGCGAATTCCTGCGGTGGTTATTTTTTTATAATTTTTTAACCGTTAAAAGCACTTTTTTCCTCTTAAATTTGTGTTTTGAGTGTTGCCATTTTGTTTCCAGCAGTGAATTGTTTTTACTAGTTATCAAAAATAGGTTTATTTGAATGTATCTGGAAATTTTTGAGCGAATTCCTGCGGTGGTTATTTTTTTATAATTTTTTAACCGTTAAAAGCACTTTTTTCCTCTTAAATTTGTATTTTGAGTGTTGCCATTTTGTTTCCAGCAGTGATTTGTCAATTGTTTTTACTAGTTATCAAAAATAGGTTTATTTGAATGTATCTGGAAATTTTTGAGCGAATTCCTGCGGTGGTTATTTTTTTATAATTTTTTCAACCGTTAAAAGCACTTTTTTCCTCTTAAATTTGTGTTTTGAGTGTTGCCATTTTGTTTCCAGCAGTGATTTGTCAATTGTTTTTACTAGTTATCAAAAATAGGTTTATTTGAATGTATCTGGAAATTTTTGAGCGAATTCCTGCGGTGGTTATTTTTTTATAATTTTTTCAACCGTTAAAAGCACTTTTTTCCTCTTAAATTTGTGTTTTGAGTGTTGCCATTTTGTTTTCAGCAGTGATTTGTCAATTGTTTTTACTAGTTATCAAAAATAGGTTTATTTGAATGTATCTGGAAATTTTTGAGCAAATTCCTGCGGTGGTTATTTTTTTATAATTTTTTCAACCGTTAAAAGCACTTTTTTCCTCTTAAATTTGTGTTTTGAGTGTTGCCATTTTGTTTTCAGCAGTGATTTGTCAATTGTTTTTACTAGTTATCAAAAATAGGTTTATTTGAATGTATCTGGAGATTTTTGAGCGAATTCCTGCAGTGGTTATTTTTTTATAATTTTTTAACCGTTAAAAGCACTTTTTTCCTCTTAAATTTGTGTTTTGAGTGTTGCCATTTTGTTTACAGCAGCGATATGTCAATTGTTTTTACTAGTTATCAAAAATAGGTTTATTTGAATGTGTCTGGAGATTTTTGAGCGAATTCCTGCAGTGGTTATTTTTTTATAATTTTTTAACCGTTAAAAGCACTTTTTTCCTCTTAAATTTGTGTTTTGAGTGTTGCCATTTTGTTTCCAGCAGTGATTTGTCAATTGTTTTTACTAGTTATCAAAAATAGGTTTAGTTGAATGTATCTGGAAATTTTTGAGCGAATTCCTGCAGGGGTTATTTTTTTATAATTTTTTTAACCGTTAAAAGCACTTTTTTCCTCTTAAATTTGTGTTTTGAGTGTTGCCATTTTGTTTACAGAAGTGATACGTCAATTGTTTTTACTAGTTATCAAAAATAGGTTTATTTGAATGTATCTGGAAATTTGTGAGCGAATTCCTGTAGGGGTTATTTTTTTATAATTTTTTCAACCGTTAAAAGCACTTTTTTCCTCTTAAATTTGTGTTTTGAGTGTTGCCATTTTGTTTACAGAAGTGATACGTCAATTGTTTTTACTAGTTATCAAAAATAGGTTTATTTGAATGTGTCTGGAGATTTTTGAGCGAATTCCTGCAGTGGTTATTTTTTTATAATTTTTTAACCGTTAAAAGCACTTTTTTCCTCTTAAATTTGTGTTTTGAGTGTTGCCATTTTGTTTCCAGCAGTGATTTGTCAATTGTTTTTACTAGTTATCAAAAATAGGTTTAGTTGAATGTATCTGGAAATTTTTGAGCGAATTCCTGCAGGGGTTATTTTTTTATAATTTTTTCAACCGTTAAAAGCACTTTTTTCCTCTTAAATTTGTGTTTTGAGTGTTGCCATTTTGTTTACAGCAGCGATATGTCAATTGTTTTTACTAGTTATCAAAAATAGGTTTATTTGAATGTGTCTGGAGATTTTTGAGCGAATTCCTGCAGTGGTTATTTTTTTATAATTTTTTCAACCGTTAAAAGCACTTTTTTCCTCTTAAATTTGTGTTTTGAGTGTTGCCATTTTGTTTTCAGCAGTGATACGTCAATTGTTTTTACTAGTTATCAAAAATAGGTTTATTTGAATGTATCTGGAAATTTTTGAGCGAATTCCTGCAGGGGTTATTTTTTTATAATTTTTTCAACCGTTGAAAGCACTTTTTTCCTCTTAAATTTGTGTTTTGAGTGTTGCCATTTTGTTTCCAGCAATGATATGTCAATTGTTTTTACTATTTATCAAAAATAGGTTTAGTTGAATGTATCTGGAAATTTTTAAGCTAATTCCTGCAGTGGTTATTTTTTATAATTTTTTCAACCGTTAAAAGCACTTTTTTCCTCTTAAATTTGTGTTTTGAGTGTTGCCATTTTGTTTACAGCAGCGATATGTCAATTGTTTTTACTAGTTATCAAAAATAGGTTTATTTGAATGTGTCTGGAGATTTTTGAGCGAATTCCTGCAGTGGTTATTTTTTTATAATTTTTTCAACCGTTAAAAGCACTTTTTTCCTCTTAAATTTGTGTTTTGAGTGTTGCCATTTTGTTTCCAGCAGTGATTTGTCAATTGTTTTTACTAGTTATCAAAAATAGGTTTATTTGAATGTATCTGGAAATTTTTGAGCGAATTCCTGCAGTGGTTATTTTTTTATAATTTTTTCAACCGTTAAAAGCACTTTTTTCCTCTTAAATTTGTGTTTTGAGTGTTGCCATTTTGTTTCCAGCAATGATATGTCAATTGTTTTTACTATTTATCAAAAATAGGTTTAGTTGAATGTATCTGGAAATTTTTAAGCTAATTCCTGCAGTGGTTATTTTTTATAATTTTTTCAACCGTTAAAAGCACTTTTTTCCTCTTAAATTTGTGTTTTGAGTGTTGCCATTTTGTTTCCAGTAGTGATATGTTAATTGGTTTTACTAGTTATCAAAAATAGGTTTATTTTAATGTATCTGGAAATTTTTGAGCGAATTCCTGCAGTGGTTATTTTTTTATAATTTTTTCAACCGTTAAAAGCACTTTTTTCCTCCAAAATTTGTGTGTTTGAGTGTTGCCATTTTGTTTTCAGCAGTGATTGAAATGTTCAATCGAGTAAGCCGTATCAGTTGTTAACAAATGCTTGTGTATATACAAAATAAGAAGATACGCAATCATCGCCCGGCGCATTCACCATAAATTACACTCTCGTCGGTTTGACCACAAAACTGCAACCTTTACGTTGTACGTTGACAATAATTAAATAATATATTATTTCCCCTTCAACAATTCCATTTAAAGCGACTCAAATCTTGGCAGAGCTCCCACAGATATCGATTGCTTCGGTCTGCACAAAATTAAAACACCATTGATATTATTAGAAACTGAACGCGGAAACACTCGACACTGATTATAAGTGTTACTTAGATGGTACAAATTACTTAATTGCCAAGTTACCGTCAAGGTGAGAAAGTATTTTTTTCCACTGTTACTGAATTTTACATTACATTCAGATTTAATTGATTTTCAATCGGTGCAAACGATAATTTGCTTCGATTTAATTGAGACAAAGACGGCGGCGGCAGTGGCGGCGGCGGCAATCCCATTTAAAAGTGGTCAGCGTAATAATTAACAGTCACCAAATCAATAGTAATTATGTGCTCGTTAGGACTGATTGTATTACAGGCTTCGAGCGTGGACTTGTTTAAGAGACACTAATTGCCAATTATTACCGACCTCGTTGAAGTACGTACACATTTCCAATTAATGCCCCCCCAACCCACCGCCCAATTCTAGAAGTAAATATTAATCACCAATCACGGCCTCGCGGTAAACACACACTCTCGGTTAAATGGGGCACTTCTTTTCCAACAGGGCGTGATAATTTCCAGTGAGTTTAATAGTAGTAATTTTACAGAATAAAAATTTCACGTTGCTTGTACAAAAATATCCGGAAACCACAGAACTGTAATTATTTGTCCTAATTTAAGTCATCAAATTTTAGTAAATCATTTGTTTATTGATGATCATATTTTTTCAATATTATTAATTCCATGATGCACGAGACATTTGAAATCTGAGTTTTAACCGTTCAATATTTTTTTTTTAAATGTACGAAGCAATTCGGATATGAATTATTTAGTATCGAATATTACAAAACGAGAATCACATGTGAATATTATGTATCGAGAAAATAAAGATTTCCGCCGATAAAAGCGAAAGGGATTTACGTTATATGGACAACTCGTCTCACGCCCCATAAAATCGCTCAGCCACCATCTTCGGAGGTAACGCACCAAATAAACCGGTCTAACCTGGGGGTAATTGAGGGGTTGGGAAATTGTAAAAACGGGCCGACGACGTTCCTTTCGAAATTCGAACGGCGCCATCGCGTATAAAACGAAAATTTATACGGGCCAGATGGATAATTTATGGAAATTTTACAGCCGGGGAAAAAAGCGGAATAAAACTAGAATAAAACTATTGCTTACTGCGGCGTTTCCGGTGCCCTTACCGGGGACATGGTTTAAACATTAAATTATTTTAACCGAACGCAATATGCTCGCAAAAAAAATTGCCGAAAATTACATTTTAGAATTTTAAATTTTAAAAATCAGGATGAAAGAGTTCTGGTCAATTGCCTATTGATGTCATTTGTAAATCTCTCTCTCTCTCTCTCTTTAATGAATCATTCTCTCATATTAAAGAAGTTTCAAACAAATAATACAAGCAATAAAGTATTTCCACACTACACAAACCGATTACGAATATATGATAAATCGTAGAAAATTATTACCTTATGCAACCATATGCACGTTGATGCGTACATATGGTTGCACACACATTGAGAAAGAGGCAACCATATGTACGTTGATGCGTGCATATGGTTGCATATACATTGAGAAAGAGGCAACCACACAAACGATTTTGTTTTAAATTATATTGATTAAAGTCCAATAATTAGATTTCAGTGCACAACCAGCCTCATGTTAAATTTTTCCAACAAGCCTTAAGAATTACATCTCAAACTTAAATTACTAGTTAAAAGTATGACTAGAAACTTCGCAAGCCGCAAGCAACAAGTAAATACAGTTGGACGGTTCAAGTTGAATTAACTGTCACCTGCACCACCACCAGTGCAAAATTAATTATTACACCGGGCAAACTAAATATTCCTATTGTGTACAACATTTATATTTATCCGTCCGTTCGGTGTAATTGATAAGTTTAATGAAAAACGTGACGAACTTACCTGACACTCGTAGCTGCCGTTGTCCCTCTTCTGCACGTACTTAATCTGCAGAGTCCAGTCGTCTGATCCTTCGGCGTGGAGTATCTGGAACCGCTCGTCGTTCGTGTACGTGAACATACCAGAGGAGAGGATGTGCCAGTCCCTCCGACGTACCCATGAGATTTGCTGGAACAAAATGGAACTTGAATTTGTTGTCCTCGTGTACACACGCATCTGATTTAAAAGGACGTTTCTGCTTCGAGGAGTGGTCCCCCGGGAGGGGACGGGGGAGAGGGGCGGGGGTTACACCAACGCCATTTCCACCGGAAACTGGGTTGCGTGAATTACTTAAAAGATCTGTTGTTACATGTTTAAATCCCATTATCAAAAGTAAGTGCGAAACAGAATGGGATTTGGTGTAAAGGAAAAATGTTATTTTTGTAATGTCTCGTTTTACAAAAACAAAAAATTGGTAATCTAATGAAAAAAACTTTTTCCTTTGTAAAATTTTTAGTTTGTTTTAGAACAGTATAAACAAAAAAAAAACATTTAATGAAGCAAAGATGATGAGTAGAGATAGTAAAGAGTGACGCAGATTTGTGAGAGGAGAAACAAATAATTAAGGTAATTAAGTTTGTAATTTTTTTTAAAGGAAACTATTTGAAATGTCAAATCTAGAATTTTTCTATCTAAAAGTATACACATTCAGGAATACTTTCAATTTTTTTTTTATTAAAAAAATCCCAAATAGTCGATATTATGGTACTTTTTTTCAGATCGCCGTAAAAAAAAACATAAAAAAACGGCAACCATCGGCGTTTTTTCAAAAATTATTTGAAACAAAAAACCAAGAAGATTATTAAACTACATAGTATAGTGTATTTTTTTGTCGTAGCCGATTTTAAAAATATATACAAAATGGCGGGCGTTTGAACATAACATAACGATTGGTTCTAATTTTGCCTATATAAAAAAAACCAAGTAATAAAGAAAAAAAATCCTACTAGAACCGACTGGATAATTATGTTCAGAATAACTACAAAAAAAATCAAGGTAATCAATTCAGTGGTTTTCGAGAAATTTTGGGTACCGATTAGAAAAACGCGGTTTCGAGAAAAAAGCTTTTGAAAATTTGTCAATAAGTAAATCATGAAATTTTACAACTTACATAGAATAAATATAATAGCTATAAATTCGTCATTTATTGAGATTATGACTTAAAATTCTTGAGATCGCAAACTTCAAGAAAATGCAAAAAATTAAACTTGCTGGATGTATATCTCCCACATAAAGAAACGATTGAGATATTGGCTTGAAATTTTCACCAAAAATTCTTGAGACCTCAAACTTCAAGAGAATGCATTTTTCAGTTTTCATGAGGTGCTTCCTACTGGTTTTGGATGCGCTGAAACCGATTTCGGCATCACGCCGGGAAATTTTTTTGGGCTCCGGAAAAGTGTCGAAAAAAGGCTAAATTAACGCCCATCAATAGACATGGTTGAAAACATTTGTTCCCAAACAGAAAAAATATAAAATTGCTATGTAATAGGTGAAAAGGATTAAATTTTACGATTCGAATGTTATTTTTAAGTTTCAAACCCTCTAAAGGGGTGCGAAGGTAATTAGAATGGTTATTCTAGAATCAAATGATGTGCTTATAATTTTTATGGCAATGTGCGAATTTTGATTTTGTTTGTAATTGTTAGTACATTGCGCGTATTCGTTGCGCGAGGGTGAAAATTAATTATTTTCTCTGTGTTCCGGGTGCGGTGGTATGATTTTTTTATTATGAATTAATATGGTTAATGCATAATGTAATAAATGTGCTTGTATTTTTTTTTGGCAACGTGCGAACTTTTAAAAATTTTGCTGTTATTAGCACATTGCGCGTATTCGTTACGCAAGGGTGAAAATGAATTATTTTCCCTGTGTTTCAGGTGCGGTGATACGAATATATTTTTTAAGACACAGTGCTCACTTGAGAAAAATTACATTTTATTTTTTACTATCTCCGTTACGAACTACGAGAAAGCATTGTAATCGTGAAAGTTGCACTTTTTCTTGAACGCTTAAAAATATATAAAAACAATTGCCAGACACTTAATTTGCTCAAATAACATATTACTTCACGGTACTGTCAAAATCTACAAACATCCCTTAACTAAATTTCGAAATAATTCCACGAGAACAAAATTTGTAATTATCAAAAATTGCACTTTTTCTCCAGCGGTTAAAAAAATATAAAAACAACTGCCAGACACTTGAAATTTTCTAAATTTACTCAAACAACATATCACTCTAAGATACTGTCAAAATATGTAAACATCCCTTAACTAAATTTCGAAATAATTCCACGAGAACAAAATTTGTAATTATCAAAAATTGCACTTTTTCACAAGCGCTTAAAAAAATATAAAAACAGTTGCCAGACACTTGAAATTTTCTAAATTTACTCAAACAACATATTACTCCAAGATACTGTCAAAATCTGCAAACATCCCTTAACTAAATTTCGAAATAATTCCACGAGAACAAAATTTGTAATTATCAAAAATTGCACTTTTTCACGAGCGCTTAAAAAAATATAAAAACAATTGCCAGACCCTTGAAATTTTGTAAATTTACTCAAATAACAAATTAATCCAAGATACTGTCAAAATCTGCAAACATCCCTTAAATAAATTTCGAAATAATCCCACGAGAACAAAATCTGGAATTATCCAAAATTGCACTTTTTCACGAGCGCTTAAAAAAATATAAAAACAATTGCCAGACACTTGAAATTTTGTAAATTTACTCAAACAACATGTTACTCCAAGATACTGTCAAAATCTGCAAACATCCCTTAACTAAATTTCGAAATAATTCCACGAGAACAAAATTTGTAATCATCAAAAATTGCACATTTTCACGAGCGCTTAAAAAAATATAAAAACAATTGCCAGACACTTGAAATTTTCTAAATTTACTCAAACAACATGTTACTCCAAGATACTGTCAAAATCTGCAAACATCCCTTAACTAAATTTCGAAATAATTCCACGGGAACAAAATTTGTAATCATCAAAAATTGCACTTTTTCACGAGCGCTTAAAAAAATATAAAAACAGTTGCCAGACACTTGAAATTTTCTAAATTTATACAAACAATATATTACTCCAAGATACTGTCAAAATCTGCAAACATCCCTTAACTAAATTTCGAAATAATTCCACGAGAACAAAATTTGTAATCATCCAAAATTGCACATTTTCACGAGCGCTTAAAAAAATATAAAAACAATTGCCAGACACTTGAAATTTTCTAAATTTACTCAAACAACATAATACTCCAAGATACTGTCAAAATCTGCAAACATCCCTTAACTAAATTTCGAAATAATTCCACGAGAACAAAATCTGAAATTATCCAAAATTGCACTTTTTCACGAGCGCTTAAAAAAATATAAAAACAGTTGCCAGACACTTGAAATTTTCTGAATTTACTCAAACAACATATTACTCCATGGTACTATCTAAATATGTAAACATCCCTTAGCTACATTTCAAATTATTTCCACGAGAACAAAATTTGTAATCATCAAAAATTGCACTTTTTCACGAGCGCTTAAAAAATATAAAAACAGTTGCCAGACACTTGAAATTTTCTGAATTTACTCAAACAACATATTACTCCATGGTACTATCTAAATATGTAAACATCCCTTAGCTACATTTCAAATTATTTCCACGAGAACAAAATTTGTAATCATCAAAAATTGCACTTTTTCACGAGCGCTTAAAAAAATATAAAAACAATTGCCAGACACTTGAAATTTTCTAAATTTACTCAAACAACATATTACTCCAAGATACTGTCAAAATCTGCAAACATCCCTTAACTAAATTTCGAAATAATTCCACGAGAACAAAATTTGTAATTATCAAAAATTGCACTTTTTCACGAGCGCTTAAAAAAATACAAAAACAGTTGCCAGACACTTGAAATTTTCTAAATTTACTCAAACAACATGTTACTCCAAGATACTGTCAAAATCTGCAAACATCTCTTAATAAATTTTGAGATAATTCCACGAGAACAAAATCTGAAATTATCCAAAATTGCACTTTTTCTCGAGCGCTTAAAAAAATATAAAAACAGTTGCTAGATACTTGAAATTTTCTAAATTTACTCAAACAACATGTTACTCCAAGATACTGTCAAAATCTGCAAACATCTCTTAATAAATTTTGAGATAATTCCACGAGAACAAAATCTGAAATTATCCAAAATTGCACTTTTTCACGAGCGCTTAAAAAAATATAAAAACAGTTGCCAGACACTTAAAATTTTCTAAATTTACTCAAACAACACATTACTCCAAGATACTGTCAAAATCTGCAAACATCTCTTAACTAAATTTTGAGATAATTCCACGAGAACAAAATCTGAAATTATCAAAAATTGCACTTTTTCACGAGCGCTTAAGAAAATATAAAAACAGTTGCCAGACACTTTAAATTTTCTAAATCTACTCAAACTCGGTGAATAAAGGCATAATGCAAGAAAATTCAAACTTACAAAAACGGAATCTTGGCGGTTGAGATGTAAACTTTGCTTCCCTCGGAAAAACACAAACACCAACACAAACACAAATCCCGAAGATGTATCACAACACAACGGGCACTAAAACTTTCGATAAATAAATATTCCGAACCGGACACACACAGTCTTCCCGACGGCGAACTGCAGACTGAGTTGTTATCAACAGGTATCGACGCGTGCTAGTGATAAGAATTTAATCGCGTTCCGAAATGAAACAAACAAATTATCTTCGCCCACTATTGGAAATTTTGGTAACCGTAATTTTGTCTATATTCGTCAAGGACAACAAACACCACGAATGCTATCAGCCACTTACAGTGCCTGTAACTATGGATGCAATGCTCATTTACGTTATAGGTAGCGAAAAAAAAAACGTTTCTTCTGCACGATTTTTTAAAATCGATGAAGACGAAAATTTACTTAACGCATCAACAAGTAAGAATTGATTTTTTGAAATTTAATAAAGCCGAGATATAAATTTACAAGTGATTTAATTTATTAAGTAAACATTCTTGAATCTTGGAGGCGTTCACTTCGTGATCATTTTCAATTTCGATATAAAGAAAACACTTAACTTTTCTATACCACTTTTATTTAACTTTTCGTTAGTAGTTTCAATTACACGATAATTATTTCCAAACTAAGTGCTATAACAAAGTTAAGTGTTTTCTTTATATCGTAAGTACGCATTGTTTTCCAAGTTTAATTCTTACAGATTTTGCCTAGAAATCCCATGAAGATCATGAAGACTTCAAGATACTTCACATTGATAATCCGCATCCATTACATATTCTAAACTATTCCGTTGTTGTTGTTAATAATTTTAGAGGATGCATCTAATAGATTCCGACTTGAAGATGATAGTTGGCTGGAAAGGATAAGCATCATTATCGCGGAGGAGAACCGCCATCTAGATGGAGTAATGCAAGATAATCCCCCCCTAGTTTAGTATGCGTATTTGGAGATAATCAGTTGGTCTACTCTGTAACGACTACGAAAATCCGACCGTGATCATAACCTAGGCTGGCTTACACTACATTAACCGCACGTACATGCAATGAGGGGGCGGGGGAAGGGGGCGCAGATTTACCAGTCAGGTTCAGCAGCATCAATATTGAAAATGTTAGTTTGTATTAGAAATAAAAACTCTCAATCAAGTGATCAATCGATCAATCAATCAACAGCCAATAAATATATTACCGCGGAGGCCAATCAATTTCAACGATGAACGATCGAAGATTGAGCGCAGATGACGTTTCGGTGTTTCTTTATTTAACATTTGTTGCCGTTTGTTGTGCCCGCAGCGTGGGTGTATGCAATTTTCCATTTTCCATTTTCCACGCACACAGCCACTCCTCCGGTATTGATTCCGGCCGGACCACCGGGCGCTCTCCGCGTAGAAAATGAAATTTTGCTTATTACCGGTTCCCAGGTCATGGTTCTGATCGGTTATTCTTTAATGAGGAAATGAGAAATAAAAATATCCAGTAAAATTATTCAAGAATGCTTTTATGGGTAGCGATGCTCGTTTAAACCTCTTAAGATGGAGGAAGCGCCATTAACTATTTTATAATGATCAATACTGGTAATGGAACAATGTCTTACATTTACAGTAACAAATTAACTTACCGACAATTAGTCATCTTGATTTTGAAAAAGTCATATTTTTAATTTTCCGTTAAATTTAATCTGCGACTTATTTGTGTCTACAGTTGAAAATTAAAACTTTTAAAAACTCATAACGAGAGCAAGAAATCATTTATTTCTAAAACACAAAAATTATTTTGTAAAAGTGGCTACTAATACTGCTAAATAAAACCAGCTTTTTCCTAAACCAAAATACCTTAATATTAAAAATGTTTCACCCCGTGATAAACGAGAACCAATTTCAACAAAAGTTTTGTCGTTGGAAAATCAAAAAAATGGTGATGTGGCCATCATGTTACTTTCTCCGACTTGATGGTATCATTAATATTTACGCTTTCATAATTTATTTTCAATTTAAATCATATTTTAAATGTACATCGAGCGTTGTGTAAACTCGGATGACACTGACGTTTAAAACGTCAAAATTATAAATTATACTTCAAATTCAAAAACTCAGTTTACTCAAAAACTAAAGAGATTTCGAAAAAAACTTATTCTTCATAAGTTGTTCATTTTAGCATCCTCTACAATTATTATTAACATAAATTTGCTGTAACTATAAATCAAAAATTTAAAAAAATTAATAAATTTTTTTCTCGAATAACAATGATTTTATGAAAAATGTTTTCAAGCAAAAGATGTTCATTTCTTTGTTGTCTTCAATGTTTGTTTAAATGTTTTTGTGATATTTTTCATATTTAAGAAAATATTAAAATATTAAATTAAAATAAATAAAAACAAAAGACAGTTGAGGTAAACACCCACTTCCGGTGAACGAAATTTTACCAAATTTCAGTTCTTCCGATTATCAAATAAGACGTATGTTCAAAGTTTCATATCAATTGGTCTATTAGTTTTTGAGATACAGCGCGCGCACACACGCAGACACAATTTTTTTTTTCCAGAAATTGTTGAAATGGAATCTAGGGACCCCAAAACGGATATTTCCGTAACAAAAATTAAAAAAAAAAAATCAATTACAATACTTTCTCGTACTTCGTAACGGAGAAAATAAAAAGATTAACAAAAAATTGAAAAATCCTAAAATTTAAAAATTTTTGAATTTTGATAGCTCGTGCTTAATTGTACTCTGAAAATACAGATTGTTCCTTATAACCAAATTTTGTAAGACCACGTGTTTGCACACAAACTAGAAAAATTTCAAAGATTTTAAATTTTGAAAGAATAACTCTTATGCTCAATTGCGCTCAGAAAATAAAATCGTTTCTTCAAATAACAAAATTTTGTGAGACTACCTGTTCTCGTTAAAAACAAAATAGTAAAACAAAAATTACAAATTTTTCGGTTTTTGAAAAAATTAAACTAGTGATCTATTCTGCTTTAAAAATGCAGTCGCTTATTCCTATACCAAAATTTTGTAAAATTACACGTTCTTTTTTTGGAAAATCCAAAAAAGAAAAAACAAAAAAAAATAAAAAAATCATAAAATTTTCGATTTTTGTAAAAATTAAACACCTGCTCTAATCTGCTCTAAAAATGCAGTCACTTATTCCTATACCAAAATTTTTCTATCTGAAAAATCCAAAAAAATAACAATGATGAAAAAATCAAATTTTGTAAAATTACACGTTCTTGTTGGAAAATCGAAAAAAAAATAACAAAAAATGAAAAAACCCAAAATTTTAGAATTTTTATTGCACGTGCTCAATTGTGTCATGAAAATAAAGATTTTTTTTTAATAACAAAATCATGTAGGACTAAGAAAAAAACATGAAACATTTCAAAAATTTTAAATTTTGGAAAATTAACTCTTATGCTCAATTACGCATAGAAAGTGCAAATGTTTCTTCAAATAACAAAATTTTGTGAGATTACCTGTTCTTCGTTCGAAAACCGAAAATATAAAAAAAAGAAAAAAATTGGAAAAAAAATATTTTTGAAAATTTTTAACTACTGCTTAATTCTGGCCCTACTCATTCGGCCGTATTTTGCTGCTAAGATTTTTTAAATAATTTTTGGAATTGCCGAATGCCCTTTTTACCTCTTAAATTTGTGTTTTCAGTGTTGCCATTTTGTTTTCAGCTGCGATGTCAATTTTTTTAAAATTTATTATGAAAAGTAGGTTTGTTTGGAATGGATCTGAAAATTTTCTAACAAATTATTTTTTTATAATTTTTCAAATTGCTGAATGCACTTTTTTCTTCTTAAATTTGTGTTTTGAGTGTTGCCATTTTATTTTCAGCTGTAATATGTCGATATTTTTAATTTAATATGAAAAGTAGATTTATTTGGGATGGATCTGGTAATTTTAGAGTAAATTCCTGCTCAGATTATTTTTTTATAATTTTTCAAATTGCTGAACGCATGTTTTTCTGCTTAATTTTGTGTTTTGAGTGTTGCCATTTTGTTTTTAGCAGTGATATGTCAATTGTTTTAATTTAATATGAAAAGTAGGTTAATTTGGGATGAATCTGAAAATTTTGGAGAAAATTCGTGCTAAGATTTTTTTAAAAATATTTTTTCAAATTGCTGAATGCACATTTTTCCTCTTAAATTTGTGTGTTTGAGAGCTGCCATTTTGTTTTCAGCTGTGATGTGTAGATATCTTTTTTAATTTAGGTTTATTTGAGATGGATCTGAAAATTTTGGAGCAAATTCCTGCTAAGATTTTTTTTTTAAAATAATTTTTCAATTTGCTGAGTGCACATTTTTCTTCTTAAATCTGTGTTTTAAGTGTTCTCATTTTGTTTCTAGCTGCGAGATATCAATTTTTTAAATTTATTATGAAACGTAGGTTTATTTAGGATGGATCTCGAAATTTTGGAGCAAATTCCTGCTAAGAATTTTTTTTAATAATTTTTCAATTTGCTGAATGCACATTTTTTTTCTTAAATTTGTGTTTTGAGTGTTGCCATTTTGTTTTTAGCGGAAATGTCAATTTTTTAAATTTATTATGAAACGTAGGTTTATTAGGGATGGATCTGGAAATTTTAGAGCAAAATTTTAATTGTTTTTTTGGGTTCAATAGATTGTTGTTGTTATTAAAATGGAGTCTACGAAGTATAGACTTAAATAGTAAAAGTAATTAGTTTATATGTAAGTATAAAACATACATACATTATTGCGTTCGGCAACCTAACATACGACATTCTTGTAAATTGTGTTTTCCCATTGGCGGGATATTTAAAAAAATAATAATCTTGAACAATTACTTCTGAAATTTTAGAATTTTGAAAAAATTGTTGTCAACATGTTTTGCTTTAATTTTTCGATTCGAAAACCGAAAATGTAAAAAAAATATTTTTGAAAAATTTAAACTACTGCTTAATTGTAAAAATTGGCGGGATATTAAAAAAAATAATAATCTTGAACAATTACCTCTAAAATTTTAGAATTTTGAAAAAGTTGTTGTCAACATGTTTTGCTTTAATTTTTTGATTCGAAAACCGAAAATGTAAAAAAATTATTTGAAAAATTTAAACTACTGCTTAATTGTAAAAATTGGCGGGATATTAAAAAAATAATAATCTTGAACAATCACTTCTAAAATTTTAGAAGTTTGAAAAAGTTGTTGTCAACAGGTTTTGCTTTAATTTTTCGATTTGAAAACCGAAAATGTAAAAAAATATTTTTGGAAAATTTAAACTACTGCTTAATTGTAAAAATTGGCGGGATATTAAAAAAATAATAATCTTGAACAATCACTTCTAAAATTTTAGAAGTTTGAAAAAGTTGTTGTCAACATGTTTTGCTTTAATTTTTCGAAGGACTACGTGTTTTCGTTCGAAAACCGAAAATGTAAAAAAACATTTTTGAAAAATTTAAACTACTGCTTAATCGTGCAGTATTTTTTTATTATGTCTTAATTCTGTAAGACCACGTTTCGGAAATTTCAGTGTTGAAAAATTTAACTCGTGCTCAATACAATCGCTTTTTACATCAATAAAAAAATGACACCCTGTATTTCTAATAAAAACATTTACAAATTAATTTCCACCTCTTACTCTCTTCTACCAATAAATAATTGCGCGCAAATATTTACGTCATCACGATTGTAAATAAATAATGGCATCCATATATTCAATCAATGTTTATATCCGAACGAGTTTTGCTTTAACAAATTGGTTTATTTTTTATCAACGGCGTGGCAGTTATTTGGCAAAAGTTAATTTAAATTATTCACGCGTGTTAAGCGAATTATGTTCGAATCATTAATCAGTAATTTACGGAAAAATAAACAACAACAACAACATTTCTTTATTAAGAGAAACTTCCAAATGGAATTAATGCCGACGTGACTTGGGTAAGAGTCAGGGCGTTCCTGAATTTTTAATTGCGTTCAATTATGAATTACACGCGTTACATTTGATTGGGACTGAAATATACGTTCTTTAAAATATACATGCAAAAATTTAATGTATAGCCTATTCGGTGGAATCTGGCGACCGAGGTCGTAAAACGGTTGGTCCGCTATGAGGATCGACGCACCCTCGAAGAAAAGGTATTGGTGGTTCGTTTAATTCCATCTCGTACATTTATTACTGTCCTTCGCTTCTAGTGGTATACGCACTTTTACACCAGTACTTCTTAACAAAGATTGGTTTGAGATAAAAAAATATTGCTCCCCGACCCTCTTTTACGACCACAGCCGCCAGATTCCGGAGAACGGGCTATACATATGCTATTTATTAAATCAACGCCTCAATTGTTTTCAAAATATATTGCAACCCGCCCTCTAGATATATTCAATTCCCTTTACGCTAATTAATGCTCTGGCATTATTGTAATAAATGCACAATCAAACTAATTCACCTCAGTTAATTTACATTTCCGGGTCGTTTGAAATAATTTTAACATTTTTTTTTTTTCGATGAATTTGAATTGATGCAAAACGTTACGAACATCAAAGCGCGCTTCCAATCAATTGCAACTAGAAATATGTCAGTATGTTAAATTGCGCGGAGGAATTTGTACAACATGAATTTGCAATGAAGCTCTCCGTGTTCCATATTGTTAACCGGGAACCAATATGCATTGAGAGTTTTGCATGATCGGGCAGAATTTACACAGGTTGATTGCGCGCTAACATTTGCGGATTTTAGAGAAAAAATTCTTGTTGCTGCGAGAGTATGGTATGGTAATTGTTCAAGGTTATTATTTAAAAGGATTAAATAACCCGCCTGATTTACCGTCAGTGGGCGGCAACACAAGTTACACGAATGATGTATGTTAGGTTGCCTAAAGAAATTATGTAAGTAAGCACTCGACGCGCGTGGCGGTAAAGTTTGCGAAGAGTGAGAAAGTATTCGGAGAATGCGAGAGAGCGCGACAACAAATTTCCGGAGCCGATGGTACGGTAATTGTTGAATAATAATAATAATAATAATAGTCTTTATTTTCTACAAAAGTACAACGTTTATCACACAATAGAAGAGAGAAAAAAATAAAAAACAATATTGTAGAAAACCCATGGGCGGAGTACAGAATTTGGCATGCACAAGGCATTTCTGATACAAACTCAACCCAATTATAATATAATAATTCATGTTATAAATAAATGGAGAACAATTTGTTTAAGATTGCTATTTAAAAAGATTAAATATCCCGCCTAATTTACCGTCAATGAGCGGCAACACAAGTTACACGAATGATGTATGTTAGGTTGCCTAAAGAAATTATGTAAGTAAGCACCCGACGCGCGTGGCGGTAAAGTTTGCGAAGAGTGAGAAAGTATTCGGAGAATGCGAGAGAATTTCCGGAGCCAATTTAAGATCGTCATTGCGCAACACGCCTCGAGTGCTTGGTACAACTGATTTATTAGAATTTGAAGTGTAATTTGTGATAATTTTGACGTTTTAAACGTCAGTTTCGTCCGATTCTACAAACGCTCGATGTACATTTAAAATTAAAACGATTTCCAAAGAATTAAGCCGTTTTCGTGATTTTGGGGTTTTCTTTTTGTTTCTTTAATTGCAGAAAAAATATTTTCGCAGAAAGTTACATGATCACCATTTTTTATGTATCCTGTATTATTATAGTTAAATAAAAATGTCTTAATATGCCATAGATTTTCTGGCTTTGTTTTGTCCGGCACTTTGAATTACCTGTATTGTGGCACGCCAATGCATTTGGTACTATAGCCAAACAATCTTAGACAACTACACCAGCTGGGATTTCGGTAGAAACGAATTCCTATTAATTGAACGAGATGGCGATAGTTGAGTGAGCGGGGAAGGCTGAATGAGCAGGGCCGGAATTATTGCCGGCTTCCTGAAGGGAGCTTTATTGGCGTGGGGAGGGGTTGGGGGTGATTTTATGTGTGGCTTTGTATGATGTATGCATTATGTATGCTGAGACGGGCCGTATGGGGGGGCGGCTGAAATTGAGACTGGGACCGAAATTGAATCTCGCGTCGCTTCCTTCCGCCAGCTTTCGATATCAGACACCGCGGAAACCAGAGATTAGGTGTGTCCTGCTTCCTTCTCCTCCTGCTGCCGCCGGGGGAGGAGAACTCCTAACTCACCCGAAAAAGGACACGATCGGGAAATATGGGGATTTAAAAGACATTCCGGCCCCCCCTCTCGCCAACGATCCGCTACTGCCTGTAATAAAGCGGATGCGACACGTGTCTAATGGAATTCACATTCCGCCGCAATTACATTTTATGCCTAGGTGAAACATAATTTAATTTTTGCCAGTGATCCATCTTGAACAGGTTCAATCCTCATTTCTGGAAATGATATCATTCGGAAAAATTATTCTTACTCGCATTTTCATCGGTACTTTGGTAATTTTCTAATTACATATTCTTAAATGTACAAAGTAATCTATGCTATTATTTACGAAGTTTTTTTTTATTGCAATTTCCCAGCTAAGATTTTTTAAGACCCAGAGAGAATCGGAGCAGAACCAAAACCGTAATTAGAACAAACCAGCTTACTCTATCATTAGTTTTGCGTGAAAGTACTGTTAATGGTTAAGAAAATGCTTTTTCAATCAAAACTTACAAAACTGTCAAAATAATAAATTTGGTTAACCGTCATTTGCATTTCGCATCTGGAGACCTTAAAAATTTCTGGCAAAAAAAATGTTCACGATCACAACAATTTATTAATTTTTGGTTTATAATTATGAAACGATAATAGTTACAGTAAATTTATGTCAATAACAATTATAGAGAATGCCAAAATGAACAACTTATAAAGAATAGGTTTTTTACGAAATCTCTTTAGTTTTCGAGTAAACTGAGTTTTTGAATTTGAAGTATAATTTTTCCATCTTTCCGTCTACAAAACGTTGAAAATATGATTTAAATTGAAAATAAACCATGAAAGAGTAAATATAAATGATACCATCAAGTCAGAGAAAGTAACATGATGGCCATATCACCATTTTTTTTAACAATGATAACATTTTATAATCCATTCGGCAATTTTATCGCGATGGTGTATTTTATGGAAACGAACTTCTCCGTTTGTTTGTTCGATCCGTCCGTTGATTAGAATCGAAGTAACTGGAAAGTGATAAAGAGAAAACGTAAACTACTCCATCGACTTTTTATTGCATACTCAATCTGATTCTCCCTCCGGCGATAAAGTCGAGATCTGGACGCGATTAAAAATCAAAACAAGATAAATTGCGCGCGATAAAAGCGTTAGAAAATATAAATTTTCAGCGCCGCCTGCGACGCTACGCTACTGCTGCGCCGCCAGTAAACGAATCGATTTTAATAAAACAATATGAAATATCCGCGCGATAAATCATTCTTTTGAATATTACTTCTATATTTTATAACAATTCTCGGGGATATTAGCCCTTTTAACGGACGGCGCGGAGCCCGAGCACAATGGATGATCTGCCATGGACAGTCCTCTGATTATATTATATTCTTCAACACCGGTCTTTCTTGATAAAATCTTTACTTAGTATGAATTATTGTGCAAATTAGTAGCATTTTCAATTTTTGACGAAAACGTGAAAATCGAAGGAAGGGTCCCCCCTTCTTACTTTTGCTCAAAAATTGGCTTTGAAATGATTTCCTAAAGAAACCACTGGTTGGATTCGGGTTTTCTGTACATCAATGGAAAGATCCTTCTACGCAGAAAATGTACTTTCGCAAGAAAAAATGTCAATTAGAAGCCTCTGAAGCGTCAGCAAAGAATGGAAAAAATTGAAAAAATCAACTCCTTTAATAAACATTGAAGACCCTTATGTAATACCAGTGGCGGCTCGTGGAACATGTTGATGGTACAGCCACTTATACAATATTCTCCCCTTCCCCCGTCCTTCTTTAAAGAAAGAAAGAACGATTTATCTTCCTGGCGAAAAAGTGTTAATTCAAAATTCTTGCTGAGATTGAAACAACAATTAGTGCCATGGCTCGTTGGCTCTATATAACGAGCCGCCTATGCTTCGAAAGCAAAATATACTACTTTCGACAGCTGAAAAATACAATTTTTGACATTTCATAATGTCGAAAAAAAACAATTTTTTTTAGCCGAAAAATACTGTTTTTGGCAGCTGAAACATAGTAGAAGAATACCATTTTCAGCAACTGTAAAATACAACTTGAGACAGCTGAAAAATACTATTTTCAACAGCTAGGAATTACCATTCTTGACAGCCGAAAAACACCATTCGCGGCAGCTGAAACATGCCGCTAAAAAAATTTTGACAACAAAAAAAAAAATTTTTGTTTGACAGCTGCAAAATGCCATTTTTGACAGTTAAAACATGTCAAAAAAATGCTGCGTTTGACAGCTAAAAAATACCATTTATATAGGTGGGAAATGCCATTTTTGGCAGCTGAAAAATATCATTTTTGACAGCTGAAAAATTACATTTTTGACAGCTAAATAACACAATTCTTAATAGCTGAAAAATACCATACTTGATAACAGCAACACACTTTTATTGACAACTGTATCATACCATTATTGTCAGCTGAAAAATACAATTTTTTAAAGCTGAAAATGTTATTTTTATAGGTGAGAAATACCATCATTGACAGCTGAAAAATATCATTTTTGACAGCTGAAAAATATAATTTTTGACAGATGAAGAATATCATTTTTGACAGCTGAAAAATATAATTTTTGACAGCTGAAAAATGCCATTTTTGACAGCTGAAAAATATCATTTTTGACAGCTGAAGAATATCATTTTTGGCAGCTGAAAAATATAATTTTTGACAGCTGAAAAATGTCATTTTTGACAGCTGAAAAATTACATTTTTGACAGCTAAAAATTATCAATTGTGACAGCTGAAAAATGTCATTTTTGACAGCTGAAAAATATCAATTTCGACAGCTGAAAAATGCCATTTTTAACAGCTGAATATACTATCCTTGACAACTGCAACAAACCATTATTGACAACTATATCATACTATTATTATCAGATAAAAAAACAAAATTTTGACAATTAAGGAAAATGTCGAAAAATACTGCCTTTGATAGCTGAAAAATACCATTTTCATAAGTGAGAAATACCTTTTTTAACAACAGCTGAAAAATATCATTTTTGACAGCTGAAAAATATCCCTTTTGACAGCTGAAGAATATCATTTTTGGCAGCTGAAAAATATATTTTTTGACGGCTGAAAAATGTCATTTTTGTTAGCTGAAAAATTACATTTTTGACAGCTGAAAAATATCAATTGTGACAGCTGAAAAATATCATTTTTGACAGTTGAAAAATATCAATTTTGACAGGTGAAAAATATCATTTGTGACAGTTGAATAATACACTTTTTAATAGCTGAAAAATGCCATTTTTAACAGCTAAAGATACTATTGTTGACAACTGCAACAAACCATTATTGACAACTGTAACATACCATTATTATCAGTTAAAAAAACAACATTTTGACAATTAAGGAAAATGTCGAAAAATACTGCCTTTGATAGCGGTGATAGGTGAGAAATACCTTTTTTAACAACTGAAAAATAACATTTTTGACAACTGAGAAATATATCATTTTCAACAGTTAATTAATACCATTCTTGACAACTGTAAAAAACCATTATTGACAACTGTAACATACCATTATTGTCAGTTGGAAAATACAATTTTCAACAACACAAAAAATACAATTTTTGACAGCTGTAAGATGCCATTTTTGACAATTAGAAAATGTCAAAAAATGCTACTTTAAATAGCTGAACAAAAACATTTTTATGGGAAAGAAATTCCTTTTTGGCAGCTGAATAGTACCATTTTTGACAACTAAAAAATATATTTTTTTTAACAGTTGAATAATACTCTTCTCAACAGCTGAAAAATACCATTTTTAACAGCTGAAAAATACCATTCTTGACAACTGCAACAAACCATTATTGACAACTGTAACAAACCATTATTGTTGGCAATTTTTGAAAACACAAAAAATACAAGTTTTGACAGCTGAAAATGCCATTTTTGACAATTAAGGAAAATGTCGAAAAATGCTGCTTTTGATAGCCGAAAAATAACATTTTTATAGGTGGGAAATCGCATTTTTGACAATTGAATAATACACTTCTTAACAGCTGAAAACAACCATTTTCAACAGCTGAAAAATACCATTGTTGACAACTGCAACAGACCATTATTGACAACTGTAACATATCATTATTGCCTGCTAAAAATACAATTTATGACTACAAAAAGACAATTTTTGACAGCTGAAAAATGCCATTTTTGACAATTAAAAAAATGTCAAAAATGCTGTTTTTGATAGCTGAAAAATTTTAATAGGTAAGATAGAGAAATACCTTTTTTGACATTAAAAAAAACATTTTCGACAACTGAAAAATATCATTTTTTACATTTGAATAATACGCTTATTTACAGCTAAAAAATTCCATGAAAAATGCCATTTTTGACAATTAAAAAAATGTCAAAAATGCTGTTTTTGATAGCTGAAAAATACCATTTTAATAGGTAAGATTGAGAAATACCTTTTTTGACATTAAAAAGAAACATTTTCGACAACTGAAAAATATCAATTTTTACATTTCAATAATACACTTCTTTACAGCTGAAAAATTCCATTTTTGACAATTACCATAAACCATTATTGACAACTGTAACAAACCATTATTGTCAGCTAAAAAATATAATTTTTGACGACAAAAAGTACAATTTTTGAGAGCTGAAAAATACCATTTTATTAGGTGAGAATTGCCTATTTTGACAGCTGAAAAATAGCGTTTTTTCGATAACTGAAAAATATAATTTTCGACAGTTGAATAATACATTTCTTAACAGCTGAAAACTACCATTTTTAATAGCTGAAACATACCGTTCTTGACAACTACAACAAATTATTATTGTTAGCTAAAAATACAATTTTTTACCACAAAAAGTATAATTTTTGGCAGCTAAAAAATGTCATTTTTGGCAGTTAAAAAATGTCATTTTTGACAGCTAAAAAATGTAATTTTTGGCAATTAAAAAATCGAAGAATGCTGCTTTTGACAGCTAATTCAATTCTTAACAGGTAAAACAATCATTCTTGACAACTGCAACAAACCATTATTGACAATTGCAATACAGCATTATTGTCAGCTAAAAAATACATTTTTGACAACAAAAGAAAGAAATAACTATTTATCTCCTTAGAACAAAGTAATTAGCGAAAAATTGAATTAAAAAGTTAATCAAAAATTAAAAATTCTTGCTGAGCTTGAAACTACATGGCTCCTTGGCTCTATATAACGAGCCGCCCCTGTGTAATACCTTTTTCTTCATCAGGAGAACGAGCTAAATCGATTGGCGTTAAAAAAATTCATCCAGAAAAAAATGCAAAAATTGGCAAGTCATCATGAACAATTTTGAAAAATTTAATTTTTTCAGACTTTGAACGGCCGTTGCGGCTAAACGAAGAATCCAAATCGAACGCGGATTTCAAATTTGTGCTTCACGGGTGCAAGTTAGCCGGATTTAATTAAAATTGGCGATTTTTAATTTTTGACGAAAATGTGAAAATCGAGAGAAGGGTCTCCCCTTCTTACTTTTGCTCAAAAAGTGGCTTTGAAATGATTTCCTGAAGAGACCACTGGTTCGATTCGGGGTTTCTATACGTCACCGGAAAGATCTCTTCAAGACGCTTCAGAAAATGTACTTTTGAAAGAAAAAATGTGTATTTGAAGCACGTGATGCGTCAGCAAAGAAAACTCGAAAATGGAAAAAATAGAAAAAATCAACTTTCTTAATAATCATCGCCTTTTTTTTCATGAGAATCACGAGCTAAAACGATTGGCGTTAAAAAATTTCATCCAGAAAAAAAATGCAAAAAGTTGTCTAGTCACCATAACTTCCTAAAGATCTGTGTGTAGAACACGATACAATTATGTTTAGAGAAACTTGGAAATGCTCGTCGGCGGAGTACAGGAGTTTAGTTTTCGGACAAAAATGCTGCGGTATTTAATTAAAAGCGGCTCACCTCGACTCCGGCCAAAGTTCTGTCGTTACTACTCCTGACATGGCAGTGCAAATATGCAGTCGCGCCCAACTGCACGGTGACATTCGTTACTGTATTGTTGTTCTCCCCGACGGAACTCTCCGCCCTCGCGTAGTCCTCGAAGTTCGGATACCACAGCTGGCGCCAGTCCGAGTACTTCTGCATGTCTCTTCTCCCTGAAAAGAAAAAGAAAAAAAAATGACACAAGATCTAATCAACTGCGAACATTTCAAGCACTCGAATTATAACTAAAAACGATTAAGGATTATCTTGAAAAGAAAATTAATGAAAAAGTCTTAGGTTGAATATTCATATATTCAGGCTACATTTCGTTTTATTGTATTTACTTTTAACTTTGTTTTGTATAACTTATATATTTATTTTTGTGTAATACAAAAAAGTCTTGCTTGCAGTCATAATTACTTAATTGTTAATTTTTTTACAGCGTAAAATACGTTGGAAAAATTTTAGCCGCTCGCAAGAAATATGTTTCGCCGTCGGGCGGTCCTTTCGGTTAAACTTTATTTCTTAACAACCGGCGTCCGCAAAAAGGTGCACGTGTAATGTGAAAAGTTCTTAAAAATTTCACGAGCTCTCCTCCGCGACCAGAATGTAAATGCAGTTATGCAGACTACAGCCGCGCCCCCGGCGCAATTTTCCGCTGACGTTCAATTTCCTCCAATAAATTACAGCGGGAAAAACAGGCGATCTTTTCTGAATCACCAACAAAGGAATACTTACAGGATTTTTCATTTACATTAACTCGACCGGGAAATGCACTCCTCCTATAATAAATCTCCGAGTGCACAAAACTCGGACTTAATTTATAACGCTTTTGTTAATGCGAAATTAATTTGACAATTTTCGTCACGAGTTCAAGTGCGTGCGAATTTATTAAACGAGCTCCTTGAACTCCACTAAAATAGATATTTTATCGAATAACTAAAGGATCATCATGTATCGTGTATTTAAGTTAATTATTATTGTTAATTTCATGTAAAAGGTGTTTACCGTAATAAATATTATTATTATTATAATTATTACTCAAAAATAAGTTTTTAAACGGTTACAACCACCCTCTTCAATAAACACATACTTTCAGTGTTTAAAATCTTACCAAAAATTTGATTTATAAATCATATACTCGTTTCTCATTGATCACTTGGTGAAACATCATGTTAATAGATTTAACCAAGTGAATTTTCATTTTAAACCTATTGATTTATAAATCAGTATTCGATTTTTACAACGTCCACATATCTACAGACACAGCTATTTTTGAAAATTGGGAAACCTTGAGAAGGATATTTTTAAGTAAGAAAATACCACGTTCATACATAGTTCATGCAGAGAAAGTGAAGATTGCAGTTGCGCGAATATTTTACATCACCGGATGCGAAATTATTTCCAATTCACGCACCAGTGATTAATATATGATGAATAATTATGTCGAAAATAAATGGGTCGCTTAATTGTAGCGTAAATTACACAATTTTTAACGTGGAAAATTAAATTCACCGAATTACACACACTGGGCGGCGACGTCACACGCAAGCCATACGGCCATAATTAATGCAACGGCTATGAATTCCTACAACAATTAATCAAAGTCGATATTAACACCGGTGCCATTTGCATACGGATAAATTTCGTAATTTGTGATTTGTGCACAAATAGTCGAAATTAACTCGCACATTCATTGGCACCGCCTTTTTTTTGTGTTTACTTTTCGATATATATATATATATATATATATATATATATATATATATATATATAATTGCAGAGGAGGCGGAGGAATGCGCGAGTTTCGGTTATTTTTTTTTTCAGGGCACGTTTCGCAAAAGCAAATTGGGGCCAACTTCTTTGTTTGTTAAGAACGCCAGAGAGAACCTTAAACTAAAAGGGCGAATGGGAGGCGAATTTTCGATGGTTTTATTGGCGTCATTTCGCCCCCGTGCCGTTATTGTTTTTTTTTTCTTTGTATTTCCGCTCGGTTCTTTCGAATGTAATAACAATCAACTTTATTAGTGCTTATAAATTGAACGGATAATTGAAGTTCCAATGGTTTTTACAATCGCTTCATGAGACGACAGAAAAGCTAAAGTGCCGCGCCTAAAATCTAAATGCCTAATTACAATTGAGAAGTCTCACAATTAAACAATTGCCAACGATTTAAAACTTTTAAAAATAAATTCGATTAATTAATTAATCAGGTTACCCAGAAACATAAATACAGTTCATCTTAAATAAAACACACTTTTACTTAGTTAATATCACACTGTTCATCAGTTCATCTTTATTTTTTGAAATAAGCTCATGCAAATAGAATTTGTTCAAAATTGTAAAAATTTCGTGAATCGAAAAAAATTCACAATCGACTTTAAAATACTCAAAATTAATTCCTGAGACGAATTACTGTAAAAGCTATATAAATTTTATCTCTAAATTTTTAGATAATCTTACACATATGCAGCATGAATTTCTGAAAATTTATAATAATTTTGGCGATCTTGAAAAGTTATAAAAACAGTCGCAATCGACTTGAAACTTTCTAAAATAACTCAAAATTCGTTCTAGAATTAAATTGCATTAAAAGGTACATGAATTCAATCTTTAGATTTTACGATAATCTTAAACAACTAGAACATGAATTTCTGAAAATTTATAATAATTTTGGCGATCTTGAAAAATTATAAAAACAATCACAATCGACTTAAAACTTTCCGAAATAATTTAAAATTCGTTCTAGAAGTGAATTACTTTAAAAGGTACTTAAATGCCATCTCTAGATTTTCAGATAATCTTGTGCAATTGGAGTATGTATTTCTGAAAATTTATAATCATTTTGGCGATCTTGAAAAAATATAAAAACAGTTGCCATCGACTTAAAACTTTCCAAAATTACTCAAAATTCGTTCTAGAATTTGATTATTTTAAAAGGTACATCAAATTTGTCTCTAAATTTTAGGATAATCTAATGCAATTGTAGCATGAATTTCTGAAAAATTATAATAATTTTGGCGATCCAAAAAAATTATAAAAACAGTCGCAATCGACTTGAAACCTTCCAAAATAACTCAAAATACGTTATAGAATTGAATTACCTTAAAAGGTACATAAATTCTATCTCTAGACTTTAGGATAATCTTGTGCAATTGGAGTATGAATTTTTGAAAATTTATAAAAATTTTGGCGATCGCAAAAGATTATAAAAACAGTGGCAATCGACTTAAAACTTTCCAAAATAACTCAAAATTCGTTCTAGAATTGATTTACTTTAAAAGGTGCATAAATTAAATCTCTAAATTTTAGGATAATCTTACACAATTGGAACATGAATTTCTGAAAATTTATAATAATTTTAAGGATCCTAAAAAATTATAAAAACAATCGCAATCGATTTAAAACTTTCTAAAATAACTCAAAATTTGTTCTAGAATTGTATTACATTAAAAGGTACATGAATTCAATCTTTAGATTTTACGATAATCCTAAACAACTAGAACATGAATTTCTGAAAAATTACAATAAGTTCGGCGATCCGAAAAAAATATAAAAAATAGTCGTCATCGTCTTGAAACTTTCCAAAATTACTGAAAATATTTAAATTTCCAAAATGTCACTTTTTCAAAACAATTTTTTTTTTGAAAATCCACAAATTTTCACCCGAGTTGCGAATTTTATATTTCTTTTTTTGTTTGTTTTATTATTATATGTTATATCTTTATTATTTTTTTTTCCTGTAACTAGATTCCACGATCTGTTGGGAAAAGGACCTGCACAAAAAAAAAATATATATGCAAATACTTATGTAAAAAAAAGTGTAAATAAAGACATTAACTTAAAAAAAACGTATTATTATGATTTATTATTATTATTATTATTTCCCTTTTTTCGTCTATTATAGTATTGAAGAAAAAATCTAAAAACTAAATAAATCCTAGAAATATTATATTTTATTATAAAAATGTTACTCTTTTAAATTAATTTTTGTTTTTTTTGCGATGTGTGATTTTTTTTTTAAATCTAGCAACAAAATGGAAAATAGTTTGAGCCGCAAAGAATACATTGTATCAAAATTATTATTAAATTGTAAAAATATCAGTTTTTGAAAGGCACTTTTGCTTTTGAAGATCCAGTTACGATTTTTGGATTTTTTTTGAACATTTAGGTCGCATCAGAAAAAAACCGATAAAAATATCACACGCACAAAAAATGTATTAATAAATAAATATCATTTTGTTAAATTCACATTTATTTTTCAAAATTGTCCAATTTTCAAACCGGTTACGAATATTTGAGAATATTTTTTTTTTTATCTGTTGAAGATTTGAAACGCACCGGAAAAAAAATGAAAAAATATATGAAACGGTGGCTGAAAGACCTCGGTCGATGGCCTGTTGTATATCGATGTATCTCGAGTACAATAAACTGTTATATTATATGAAACGTGCTGAATAAATTCTGGAAAAATTATATTCAATTGTCAAAATATCACTCTCTCAAGGCAGTCTTTGGTTTTTAAAATTCACCAATTTTCAAACGAGTTACGAATATTTGAAAATTTGTTTCTTTCATTTGTTGAACATTTTTGAAAATAAATCGAGTAAAAAAAACCTTCCAGAAAATTAAGAAAACATGTATTTAATTGTGAAAATATCACTCTTTGAAAGCAGCTTTTGTTTTTTTTTAATACACCAATTTTCAAACGAGTTACGAATGTTTGAAAATTTGTTTCTTCCATTTGTTGAGCAAATCTGAAAAAAAACAATTCTAAAAAATATGAACCGTCCAGAATAATTTCCAAAAAAAAAACTATATTAAATTATCAAAATATCACTCTTTCAAAGCAACTTTTGGTTTTTAAAATCCACCAATTCTCAAACGAGTTACGAATATTTGAAAATTTGTTTCTTCCATTTGTTGAACATTTTTCAAACGGGTTTCAAATTTTTGAAAATTTTATTTTTCGCAAATGAAGCATTGAAGAAAAAAATTCGAAAAAATATAAACCGCGGGGAATGAATTCTAGAAAAAATTTATTCAATTGTGAAGATATCACTCTTTTAGAGCCACTCTGTTCTTTTTAAATACATCCATTTTTAAACAAGTTTAACATTTTCAAAAATTTAATTTTTCAGACACAAATGAAGCGTCGAAGAAAATATTTCGAAAAAAGTATAAACCGCCGGGAATAAATTCTAAAAAAATTATATTCAATTGTAAAAATATTACTCTTTTGAAGCCACTTTCGTTTTTTTTTAAATTCATCTATATTCAAACGAGTTTCAAATTTTTTAAAATTTTATTTTTCGAATATAAATGAAGCATCGAAGAAAAAAATTCGAAAAAAATATAAACCGCGGGGAATAAATTCTAGAAAAATTATATTCAGTTGTAAAAATATCATTCTTTTAAGGCCACGTTAATTTTTCTAAATATATCAATGATTTAACGAGTTTTAATTTTTTTTTAATTTCATTTTTCGGACATAAATGAAGCATTGAAGAAAAAAATCGAAAAAAATATAAACCGCGGGAATTAAATTCTAGAAAAATGATATTTAATTGTAAAAATATCATTATTTTAAAGCCACGTTTGTTTTTCAAAATACATTAATTTTCAAACGAGTTTCAAATTTTTTAAAATTATATTTTTTGTAAATGAAGCATTGAAGAAAAAAATCGAAAAAAATATAAACCGCGGGAAATAAATTCTAGAAAAATGATATTCAATTGTAAAAATGTCATTATTTTAAGGCCACGTTTGTTTTTCAAAATACATTAATTTTCAAACGAGTTTCAAATTTTTTAAAATTTTATTTTTCGAAAATGAAGCATGGAAGAAAACATTTCGAAAAAAAATATAAATCGCGGGGAATAAATTCTAGAAAAATTATATTCAGTTGTAAAAATATCATTCTTTTAAAGCCACGCTTGTTTTTCAAAATACATCATTTTTCAAACGAGTTTCAAATTTTTTAAAATTATATTTTTTGTAAATGAAGCATTGAAGAAAAAAATCGAAAAAAATATAAACCGCGGGAAATAAATTCTAGAAAAATTATATTCAATTGTAAAAATGTCATTCTCTTAAAGCCACGTTGATTTTTTTTAAATTTAATTTTTCGTTCAAGATTTACAAATCAATCAATCTACAAATAAATTCCTCTACAAGTTTCCTCAAAAATCTTTCCTTGACTGGTTTTAAAAATAATTGCACGAGAACATAAATTGCTAAAATTCTGAAAATGTTTGATTGCCTAGTGCTCAAACAAATAAAAACAAATGCTACAAAAGTGAAATAACGATAATACATTAATTTGACAATATTAAAGTACATCGAGTATTTACAACTATATTATTTTGTTTTATCTTATGCTGGGAAATGGGTTATCGATTAAGGTCTTTACACTACAAAAGTAGAAATTTTCTTATGTACTCAAAATTCCTCAAAAATCCGAAGTAACAGTATTATTACGCATTGAACATTTCGGTAGGTCTAAAGTTAAAAATCATGGTCATTGTTACTGGTTTTCAGATTTAGTTAAAAAAGCCGAATTATTGGCATCATTTACTAATTTTACGGTTTCTTGATGAGTTTTTTAAATTTTGGAAATTTTCAGTGTTTTAATGTTGGTTGGAATGAATACAATTTGGAATAAAGCCCAACCAATGTAAATAAAGTCATACAGTACAAAATATTGTGTATTTTAAGTATAGCCGTCACAAAATGTCGTGACACATCTTAAATCACGACATTTTGGGATGCCTCTATGTACAAATACTGAAGAATATTTTTTCTAAATTTTAATTATGATACAAACGTGCATAAATCATAAAGTAGCAGTATTTTTTTGCCTTAATGACACGTGTATATCACACATCAATAAAATCTGCCATGAAACTAAAATATTTACCCGTCGTAGCGTAAATCCAGTTATGAACGTAATAACGGCCGCGCGTTTTTGGTGAAAACTAGCCCTTTAGGTATGCACGAGCTAAATTAATCTTCCCTTTAAATCCCCCCCTTTCATTTCCTATCGCATTAAAGTTGGATTTTTGCTGTGGGGCCGGACAACTCTCTGGTGGCCGCATCCCCGGGACAGGGGTCGCTTTAATCTATTCCGAAAAAGTGCTGAATACATATCAAAGGGCAAAATGATATTAAAGGGATGCGCCATAAAGGGACACGAATCTATTTATAAGAATATGACACATCGAATTATTTACGGACGTGCGGGAAACTTGAATTGATATGCGACACAATTTGTGTATTATTAAAAGTGCCGTTTTATTCAAATATTTTACTAATTTAACAATACTTATGAAGTAGAAGTGCTGAAGACGACCTCAGGTGAGAATAACACCCGTAAGCAATGTAATGTATTTGCATGCCCCATGGAGATTAAATCAGGCGCGGTTATATTTTTATTATATATGCAACTGTATGCACTTAGATGCGTAAATACGGTTGCATACAATATAAACCTATTAAAGGAGTTTGTTGTTCTTTGCATGTGGGTTGAATAAGAATGTCAAAGTGGTATACATGTTTCAATTGCTGTGGCCAGAATTTTTAAGTAAACGAATATTTTAACACATTCGCTTGCACATACGCAAGTATAAAGTTGGACGCACTAGCGCGTCGGTGGTAGCGAACGTGTTAAGAGACTTTTTGTCCATATTTAGGGATTCTGATGAAATGTAAAGTAATTACAGAGACCTTAATGTAGAGTTTTCAACTGACGGGAGAAACACAGGAATTGAATTTTATTTATAGAGTTTATCCGGAGTTCCATTCGGAATGTCTTTCAATTTGGAACTCGCACTTTTATACTCGAAACTGTTTCACGGCTTAATACATATTTTACTTTCTTGTCGCACTCTTCATGAATCATTCATACGACTAAGTAGTTTCCATCCATCAGCGAGTCAATATGGAAACAAATACATAAGTTACTTATTTGTTGTATATACTCATTTTATTAATGTATACAGCCAAAGTATCCGGCGCCTCCACCATAATATCGTCTTATAATTAATAATAATCGGTTGATAACTACTCTCTTCAATTATCTGTGGACGATTCCACTTAATTACGGAAATCTATGCTGCACTTAAGTCGCTCTAATAGCGAAAACGGGAGATTTATAACTCCAATCTAATCACCGTTTCCGCTGTGCTGATGAGATTAATAACATAGAAACCGGTCTATAATCCATGTTTAATTACTCATGATGAACACTATTTCTCTATAAAAAAAATGTGGGACTTCCGAGGACGAATAGACGCAAACTGACTTTTGTCGAAAATAGTGCTCAAATCGTCCTGAAAACGCCTAAATAACGATTGAAATTTTTTTTTCCAAAATTTTTTTTTTCAAGTCTAACAACTTATAACGAACACTATTTCTCTATAAAAAAAATGTGGGACTTCCGAGGACGAATATACGCAAACTGACTTTTGTCGAAAATAGTGCTCAAATTGTCCTGGAAACGCCTAAATAACGATTGAAATTTTTTTTTATTTTTTTTTAAATCTAACAACTTATAACGAACACTATTTATCTATAAAAAAAAATGTGGGACTTCCGAGGACGAATATACGCAAACTGACTTTTGTCGAAAATAGTGCTCAAATTGTCCTGGAAACGCCTAAATAACGATTGAAATTTTTTTTTCCAAAATTTTTTTTTACATTTTTTTTTTCAAGTCTAACAACTTATAACGAACACTATTTCTCTATAAAAACAAATGTGGGACTTCCGAGGACGAATATACGCAAACTGACTTTTGTCGAAAATAGTGCTCAAATCGTCCTGGAAACGCCTAAATAACGATTGAAATTTTTTTTTCCAAAATTTTTTTTTACATTTTTTTTTTCAAGTCTAACAACTTATAACGAACACTATTTCTCTATAAAAACAAATGTGGGACTTCCGAGGACGAATATACGCAAACTGACTTTTGTCGAAAATAGTGCTCAAATCGTCCTGGAAACGCCTAAATAACGATTGAATTTTTTTTTTCAAAATTTTTTTTTACATTTTTTTTTTCAAGTCTAACAACTTATAACGAACACTATTTCTCTATAAAAAAAAATGTGAGACTTCCGAGGACGAATATACGCAAACTGACTTTTGTCGAAAATAGTGCTCAAATCGTCCTGGAAATGCCTAAATAACGATTGAAATTTTTATTTTCAAAATTTTTTTTTACATTTTTTTTCAAGTCTAACAACTTATAAAGAACACTATTTCTCTATAAAAAAAATGTGGGACTTCCGAGGACGAATATACGCAAACTGATTTTAATCGAAAATAGTGCTCAAATTGTCCAGGAAACGCCTAAATAACGATTGAAATTTTTTTTTCAAAATTTTTTTTTACATTTTTTTTTTCAAGTCTAACAACTTATAACGAACACTATTTCTCTATAAAAAAATGTGGGACTTCCGAGGACGAATATACGCAAACTGACTTTTGTCGAAAATAGTGCTCAAATTGTCCAGGAAACGCCTAAATAACGATTGAAATTTTTATTTTCAAAATTTTTTTTTACATTTTTTTTTTCAAGTCTAACAACTTATAACGAACACTATTTCTCTATAAAAAAAATGTGGGTCTTCCGAGGACGAATATACGCAAACTGACTTTTGTAGAAAATAGTGCTCAAATTGTCCTGGAAACGCCTTAAATGACGATTAAAATTTTTTTTTTCAAATTTTTTTTTTTTAATTTTAATTTTCAAATCTAACAACTTATAACGAACACATTTCTCTATAAAAAAATTGTGGGACTTTCAAGGACGAATATACTCAAACTGACTTTTGTCGAAAATAGTGCTCAAATCGTCCTGGAAACGCCTAAATAACGATTGAAATTTTTTTTTCCAAAATTTTTTTTTACATTTTTTTTTCAAGTCTAACAACTTATAACGAACACTATTTCTCTTTAAAAAAAAAAAAATGTGGGTCTTCCGAGGACGAATATACGCAAACTGACTTTTGTCGAAAATAGTGCTCAAATCGTCCTGGAAATGCCTAAATAACGATTGAAATTTTTATTTTCAAAATTTTTTTTACATTTTTTTTTCAAGTCTAACAACTTGTAACGAACACTATTTCTCTATAAAAAAATGTGGGACTTCCGGGAACGGAGATACGCAAACTGACTTTTTTCGAAAATAGTGCTCAAATCGTCCTGGAAACGCCTAAATAACGATTGAAATTTTTTTTTCCAAAATTTTTTTTTACATTTTTTTTTCAAGTCTAACAACTTATAACGAACACTATTTCTCTTTAAAAAAAAAAAATGTGGGTCTTCCGAGGACGAATATACGCAAACTGACTTTTGTCGAAAATAGTGCTCAAATCGTCCTGGAAATGCCTAAATAACGATTGAAATTTTTATTTTCAAAATTTTTTTTACATTTTTTTTTCAAGTCTAACAACTTGTAACGAACACTATTTCTCTATAAAAAAATGTGGGACTTCCGGGAACGGAGATACGCAAACTGACTTTTTTCGAAAATAGTGCTCAAATCGTCCTGGAAACGCCTAAATAACGATTGAAATTTTTTTTTCCAAAATTTTTTTTTACATTTTTTTTTCAAGTCTAACAACTTATAACGAACACTATTTCTCTTTAAAAAAAAAAAATGTGGGTCTTCCGAGGACGAATATACGCAAACTGACTTTTGTCGAAAATAGTGCACAAATCGTCCTGGAAATGCCTAAATAACGATTGAAATTTTTATTTTCAAAATTTTTTTTACATTTTTTTTTCAAGTCTAACAACTTGTAACGAACACTATTTCTCTATAAAAAAATGTGGGACTTCCGGGAACGGAAATACGCAAACTGACTTTTTTCGAAAATAGTGCTCAAATCGTCCTGGAAACGCCTAAATAACGATTGAAATTTTTTTTTCCAAAATTTTTTTTTACATTTTTTTTTCAAGTCTAACAACTTATAACGAACACTATTTCTCTTTAAAAAAAAAAAATGTGGGTCTTCCGAGGACGAATATACGCAAACTGACTTTTGTCGAAAATAGTGCTCAAATCGTCCTGGAAATGCCTAAATAACGATTGAAATTTTTATTTTCAAAATTTTTTTTACATTTTTTTTTCAAGTCTAACAACTTGTAACGAACACTATTTCTCTATAAAAAAATGTGGGACTTCCGGGAACGGAGATACGCAAACTGACTTTTTTCGAAAATAGTGCTCAAATCGTCCTGGAAACGCCTAAATAACGATTGAAATTTTTTTTTCCAAAATTTTTTTTTACATTTTTTTTTCAAGTCTAACAACTTATAACGAACACTATTTCTCTTTAAAAAAAAAAAATGTGGGTCTTCCGAGGACGAATATACGCAAACTGACTTTTGTCGAAAATAGTGCTCAAATCGTCCTGGAAATGCCTAAATAACGATTGAAATTTTTATTTTCAAAATTTTTTTTACATTTTTTTTTTCAAGTCTAACAACTTATAACGAACACTATTTCTCTATAAAAAAAATGTGGGTCTTCCGAGGACGAATATACGCAAACTGACTTTTGTAGAAAATAGTGCTCAAATTGTCCTGGAAACGCCTTAAATGACGATTAAAATTTTTTTTTTCAAATTTTTTTTTTTTAATTTTAATTTTCAAATCTAACAACTTATAACGAACACATTTCTCTATAAAAAAATTGTGGGACTTTCAAGGACGAATATACTCAAACTGACTTTTGTCGAAAATAGTGCTCAAATCGTCCTGGAAACGCCTAAATAACGATTGAAATTTTTTTTTCCAAAATTTTTTTTTACATTTTTTTTTCAAGTCTAACAACTTATAACGAACACTATTTCTCTTTAAAAAAAAAAAATGTGGGTCTTCCGAGGACGAATATACGCAAACTGACTTTTGTCGAAAATAGTGCTCAAATCGTCCTGGAAATGCCTAAATAACGATTGAAATTTTTATTTTCAAAATTTTTTTTACATTTTTTTTTCAAGTCTAACAACTTGTAACGAACACTATTTCTCTATAAAAAAATGTGGGACTTCCGGGAACGGAGATACGCAAACTGACTTTTTTCGAAAATAGTGCTCAAATCGTCCTGGAAACGCCTAAATAACGATTGAAATTTTTTTTTCCAAAATTTTTTTTTACATTTTTTTTTCAAGTCTAACAACTTATAACGAACACTATTTCTCTTTAAAAAAAAAAAATGTGGGTCTTCCGAGGACGAATATACGCAAACTGACTTTTGTCGAAAATAGTGCTCAAATCGTCCTGGAAATGCCTAAATAACGATTGAAATTTTTATTTTCAAAATTTTTTTTACATTTTTTTTTCAAGTCTAACAACTTGTAACGAACACTATTTCTCTATAAAAAAATGTGGGACTTCCGGGAACGGAGATACGCAAACTGACTTTTTTCGAAAATAGTGCTCAAATCGACCTGGAAACGCCTAAATAACGATTGAAATTTTTTTTTCCAAAATTTTTTTTTACATTTTTTTTTCAAGTCTAACAACTTATAACGAACACTATTTCTCTTTAAAAAAAAAAAATGTGGGTCTTCCGAGGACGAATATACGCAAACTGACTTTTGTCGAAAATAGTGCTCAAATCGTCCTGGAAATGCCTAAATAACGATTGAAATTTTTATTTTCAAAATTTTTTTTACATTTTTTTTTCAAGTCTAACAACTTGTAACGAACACTATTTCTCTATAAAAAAATGTGGGACTTCCGGGAACGGAGATACGCAAACTGACTTTTGTCGAAAATAGTGCTCAAATCGACTGGAAACGCCTAAATAACGAATGAAACTTTTTTCTTCAATTTTTTTAATTTTTTTTTTCTAGTCCAACTCATTCTGAACACTATTTCTTGATAAAAAAAATTGTAGGACTTTCTGGAACCGAGATTCGCAAACTGACTTTTGTCGAAAATAGTGCTCAAATCATCCTGGAAACGCCTAAATAACGATTGAATTTTTTTTTTTCAAACTTTTTTTTCTTCAAATCTAAAACGTCTTATGTTGGACTCCTGAGAACGGAGATTTGCAAAATGACACTTGTCGAAAATAATGCTTAATTTGGCTGGAAACGCATAAATAGCGATGAAAAAATTTATTCCTATGTAATTTTTTTGCGGGCCGTATATAATTAATTATGTTAGACAATTTCAAATGCATTTTTAGTTGAAAATAGAAACCTTCATCCTCAAAATAAACTTATGAATTTGTTGGAAATATCCACGGTAAGCCTCAGATAATTTATTTATGGAGATATTAATGCAGACACTTTTTTTAAATATGAAATATTTTTGGAGATATCGTAAAAAAATACATCCCACCTCCCCTTTCCACTCTTAATAGTTTTAAACAAAATAATCAAACCATCTCGCGTGAACCAAATTCTCTTTAAAATGGGACGCACAGATGAGCGGATTTGAAATATCAAGTTGGCAATTAGTCTTGCATTCAGGGGTGCTAATTGTTGCACGTAAAAGGAATAATTAGTACGCCATCTTTTCCGCACTATTCAAGCAAAGAAAATCCCAATTCCCATTGAAGCAACATGACGGTTTTAAAGGGGAGCTGGCGAAACCCCGCCTCGCATACAAATTCCTCCAGGTGAATACGCTTTCCTTCCGCGAGGAACAAACATAAAAAGAATTTCATTGTCGCTCGTCGGGGATTACCTACCCCGCACTCCCTGTAATTTAATTGCGAATCCGGTGTGCGTCCAACGTGCGCAGATTTATTCCCCTCATTGTTGTTGTTGTTGTTGTACAGTGCGTCGCGCGGAAAAAAAAAGTTGGTTAAATATTTATCTTGCCTGTGCTGGTTTTAATATATTACAGGAAATCCCCTTTTGTACAAATAAAGTAAACATTGAAGTTTCTGCGCGAAACAGCCTAAAACAACACGAGAGACAATTATTGCGTTTCGAGCGCCGGCGAATTATTTTAAAGTATTATCTTGGAAAATATTTACACCAGGACTTTCAAACTGCGGTAGTATAGATTAATTAGAAAGATGGGGGGGATTTCTTATCGCATTATTGAGGTCCATTCATCACTGTCTGGATGTTTGTTGCAGTTTGCTGTTTACTGTTTAATTTGTGCATTCACTAAAATGATTATTGAGTTTGAGGACTACTCGTAGTGTGCGCAAATCAAATCAGACAGTTGTCAAAAGTTTTACCTCTCGTATACAATGAATCTACCGATAACTCCCAGACCGGTTATACTGGAAACCGACGACCAGACGACGCTCCACCTGGATTTATCGGACGAGAGCGAGGACGAGTTCCGCAGGAGGAAATCGAAAGTCAAGTCGAAGTCCTGGCACGGGAACATGAATTACGTCCACGATCGCGGGGATCTGTGCAGCTGCAGGGCCGAGGACTTTCAACAGGTGCGTCTGCATTTGGACGTCGCCAACAGCGTCAAGTCGTCCAGCAAGAGCGGTCTGAGTGTGAAGAGCGAGTTTAACAATCGCGAGAGCTCCAACAGGCTCAATTATCGCAACGATTTGGAAATCATGCTCACCACGATCATCTCGAAGGAATTGCAAATTTCGGAACGGTTCCGGCCGCTGTACGAGAAATACAACAACATGGAGTCCTCGCTGGAGGCGTTCCTGCATTACCTCGACTGCATCAAACTGGAATCGGAATCGGCGGCGAGAATCTCCGCGCGCATTCACGAACACATCGACGACAACACTCACTACAAGGAGTTGATCGATAACCTCAGCAGGGAGGCCGTCTGCAATTACCAGTTGCTCAAGGGCGACATTTTCGTGGTGCTCTCCGATTCGAAGGAGATGGACGGTTGCATCAGGGATTTCAAGGAGAAAAAGGAGGACTTCAATAAGGGCGTCGAAAACTTCCGCCTGATCCTCGATTCCAACTTCAGCGTCGTCCAGCTGAAGAGGCTGAAGAAGCAGTTCGATGTGATTCTGGCCAGATTCCAGCACAGCAGGTACGTGCTCGACGAGAAGCTTCCGGAGGTGATATCCAGAAGGGAACGCGTGCTTTTATCGTGCTTCTGCACCTTAGGCGAGGATTTGCAGAAAATTGCGAACGCCAGGAGCGATCTCTCGCTGGTGTTTCAGCACTTGCACAGTTTACACGCCGTTAAAGAATAATAAAATCCTGCTCCGCTAATGTATTCATTTAATTCTCAATATTTTAACAAATCATATAAACTAAGTTTGTAGTATCTGATAAAAAAATGTAAAAAAAGTACCCACACGCAACAAACTTTTCTTAGGTAGAAAAATATAAAATACCTCAAAATTTGGACCAACAATGTAAAATGGTTATTACTCTTTGTTATCTACAAACTGTAAGTTACTAATCAAAATGTGTTAAAAAAGTACATGAAAAAAAACAGATTTAAAAAATTAGGTCCAAAGATATAAAATGTAAAATTAAGAATTTCAAACTGTATTTAAATCACTCAATTTATGGAAATCTTGAGTTCTGACCAAATGAATAGATTAATGTTAGGGCCCACCCTCCACCAAAATTGTTAACCCCGTGCATGTATAGCATGTGTGAGCCTTAGACAAAAGAAAAACTTACACCTATATCCTGGATTGTTCCATATCAGTGAAAGAAATTGAAAACAGCACCTGATACCAGGGGCGGCTCGTTATCGAGAGCCAAGAAGGAGCCATGGCACTATCTCTAATTTCAAGCTCAGCAAGGATTTTTATATAATTCTAAAAACACTTTGCGTTTCTACTTGATTTATTTAATGATTCTCTAAAGGTTTTCAATTTTAATTATCGATCGTTTTTTTCTCAAAAAGAAGGCATATATTGTTGGCTCAGTGGCTCTACCATCAAAATGTTCCACCAGCCGCCACTGCCTGTTTACAAAACAAATTGTAATGAAAAAAAAAATGGAAATTTTGAGGACACTGAGATTTTCTCACTACCTCAAACATTCTGGTACAAGACCCACCCAGCACTTTAAATTTAAATTTTGCCCAAATACCAAAATACTGTTTTTAAAGGCTGAAAGACCCTATTGAAGTCATTGGTAAACGTGTCTAAAAATAAATGCAATTTATCTCTCTCTCTCTCTCTCTCACTTCTCGCTTTCTCTCTCGCTTCTCCCTTTCTCTCTCGCTTCTCCCTTTCTCTCTCGCTTCTCCCTTACTATTTCTCCGTTTCCAAATTAAGGACGACACGACATGTTTTGCATAAACGATGGTTTTTGATATTTAAACTCGTGCGAATTCTGAAAGTTGGAATTTTTTTTATCGAACACTCCCGAAAGTACGGACAAACCATTATTTTCAACGACATCCCCGGAATCGCGTATTATAAAGCAATTCAAGTATTCCGCCTTCTTATTCAGATCCGCAAAAAATGGCTTCATTTCGCAGGACATCAATCCCCCCCCGGAATTAATGGCGTCGCTCGACCCTCGGCCAAAAATTATTTCTCCATATTTTTTAAATTTTTACAAGAAAATCCCCTCGTAGGAGAAAATCCCTGCGGATTCCGATGTAATTACTCGCGGGGATGGCTCTTACCCTTCGGCCGGTTCAAACATCCATTAGGCTTCAAAAGTTTATACTCGCCTAATAATATTTCCGGAAACTATTTAGTGGCGCGACCTTTAAATTTTGTTCCGTAAACTGCCGGGGATGGTTTTAGTCGCAGATCGGCGTATTAATTTCGAATCATTTCAAGCAACAAAAAAAAAAAATCCGGAGATTTTGCTTCGCTAGATTTCAAAATAATTACCCGAGAGCACAAATTGTTGAAATTCTAAAAAAAAAATATAAAAACAATTGCCACTCACGTGAAAATTTCCAGATTTACTCAAAATCGATTCCTCTGTAAGATTCCTTAAAAATCCAAAGACTTTCCTTCACTGGTTTTAAAAATAATTGGACGAGAACACAAATTGTTCAAATTTTCAAGTTGTTAAATTGCCTAAAGCTGAAAATAAATATGAAAACAATTGCCACTCACGTGAAAATTTCCAGATTTACTTAAAATCAAGATTCCTTAAAAATCCAAAGACTTTCCTTCACTGGTTTTAAAAATAATTGCACGAGAACACAAATTGTTCAAATTTTCAAGTTGTTCAATTGCCTAAAGCTCAGAAAAATATGAAAACAATTGCCACAAACGTGAAAACTTCCAGATTTACTCAAAATCAATTCCTCTGTGAGATTCCTTAAAAATCCAAAGACTTTCCTTCACTGGTTTTAAAAATAATTGCACGAAAACACAAATTGTTCAAATTTTCAAGTTGTTCAATTGCCTAAAGCTCAGAAAAATATGAAAACAATTGCCACAAACGTGAAAACTTCCAGATTTACTCAAAATCAATTCCTCTGTGAGATTCCTTAAAAATCCAAAGACTTTCCTTCACTGGTTTTAAAAATAATTGCACGAAAACACAAATTGTTCAAATTTTAAAGTTGTTCAATTGCCTAAAGCTCAAAAAAATATGAAAACAATTGCCACAAACGTGAAAACTTCCAGATTTACTCAAAATCAATTCCTCTGTGAGATTCCTTAAAAATCCAAAGACTTTCCTTCACTGGTTTTAAAAATAATTGCACGAAAACACAAATTGTTCAAATTTTAAAGTTGTTCAATTGCCTAAAGCTCAAAAAAATATGAAAACAATTGCCACAAACGTGAAAACTTCCAGATTTACTCAAAATCAATTCCTCTGTGAGATTCTTTAAAAATCCAAAGACTTTCCTTCACTGGTTTTAAAAATAATTGCACGAAAACACAAATTGTTCAAATTTTAAAGTTGTTCAATTGCCTAAAGCTCAAAAAAATATGAAAACAATTGCCACAAACGTGAAAACTTCCAGATTTACTCAAAATCAATTCCTCTGTAAGATTCCTTAAAAATCCAAAGACTTTCCTTCACTGGTTTTAAAAATAATTGCACGAGAACACAAATTGTTCAAATTTTCAAGTTGTTCAATTGCCTAAAGCTCAGAAAAATATGAAAACAATTGCCACAAACGTGAAAACTTCCAGATTTACTCAAAATCAATTCCTCTGTGAGATTCCTTAAAAATCCAAAGACTTTCCTTCACTGGTTTTAAAAATAATTGCACGAAAACACAAATTGTTCAAATTTTAAAGTTGTTCAATTGCCTAAAGCTCAAAAAAATATGAAAACAATTGCCACAAACGTGAAAACTTCCAGATTTACTCAAAATCAATTCCTCTGTGAGATTCTTTAAAAATCCAAAGACTTTCCTTCACTGGTTTTAAAAATAATTGCACGAAAACACAAATTGTTCAAATTTTAAAGTTGTTCAATTGCCTAAAGCTCAAAAAAATATGAAAACAATTGCCACAAACGTGAAAACTTCCAGATTTACTCAAAATCAATTCCTCTGTAAGATTCCTTAAAAATCCAAAGACTTTCCTTCACTGGTTTTAAAAATAATTGCACGAGAACACAAATTGTTCAAATTTTCAAGTTGTTCAATTGCCTAAAGCTCAGAAAAATATGAAAACAATTGCCACAAACGTGAAAACTTCCAGATTTACTCAAAATCAATTCCTCTGTGAGATTCCTTAAAAATCCAAAGACTTTCCTTCACTGGTTTTAAAAATAATTGCACGAAAACACAAATTGTTCAAATTTTAAAGTTGTTCAATTGCCTAAAGCTCAAAAAAATATGAAAACAATTGCCACAAACGTGAAAACTTCCAGATTTACTCAAAATCAATTCCTCTGTGAGATTCCTTAAAAATCCAAAGACTTTCCTTCACTGCTTTTAAAAATAATTGCACGAAAACACAAATTGTTCAAATTTTAAAGTTGTTCAATTGCCTAAAGCTCAAAAAAATATGAAAACAATTGCCACAAACGTGAAAACTTCCAGATTTACTCAAAATCAATTCCTCTGTAAGATTCCTTAAAAATCCAAAGACTTTCCTTCACTGGTTTTAAAAATAATTGCACGAAAACACAAATTGTTCAAATTTTCAAGTTGTTCAATTGCCTAAAGCTCAAAAAAATATGAAAACAATTGCCACAAACGTGAAAACTTCCAGATTTACTCAAAATCAATTCCTCTGTGAGATTCCTTAAAAATCCAAAGACTTTCCTTCACTGGTTTTAAAAATAATTGCACGAAAACACAAATTGTTCAAATTTTCAAGTTGTTCAATTGCCTAAAGCTCAAGAAAATATGAAAACAATTGCCACAAACGTGAAAACTTCCAGATTTACTCAAAATCAATTCCTCTCTGAGATTCCTTAAAAATCCAAAGACTTTCCTTCACTGGTTTTAAAAATAATTGCACGAGAACACAAATTGTTCAAATTTTCAAGTTGTTCAATTGCCTAAAGCTGAAAAAAAATATGAAAACAATTGCCACAAACGTGAAAACTTCCAGATTTACTCAAAATCAATTCCTCTGCAAGATTCCTTAAAAATCCAAAGACTTTCCTTCACTGGTTTTAAAAATAATTGCACGAAAACACAAATTGTTCAAATTTTCAAGTTGTTCAATTGCCTAAAGCTCAGAAAAATATGAAAACAATTGCCACAAACGTGAAAACTTCCAGATTTACTCAAAATCAATTCCTCTGTGAGATTCCTTAAAAATCCAAAGACTTTCCTTCACTGGTTTTAAAAATAATTGCACGAGAACACAAATTGTTCAAATTTTCAAGTTGTTCAATTGCCTAAAGCTGAAAAAAAATATGCCACAAACGTGAAAACTTTCTTGAAGAAATATTATTTTATTAGATCGACAATAATAATTTTATTATTTTCCGACCACTGAAAGCGAACCATTGAAATGAGTTCAACATTACAACTGCGCGATTCCTCGATGTATGCAGCGCATGTAGAGCGGGCTATGAGTTTTTGCCATTAGGGGCGGCGGTGTATTTTTTTTTTTGTGGGGCGCGTTTCCATTTCGGCTGATGTATGCTTTCGGGTGGTCCGTTAAAACAAAAGTCCGGCAAAAAAAAGAAGTCGCTCAAAAAAATCTATATGTGTATATATATATATATATATATACGAGGGGCTGCATAAAATAACATTTATTTAAAATAAAAATCGGACGACGGTTTTGCAAAAAGCGAAAAAAAAGCAGCGGCCGACACAAGTAAAACGCCAGTGCCAGTGTAAATAATGCACTTAATTAAAACAAATACGTTTCACTGCCACGCATTTGTGCACGGTTTTTTTTTTATATATACCGGTTCAGATTTAGTTTCGTTTTTTCACGGAAATACGCGTTCGCGTATAATTTAAATTCTATACGACTTGTTTTCGCAATTCGTGCCTGTATAAAACAAATTTCAAAAGTTTTGAGAAAAAATTAAAATTTTTGTTGAAAAAAAAAACCAATAGTTATATAGGCGTTTCCAGTCGATTTAAGCACTATTTTCGACAAAGGGAAAGGGTCCCACAATTTTTTTTTTTGTAGACAAATAGTGTTCGGGATGAGTTGTTAAACTTGATGAAAATAAATTGCTAATAAAGACAGCGCGCGCCATGATCACATTTCCAATGACCACTTGATGAAAAGTAGATTTAAAAAATAAATTCAAATTAATAACAATACGTTTACATCGGTGCACTAATTCACCTTCGAATTATTGAGTATATTTTGAACCCAATTAATTTTACACTAATTAATGTTTATTGCGCTTGTCACCATCACGGCCATAGCCGTCGGGCTAATAAAATTCCCCCGCGTAAATTAATTTCCCCGCCCGCGAATTATGGCGTTGTTATTTTTACGTTTCAATTAATTAGGTCTCTCTTTTTTTTTCTCGATAAATTTAAACGGTTAATGTTACACGAACGGATTGTCACATTGATATTCAAGCGAAACGACTCATTAATTCAGAGCAGCGGCCACAAAGTCAATTTTACTTCCCATTAACGCTCCACGTATGCTCGTTATCCGCGTGTTATTAAATTATTTATCGTTTTTTTTTCCAACTATTATACTTCATTTCCATCGCAGATATGATGGTGTAATACTTGTGCTATTTAAGAATATTATGTGACTATACTAAATAAAAAGTTAAAGGTAGATACTGTAAATGTTTTCAATAAAATGTAGATTGACTAATCAGCGTCGATACATTTTGAAACTTATTAGCTACGTTCACACGTACACTCTTTCGCGCGTTCTTGGAATGCCCCATTCTATCAATCAATCAATCTATTTCGCTTAGGCCACCATAATACATATCGCGCGTTCCGTAACACAGGAAGGGAACGTGGCGTTCCAATCGTGTCGAGAAAAAGCAGACAAAATTTTATCCTCCGTTGCAAGAAGTTAAACGCAGGAAACAGTCCCTCGCGCCGAGAGCGAGACGAAAAGTGCGCGTTTTTAGAATGTGCGATAATCTTGCATTCACACGCACGTTCCATCGCGCTGGATTGGAACGCGACAATCCAAGCGCGCGGGATTGCGCGTACGTGTGAACGCCGCTATCAATAAATAATAATAAACACACTTTATTGAAACTCCGCGAGTTACAAATGGCCATCGACCGAAGTCTTTTAGACTTGCCGCTATTATTTTCAAGTGAATTTTAAAATTATATAATCAAACTTTCAGAATAACCGAAGTCTTTTAGACTTGCCGCTATTAAAATAAATGTATTTTATAATTAAACATTCAGAATATTTATTTGGCAGAATTAATCCATTTCCCATTACTATCCTCAATGACTGATCTATCAATTTCATTTGTGAAATGTACGGTTTTTGTCTCCGGATTCAATTGCGAATAAAATTCGGGCCCCGTCTTCGTCCCTGCGCCCAATTCGGGTCGAGAAGTTGTAGAGCTGTGTGAATTATCAAGTTTAAATTGATACCCCAAATTTTAATGGGATGTATAAATAACGCGGTGCCTGTTTGTCCCTATTTTGGGCGGAATTTACGGTCCCCCTCTAATGGGGCGTCATTTTCCTTTTGTGATCGCGTTTTAATTCCGCCCGCGAAATTTTGATTGTCTGATAATTGGTAATTGCGGTCGCCGCAAACTATTCAATTGAAATATAATGAGAATGAGAATTTGATATTCGCAGATAATTGTAATAATAGAATTTACATAAAACGAAATATTTTCAGTGATAAGACCACACTAGAGTCTAGAACGTAAATGATCTGCAACAAGTAGTTTCCTGTATTATAACAAGACGAACGTTTAAAACTTGTTTTTAAATAATTAAATTTGCAGATGGAAAAAAACTAAATCGCATAAATTCGATTCAAATTTTAACATGCTTCCGCCGGGAATCGAACCTGCAACCTCCAGATTTATAGTCTGGGACGCTGCTATTTGCGCCACAGAAGCCAAAAAGTTTCAATCCCATCAGATCACACGCACATTTTGCAAATTAAATAAATTATTTAAAATTATATCTATACTTCGCAAAAGGTTCGTTCATGCATAATTTATAGTTACAAAAAGTTTTCTTTAATAATAATAATAATAATAATAATCTTTATTGATTCATTTCACTATACAACATAGCTTGAACAAAAAAAAAATAAGTGAAATAAAATAGTATTTTTTTTTAACCGGGAATCGATAGCCAATAAACAGGAAAATAAAATTGTTATACTGTCTATCATTCTTTTACTCACTTGTAGTTTTATTTATGTAAATAAAGATGTTGTATATATATAGTAATTTTAATAAATGTTTATATCACAATAATGGCTTCATCCGTATTTTTTTTTTCAAAGTCTGGATTTTAATATTTTACCTAGCGACACATTTTGATTAGAATGTTGCATTTAATGTCATGCACGAGACCGTAAACCGTTTTTCTGGTTTTACAGTGCCGTCACACGGCGCATAAAAGAATGCAATCAAAGCCTCCGCATCACGTGAAATTCAGGAAGCTAATAAAGATATTGTAACCGGACTAATATGCACCGCACTGGTTGGTTTATGCACACAGCAAACATAATATCGCCGCAATATAGCCGATTTATCCTCCAGATCTTCCCTAATGATCTGTTTATGCCGATTCGGTGTTTGCTGATAAATCGTGATGGACTCATCATGTACTATTACTCAAGCGATAATTCGTGCCAACATTAATCATTGATTACACCACTGTGCACGTGTACTGTGGAGATTGTCACAAATTGAAACGATATGCGAATATTGAGTGACTTTGTAATATTGCATTTCACACAGAAATTCTAAGATAATTTTATGTAAACTGAAAATTAAAAAAAAAAATTAAAAACAATTGGTATCGACTTGAAACTTCTCAAAATTACAGTTTTGTAAAAATTGTAGTCACTTGATCTAAAAATATTGAGATAATTTCATGTAAACACAAACATAAAGTTGTAAAAAATTGTATTAATTTTGGCGACTTGAAAAAAATATAAAAACAATTGGCACCGACTTGAAACTTTTCAAAATTACTCGTCATGCATGCGAAATATCAATTCTGTAAAAATTGTAATCACTTGATCTAAAAATATTGAGAAACTTTCATGTGAACACAAACATAAAGTTGTAAAAAATTATATTAATTTTGGCGACTTGAAAAAAATATAAAAACAATTGGCATCGACTTGAAACTTTTCAAAATGACTCGTAATGCATGCCAAATATCAATTCTGTAAAAACTGTAATCACTTGATCTAAAAATATTGAGAAACTTTCATGTGAACACAAACATAAAGTTGTAAAAAATTGTATTAATTTTGGCGACTTGAAAAAAATATTAAAAACAATTGGCATCGACTTGAAACTTTTCAAAATTACTCGTCATGCATGCCAAATATCAATTCTGTAAAAATTGTAATCACTTGATCCAAAAATATTGAGATAATTTCATGTGAACACAAACATAAAGTTGTAAAAAATTGTAATAATTTCGGCGATTTGAAAAAAATATAAAAACAATTGGCATCGACTTGAAACTTTTCAAAATGACTCGTAATGCATGCCAAATATCAATTCTGTAAAAACTGTAATCACTTGATCTAAAAATATTGAGAAACTTTCATGTGAACACAAACATAAAGTTGTAAAAAATTGTATTAATTTTGGCGACTTGAAAAAAATATAAAAACAATTGGCATCGACTTGAAACTTTTCAAAATTACTCGTCATGCATGCCAAAAATCAATTCTGTAAAAATTGTAATCACTTGATCCAAAAATATTGAGAAACTTTCATGTGAACACAAACATAAAGTTGTAAAAAATTGTATTCATTTTGGCGATTTGAAAAAAATATAAAAACAATTGGCATCGACTCGAAACTTTTCAAAATTACTCGTCATGCATGCCAAAAATCAATTCTGTAAAAATTGTAATCACTTGATCTAAAAATATTGAGAAACTTTCATGTGAACACAAACATAAAGTTGTAAAAAATTGTAATAATTTTGGCGACTTGAAAAAAAATATAAAAACAATTGGCACCGACTTGAAACTTTTCAAAATTACTCGTCATGCATACCAAAAATCAATTCTGTAAAAATTGTAATCACTTGATCTAAAAATATTGATAAACTTTCATGTGAACACAAACATAAAGTTGTAAAAAATTGTAATAATTTTGGCGACTTGAAAAAAATATAAAAACAATTGGCATCGACTTGAAACTTTTCAAAATTATTCGTCATGCATGCCAAATATCAATTCTGTAAAAATTGTAATCACTTGATCCAAAAATATTGAGAAACTTTCATGTGAACACAAACATAAAGTTGTAAAAAATTGTATTAATTTTGGCGACTTGAAAAAAATATTAAAAACAATTGGCATCGACTTGAAACTTTTCAAAATTACTCGTAATGCATGCCAAAAATCAATTCTGTAAAAATTGTAATCACTTGATCCAAAAATATTGAGAAACTTTCATGTGAACACAAACATAAAGTTGTAAAAAACTGTAATAATTTTGGCGACTTGAAAAAAATATAAAAACAATTGGCATCGACTTGAAACTTTTCAAAATTACTCGTCATGCATGCCAAAAATCAATTCTGTAAAAATTGTAATCACTTGATCTAAAAATATTGAGAAACTTTCATGTGAACACAAACATAAAGTTGTAAAAAATTGTAATAATTTTGGCGACTTGAAAAAAATATAAAAACAATTGGCATCGACTTGAAACTTTTCAAAATTATTCGTCATGCATGCCAAATATCAATTCTGTAAAAATTGTAATCACTTGATCCAAAAATATTGAGAAACTTTCATGTGAACACAAACATAAAGTTGTAAAAAATTATATTAATTTTGGCGACTTGAAAAAAATATAAAAACAATTGGCATCGACTTGAAACTTTTCAAAATGACTCGTAATGCATGCCAAATATCAATTCTGTAAAAACTGTAATCACTTGATCTAAAAATATTGAGAAACTTTCATGTGAACACAAACATAAAGTTGTAAAAAATTGTATAAATTTTGGCGACTTGAAAAAAATATTAAAAACAATTGGCATCGACTTGAAACTTTTCAAAATTACTCGTCATGCATGCCAAATATCAATTCTGTAAAAATTGTAATCACTTGATCCAAAAATATTGAGATAATTTCATGTGAACACAAACATAAAGTTGTAAAAAATTGTAATAATTTCGGCGATTTGAAAAAAATATAAAAACAATTGGCATCGACTTGAAACTTTTCAAAATTACTCGTCATGCATGCGAAATATCAATTCTGTAAAAATTGTAATCACTTCATCCAAAAATATTGAGATAATTTCATGTGAACACAAACATAAACTTGTAAAAAATTGTATTCATTTTGGCGATTTGAAAAAAATATAAAAACAATTGGCATCGACTTGAAACTTTTCAAAATTACTCGTCATGCATGCGAAATATCAATTCTGTAAAAATTGTAATCACTTCATCCAAAAATATTGAGAAAATTTCATGTGAACACAAACATAAACTTGTAAAAAATTGTATTAATTTTGGCGACTTGAAAAAAATATAAAAACAATTGGCATCGACTTGAAACTTTTCAAAATTACTCGTCATGCATGCCAAAAATCAATTCTGTAAAAATTGTAATCACTTGATCCAAAAATATTGAGAAACTTTCATGTGAACACAAACATAAAGTTGTAAAAAATTGTATTCATTTTGGCGATTTGAAAAAAATATAAAAACAATTGGCATCGACTTGAAACTTTTCAAAATGACTCGTAATGCATGCCAAATATCAATTCTGTAAAAACTGTAATCACTTGATCTAAAAATATTGAGAAACTTTCATGTGAACACAAACATAAAGTTGTAAAAAATTGTATAAATTTTGGCGACTTGAAAAAAATATTAAAAACAATTGGCATCGACTTGAAACTTTTCAAAATTACTCGTCATGCATGCCAAATATCAATTCTGTAAAAATTGTAATCACTTGATCCAAAAATATTGAGATAATTTCATGTGAACACAAACATAAAGTTGTAAAAAATTGTAATAATTTCGGCGATTTGAAAAAAATATAAAAACAATTGGCATCGACTTGAAACTTTTCAAAATTACTCGTCATGCATGCGAAATATCAATTCTGTAAAAATTGTAATCACTTCATCCAAAAATATTGAGATAATTTCATGTGAACACAAACATAAACTTGTAAAAAATTGTATTCATTTTGGCGATTTGAAAAAAATATAAAAACAATTGGCATCGACTTGAAACTTTTCAAAATTACTCGTCATGCATGCGAAATATCAATTCTGTAAAAATTGTAATCACTTCATCCAAAAATATTGAGAAAATTTCATGTGAACACAAACATAAACTTGTAAAAAATTGTATTAATTTTGGCGACTTGAAAAAAATATAAAAACAATTGGCATCGACTTGAAACTTTTCAAAATTACTCGTCATGCATGCCAAAAATCAATTCTGTAAAAATTGTAATCACTTGATCCAAAAATATTGAGAAACTTTCATGTGAACACAAACATAAAGTTGTAAAAAATTGTATTCATTTTGGCGATTTGAAAAAAATATAAAAACAATTGGCATCGACTCGAAACTTTTCAAAATTACTCGTCATGCATGCCAAAAATCAATTCTGTAAAAATTGTAATCACTTGATCCAAAAATATTGAGAAACTTTCATGTGAACACAAACATAAAGTTGTAAAAAACTGTAATAATTTTGGCGACTTGAAAAAAATATAAAAACAATTGGCATCGACTTGAAACTTTTCAAAATTACTCGTCATGCATGCCAAAAATCAATTCTGTAAAAATTGTAATCACTTGATCTAAAAATATTGAGAAACTTTCATGTGAACACAAACATAAAGTTGTAAAAAATTGTAATAATTTTGGCGACTTGAAAAAAATATAAAAACAATTGGCACCGACTTGAAACTTTTCAAAATTACTCGTCATGCATGCCAAATATCAATTCTGTAAAAATTGTAATCACTTGATCTAAAAATATTGAGAAACTTTCATGTGAACACAAACATAAAGTTGTAAAAAACTGTAATAATTTTGGCGACTTGAAAAAAATATAAAAACAATTGGCATCGACTTGAAACTTTTCAAAATTACTCGTCATGCATGCCAAAAATCAATTCTGTAAAAATTGTAATCACTTGATCTAAAAATATTGAGAAACTTTCATGTGAACACAAACATAAAGTTGTAAAAAATTGTAATAATTTTGGCGACTTGAAAAAAATATAAAAACAATTGGCATCGACTTGAAACTTTTCAAAATTATTCGTCATGCATGCCAAATATCAATTCTGTAAAAATTGTAATCACTTGATCTAAAAATATTGAGAAACTTTCATGTGAACACAAACATAAAGTTGTAAAAAACTGTAATAATTTTGGCGACTTGAAAAAAATATAAAAACAATTGGCATCGACTTGAAACTTTTCAAAATTACTCGTCATGCATGCCAAAAATCAATTCTGTAAAAATTGTAATCACTTGATCTAAAAATATTGAGAAACTTTCATGTGAACACAAACATAAAGTTGTAAAAAATTGTAATAATTTTGGCGACTTGAAAAAAATATAAAAACAATTGGCACCGACTTGAAACTTTTCAAAATTACTCGTCATGCATGCCAAATATCAATTCTGTAAAAATTGTAATCACTTGATCTAAAAATATTGAGAAACTTTCATGTGAACACAAACATAAAGTTGTAAAAAACTGTAATAATTTTGGCGACTTGAAAAAAATATAAAAACAATTGGCATCGACTTGAAACTTTTCAAAATTACTCGTCATGCATGCCAAAAATCAATTCTGTAAAAATTGTAATCACTTGATCCAAAAATATTGAGAAACTTTCATGTGAACACAAACATAAAGTTGTAAAAAACTGTAATAATTTTGGCGACTTGAAAAAAATATAAAAACAATTGGCATCGACTTGAAACTTTTCAAAATTACTCGTCATGCATGCCAAAAATCAATTCTGTAAAAATTGTAATCACTTGATCTAAAAATATTGAGAAACTTTCATGTGAACACAAACATAAAGTTGTAAAAAATTGTAATAATTTTGGCGACTTGAAAAAAATATAAAAACAATTGGCATCGACTTGAAACTTTTCAAAATTATTCGTCATGCATGCCAAATATCAATTCTGTAAAAATTGTAATCACTTGATCTAAAAATATTGAGAAACTTTCATGTGAACACAAACATAAAGTTGTAAAAAATTGTAATAATTTTGGCGACTTGAAAAAAATATAAAAACAATTGGCATCGACTTGAAACTTTTCAAAATTATTCGTCATGCATGCCAAATATCAATTCTGTAAAAATTGTAATCACTTGATCCAAAAATATTGAGAAACTTTCATGTGAACACAAACATAAAGTTGTAAAAAATTGTATTAATTTTGGCGACTTGAAAAAAATATAAAAACAATTGGCATCGACTTGAAACTTTTCAAAATTACTCGTAATGCATGCCAAAAATCAATTCTGTAAAAATTGTAATCACTTGATCCAAAAATATTGAGAAACTTTCATGTGAACACAAACATAAAGTTGTAAAAAACTGTAATAATTTTGGCGACTTGAAAAAAATATAAAAACAATTGGCATCGACTTGAAACTTTTCAAAATTATTCGTCATGCATGCCAAATATCAATTCTGTAAAAATTGTAATCACTTGATCCAAAAATATTGAGAAACTTTCATGTGAACACAAACATAAAGTTGTAAAAAACTGTAATAATTTTGGCGACTTGAAAAAAATATAAAAACAATTGGCATCGACTTGAAACTTTTCAAAATTATTCGTCATGCATGCCAAATATCAATTCTGTAAAAATTGTAATCACTTGATCTAAAAATATTGAGAAACTTTCATGTGAACACAAACATAAAGTTGTAAAAAATTGTAATAATTTTGGCGACTTGAAAAAAATATAAAAACAATTGGCATCGACTTGAAACTTTTCAAAATTATTCGTCATGCATGCCAAATATCAATTCTGTAAAAATTGTAATCACTTGATCCAAAAATATTGAGAAACTTTCATGTGAACACAAACATAAAGTTGTAAAAAATTGTATTAATTTTGGCGACTTGAAAAAAATATTAAAAACAATTGGCATCGACTTGAAACTTTTCAAAATTACTCGTAATGCATGCCAAAAATCAATTCTGTAAAAATTGTAATCACTTGATCCAAAAATATTGAGAAACTTTCATGTGAACACAAACATAAAGTTGTAAAAAATTGTATTAATTTTGGCGACTTGAAAAAAATATTAAAAACAATTGGCATCGACTTGAAACTTTTCAAAATTATTCGTCATGCATGCCAAATATCAATTCTGTAAAAATTGTAATCACTTGATCCAAAAATATTGAGAAACTTTCATGTGAACACAAACATAAAGTTGTAAAAAATTGTAATAATTTTGGCGACTTGAAAAAAATATAAAAACAATTGGCATCGACTTGAAACTTTTCAAAATTATTCGTCATGCATGCCAAATATCAATTCTGTAAAAATTGTAATCACTTGATCCAAAAATATTGAGAAACTTTCATGTGAACACAAACATAAAGTTGTAAAAAATTGTATTAATTTTGGCGACTTGAAAAAAATATTAAAAACAATTGGCATCGACTTGAAACTTTTCAAAATTATTCGTCATGCATGCCAAATATCAATTCTGTAAAAATTGTAATCACTTGATCCAAAAATATTGAGAAACTTTCATGTGAACACAAACATAAAGTTGTAAAAAATTGTATTAATTTTGGCGACTTGAAAAAAATATTAAAAACAATTGGCATCGACTTGAAACTTTTCAAAATTACTCGTAATGCATGCCAAAAATCAATTCTGTAAAAATTGTAATCACTTGATCCAAAAATATTGAGAAACTTTCATGTGAACACAAACATAAAGTTGTAAAAAACTGTAATAATTTTGGCGACTTGAAAAAAATATAAAAACAATTGGCATCGACTTGAAACTTTTCAAAATTACTCGTCATGCATGCCAAAAATCAATTCTGTAAAAATTGTAATCACTTGATCTAAAAATATTGAGAAACTTTCATGTGAACACAAACATAAAGTTGTAAAAAATTGTAATAATTTTGGCGACTTGAAAAAAATATAAAAACAATTGGCATCGACTTGAAACTTTTCAAAATTACTCGTCATGCATGCCAAAAATCAATTCTGTAAAAATTGTAATCACTTGATCCAAAAATATTGAGAAACTTTCATGTGAACACAAACATAAAGTTGTAAAAAATTGTATTCATTTTGGCGATTTGAAAAAAATATAAAAACAATTGGCATCGACTCGAAACTTTTCAAAATTACTCGTCATGCATGCCAAAAATCAATTCTGTAAAAATTGTAATCACTTGATCCAAAAATATTGAGAAACTTTCATGTGAACACAAACATAAAGTTGTAAAAAACTGTAATAATTTTGGCGACTTGAAAAAAATATAAAAACAATTGGCATCGACTTGAAACTTTTCAAAATTACTCGTCATGCATGCCAAAAATCAATTCTGTAAAAATTGTAATCACTTGATCTAAAAATATTGAGAAACTTTCATGTGAACACAAACATAAAGTTGTAAAAAATTGTAATAATTTTGGCGACTTGAAAAAAATATAAAAACAATTGGCACCGACTTGAAACTTTTCAAAATTACTCGTCATGCATACCAAAAATCAATTCTGTAAAAATTGTAATCACTTGATCTAAAAATATTGAGAAACTTTCATGTGAACACAAACATAAAGTTGTAAAAAATTGTAATAATTTTGGCGACTTGAAAAAAATATAAAAACAATTGGCATCGACTTGAAACTTTTCAAAATTATTCGTCATGCATGCCAAATATCAATTCTGTAAAAATTGTAATCACTTGATCCAAAAATATTGAGAAACTTTCATGTGAACACAAACATAAAGTTGTAAAAAATTGTATTAATTTTGGCGACTTGAAAAAAATATTAAAAACAATTGGCATCGACTTGAAACTTTTCAAAATTACTCGTAATGCATGCCAAAAATCAATTCTGTAAAAATTGTAATCACTTGATCCAAAAATATTGAGAAACTTTCATGTGAACACAAACATAAAGTTGTAAAAAACTGTAATAATTTTGGCGACTTGAAAAAAATATAAAAACAATTGGCATCGACTTGAAACTTTTCAAAATTACTCGTCATGCATGCCAAAAATCAATTCTGTAAAAATTGTAATCACTTGATCTAAAAATATTGAGAAACTTTCATGTGAACAAAAACATAAAGTTGTAAAAAATTGTAATAATTTTGGCGACTTGAAAAAAATATAAAAACAATTGGCATCGACTTGAAACTTTTCAAAATTATTCGTCATGCATGCCAAATATCAATTCTGTAAAAATTGTAATCACTTGATCTAAAAATATTGAGAAACTTTCATGTGAACACAAACATAAAGTTGTAAAAAATTGTAATAATTTTGGCGACTTGAAAAAAATATAAAAACAATTGGCATCGACTTGAAACTTTTCAAAATTATTCGTCATGCATGCCAAATATCAATTCTGTAAAAATTGTAATCACTTGATCCAAAAATATTGAGAAACTTTCATGTGAACACAAACATAAAGTTGTAAAAAATTGTAATAATTTTGGCGACTTGAAAAAAATATAAAAACAATTGGCATCGACTTGAAACTTTTCAAAATTATTCGTCATGCATGCCAAATATCAATTCTGTAAAAATTGTAATCACTTGATCCAAAAATATTGAGAAACTTTCATGTGAACACAAACATAAAGTTGTAAAAAATTGTAATAATTTTGGCGACTTGAAAAAAATATAAAAACAATTGGCATCGACTTGAAACTTTTCAAAATTATTCGTCATGCATGCCAAATATCAATTCTGTAAAAATTGTAATCACTTGATCTAAAAATATTGAGAAACTTTCATGTGAACACAAACATAAAGTTGTAAAAAATTGTAATAATTTTGGCGACTTGAAAAAAATATAAAAACAATTGGCATCGACTTGAAACTTTTCAAAATTATTCGTCATGCATGCCAAATATCAATTCTGTAAAAATTGTAATCACTTGATCCAAAAATATTGAGAAACTTTCATGTGAACACAAACATAAAGTTGTAAAAAATTGTAATAATTTTGGCGACTTGAAAAAAATATAAAAACAATTGGCATCGACTTGAAACTTTTCAAAATTATTCGTCATGCATGCCAAATATCAATTCTGTAAAAATTGTAATCACTTGATCTAAAAATATTGAGAAACTTTCATGTGAACACAAACATAAAGTTGTAAAAAATTGTAATAATTTTGGCGACTTGAAAAAAATATAAAAACAATTGGCATCGACTTGAAACTTTTCAAAATTATTCGTCATGCATGCCAAATATCAATTCTGTAAAAATTGTAATCACTTGATCCAAAAATATTGAGAAACTTTCATGTGAACACAAACATAAAGTTGTAAAAAATTGTATTAATTTTGGCGACTTGAAAAAAATATTAAAAACAATTGGCATCGACTTGAAACTTTTCAAAATTACTCGTAATGCATGCCAAAAATCAATTCTGTAAAAATTGTAATCACTTGATCCAAAAATATTGAGAAACTTTCATGTGAACACAAACATAAAGTTGTAAAAAACTGTAATAATTTTGGCGACTTGAAAAAAATATAAAAACAATTGGCATCGACTTGAAACTTTTCAAAATTATTCGTCATGCATGCCAAATATCAATTCTGTAAAAATTGTAATCACTTGATCCAAAAATATTGAGAAACTTTCATGTGAACACAAACATAAAGTAGTAAAAAACTGTAATAATTTTGGCGACTTGAAAAAAATATAAAAACAATTGGCATCGACTTGAAACTTTTCAAAATTATTCGTCATGCATGCCAAATATCAATTCTGTAAAAATTGTAATCACTTGATCCAAAAATATTGAGAAACTTTCATGTGAACACAAACATAAAGTTGTAAAAAATTGTAATAATTTTGGCGACTTGAAAAAAATATAAAAACAATTGGCATCGACTTGAAACTTTTCAAAATTATTCGTCATGCATGCCAAATATCAATTCTGTAAAAATTGTAATCACTTGATCCAAAAATATTGAGAAACTTTCATGTGAACACAAACATAAAGTTGTAAAAAATTGTATTAATTTTGGCGACTTGAAAAAAATATTAAAAACAATTGGCATCGACTTGAAACTTTTCAAAATTACTCGTAATGCATGCCAAAAATCAATTCTGTAAAAATTGTAATCACTTGATCCAAAAATATTGAGAAACTTTCATGTGAACACAAACATAAAGTTGTAAAAAATTGTATTAATTTTGGCGACTTGAAAAAAATATTAAAAACAATTGGCATCGACTTGAAACTTTTCAAAATTATTCGTCATGCATGCCAAATATCAATTCTGTAAAAATTGTAATCACTTGATCCAAAAATATTGAGAAACTTTCATGTGAACACAAACATAAAGTTGTAAAAAATTGTATTAATTTTGGCGACTTGAAAAAAATATTAAAAACAATTGGCATCGACTTGAAACTTTTCAAAATTATTCGTCATGCATGCCAAATATCAATTCTGTAAAAATTGTAATCACTTGATCCAAAAATATTGAGAAACTTTCATGTGAACACAAACATAAAGTTGTAAAAAATTGTAATAATTTTGGCGACTTGAAAAAAATATAAAAACAATTGGCATCGACTTGAAACTTTTCAAAATTATTCGTCATGCATGCCAAATATCAATTCTGTAAAAATTGTAATCACTTGATCCAAAAATATTGAGAAACTTTCATGTGAACACAAACATAAAGTTGTAAAAAATTGTATTAATTTTGGCGACTTGAAAAAAATATTAAAAACAATTGGCATCGACTTGAAACTTTTCAAAATTACTCGTAATGCATGCCAAAAATCAATTCTGTAAAAATTGTAATCACTTGATCCAAAAATATTGAGAAACTTTCATGTGAACACAAACATAAAGTTGTAAAAAATTGTAATAATTTTGGCGACTTGAAAAAAATATAAAAACAATTGGCATCGACTTGAAACTTTTCAAAATTATTCGTCATGCATGCCAAATATCAATTCTGTAAAAATTGTAATCACTTGATCCAAAAATATTGAGAAACTTTCATGTGAACACAAACATAAAGTTGTAAAAAATTGTATTAATTTTGGCGACTTGAAAAAAATATTAAAAACAATTGGCATCGACTTGAAACTTTTCAAAATTACTCGTAATGCATGCCAAAAATCAATTCTGTAAAAATTGTAATCACTTGATCCAAAAATATTGAGAAACTTTCATGTGAACACAAACATAAAGTTGTAAAAAATTGTAATAATTTTGGCGACTTGAAAAAAATATAAAAACAATTGGCATCGACTTGAAACTTTTCAAAATTATTCGTCATGCATGCCAAATATCAATTCTGTAAAAATTGTAATCACTTGATCCAAAAATATTGAGAAACTTTCATGTGAACACAAACATAAAGTTGTAAAAAATTGTATTAATTTTGGCGACTTGAAAAAAATATTAAAAACAATTGGCATCGACTTGAAACTTTTCAAAATTATTCGTCATGCATGCCAAATATCAATTCTGTAAAAATTGTAATCACTTGATCCAAAAATATTGAGAAACTTTCATGTGAACACAAACATAAAGTTGTAAAAAATTGTATTAATTTTGGCGACTTGAAAAAAATATTAAAAACAATTGGCATCGACTTGAAACTTTTCAAAATTACTCGTAATGCATGCCAAAAATCAATTCTGTAAAAATTGTAATCACTTGATCCAAAAATATTGAGAAACTTTCATGTGAACACAAACATAAAGTTGTAAAAAACTGTAATAATTTTGGCGACTTGAAAAAAATATAAAAACAATTGGCATCGACTTGAAACTTTTCAAAATTACTCGTCATGCATGCCAAAAATCAATTCTGTAAAAATTGTAATCACTTGATCTAAAAATATTGAGAAACTTTCATGTGAACACAAACATAAAGTTGTAAAAAATTGTAATAATTTTGGCGACTTGAAAAAAATATAAAAACAATTGGCATCGACTTGAAACTTTTCAAAATTATTCGTCATGCATGCCAAATATCAATTCTGTAAAAATTGTAATCACTTGATCCAAAAATATTGGGAAACTTTCATGTGAACACAAACATAAAGTTGTAAAAAATTGTATTAATTTTGGCGACTTGAAAAAAATATTAAAAACAATTGGCATCGACTTGAAACTTTTCAAAATTATTCGTCATGCATGCCAAATATCAATTCTGTAAAAATTGTAATCACTTGATCCAAAAATATTGAGAAACTTTCATGTGAACACAAACATAAAGTTGTAAAAAATTGTAATAATTTTGGCGACTTGAAAAAAATATAAAAACAATTGGCATCGACTTGAAACTTTTCAAAATTATTCGTCATGCATGCCAAATATCAATTCTGTAAAAATTGTAATCACTTGATCTAAAAATATTGAGAAACTTTCATGTGAACACAAACATAAAGTTGTAAAAAATTGTAATAATTTTGGCGACTTGAAAAAAATATAAAAACAATTGGCATCGACTTGAAACTTTTCAAAATTATTCGTCATGCATGCCAAATATCAATTCTGTAAAAATTGTAATCACTTGATCCAAAAATATTGAGAAACTTTCATGTGAACACAAACATAAAGTTGTAAAAAATTGTAATAATTTTGGCGACTTGAAAAAAATATAAAAACAATTGGCATCGACTTGAAACTTTTCAAAATTATTCGTCATGCATGCCAAATATCAATTCTGTAAAAATTGTAATCACTTGATCCAAAAATATTGAGAAACTTTCATGTGAACACAAACATAAAGTTGTAAAAAATTGTAATAATTTTGGCGACTTGAAAAAAATATAAAAACAATTGGCATCGACTTGAAACTTTTCAAAATTATTCGTCATGCATGCCAAATATCAATTCTGTAAAAATTGTAATCACTTGATCTAAAAATATTGAGAAACTTTCATGTGAACACAAACATAAAGTTGTAAAAAATTGTAATAATTTTGGCGACTTGAAAAAAATATAAAAACAATTGGCATCGACTTGAAACTTTTCAAAATTATTCGTCATGCATGCCAAATATCAATTCTGTAAAAATTGTAATCACTTGATCCAAAAATATTGAGAAACTTTCATGTGAACACAAACATAAAGTTGTAAAAAATTGTAATAATTTTGGCGACTTGAAAAAAATATAAAAACAATTGGCATCGACTTGAAACTTTTCAAAATTATTCGTCATGCATGCCAAATATCAATTCTGTAAAAATTGTAATCACTTGATCCAAAAATATTGAGAAAATTTCATGCGAACACAAACATAAAGTTGTAAAAAATTGTATTAATTTTGGCGACTTGAAAAAAATATAAAAACAATTGGCATCGACTTGAAACTTTTCAAAATTACTCGCCATGCATCCCAAATATCAATTCTGTAAAAATTGTAATCACTTGATCTAAAAATATTGAGAAAATTTCATGTGAACACAAACATAAAGTTGTAAAAAATTGTATTAATTTTGGCGACTGGAAAAAAATATAAAAACAATTGTCATCGGCTTGAAACTTCTCAAACCTACTTAAAATGTATTCGGAATTAGGTTTCAATACAAGGCTGCAAGTACCCTTAACCTAATTTTTGGATAGTTTTATTTTAACAGTAAGTAATTTTACGAAAAATTGGAACAGTTTTTTAGTTTTAGCGACTCAGAAAAATAATAAAAACAATTGCCATCGAATTGAAACTTTCCAAAGCCACCACCGATAATTTATTCTGAAATATTATTCTACAATGTCTCGTCCCTAGGTTTTGGATGTCTTTAGAATAGAGAGTAGAGTTTGGACCAACGAGAAATTAGCCATAAATTTCCTGGCGCATGCACCAAAACGGGCTGTGAATTTTATTTATACAGTAACTTTCTGCAGGCATATTGATCAAACACAAACTGTGAAAATGCCGTGAAAATTAATGAAATATTTTTTTTAACGAGCAATTCATTCATCCGTGGATGGCATTAAAAAAATCAAAACTCAAAAAGGACATTGCAAAAAAAATATCGCGTCAACCACAAAATTTTGTTTTAGAGTTGGCTGTGAGATAAATGAGGTATGTCATATATTATTACGCCATATGACTAGTAAAAAAATGAATTAATCTCAGACATGACTGCTATGTTTCTCTCTCTCTCTCTCTCTCTCTCTCAGGCATGGCCAACTCAGCAGCAAAATTATGTGGCTCACACCTTATTTTTGCAATGGCCTCCTGCAAGTATATTAACAATTACAAACTGTCAAAAAACCGTGACCGATATTATATTTTTTTTATCGTTGAACAGAAATCTGTGGCTAAGGAATTGAAAAAGAATAAATATTAAATTTTTGAGGACATATTGAGGATTCATATAAAAACTACATTTTTGAAATTCTCAATTAGTTTCGGCCTTATTATAGCATTCTCAAGAGAATTTTTCAATTCAGTCGTAAAATGAAGATTCCATTACTGATTGTTTTTCTTGAATTTCATTATTCGTAAATAAAGTATAACCCCTTAATACCCCACGTTAATATAATCTTGCGTATTACAAAAAAAAAAAAAACTAAATCCAATAACTTAATTCAGTCCATTCGTCGGAATCAGTGCGTCCGCGATCCAATTCCGAACTCTCTCGAGTCGCGCCAAAAAACATTTCTGTTATTGCAGGAAATACGTTCCGACATAAATGGAGTTTTATTTCCGAGATGTGAAGTTTTATGCCCGGAGACTTGTACACACATTACCATACGCTGCCAATACTACCACCACCACCACACCACTGGCTTGACCAATTTTATCGAATCCTCATGTCGGGATTTATAACGAGAAATACTCGAGATGTTTTGCAAAAAAAAATGAGAAAAACGGAAAACATGTCCGTTCCGACCGAAAGGAATAATATATATATATACGTCCTGCGGAATTATTTGTGAAGTTTGTATCCGAGAATATTTGAATTGCATGAAGTTGAGATTTTAACAAGTGTGACTTATAATACATCAGAGTTTTACTATTTACTGAATAAAGAGAGCGGAGCGAAAAGTGAGCGTTATTTAAATGTGCGAAGTTTTTACATTCACACGTACACTCCGTCGCGTCGTGTGGGATTGCGTGTACGTGTGAATGCCGCTATTAATAAATAATAACAAATCCCTAGTAGTTGTGTTTGTTAAGCTTCGCCTAATCAGATATAAATCACTATGTTTTTAAATTCTCACATTTATCAATTTACATGTGACTTGGAATAACAAAATGTTGATGCGACCATTCGATTTGATGGTATTGAAGAAAATTTTCAGATATTGCATATTTATTGATTTTCCTTCAAAAATTATACTTCAGTTCATTTTAGCATTCTTTATAATCTTTGGAATTATTTAAATTCAATAAAACGAAATGTATTGTAAATGAATTTATTTAATGCTTTCTGCAACAAGTAAGGTTGTTTCTAATTTGTTTGGAATTATTAATTCATCGCACAATTTGATCAATTTCCATTTTTTCGCACTTGAAAAATGGACAAATTTCAACCAGTTCTCAAAAAATCGCGCCATTCGAAATTATTTATTTCGTGTGATTTGACGCTTGCAATTTATTCAACGCGCACTCTTCAAACTCCATTTGTCACGCCAACTCGGCCGCGTCTTTCAAACAGTAATAATATCTCTCCCCTGTATATGAATACGCGAATCTCTGGTTGATATATTGTTTTTTGAAAAGCGACATCCATCGTAAAACTGTCGCTTTGGTATCTGCAAACAAGTGGAAAAAGTGTTCTATTGGACGTTTCGTGCATTTATCGTGCGTTAAAGAATGTTTTTTGTCTTGTATAACATATAAAATCAATAAAGTATAATAATAATAATAATAATAATAACTTTATTAAATTAAATAAACGGGTGAGGCTGCCTCAGATTTATTTAATAACTTTATTTACGGACAATGACCTTTTTATAAAAACTTGAAAAAAAGCATAAAAAGCGTATTAATTGTTAAAAGATAATAATAATTTGTTTATTAACGCAAAGCAGTGATATGGTTTTATTGTCAAATAATAATAACAATAATAAGTTCATTAATGTAAAATATACTTTTCAAGAGTGAATATTAAAATTTTATAGATAATTCAACGTCGGGTCGATAGCCCGTTTAATAATAATTTAATATATTAAATAAAACTTTTTAGATATAAGAACTTTAATGTACATACATTTATATAGTTATTGAATAAATATGTTCTCTCTCTCTCAACTCAACAGTGTATAAAAATGTGTATTTAAAACGGCGGATAAAAAAAAATTGCAAGTGGATAAAAACGTATTTACCTTCACCATAACAACAATTTTAGTAAACAGCTAACTTCAGTTGACCAGTGGCCGTTCTGAACACCTCTGTGGTGAAATATAATTTAAAAAAAACGTTTCGGACACGCTTCCGTGTGATTTTTCCATCTCGGTACATTTTCGAAATTTGTATGCAAAAACATAAAATTTATCCGGATAAATATCTTGTGTATAAATAACACCTTATAAGGTGGTTATATCTTACGCTAATTCCTAATATAAATAAAGTAAGAATATTAGCACATACGTGGTAAATTTTAGTTGCAGCATGTTATACCTCGGCCAAAGATTAAATCTTGAAGATCGTCTCTCTCGGCCACCTCGGGATGTTATTCCATATCTGCAGAAACTATTCAACTCGTGAAAACTTCAACAGAACTGAATTCTACTCACCGAACAACCTGTGTAACTGTATATAGAGAGTAGCGCAAAAGTTTCCGCATCGATAAAACTGCATTTTTCCATTTTCGAATTCGCGATCCGAAGACACGTACCTACAGAGAGGGAATTTTATTCCCTGACCGGATCCAGAGGGTTAACTTCGCGAATATTCGAACAAACCAGGTCTTAAAATTTAAAGCACAAAAACGAGCTCATGCAGTAATGGATTGATCACATCCAGACCGTGTAAATCGCGAATAAACGGTCGTGTTTGAACCAAACGAATTTAAAGTGATTTTAAATTTGCTCAATTCTCAATGAAGTATCCACGAAAATTCGAACAAAACTGGTACTGAAATTTGAAGCACAAAAATTAATTCATTGTTTAATTCCATACAATAATGGTTTGATTACATTCAGACCGTGTAAATCGCACATAAACGGTCGTGTTTGAACCGAACAAATTTAAAGTGATTTAAAATTTACGAACAGGTTGAATATTCATATATTTAGGCTACATTTCGTTGTATTGAATTTATTGAATTGATTTAAAATTTGCTTAATTTGTCATCTAAAATTATAATAATTTCATAGTGATAATAACATTCAGCGAATAAACGGTCGAGTTTGGACCATACAAATTTCAAGATTTGTCATCTCAGATCATAACGGTGCAACCGGCAGAATGTACATCTAATAAACTTGGCCGTTACGAAGGGCCAGGGCTTATATACGACCTAATTATGTCGAAATTATCATTAGTGAGAATGTACTATGGTTCTTGTTAATTATGCGCTGCATAATATATTACGCGAGTGCCCGTAATTAAAATGTTAATAATGCATTACACGTGTGATTTAATTATTGAGCAATATCGGGATATTAAGTGGTATTATGTTGCACAGGTCGGTGCATTACATGTTCTAATCAATGCATTACCTGTATTTATCAATAAGAAGACAATTAATTACAATATAATGCGAATTGATTTACAGTTGAAACTCTTTGGTGCGAATTTAAAATTTTATATCCAGTCTGATTGTTCTAACCAATGCGTGTTCATCAGAAAGAAGACAATTCATTTATAGTTGCGACTGTTGGTATGAATTTAAAATTTTAATGACTTTTAATTTATAATATAATACGAACTGAATTATAGTTGTAACTATTTTTTTTTCAAAAATAATGCTATTTACTATCTAAAATTAAGATTTTCATCCGACAGAAATGTCGATTTTCAACTGTGAGAAATTGTGATTTTCAACTGTCGAAAAAAAAAATTGTAACTAGGAGAAATTGTAATTTTGAGCTGTCAAAAACAGTGATTTTTATCTGACAGAAATGTCGATTTTCAACTGTCAGATATGGTGATTTTCAACTGTCGAAAAAAAAATTTAACTGGCAGAAATTGTAATTTTGAGCTGTCAAAAACAGTGATTTCAACTGCCGAGAATAGTGATTAATTAATCATCAGTTGAAAACCACCATTTCTGACAGTTGAAAATCGACACTTCTGTCAGATGAAAATCTTAATTTTAGATAGTTAAAAAGCGTTATTTTTGACAGTTGAAAATCACTACTATATTTATTTTTTTAGTAATGTTACTAGATAAATATCTTTACACATGTCAATTAATTCGTAGAGTATACCTATAAACATATAGATGAACCAGCTTTCCAGCCATAGAAAATGTAAAATCCATTTTTTTGACAGTTAAAAATCACTACTATTGATAATTAAAAATCAAAATTTGACAGTTAATGTTGGCAGTTAAAATCACTGTTTGACAGCTTACAATCACTATTTCTGTCAGGTAGAAATCACCACTTTTTACAGATCACTATTTCTGGCAGTTGAAATCACTGTTTTAGACACCATTTATGTGAGTTAAAAGTCACTTTTCGTCAGTTAAAAGTCACTATTTCTGACAGTTAAAAATCGACATTTCTGACATTGAAAAATCCTAATTTTTTGATATTAAATATCATGACTTTTGAAAATAATTAAATCATAATAATATACAGTTGAAAACCATTATTTTTGACAGTTGAAAATCACCATTTTGACAGTTGAAAATCACTACAGGGCACAGTTGAAAGTCGACATATCTGGCAGTTGAAAATCATTATTTTTGATAGTTAAATGTCATTATTTTTCACAGTTGAAAACCATTATTTCTGCCAGGTAGAAATCACCATTTTTTACAGATCACTATTTCCGGCAGTTGAAATCACTGTTTGGACACCATTTATGTCAGTTAAAAGTCACTATTTCTGACAGTTAGAAATCGACATTTCTGACATTTAAAAATCCTCAGTTTTTGATATATATATTTTGATATATATCATGATTTTTGACAGATGAAAACCATTATTTTTGACAGTTGAAAATCACCATTTTTGACAGTTGAAAATCACCATTTTTGACAGTTGAAAATCACTACAGGGTACAGTTAGAAGTCGACATATCTGGCAGCTGAAAACGATTATTTCTCACAGTTACAAATTATAATTTTTGACAGTTTAAAATCACCATTTCTGACAGTTGAAAATCGACATTTCTAGCAGATGAAAATCTTAATTTCAGATTGTTAAATAGCATTATTTTTTATTGTTAAAAAATCCATTTTTGACAGTTTAAAATCACTACTATAGAAAGTTTAAAATCCTAATTTTTGACAGTTGAAAATCACTACTAGGTACAGTTGAAAGTCGACATCTCTGGTAGTTAAAATCTTTATTTTTGTTAATTAAATATCATTATTTTTTGTTTTTAATTTAATTTTATTTTATTAATCGCGTGTATTATGAACAAATATCGTTAATTTAGGTGATTACGATGTATTTTATTTTTTTCTTAAATATGTTATTTCTCTGTAATTAAATCTTGTATTTGTTAAGAACTAAATAAATAAATAATTTATCAGTTGAAAACCATGATTTCTCACAGTTAAAAAATTATCATTCTTGACAGTTTAAAATCACTATTTCTGGCAGTTGACATCGATGTTTTTGACAGCTTGAAATCACTATTTCTAGCAGTTAAAGATCACTATTTTTTGACAGCTGAAAATCACTATTTCTTGACAGTTTAAAATCACAATTTCTGGCAGTTGAAATTAATGTTTTTAACAACTTGAAATCACCATTTCTGCCAGTTAAAACTAACTATATTTTGACAGTTGAAAAATCACCATTTTTGACAGCTTACAATGACAATTTTCTGCCAGTTACAAATCACTATTTCTTGACAGTTTAAAATCACCATTTCTGTCAGTTAAAAATCACTTATTTTGAAAGTTGAAAATTACTATTTATGACCGTTGAAAATCGACATTTCCGACAGTTAAAAATCCTCATAGTTGATATTAAATATCACCATTGAAAGTCACTATTTCTGGCAGTTGAAATCACCGTTTTTGACAGCTTACAATGAAAATTTTCTGCCAGTTACAAAACACTATTTTTTGACAGTTGAAAATCATCATTTCTGACAGTTAAAAATCCACATTTTTTATATTAAATATCATGATTAACCATTATTTGTGACAGTTAAAAATCATAATTTTTGACACTTTAAAATCATAATTTTTGGCAGTTGAAATCAATGTTTTTGACAACTTAAAATCATTATTTCCGCCAGTTAAAATTAACTATTTTTTGACAGTTGAAATCACTGTTTTTGACATTTTAAATCACCATTTCCGCCAGTTTAAAATCACTTATTATGAAAGTTGGAAATCAATATTTATGACCGTTGAAAATCGACATTTCCGACAGTTGAAAATCCTCATATTTGATATTAAATATCACCATTGGAAATCACTATTTCTGGCAGCTGAAATCACCGTTTTTGACAGCTTACAACGAAAATGTTCTGCCAGTTACAAATCACTATTTTTTTACAGTTGAAAATCACCATTTCTGACAGTTAAAAATCCACATTTTTTGTATTAAATATCATGATTTTGCTGTTGAAAATCATTATTTCTGACAGTTAAAAATCACATTTTTTTACAGTTTAAAATCATAATTTCTGGAAGTTGAAATCAATGTTTGTGACAACTTGAAATCACCATTTCTGGCGGTTAAAATTCACTATTTTTTTACAGTTAAAAAATCACTATTTCTGGCAGTTGAAATCACTGTTTTTGACAGCTTAAAATCACCATTTCTGTCAGTTAAAAATCACTTATTTTAAAAGTTGAAAATCACTATTTATGACCGTTGAAAATCGACATTTCCGACAGTTGAAAATCCTCATATTTGACATTAAATATCACCATTGAAAATCACTATTTCTGGCAGTTGAAATCACCCTTTTTGACAGCTTACAATGAAAATTTTCTGCCAGTTGCAAATCACTATTTTTTACAGTTGAAAATCACTATTTCCGACAGTTAAAAATCCACATTTTTTATATTAAATATCATGATTTTGGCTGTTGAAAACAATCATTTCCAACAGTTAAAAATCACCAATTTTCACAGTTTAAAATCACAATTTCTGGTAGTTTTGACAACTTGAAATTACCATTTCTGCCAGTTAAAATTCACTATTTTTGGACAGTTGAAAAATCACTATTTCTGGCAGTTTAAATCACTGTTTTTTGACAGCTTAAAAGCACCATTTCTGCCAGTTAAAAATCACTTATTTTTATGTTGAAAATCGCTATTTCCGACTGTTGAAAAGTCAAAATTTTTCTTTTTATTATTTTGCTTTGTTTCAGGACTTTTGTAGGACTTCTTTGAGAAGTTTTTTCGGAATGTTTTTTGGAGTATAAAAATATCGAAAATCATTTATAGTTTACGTGTTGTAAACGTTTATTTATTACTGTAACTATATATTTTATTGATTTAAGTTAATTAATAATCAACATAACTATTTATTAAAATTCCTTAAATTTTTCAAGGTTGAGTAAGGCCATTTTATTCATAAATCTCTATTTGTTTTGATCTTGGATCAACTTTTTAATTCCTTTTCGTTGAGCCTTTTCTCTTTGCTTCCCTCAATTGTTCTTTGCTTATCCTGTAGTTTCTTAAAACTACAGTAAGTGAGTTTTGCCAATTTCAATGCAAGTAAGATGTACCACGAATTAACCGCTTCCAACGCACAGTTTTATTTGTAAACAATTTATTATTGAAATACTTTGTTTTGATATCATTTTGCGTGCATACATAAAACGTATTTATTATTCAATAGTCGATTAACCTACGTCGGCTTTGCGGGCTTTATTTTTTATTTAAATTCCCATTTCCCGACATGTCATCATGTTAACTTTACGTCCTATTTCGCATTGCATAATAAATCTTCTCGTAATGGAGTGCTTTGGTTAAATAAATATATTTCCCATCGCAGATTGTTTGCCAGGCGTTTGCCCCTCCAGATAGACAGTTTAAAGGCTGTTTTAAACCGCACAATTTTTCCAACAAGAAATGAGTTAATTTCTGGAGAAATTTGAATCTATGCGGTAAATAAAATATGTGTGTTGAGAATTTTTGGAGTAGCGATTTTTTTCTGGCGATTAAAAAAAATATAAAAACAATTGTTACGATCATGAAACTTTTCAAATTAACTTAAAATCGATTGTTCTTCAAATTTCATGAAAATCTAGAAACAGCCCTTCACTGAGTTTGAAGAAAATCCGGCCGAGTGGCGTTAATTGAATTTCTGAAGTTGCGATTTTTTCTGACGATTAAAAAAAAATATAAAAACAATTGTTACGATCATGAAACTTTCCAAATTAACTCAAAATTAATTGTTCTTTATTTTCCATGAAAAATCAAGAAACATCACTTCACTGGATTTGAAGAAAATCCGGGTGGGTAGCGTTAATTGTATTTCTGAAGTTGCGATTTTTTCTGGCGATTAAAAAAAAATATAAAAAAAATTGCCACGATCATGAAATTTTATAAATTAACTTAAAATCGATTGTTCTTTATATTGCGTGAAGAATCTAGAAACATCCCTTCACTGGATTTGAAAAAAATCCGGCTGAGTGGCGTTAATTGTATTCCTGAAGTTGCGATTTTTCTCTGGCGTTGTTTGATCCAACTTTTGTAAACCGAAACGACTAAAGTTATATTTATCTTTACGCATATTAAAATTTAAGCCGTAATAAGATTCATCCCCGCACGAGCGTCACGTAGATTAAGGTTTTACGGCATTAACTTTATTAAGTGATGTTAACGCCATATCCCGACATGTGCTCCTCGCAACTTTCTGATTAATCATTGATAAAGCTGTAAAGTATGTCTCGCGACGTTTTTACGACCCTACAGTATGGCAGTTATTTTAAAAATTCGCGTCCTAGAGGACCTTAATACGTGTAAATTTTTTTTATTTTTTTTACGGTTCGAATCGCGCGCGCAAATTAATTATTCGAGATAAATCCAACCTATTTTAAAACCGCACGCCCGTAAATTAAATGCCGCCGTTCAGTCCGAGCAATGCAGATGTTAATAAATTACAAAAAGGGCGAAATGTATAATGAAACGTCCACATAGTACATTTGCATCTCGCGCGCTCGCCATACTTTATATTCTCATATTCTCCCTCTAACGGTTACTTACTATCTCTCGGAGATGGGCCGAGGAGTTTTCGGTTAAATAGGGTATGAAATTATGCAAAACAAAAGTTTCTCGAGAGTTAACTCGAGAATGATATTCACTACATAACGTATACTATCATAATATTTTACAACTCCTGAAATGAATACGAGATTACGATTCATTTTAATTATTCTTATTAACTGTGTTGTTTTGCAAAAGATTTAAAAAACGGTAATCTCTAAGTCCGTCACTTTTTCTAATGTTGGGGCTATATTTATTTTATATAAAATGATTTAATGGCAAAAAAAAAATTGTGTGATACATTCTGGAAAATTATCCACACCAGAGCTGTAACCGAAAAGCCAAACAGACGATATTTACATCCATAGCTCCATCAATAAGATGTATCGTATGCAACCGCATGCACGCATCCACGCACATGTGGTTGCATGCAATAATTTTCCAGAATTTATCACGCATTTTTTCCTGGTAATTTTCATAGCAAAATAAGTCGCGTTTGCATTATTTACATTCATAACTCCATCAAAGACAAGATAAGATATTTTTTATTCCAAAAAAAAAAATGGTATACATTCATGGGCGAGTCAAGTTTATAATGAGTTTAAAGATGCGTAACGTATGCAACCGCATGCACGCATCCACGCACATGCGATAATTTTCCAGAATTTATCACGCATTTTTTTTCTCCTAATTTTCATAGTAAAATAAGTCATGTTTCCATTATTTACATTCAAGCGTAACGTATGCAACCGCATGCACGTATCCACGCACACGCTGTTGCATACGATAATTTTCCAGAATCGATTTTTCCGTCATTAAAACATTTTATACAAAATAAATATAGCCCCGAACATAAGAAGAAAAAAAAAGTTTTAAATCTCCATCCACTTTAATCTCCCCGTCAGCGAGACATTCCTCTTTCGCAAACGAAATTTTAAAATCCCTCCACTTTTATCTGCATCTATAAAACAAACAGTTCGAAAGCGATTTGCTTTGGAGGATTAAGTACAAAGTTGAATGGGGGGGGCGCGGGTTGAAATATATATAGCCTCAAGGATCGGGGATATTTTTTTCCTCCGGGGGCGCGGTTTAATAAAGGCTAAGTAAGCGCTAAAGACCGGCAATAAATGTGTGTACCCTGGAGAAGGAGGAGATGGCTCCCAACTTTTCTAATTTAAATTTCACCGCCGAATCGCGAATCCGTCTCGCATATATGGAGGAGTTTAAATTAAAGAGGCGGATGGGGATTAAAATCCACTTTTTAAGAAACGAATTACACCGTCTTGTAATACAAAAGAGAGAGGTAACATGGCGGGTGACTTACTTATATCCATCGATGTCGTTAGGAGAATCGGTGGAATCCACAGCAGAAAGAGAAGGTTCCAATAGTGCACCACCATTGTGAGTATCTGTAAAAAATATTAGCAAGTTAGAAAATACAATTATAAATGTTAGAGTATCAGTTTGAAATTTTAAGAAAAAAAATCGAGTTTTCAGATTTTTAACGGCCGTAGCGGCTAAACGAAAAATCCAAATCGAACGCGGATTTTAAATCTGGGCTCCTTGTGTGTAAATTAGTCGGATTTAATTAAAATTGGTGATTTTTTATTTTTGACGAAAACAAACACTTTTTACTTTTGCTCAAAAATTGCATTAAAAATGATTTCCTAGAAAAACCACTGGTTCGATTCAGGGTTTCTATACATCACTGGAAAGATCCCTTCAAGACGCTTCAGAAAATGTCATTTCGCAAGAACAAATGTCAATTTGAAGCCCGTGACCCGTCAGCAAAGAAAACTCGAAAATGGAAAAAATCGAAAAAATCAACTTTCTTAATAATCATCGTAAATCTTTATGTAATACATTTTTCTTCATCAGAAGAACGATATAAACTGATTGGCGTTAAAAAATTTCATCCAGAAAAAAATGTAAAAAAGTTAGCAAGTCACCATGAACTATTTGAAATTTTTTGAAAAAAGTCGATTTTTTCAAACTTTGAACGGTCGTAGCGGCCGAACGAAAAATCCAATTTGAACGCGGTTTTCAATTCTGTGTTCCTCGTGTGTCAATGAGTCGGATTTGATTAAAATTGGTGATTTTTTATTTTTGACGAAAATCTGGAAAATCATCCAAGGGTCCCCCCTTCTTACTTTTGTTCAAAAATTGCATTAAAAATGATTTCCTAGAAAAAACACTGGTTCGATTCGGGGTTTCTATACATCACTGGAAAGATCCCTTCAAGACGCTTCAGAAAATGTACTTTCGCAAGAATTATTGCCAATTTGAAGCCCGTGACACGTCAGCAAAGAAAACTCGAAAATGGAAAAAATCGAAAAAATCAACTTTCTTAATAATCATCGTAAATCTTTATGTAATACCTTTTTCTTCATCAGAAGAACGAGATAAACTGATTGGCGTTAAAAAATTTCATCCAGAAAAAAATGTAAAAAAGTTAGCCAGTCACCATGAACTTTATGGAAAATTTTGAAAAAAATCGATTTTTTCAAACTTTAAACGGCTGTAGCGGCCGAACGAAAAATCCAATTTGAATGCGGTTTTCAATTCTGTGTTCCTCGTGTGTCAATGAGTCGGATTTGATTAAAATTGGCGATTTTTTATTTTTGACGAAAATCTGGAAAATCATCCAAGGGTCCCCCCTTCTTACTTTTGTTCAAAAATTGCATTAAAAATGATTTCCTAGAAAGACCACTGGTTCGATTCGGGGTTTCTATACATCACTGGAAAGATACCTTCAAGACGCTTCAGAAAATGTACTTTCGCAAGAACAAAAGTTAAATTGAAGCCCGTGACACGTCAGCAAAGAAAACTCGAAAATTGAAAAAGTTGAAAAAATCAACTTTCTTAATAATCATCGTAGGCTTTTATGTAATACCTTTTTCTTCATCAGAAGAACGAGATAAATCTATTGGGGTTAAAAAAATTCATCCAGAAAAAATCACAAAAAAGTTAGCTAGTCACCATGAACTTTATGGGAAATTATGAAAAAAGTCGATTTTTTTCAACTTTAAACGGCTATAGCGGCCGAACGAAAAATCCAATTTGAGCGCGGTTTTCAATTCTGTGGTCCCCGTGTGCGATTGAGTCGGATTTGATTAAAATTGGCGATTTTTTATTTTTGACGAAAATCTGGAAAATCATCCAAGGGTCCCCCCTTCTTACTTTTGCTCAAAAATTGCATTAAAAATGATTTCCTAGAAAAACCACTGGTTCGATTCGGGGTTTCTATACATCACTGGAAAGATCCCTTCAAGACGCTTCAGAAAATGTCATTTCGCAAGAACAAATGTCAATTTGAAGCCCGTGATGCGTCAGCAAAGAAAACTCGAAAATGGAAAAAATCGAAAAAATCAACTTTCTTAATAATCATCGTAAATCTTTATGTAATACCTTTTTCTTCATCAGAAGAACGAGATACATCAATTGGCGTTAAAAAATTTCATCCAGATAAAAATGAAAAAAAGTTAGCTAGTCACCATGAACTTTATGGGAAATTTTGAAAAAAGTCGATTTTTCAAACTTTGAACGGCTGTAGCGGCCGAACGAAAAATCCAATTTGAACGCGGTTTTGAATTCTATGTTCCTCGTGTGCCATTGAGTCGGATTTGATTAAAATTGGCGATTTTTTATTTTTGACGAAAATCTGGAAAATCATCCAAGGGTCCCACCTTCTTACTTTTGCTTAAAAATTTCATTAAAAATGATTTCTAGAAAAACCACTGGTTCGATTCGGGGTTTCTACACATCACTGGAAAGATCCCTTCAAGACGCTTCAGAAAATGTACTTTCGCAAAAACAAATGTTAACTTGAAGCCCGTGACACGTCAGCAAAGAAAACTCGAAAATGGAAAAAATCGAAAAAATCAACTTTCTTAATAATCATCGTAAATCTTTATGTAATACGTTTTTCTTCATCAGAAGAACGAGATAAATCGATTGGCGTTAAAAAATTTCATCTAGAAAAAATTGCAAAAAAGTTAGCTAGTCACCATGAACTTTATGGGAAATTTTGAAAAAAGTCGATTTTTTCAAACTTTGAACGGCTGTAGCGGCCGAACGAAAAATCCAATTTGAACGCGGTTTTGAATTCTATGTTCCTCGTGTGCCATTGAGTCGGATTTGATTAAAATTGGCGATTTTTTATTTTTGACGAAAATCTGGAAAATCATCCAAGGGTCCCCCCTTCTTACTTTTGCTCAAAAATTGCATTAAAAGTGATTTCCTAGTAAAACCACTGGTTCGATTCGTGGTTTCTATACATCACTGGAAAGATCCCTTCAAGACGCTTCAGAGAATGCACTTTCGCAAAAACAAATGTTAATTTTAAGGCCGTGACGCGTCAGCAAAGAAAACTCGAAAATGGAAAAAATCGAAAAAATCAACTTTTTTAATAATGATCGTAGGGAATTAAAGTACATATTTTTATCATCAGAAAAACGAGTAAAATCGATTGCCGTTATAAAATTTTAGGTAGCTAAAACAACAAAAAAGTTGGCATGTCAGATTTTCAGGGCGAAAAGCTTACACACCAATTTAAAGTAAAACCTTTAATAATAATAAAATTTTCTTAAAATTATAAATATCAACCGTTGCATCGGACCATTTTCCAGGAACGTGATATCCGTAAGATCTCGTCGTGACACCGTGTTCTTATTGCAGTCGCTGCGATCCGCTAAATTACACACGGGTTTTTCCTCTGGTTCGTTGTCATTATTTGAAAATTTTAGTCGGCCGTTCCTAATTCACGTTCCCCCATTTTTCCCTTCCACCATAAAGGGCACAGATATGTGTTGCGCAATTCCGTCCCGGAGAACCTAATGAAACTATTTCCAACGAGAAAATATCTTCTCTACCTGATACCCGGCGCGTGGACATAAAAGTAAATTTTACTCCAACGTGCGAGCGAGATTTGCCGACTTCGGCTAAAATTCTTATTCGTGTAATTACGGTTAGAAATATTTATTTAAACTATTTCAAATTAATTGATTGACATAATGATCAGAACGTGATCGAAACTATAGTCGCTACTAATAAATCGAGTGATATTAACAAAGAAAGTGTTTTATTTATATTTCAAATTAATAAATTAATTGATGAGGCTGTTCATATTCACTTTTTAAATACTTTTTAATTTTCAGAAACTTTTATTGCTTTGAACAACTCGCAACAATTGTTTCGCCACACTGTGGCTTCTTCAGGCGAATAAATGGTAACATAGTAATTAGGGTGGTGGGACGGGGGGTTAGGGGATTTTTTTTTTAAAGGAAGGATGTTTGATGGAATTGCGGGTTAAGGAGAGTGAATGACTATAAGGGAATTGGCGTAAGCGATTTGCTGTTCGGCCACTGACGTTCATTTTAATATTTGAAAATAAAAGCTAGCGCCCGGGCGTGGGACTCGAACCCACGACCCCTCGCACCGAAAGCGGGAGTGTAACCGCTCCGCCACGGAGCGCCCTTAGGGGATTGTTATTTTTATTTTTAGAATTGAACATGTTGAGTAGTGGCGAACGGTTTATGTCGATTTGGTCGTTCAGCAGGAGGCCGGTATCTTTCTTGTAGTTTTTCGAATAAATTTAATTTCCTTCCTGTTTCTTCTTGATGAAGTATTTTGAAGTGTTCGTTGCAAGAATGTCAAACGAGAGATAAAACCGTGCCACGATTAAATAATGAGTCGCCGTAAATCCGGATTCGCGTCACCTTTGTGAGAGGCATCCGCGGACGACGAAAAATGATAAGGACCGAGCGCGCACCTCAAATATTTATCTTTTCCATAAAGGGCGTGATACGGGTGCGAATTACTAAGGGGTGCAGGATTACCAGGTAATTATATGGCGCGGGGAGGGGGGGGGGGGGGGAGAGTGCGTCATAAAGGCGCTGTAAAACCTTGGCGGCGCTCGTTTAACTGCCGTGTTAGCCTGATTTGTCGCTCGGCTCGCCTCGGCTTGCCTGTTAAGGGCGCCCGGATTTATTTTCTCACCTGTGCGTGCGCCATCCGCGCCCGACCGCATTACAGCCTCTCCGCTGATTTATCGCCTGAATACACACTAAAAATCCAACCGCGATCTTTAACAACACAAAAAAAATCCGACAGTTTTTTCGGCGTAGGTCATGAAAAAAATAATTCTTGAGTACAAAGAGCTTAAGTTAACAATGCTTTAAACCTTTACATTACTAAAGTCAAAACAGTCTCTTGTCACCTTGTTAAATTTTAATGTCAATAAATTGTTTTTCAAAACCACCTTCGATTTTTATTTAATAAAATGGTTGATAAAACGAGTTTTCTGCAAACAGTCTCTTGTCACCTTGTTAAATTTTACTGTCAATAAATTGTTTTTCAAAGCCACCTTTGATTTTTATTCAATAAAATGGCTATTGAAACGGTTGATAAAACGAGTTTTCTGCAAATAACTTCCAATGCGTTAGGAATTGAGACAGGGTTGTTATTAGTAAAAATGTTTATTTTTTAATCCCGCATGGAATGACATAAAAATATACAGGGGCTCCAATTTAAAATAAGAAAAATAAAGCGCTTTAAAGTTTGAAATGTTTGACACGAAATTTTGGACACCCTGTATAATTCGTATCGATCAAACTCGGGACCATCAGACCTTATTTAATAAGCACCTTGTATGATTTTATTAACGAGGCGCTATTTTTATTTTTTATTCATTTTTTAAACCAACAGTGCAAAACTGATTTTTTTTAGTTTTTATTTTTTTTTTACCGATATCCCTGAATCGATTCCAATAAAATTATAGGAGCATGTAGGCAACCATAAAAGGTACCCAAATAAGCAATAAAATACATAGCATGTAATTGAAAAAAATACATCATCATGACGTCACGCTTTTTTGGGACACCCTGTATAATCAAAAATATTTTCCTGAAATGCGTTCCAGCAAGTAAATAAAGTATGCAAAATATCAAAATCCCAACTTAATAGGTAAATAAGCCACGCAAGACGGGAGGTGAAGTTTGGAAATGGTGAATGCGCCGGGCAATTTAATAAATATAATTCGGAAGTGTAATAAATAATAATGAGAAATTATAATAATTACAAAATATGTTTTGATCACAAATTGTTTTTCAAAGCCACCTTCGATTTTTATTCGTTAAAATGCCTATTGTTATGAAACGAGTTTTCTGTAAATAACTTTTAATGCGTTTAACCGATTTCAATAAAATTTTAGGGGTATGTAGGTAACCACAGAAGGCACCCAAGTAAGCAACAAAATATACAGTATGTGTAGATATATTACCATGACGTTACACTTTCTCGGACAACCTGCATAATAAAAAAAAAATATTTTCCTGAAATGCGTCCTCTCTCACAATTGCAAGTTGAGAAAATTTGCAGCAAAACGATTTATTAAATTAAACGATGGTGCTGGCAAATTTACTCAAAGTTAGCACGTGAAACCGCTGCATTATGTTTAATACGAATCGGGCTTGCAGAAAAGCAATTTATCAATAAAAAAAAATAAAAAAAATCTGCATTTTCGGGATCGCGTGTTCGCCCGAATGAATTTACGCCGTTTTATGAATGGGCCGACCTTTCGCATTAGCATTTTTGCGATAAACCCGTCACGAAAGTTCACACTTCCACACACACACCGGACCAGAGGGATAAAACAACGCGATTTCTGTTTTCGGCGGCGAGATACCATCATCCACGCCGGGGCCGATTCATCTTCATTATTAACTTTGCTAATTGCGGGATTTCAGCCTATCTATCACGTGAACGGTGTGTGTATCGAACGGAGATAACCGATGAATGGTATTTATTGCGGTACTATTTTTTTTCACCTGTTAGTAGATATTTCTCGATCAAAAAAAAAAAAAATTCTGCCGGGCGAGGAATCGAACCCACTCGACTCGTGATGCAGCAAGACACCAGCAAGCCGCCAAAACAATAATAAATCAACGACTTCCCCGACTGGATCAATAGTCAAGCATTTGTCAACAAAAAAAAAATTGCGGAATTTATAGAACAATTTTTGGAAAAGTGATTTTTTTGGTCAACAAAAAATTGAAATTTTTTAATTACTGCAAAGTTTTAATAATTTTGTTCAAGTAGATATTAAGACAAGTTATTTAAGGATAATCTGTAAAAATTGTGGAATTTGTAGAGCAATTTTTGGAAAAATGTTTTTTGGTCAACAAAAAATTGAAATTTTTTTATTACTGCAAAGTTTTGATAATTTTATTCAAGTGAATATTAAGACACATTATTTAAGAATAATCTGTGAAAATTTGAAGCATGTGCTAAAAAAAAGTGGAATTTAAAGAGTAATCTTTGGAAGTGTTTTTTGGTCAAAAAAAAATTTAAAAATTTTTGTTACTGCAAAGTTTTGATAATTTTGTTCAAGTGGATATTAAGACACGTTATTTAAGAATAATCTGTAAAAATTTTAAGCACATGCCAAAAAAATTGTGGAATTTATAGTGTGGAATTTACTGGTCAACAAAAAATAGAAAAAAAATTGTTACTGCAAAGATTTGATAATTTTGTTCTAGTGGATATTAAGACACATTATTTAAGAATATTCTGTGAAAATTTGAAGCACGTGCCAAAAAAATTGTGGAATTTATAGAGTAATTTTTGGAAAAGTGTTTTTTGGTCGACAAAATATTGAAAATTTTTTGTTATTGCATAGTTTTGATAATTTTGTTCAAGTGGATATTAAGATACATTGTTTAAGAATAATCTGTGACAATTTGAAGCACGTGCCAAAAAAATTGTGGAATTTATAGAGCCATTTTTGGAAAAGTGTTTTTTGGTCAACAAAAAATTGAAAATTTTTTGTTACTGTACAGTTTTGATAATTTTGTTCAAGTGGATATTAAGACACGTTATTTAAGAATAATCTGTGAAAATTTAAAGCACGTGCCAAAAAAATTGTGTAATTTATAGAGCAATTTTTGGTCAACAAAAAATTGAAAATTTTTTGTTACTGCAAAGTTTTGATAATTTTGTTCAAGTGGATATTAAGACACATTATTTAAGAATAATCTGTAAAAATTTGAAGCATGTGCTAAAAAAATTGTGGAATTTATAGAGTAATTTTTGGAAGAGTGTTTTTTGGTCAAAAAAAAATTGAACAATTTTTGTTACTGCAAAGTTTTGATAATTTTGTTCAAGTGGATATTAAGACACGTTATTTAAGAATAATCTGTGAAAATTTAAAGCACGTGCCAAAAAAATTGTGAAATTTATAGAGTAATTTTTGGTCAACAAAAAATTGAAAAATTTTTGTTACTGCAAAGTTTTGATAATTTTGTTCAAATGGATATTAAGACACGTTATTTAGGAATTATCTGTGAAAATTTGAAGCACGTGCCAAAAAAATTGTGGAATTTATAGAGCAATTTTTGGTCAACAAAAAATTGAAAAATTTTTGTTACTGCAAAGTTTTGATAATTTTGTTCAAGTGGATATTAAGACACATTATTTAAGAATAATCTGTGAAAATTTGAAGCACGTGCCAAAAAAATTGTGAAATTTATAGAGCAATTTTCGAAAAAGTGCATTTGATCATCAAAACATTTATTAATTTTTGTCACTGCAAAATTTTGATAATTTTGCTTGAGCGGACCTTAAGATGCGTTATCTAAGAATAATATGTAAAAATTTGAAGCACAAGACAAAAAATTTGTGGAATTTATAGAGCAATTTTTGGAAAAGTAGATTTTTGGTCATCAAAAAATTGAACAATTTTTGCCACTGCAAAGTTTTGATAATTTTGTTTAAGTGGATATTAAGACACGTTATTTAAGAATAATCTGTGAAAATTTGAAGCACGTGCCAAAAAAAATGTGGAATTTATAGAACAATTTTTGGAAAAATGTTTTTTGGTCAACAAAAAATGGAAATTTTTTTGTTACTGCAAAGTTTTGATAATTTTGTTCAAGTAGATAGTAAGACATATTATTTAAGAATAATCTGTGAAAATTTGAAGTACATGCTAAAAAAATTGTGGAATTTACAGAGCAATTTTTGGAAAAGTGCATTTTTTGATAAAAAAATTGAACAATTTTTGTCACTGCGAAATTTGGATAATTTTGTTTGAGCCGACATTAAGACGCGTTATGAAAGAATAATTTGTGAAAATATGAAGCACGCGCCAAAAAAATTGTGGAATTTACAGAGCAATTTTTGGAAAAGTGCATTTTTTGTAAAAAAAAAATCGATCAATTTTTGTCACTGCAAAATTTTGATAATTTTGCTTGAGTCGACATTAAGACTCGTTATCTAAGAATAGTTTGTGAAAATTTGAAGCACGTGCCAAAAAAATTGTGGAATTTACAGAGCAATTTTTGGAAAAGTGCATTTTTTGTAAAAAAAAAAATCGAACAATTTCTGTCACTGCAAAGTTTTAATAATTTTGTTTGAGCCGACATTAAGACGCGTTATCTAACAATAATTTTTGAAAATATGAAGCACGTGCTAAAAAAATTGTGGAATTTACAGAGCAATTTTTGGAAAAGTGCATTTTTTGTCAAAAAAATTAAACAATTTTTGTCACTGTAAAATTTTGATAATTTTGCTTGAGCCGACATTAAGACGCGTTATCTAAGAATAATTTGTGGAAATATGAAGTACGTGCCAAAAAAATTGTGGAATTTATAGAGCAATTTTTGGAAAAGTGCATTTTTTGTAAAAAAAAAATCGAACAATTTTTGTCACTGCAAAATTTTGATAATTTTGCTTGAGCAGACATTAAGACGCGTTATCTAAGAATAATTTGTGGAAATATGAAGCACGTGCCAAAAAATTTGTGGAATTTACACAGCAATTTTTGGAAAAGTGCATTTTTGAAAAAAAAAATGAACAATTTTTGATAGTGGAAAGTTTTAATAATTTTGTTTGAGCAGACATTAAGACGCATTATCTAAGAATAATCTGTGAAAATTTGAAGCACAAGCCAAAAAATTTGTGAAATTTACAGAGCAATTTTTGGAAAAGTGCATTTTTTGTCAAAAAAATTTTAAAAAAAATTGTCACTGCAAAGTTTTGATATTGACATTAAGACACGTTATCTAAGAATAATCTGAGAAAACTGGAAGCATTTGCCAAAAAAATTGTGGAATTTATAGGGCAATTTTAGGAAAAGTGCATTTTTTGTCAAAAAAAATTGAACAATTTTTGTCACTGGAAAGTTTTTATAATTTTGCTTAAGTAAATATTAAGAGAAGTTATTTAAATATAATCTGTGGAAATTTTAAATATCTGCAAAAAAAAATGTGGAATTTATAGAGCAATTTTTGAAAAAGTGCATTTTCGGAAGAAAAAAAAATTGAACAATTTTTGACAGTGGGAAGTTTTAATAATTTTGTTTGAGCAGACATTAAGACGCATTATCTAAGAATAATCTGTGAAAATATGAAGCACAAGCCAAAAAATTTGTGAAATTTACACAGTGCATTTTTTGTCAAAAAAAATTTAAAAAATTTTGTCACTGCAAAGTTTTGATATTGACACTAAGACAAGTTATCTAAGAATAATCTGAGAAAAAAGGAAGCACTTGCCAAAAAAAATTGTGGAATTTATAGGGCAAATTTAAGGAAAAGTGCATTTAGTCATCGAAAAATTGGACAATTATTGTTACTGCAAAGTTTTAATATTTTTTATTGAGTCACGTTGTTTAAAAAAAATCATTGAAAATTTGAAGCACGTGCTGTATGTTTGTACAATCTTCTCCACATTTTATTCATAGCTTACGCTCCGCTTATTTTTTTTCCTGCTCCGGTCACCAATTCAAATTACAAAACTCCACAACAAACGATCGAAAAAAAAATCCATTAAATTATAAAACACTTGTTAAACAAAAATCGGCGGTAAAACCAAAAGCTTTTCCCGTACAAATTTCAATTCAATTTCCGCACATGCCTTCCCAACGGGGAATTCGCTCATCGATTTTAAATTCGCGAACCTCAAAAGCCTTATCGCTTCCGACCAAAAAAAAAAGGAAAAATTGAATGAAAATTAAAACTAACGTCTCGTTATTTTTTTTTTTCATTCATTCGACGATTTTTGTTGATTTGTTATCGCGCGCGCCAAATATTGATATTACCGGAAGCGCTCAAAACGTGCAATATATCATAACGTTTTACCCAATTCGAACTTGTTGATGACATTTTCGTTATTTAAAAATAAATATTAAAACGGAAGCGTGTAATATTGTAAAACCGTTTTAACTGCAACAATTTAAATATTTGTTTTTTTATTAATCTAATGGAGTGTGGAATTATATTGTGAATATAATAATAATAGAATTAAATACATTTTTACTTAGTTAATATCACGCTAATTGTAAGTAAAAATTGTACCAAAAATGAAACCTTCAGAAATGTAATTTTTCAACTGTCAAAAGTGGCATATTTAAACTGTCAAAATTACGTATTTTACTGTGAATGTTGGCAGTTTAATAAACTGTCAAAAATGGCATATCGTACTGCCAATAATTGTATTTTCTAACCGCCAAAGATGGCCATTTTCATCTATCAAATTTGGCATTTGGTATTGCGAAAAATTGAATATTTTAACTATTATTATTATTACAAAGATGGTTATTTTTATTACATCAAAAATAGTATATTTCAATTGTCAACTACGGCACTTTTCAACCATCATAAATGCCATTTCGTACTTTCAAAGGTGGCAACTGGCAAAAAGGAATGTAATATGTATGTAATATGTAATATATATTTCCAAAATAAATGTATACATTTATGGGTGAGTCAATATAAAAAAGAAATTAAAAGCTAACATAGTATCTTAAGTCTAAATTAGTAATACTTATACCATGTTAGTGTAATTAAAAAATGAAATAGATTGATTACAGTAAGGATTAAAATGTGCAACTGCCCTTCAGAAATGTAATTTTTCAATTTTAAAATTGCATTTTTGAACATTACTATTAATGTTAGCAGTTTTAACTGTCAAAAGAAAACATTTCGCTGCACAAACCTGCCAGAAATTACATTTACATTCAATTTCTTAACTGTCAAAACTGTCATATTTTACATATTCCACTATAAATTTTGACGCATTTTGAAAACATTTTTAACCTTAAAAAAAACAAAGGAAAGTTGTGGCTAACTTTACGTCGGTAAAATGCGGACTTATGGATAGCAAAAAAAAATAATTCTGATTCCGCTGTTGGTAAACGTACAAACATTCAATTCCGCGCAACAGCAGCAATCTGAATTTCGCATCGGTAAATAACGGATTTTATTTCTGCTGCGAACGTCGAATTACGAGACATCGACGCCGGAGCAATTATTCGCACCAGAGCAGCACTGATCATCATCGGCAAAAGTGTTTTCCGGAATAACGAACAAACCGCAAATTTTTGCATAACTCGTCCCCCGGGGGGTGCACGGTTTCATTGTGTTTAGTATTTACGGGGCCCCATTCTCCCCGCTACACGCAAAACGCACAATCGTCCTCGATCGGAGTTCGTGAAATTTAAATCCTGATAATGTAATATCTGTCGAAAATTGGGGATTCGTTTGCGGGTATTTATTGGGGTTTTAGTTGGTTGTATTATGTAGCAAGATTAATACACATTTGAAATAAATTTAAATATTCCTCACTTGATTTTTTTTTGGCCTGGGATGCACGGCCAAAAAAAAAACATGGAGGCCAGCTATAGATAAATCGTGATCAATTGTAAAAAAAATTGGTTGCTGTGACATTTATTATTTGCTTGGTTATTTTTTATAATAAGCACCAATAAATCTTATCTTATCTTATCTTTTATATTTAATGTTAGATGCATATATTAGAGTCACATGGACATGTATCTCAGGCCAAACAATAAATTAATGCTCGCAAACAAGGCGTAAAGCACGCGTTTTGAAATAATCGTAGGAAAATATACATCCAGAACTGTTTGAGGTGTATTAATGATTCAATAACACGATGTTGTACTGATTGTTTTACACGACCATTTTGTAACCTGATATGGTAATAAAGGCAACGTTTACTGACCGTATACGGCTAACAATTTGTAACCTGAAAGTATATGAAAATCGTGTAATAATCTAAGCAGTAATACCAGCGCTGTTCAATTTTTGTTCCTTTCATGTTTGTCCCTATTTAAAAACCGAATGAATTCACACGATGCTGTACCGATTTTTTTACATGAACGGTGCACATTACGAAACCTGACACGGTAATAAAGACAGCGCACATTGAATGTATACGGCTACTAATTTGTAACCGGACGGTATATGAAAACCATTTAAGTAGATGCTCAATTTTCGTTCTTTTCATGTTTGTACTTATTTAAACACGATGTTGTGACGTTTCTTTTTTACATGCACGGTGCCCATTTTGTAACCTGATATGGTAATAGAGGCAGCGTATATTAACCATATACGGCTACCAATTTGTAACCTGAAGGTATATGAAAACCAAGTATTAATACCAGTGCTGTACAATTTTCGTTTCTTTGATGTTTGTCCTTATATTTAAAAACGGATTAATTCGTATAAACGCATAAACGAAATCTATTGTTTTGCGAATCAAGTTTCGTAATTCTCGTAATACTTGAGAATTAATTGTGAAGTCGAGGCGCATTTCTGGCGGGGGGCGGGAGGGGTGGTCCCATGATAAATTTAATGCGGACCCAAACTGTTTGTTTGCCTGTTGTTAATTCCAAAGAACGATTATCCCTTAGCGATGCGCATCTCTCCACTCACAATTAGATGAAATATGAAACGAGAGACAGAGAGAGAGAATTAATTTCGTAATAAGTAAGGGGGCGAAAGATTTTTTTTTCTCGGTGAAATTGTTTAGTTTAAACCGGACGGGAAGAAGAGAGTGCGCTTTGTAATAATAACAACGGGGGGGCGCATTAAATCCGCCACTTTTCGAAGGATTAGAGGGACGACGGCATGTTTTGGGTTTTTGCTCCATACAAAATATATAATTCTCGGCTTTTGCCCGAATGAGGGAAGTTTTGAGAGCGCGAGGCGTTTTTTACACCCGGACAAATAAATAAACGCCAAAAGCCGAAGGCGGTTTTCTTTTGATAAGGGATGATATAGATAAATACATTATCATCCATTATATTCTTACAATGCTTCTTTTCACATTTGATCAGTAATAATAAGAATAAGTGCGAGTATTGTTATCAGTAATATTTTATTTATCTCACAGATTATAAATAAATTAATTAATTAATTTGTTGTTTGTTTATTTTCTAACCCTGTCAATTGACATTCGAGTCTGTTGGGTTTTGTAAATAAATAAATAAATAAATATATGTCAATGTCAGTGGACTTTAAGTCTGTTGGGTTTCGTAAATAAATAAATAAATAAATAAAGGATTCGCAAATATATTAACACTTTTTGAGCGGGCGCTATGACCAAGGTGACTTGCCTGTGTAGCGGGTTGCATTTGCAACGCAAGCGAAAATATTGCTCGCGCCACCGCCGTGTACGATGAACTGTATGCAACCCATTCTGCATGTCTGCGCCTAAAAATAGACGGCCCGCCTATAGCACGCAGTTCGCAAAGTGTCTACGAATAGATATAAATTAATTGTGGATTGTTTGTATGTATTTAGATTTGTATTTTTAAGCACTTTGAATGAAACTAATAAATACAAATACAAATATAAAGCATAGAAGTAAAATATTTTCCACATTTTAACAATCGGAAAGTAAGATAAACGTTCGCAGGGTGTAAAATAATCCCCCCCCCCCCCCTCCAAATACGGGGATTTGGATCGGGTTAAGTCTTGCAGTGCGTGCTGCATATTTATGAAGTCCGGACTCATTATCAACAAATACCGGGCCGAATTAACCGGTTTGCGTCTCCGAGGGACCCAAAGGGCCCGAATCGTCTGGGACGCGATACGCAAAGGACAAAGGCGGGAATTTACATTTTATCAGCAGATCTCGCAAGATAAAAGTTAGGGCTAACAACTCCTTTTATTTCGATGATTGCGTTTCCTGTAACACAACTTTCCCGGGCTTCCGCCCTTCGCGGAAATGAATAAGGGTCGTTTATTTCTATAGAAGGGAGATATCCCACGCACACTAACGCAAACCTCGGAGAAGCCGCAGAAGAAGGTCGCCGGGGAAAGAACCGCGTCATCGTGATTTATATTAATTGGCATTAAATGTTTATGAATGTTTTGTCTCGGGATTAGGAACGGATGCAACAATGACGATCACTTCTCGGCCTGATACGCATACTAGATTCAATTTCTAGTTTTTATGCTAGAAAGCGTCGATTTCTAAAATCAGTGGCTTCCTACGATAAAACGAGGAAAAAAATGACACACTTGGAATTCGTAAAAATCTCGACCATTTTCAAACCGCCATAACTCGGCGTATTTTCAATCGATTTTGATGAATCTTTGAGGGCAAAAAACTTTAAAGTGTCTTCTTTAAAGTCACGCATGCGAACTTAAGCGTAACCCCTTCCGCCCTCCTCTAGCACCCCTGTGAAAAAAATGTATTTTTCAAGAAACCATGTCCAACTTTGACGATGTCTATGGAGTTGTAATTTTTTTTTCGACTCGATCCACCATAAAGGCAATAAAATTCGATCAATTCCCTATGCATAACTCAAAGAACGAAGTTCCTACGACGATTTGGCACCAAGTTATGGGTGTTTGAAAAAAACGTGCATTTTAAGGTTTATCGCACATAACTCAGCGACTTTTCAACCAAATTTGATGATTCTTACGGAAAAAAATCTCATTTTAATTGTAAGATGTTAAAGTGAAGAAGGAAGTATAAATCATATTTTTGGTCTGGTAAGTATTTATCATAAAATTGTTTGAGCTGCTCTTAAATAATTCATTATTATTATCATTATAATACTTAGTAAACTCTTAATTTTGCAGATTTAAGAACATGTTGAAAGCAACCTTTCGTCTTTATTTATTTTAAATAAAGTTCTGCTTAATTAAATTTACATTTCATGTTTCTTGTATAAACCTACCCTTTTTATTTTTTATTTTATTTCTTACAAGCGTTAATTATCCACGGTTATTGTTTTGTTTATGAACCCGAACATATTTAACATGTATTGTGATGTAAAATATCGCGCGCGCCCTCGGGCTGCTCGGTGTAACGTTGCCCCAGCAATTAGTAAGTTTAAAAGGGTGATCCAATGTAGCCCCGTGATAATCTCGCAGGGTGGACCTTTATCAATCACCGGCAAAGGAACGCACAAGAGTGTCAGAGTTTATCTTACTCGCAGAGTGGATTCAATTCTAAAACACGGCACGAATGATTAACTACGGTGAAATGTTTCTTTTTTTAACGTAGCAGCAATCTATGATTTAAAAAAAATACAAGAGAGGAGAGAGGTCTGTTTAGCAATTCAAAACAATTAAATTAAACGGTATACCCCGGCGCATTCACCATAATTATCGTAGCCTTGAAGATTACATCGACGATTATACAATTGCTAGAAAATTATTCTCTCAAAGAAATGGCTTCAAATTTTCAGAATTAACAAAAAATTGACGTATTTTTAAAGATTCGTAAAAAAAAAATGGACAGAAAATAAATTTACAACACGCAGAATAAGAAATCGTGAAATAAAAATTCCATTCGGCGATTGTAAAATTGCTAAAAAAATTATTCTCTTAAAGAATTGGCTTTAAAATTTCAGAATTTACAAAGAATTGATGTATTTTCAAGAATCCATAAAAACGATGGACACACCGTTGCAGGAAATAAATTTACAACACGCAGAAACAGAAATCGAGAGTTGAAAATTGCATTCGGCTAAAATTTGCTAAAAAAATATTCTCTCAAAGAATTGGCTTTGAAATTTCAGAATTTATCAAAAATTGATGTATTTTTAAAAATCCATAAAAACAATTGACACACCGTTGCAGGAAATAAATTTACGACACGCAGAATTAGAAATCGAGAGTTGAAAATTGCATTCGGCTAAAATTTGCTAAAAAATTATTCTCTCAAAGAATTGGCTTTGGAATTTAAGAATTTATCAAGAATTGATGTATTTTTAAGAATCCATAAAAACAATTGACACACCGTTGCAGGAAATAAATTTACAACACGCAGAAATAGTAATCGAGAGTTGAAAATTGCATTCGGCTAAAATTTGCTAAAAAATTATTCTCTCAAAGAATTGGCTTTGAAATTTCAGAATTTACAAAGAATTGATGTATTTTTAAGAATACATAAAAACAATTGAAACACCGTTGCAGAAAATAAATTTACGACACGCAGAATTAGAAATCGAGAGTTGAAAATTGCATTCGGCTAAAATTTGCTAAAAAATTATTCTCTCAAAGAATTGGCTTTGAAATTTCAGAATTTACAAAGAATTGATGTATTTTTAAGAATACATAAAAACAATTGAAACACCGTTGCAGAAAATAAATTTACGACACGCAGAATTAGAAATCGAGAGTTGAAAATTGCATTCGGCTAAAATTTGCTAAAAAATTATTCTCTCAAAGAATTGGCTTTGGAATTTCAGAATTTACCAAGAATTTATGTATTTTCAAGAATCCATAAAAACAATTGACACACCGTTGCAGGAAATAAATTTACAACACGCAGAAATAGTAATCGAGAGTTGAAAATTGCATTCGGCTAAAATTTGCTAAAAAATTATTCTCTCAAAGAATTGGCTTTGAAATTTCAGAATTTACAAAGAATTGATGTATTTTTAAGAATACATAAAAACAATTGAAACACCGTTGCAGAAAATAAATTTACGACACGCAGAATTAGAAATCGAGAGTTGAAAATTGCATTCGGCTAAAATTTGCTAAAAAATTATTCTCTCAAAGAATTGGCTTTGAAATTTCAGAATTTACCAAGAATTGATGTATTTTCAAGAATCAATAAAAACAATTGATACACCGTTGCAGGAAATAAATTTACAACACGCAGAAATAGAAATCGAGAGTTGAAAATTGCATTCGGCTAAAATTTGCTAAAAAATTATTCTCTCAAAGAATTGGCTTTGGAATTTAAGAATTTACCAAGAATTGATGTATTTTCAAGAATCCATAAAAACAATTGACACACCGTTGCAGGAAATAAATTTACAACACGCAGAAATAGAAATCGAGAGTTGAAAATTGCATTCGGCTAAAATTTGCTAAAAAATTATTCTCCCAAAGAATTGGCTTTGAAATTTCAGAATTTACCAAGAATTGATGTAGTTTTAAGAATCCATAAAAACAATTGACACACCGTTGCAGGAAATAAATTTACAACACGCAGAAATAAAAATCGAGAGTTGAAAATTGCATTCGGCTAAAATTTGCTAAAAAATAATTCTCTTAAAGAATTGGCTTTAAAATTTCAGAATTTACAATGAATTTATCTATTTTTAAGATTACTTAAAAACAATTGCAGGAAATAATTTTTTTATTAGTTTCAAATATATGGCACTGTTTTAACACTTTTCATAATCGTGGGAATGCGCGTAACTTCAGCAGGATTCTAAAACAATTTCTCATGTAATTATTTCCAAATTTAGCTAAGGGATGTTTTTAGATTTTGTTTGACTCTGCAAATTTTAAAAGTTTTTTTGTAGATATCAGTTGTTTTTACATCTAAAATTGAGACACTTCAGCAGGATTGTAGATTACCACCTAATTAAATTAAGGGATGTTTCTATATTTTAAGCCAATGGCGTATGATCATTTCTTAATAGTATTCTAGATAAATAATAAAGATACACCTGCAACTTAATTATATCGATGAATTATGCACTGCGCGTTCCTTTGTAATGATCCGGATCCCCGCTTATAATTTATGAATTTTTCAATTTATTTTTTGCCCCGCAAAATGCATAAAACATCACGCTGACCCGCATCCATTATGAAGGGCGCGCGGCGCTCTGCTCTGCACCATAATCCATCACCGGCGAAGATGGTCCGGGAGTTATTATTAGGTTCTAGTGACCGCAACTCCATTAAAAAAATAACGACGCAACTTAAATAAATAATTCCTAAAGGGCCGGAAGTCCGCGATCTTATCCATCTCTCTCCCTTATACGCTTCGCGCCCCCAATCTGGAATAAATTTGATGGCCCTGAGATATTGAAAAAGAGCCCTCGTCGCGATAAGAAATGGGCTACAGTGATATTATTTTTACCTTCGGGCCTATCTGCGATGTCCGGATAATGGAGAAATTAAGGGATGCCCGAAAATGATTATTATCGGTCGTGGATAAAATTCTGTTCGGGTCTAAAACTATGAAAACCATATCCAACACATAAACTATAGCTTAGGAATTGATTGAAAATTCTGGAAGGCATTTAACTCCACTGATCTACAACAATTAATAATAACAACATTCTGTTCTAAGAAAAACTTAAACTCGAACTTCTGTAACAGAAATTCATCAGATACAACCTTTAGCACGTTCATTGCCGTTCACGCGATATCGCGTGGTCGTCGCCAACGAGATTTTACGCGGGATAGTATAGTGGCCACCACCGGAAATTGAAATTTTCAGTTTGGTTGTTATATAATGATGAAAAATTAACTCCTTTCATTCATAGTCTCCTTTTACAAATTGTGAAAAAATACCAGTAAAATACCTCTTTTCGTTCCTAGTCTCCTGGTATAAATCGTTAAAAATTACCAACAAAATACTACTAATTTTCATTCCTAGAGAGACCATAAGTCTCTACCAGGTATTGTGTAATGTCTGCCAAAAATCTTGAATTAATAAATTGTAACCACTAATTTGTACAAAAAAAAAATGCTTAATATATTGTTGGATTATGGAAGCTGAAATTCCACGATAGGCTTCTTTGATTGTTAATATCTGATAGTAAGAATATTATTTGATTGGAAAATATTTAGAATGCGCATAATGGTTAGCCAGAATGTGATGTTGCGTTGGGAGGAGGACGAGAGGCAAAGGATGGAGAAAGGGAGGCGTTTTACATTGGTGCCGGGAGCGCCTGGATTGCATTGTATATTTATAAAGTACTTGCAAATTCTATTTGTGCAAATAAATTACGTTTAATTTTGCATGATGCCTAGGGAGACGCGGACCCTTTGTGCCCTTTCAACATGGCATGGCGACAATAACTGCATCCACTACGGCTCTAATAATACCAACGTGATTCATCAATCTATCCAAGGCTAAAACATCGGTTTACCACGAATTGGTTATTAAAAAGGTAAAAAATGCAAAAAATCTAGCAATCTAAAAAAATAAAAAAAAAATATCTTCGTTCGAATTAGAATTTACTCAGCCAGAATGTATTTTTGAAATTCTGGAAAATAATCGACTAGAAAAAAAAAATGCCTGCTCTCAAAAGTGTTTTTGGAGTTTACGAAATTTGCATCTGACGATTTAAAAAATTTAAAAAAAATATTGTCGCTTCTTCGAATTGCTTCAAAATGTCTTAATTTACTCAGCAAGAATGTATTTCTGATATACTGGACAATAATCGACTTATCTCGGTTAGAAAAAAAATGGCTGCTTTCAAAAGTGTTTTTGGAGTTTACGAAATTTGCATCTGGCGATTTAAAAAATTAAAAAAAATATTGTCGCTTGTTAAAATTACTTCAAAATGTCTTAATTTACTCAGCAAGAATGTATTTTTGATATACTGGACAATAATCGACTTATTTTGCCTAGAAAAAAAAATGGCTGCTCTCAAAATGTTTTTGGAGTTTACGAAATTTGCATCTAGCGATTTAAAAAATAAAATAAAATATTGTCGCTTGTTCAAATTGCTTCAAACTGTCTTAATTTACTCAGCAAGAATGTATTTTTGATATACTAGACAATAATAGACTTATTTTGGCTAGAAAAAACAATGGCTGCTCTCAAAAGTGTTTTTGGAGTTTGCATCTAGCGATTTAAAAAATTTAAAAAAATATTGTCGCTTGTTAAAATTGCTTCAAAATGTCTTAATTTACTCAGCAAGAATGTGTTTTTGATATACTAGACAACAATCAACTTAATTGCCTAGAAAAAAAATGGCTACTCTCAAAATTGTTTTTGGTGTATACGAAATTTACTTCTAGCAATTTAAAAAACATATTATCGCTTGTTCAAATTGGTTAAAAATTACCATATTTACTCAGAAATAATGCATTTCTGATATACTAGAAAACATTTGATTTATCCCGGCTGGAAACAAATTTCCATCTACTTTTTAAAAATTAAAAAAAAAATGATCACTTGTTCAAATTGCTTCAAAATTTCCAAATTTACTCAGAAATAATGTAGTTTTTAAAAATCTAGAAAACAATTGATATATCCTAGCTGGAAAAAAAAATGGCAACACTCAAAATTGTTTTTGAGTAAACAAAATTTCCATCTACTTTTTAAAAATTAAAAAAAAATTATCACTTGTTAAAATTGCTTCAAAATTTCCAAATTTACTCAGAAATAATTTATTTTTAATACACTAGAAAACTATTGATCTACCCCAGCTGGAAATAAAATGGCAATACCGGAGTAAAATTCGCATCTGCGATTTGAAAACTTCAAAAAAATTTTTTCAAATTGCTTTAAAATTTCCAAATTTACTCAGAAATGATGTATTTTTGATATACGAGAAAACAAGTTTTATATCCCAGACATAAAATAAATGGCAACACTTAAAATTGTTTTGCAGTGAACGAAATTTGCATCAACGATTTAAAAAATAAAAAAAAGATATTATCGATTGTTCAAATTACTCCAAATATTCAAAATTTACTGAAAAATAATGCATTTCTGATATACTAGAAAACAATTGATTTATCTCAGCTGGAAACAAAATGGCGAGGCTCAAAATTGTTTTTGAGTAAAGGAAATTTGCATTTAAAAAAAAAAAAAAAAATTATCGCTTGTTCAAATTAATTCAAAATTTTCAAATTTACTCAGAAATAATGTATTTCTAATATACTAGAAAACAATTGAAAAATCCCAGCTGTATACAAAATGGCACACTCAAAATTGTTTGAGTGAACGAAATTTGCATCAACGATTTAATAATTAAAAAAAATATATATTATCGCTTGTTCAAATTGCTTCAAAATTTTCAAATTTACTCAGAATAATGTATTTTTAATATACTAAAAAAACAATTGATATACCCCAGTTGGAAACAAAATGGCAACACTGGAGTAAACGAAATTCGCATTTGCGATTTAAAAACTTTCGCTTTTTCAAATTGCTTTAAAATATTCAAATTTACTCAAAAATAATGTTTTTTTTAATATACTAGAAAACAATTAAAACATCTTAGCTGTAAACAAACACTCAAATTTTTTTTGAAGTAAACGAAATTTGCATCTACGATTTATAAATTAAAAAAAAAATATTATCGCTTGTTCAAATTGCTTCAATTTTTTTTAAATTTATTCAGAAATAATGTGTTTTTAATATACTAGAAAAGAATTGATTCATCCCTGCTGAAAAAAAAAAAAACGAAATTTGCATGAACGATTTAAAAATGAAAAAAAAGATTGTCGCATGTTCAAGTTGCTTCAAAATCTCCAGATGCACTCCGAAAAACTGTATTTTTAATATACTCAAAAAAAATTGATTTACCCCAGCTGGAAACAAAATGGAAACTCCTAAAATTTTGTTTTGGAGTTTACGAAATTTGCATCTACGATTTTAAAAATTCAAAGAAAATATTATCGCTCGTTCAAATTGCTTCAAAATTTCCAACTTTACTCAGAAATAATGTATTTTTGATATGCTAGAAAACAATTTATTTATCTCAGTTAGAAACGAAATGGCAACATTCCAAATTGTTTTGGAGTAAACAATATTTCCATCAACTTTTTAAAAATTTCAAAAAAATATTATCGCTTGTTCAAATTGCTTCAAAATTTCCAAATTTACTCAGAAATAATTTATTTTTGATATACTAGAAAACAATTGATCTACCCCAGCTGGAAATAAAATGGCAACGCCCAAAATTTCTTAATTTACTCCGCAAGTATGTATTTTTGATATGCCAGAAAATAATCGACATTTCCCAGCTGGAAAAAAAATTGGCAACACTGAAAATTGAATTGGAGTGTACGAAATTTGCAACTAACGATTAAAAAAAAGAAAAAAATATTTTCGCTTAAAAGAAATTTAATTTACTCGGCAAGAATGAGTTTTTTGATATACTAGAAAACAATCCGCGAATTTTGGCTAGAAAAAAAATGGCTGCTCTCAAAATTCTTAAGGAGCATACAAAATTTGCATTTAGCGATTTAAAAAATAAAAAAAATATATTGTTGCTTGATAGAAAAAATCTTAAGGAGCATACAAAATTTGCAATAAAAAAATTAAAAATAAATATTGTCGCTTGTTAGAATTGCTTTAAAATGTCTTAATTTACTCAGCAAGAATGTATTTTTGGTATCGACGTATTCCTGCTACTCTCAAAATTGTGTTGCAATCGACGTGTCCTAGCTGAAAAATGGCAACACTCAAAATTGAATTAATAATAATAATCATTCATTTATGGATAGAACTAATATAAAAATTAACAAAAGAAAATTATCAAAATAGATAGAATTAGAGCAAACGAAATTTAAAACAGTTACAAAAAAAACATTATTAAATAAATAAATAAAGTGTCCAGACTATAGGATAACTGCACAATGTGAAATGTGTTTTCATTAAATTTATTTAATCCGTTGTTCATTCAATTCAATTCACACTCATCAAGATGTTAATCTTTTTGAAAATTATTTTTGTGAGAATTGGAACACATCTTTCATTGGCCTCCACTGTCGAATTTTCACGAGCCGCTCCTGGTTATAATATTTATTTATTTCTTTTGTATTTATTCGTATTTTTGTATATTATGAAATATGTATTATTTTTTTTATAATAATTTTGTCTTTTACTGTTAATTTTCTTACCATCTTAATTGATTAACTGAAATGTATTTTTGTAAAATGGTTATCCCGTTAAATAAATAATAATAATATAAATGCATATAATTTATAGGAGTAATATAAATCTATAAAATTCTAACTTGACCCTTGCCCAGCGCACAATCACACTTTTTCATCAAAGCAAGCAAGTGTGAACTGCAATAATTGTTGCACAACCTTACCAACACCCAACACAATATGCTAGTGTGCGGAATCCTGCGGAACGTACATCAGCGGATTACGGCAGGAATGGAGTGTTATTAGGTGTCAGGCGGTCCGAAAATTATGGCCCGTTGTAATTTCCGCGGTTACCCGTGTGTGCGGAAAAATGCAGGCTCGTTTCGAACGCTTTTTATTATTGCTGGTGGAAAGTTTTCCCCGCGCGAGACAAAGAAATTGCACATTATGCCGCAGACGTAAGACGTGTACACAATTAATAAAGTCTTTCTTGCTACGCGCGCACACGAGAAGAGATTAGAGCCGTAATGGGAAACCCGAACTAAACGAATAAATCCAATTAAAACGGGAAGCGTGGCCGGGTTTACCGGTATACATACCGCGACTAATTTCTGATTTTCCAAAAAGATTATTCACCGGGAGCGTTTCAGAATCGTCAAGCGCGTTTCTTGGAAGCAAAATCGAATTTCGTATTTGATTAGCGAAAGAGTTTAGAAATTAAAAACGTAATTTTGTGTCGAAAAAATGTCATCATTTATAATGGCAGATAAAATTGAACGTGGCGAAAATTTGTGTCGGGGTACAAATTTTATTTTGAGTCATTGAATCGATACAAATTTCGAGCGATTGGAAGTTGGTCATAAATTTCAGCCACCGAGAGTATTTGCAAAAAACTTTACAACTATTTTGAATTAAAAACAAAGGTTTGCCATGAAATCATAATGGCGGATATTTCATTTTGTTGTAAAAAGTGACAGTCGCTGTCACATTACGATTTACAACCGGCCGTGTATTCTACACAAGAAAAGGTATTTATAAGTAAATGGTTTTACTCGGGAACTATTTTAGAGGTGTACGTGATTTGTTCAGTGTTGAAATTACGGAGGAGGTAATATCCAGCGGAAGTACTATTGAATGAGTATAAAAATAACGTAAGTAGATTGATATTATAAAATAATTAAAGGAGCTAATTGTAACACATTTCAAATTTATAGTAAAGTAGTAATTATTCATTTAATAGTACTTTTACTGGTTATTGCCTTCTCCGGAAATTCTTTTTTGTGTATAAAGTGTAAATCGTAATGCGACATCTATTGTCACTTTTTAGAACAAAATGAAATATCGGCCATTATGATTTCATGGCAAACCTTTGTTTTTAATTCAAAATTATAGTAAAGCTTTTTGCAATTATCTCGGTAAATACTCTGCAGAAATCAATGAGTAAGGTACCAAATAATTCAGCTTAAAAAGCTTTAAAAATAATGTAAGAAGACCGATGCTGTCAAATAATTAGCGGAGCCAATATTAATACATTTAAAATTTTACTTGCAAATCCCTATGGCCCGCTTTGCAATTCAACACCCCGTGTGTGTACAGTATTACCGATCACTCGAGATGTGTGAGGGTAACGTTTTGCGAGTGAGAAAGTATTCGGAGAAGAAGAATTTTAGACACGCCTCGAATGCTTGGTACAACTCTACGTTTCAAAAATTGCGCAAATATCATTTATCAAATTAAGGCCATCTTATCTTAATCTTCACAGTTGTGCGGTCTGATTGGCAAAATATCAGATTTGAAAAATTAAAAATGAATTTATCGCTGAAGAGGTTTGCGTTAGTGTTTATAATTAACTGCGACATTTATTCCATCAGAATTAAGTTTTATTTTCAGAAACTTTTGTCCGTGATTGAATTAACTCCACATGTCTGATTTAAGTTTAGTCCCGTTAGAATTTAAACTGGATTATCCTGCATGGTTGTGGTGGTGGTGGAGAATCCTTCGTGGATGAATTATGTATGATCGCGGAGGCATTAGTTTAATTTTAACACAATTCGAACTCGCAGACCGAATTTGTTTTCCGGACAATCTTCAATTTATTCTTGCCTGATTGCTTTACGTCCGTGTAACAAGAGTTGCAAATTGTTACCCACGGGAGCCGACTACTCTAATTACAGACAGACCAAATTCCCTCCCGTACACACATATATATACACACACACAGCGGGGGATAACATGGCCCGAGGTTTCGGAGATAATTTAATACCAGCCATGCTGATTGATAATTAAATTTTATATCCTAGAACCGATGGCGAATTCTAGAAACTAGGTGTTGGCACTGAATTAACTTGTTCATTTTACTTACTTTTACAAGTTAGAAAACTAGAAAATAACAAACGTTTTCAAGTAACATTTTATTGTTATTGTTTATTCTTTACCAAACATGTAGTTACAAAAAATATCCAATCAATTAGTTCTGACTCTTTCACTCTGATAGTAATGATTTTAAACTTTAATTTGTCTCTAGTACCAATAACTCGTTCAATTAAAACTGTTTGTTGGAACGGGATGAGAATGTTTAATATTCACTAATAATTCCTTAACTTTTTATTGGACGTTTAATATCCTCTTATAATTCCTCAAACCGTTAACACGTAAGCGTAAAATTACGAAAATTAGTTAGTAAAAATTAGCATCAACCCTTGACGTTTTACATATAAATTTGCATGGATTATACTTTCCAAAGCGACATGTTTACCCTGTATATGTGTAGTTATATAGGTAAATCGGTCCATGCATAAAATATAAAGTCGAGCTTTTGAATCGCCCCCTCATCACACCCCTCTCTGCGCCGGTATCGTGTGAAAACAAATTGGGGCACGCCGATGCTGTTACTGACCCAATTAGATAACAATTGGACCGTTTGCAGACGGCGACCATTTTTTTTTTCATTTTCTAATTACGCATTAAAACGCCATAAAGTCGAATAAAATGTGCGCTCGTTTTAATTCATTAATTCGATCGTGTTTTATTCATTGCCGCCTTGATACGATTTAAAGTATTATTTTATGTGGATTTAGAAAATTTCGGACGAAAATTGGAACGCCGCCAGATGTGGAAGGATGAAAGTTTAATATTTCCTTGTGGATAAATCCATTTAACGTAAATTTCAAATATTATTAAAAAAATTAAAAACTGTAATATAATACAGGGTGTAGTGGAACAAAACGGAACATAGGATTTTTAATGCTATATTGGAATATTATCTTCCCTGATCATTTTGGAGGAAACATTTTTTGTAGAGTAAAAAATATTTATTTTTTGCATTTACAAAAACCCGAAAAAATAATAAAATAAGGGCAGAAATACCGATGGTCAATAGCCCAGACAGCCTAACACTTCAGTTATTTATGTATTAAAATGTTATGTATAATTATTTGTTTGAATAAACATCTCGATGTATGTAATAAAATAAAAATGACAATTTTCACGAAAATAATGGTTGCCATCAAATTAAAAAAATATACAGGGTGTTATAAGTTTTAGGGGTTGTAGTAGATAACCTAGCTGTCAACGGCATTACAAAAAAATATGTATGATTAAAAAAAAATAAGGTGTAAGAAACTGTTACGTTTAGGTCTCTTTAGTTCATCAATTATTTGAAGAGTTATGACGTTATAATCCCAAAACTTCGAATTAATCCTATTCGAAGTGAGCGTAGAATAGTGGAAAAATGTAACAAATTTCGACGACTTACAATTATGATTCTATAAAATTCCGTAAATACCCTATTTTAAATTTTGAGATAATCCCATTCAATCAAACTGAGGGAGAAATTGTGGAAAATACTATCGTTTCAAAATCTGCAAACACCCCATCCCTAAATTTTGAGATAATCCCATTCGAACCGAGCGTGGAATGGCGAAAAAATACCATAATTTCGACGACTTGAAAAAATATAAAAACTATTGCCGTCGACTTGAAATTTTACAAATTCATTCAAAATTCATTCAGGACTACGTTTTACAAAAAAATTGAAAGCACCCTTGTTTCTATCTTCAACATAAACCCACTCGAACTCAGCGCGAAATTCCGAAAAAATTTCAATTATTTCGGCGCCCTAAAAAAATATGAAAACAATTGCCATCGACTTAAAATTTTACAAATCTACTCAAAATTTATTCGCGATTGCACTGCTATAAAAATCTACAAAAACCCCATCCCAAAATTTCGAGATAATCCCATTCGAACTTTGTATGAAGTGGTGGAAAAATACAATAATTTCAACGACTTGAAAAAAATATAAAAACTATTGCCATCGACTTGAAATTTTCAAAATTCATTCAAAATTCATTTGTAATCACGATTCTATAAAAATCTGTACACACCCCATCCCCAAATTTGGAGATAATCCCATTTGAACTGAGCGTGGAATTTTGGAAAATACCATCATTTCAATGACTTCGAGAAGATATAAAAACAATTGCTATCGATTTGAAATTTCACAAATCTATTCAAAATTCATTCATGATTACGTTTCTACAAAAAAAAACTGAAAGCACTCCTTTCCCTAATTTTGACATCAAACCGAGCGCGAAATTGTGAAAAAATTGCAATTATTTCGGCGCCCTAAAAAATATGAAAACAATTGCCATCGATTTAAAATTTTACAAATCTACTCAAAATTTATTTGAGATTAAGCTACTATAAAAATCTGCATAACCCCATCCCTAAATTTTGAGATAATCCCATTCGAACCGAGCGTGGAATGGCGAAAAAATACCATAATTTCGACGACTTGAAAAAAATATAAAAACTATTGCCATCGACTTGAAATTTCATTAATCTATTCAAAATTCATACAGGACTATGTTTCACCAAAAAAATGAAAGCATCCCTGTCTCTATCTTCCACATAATCCCACTCGAACCCAGCGCGAAATTCCGAAAAAATTGCAATTATTTCGGCGCCCTAAAAAAATATGAAAACAATTGCCATCGACTTAAAATTTTACAAATCTACTCAAAATTTATTCGCGATTGCACCGCTATAAAAATCTACAAACACCCCATCCCAAAATTTCGAAATAATCCCATTCGAACTTTGTATAAAGTGGCGGAAAAATACAATCATTTCGACGACTTGAAAAAAATATAAAAACAGTTCTCATCGACTTGAAATTTTACAAATTCATTCAAAATTCATTCGTAATCACGATTCTATAAATATCTGTACACACCCCATCCACAAATTTCGAGATAATCCCATTTGAACTGAGCGTGGAATTTTGGAAAATACCATCATTTCAATGACTTCGAGAAGATATAAAAACAATTGCTATCGATTTGAAATTTCACAAATCTATTCAAAATTCATTCATGATTACGTTTCTACAAAAAAAACTGAAAGCACTCCTTTCCCTAATTTTGACATCAAACCGAGAGCGAAATTGTGAAAAAATTGCAATTATTTCGGCGCCCTAAAAAATATGAAAACAATTGCCATCGATTTAAAATTTTACAAATCTACTCAAAATTTATTTGAGATTAAGCTACTATAAAAATCTGCATAACCCCATCCCAAAATTTTGAGATAATCCCATTCGAACTTTGTATGAAGTGGTGGAAAAATGCAATAATTTCAACGACTTGAAAAAAATATAAAAACAGTTCTCATCGACTTGAAATTTTACAAATTCATTCAAAATTCATTTGTGATTACGATTCTACAAAAATCTGTAAACACCCCATCAATACATTTTAAGACAATCCCATTCGAATAGAGCGTGGAATTTTGGAAAATAAAATAATTTCAATGGCTTGAAGAAAACATTTGCCACCAATTTGAAATGTCACAAATCTACTCAAAATTCATTCAGGATTACGTTTCTACAAAAAACTCAAAGCACCCCATTCCCTATCTTCGACAGAATCCCATTCGGACCGAAAATTATGAAAAAAAAATGCTATTATTTTGGCGCGCTAAGAAAATTGCCATCGACTTAAAATTTTACCAATCCACTCAAAATTTCTTCGCGATTATGTTACTCTAAAAATCTGTATAACCCCATCCCAAAATTTCGAGATAATCCCATTAGAACTGAGCGTAGAATTGTGGAGAAATAAAATAAATTTCCACGACTTAAAAAAAAAATTATAAAAACAGTTGCCACCGACTTGAAATTTTAGAAATTTACTCAGAATTCATTTAAGATTACAATTCTAAAAAAAAAAACTGTAAACACCCCATTCCTAACTTTTGAGATTATCCCATTCAAACTGCGCACGGAATTGTCAAAAATACCATCATTTCAATGGCTTCGAAAAATATATAAAAAAACAATTGCCATCGATTTGAGATTTCACTAATCTATTCAAAATTCATTCAGGAATACGTTTCTACAAAAAGCTGAAAGCACCCAATTTGTCTTCGACAGAATCAAATATTCAAACCGAGCGCGAAATTGTGGAAAAAAAATGCAATTATTTCGGAGCTCTTAGAAAATATGAAAACAATTAAAATTTTACAAATCTCAAAATTTATTCGCGATAACGCTGCTATAAAAATCTGTTACACCCCATCCCAAAATTTCCCACTCGAACCGAGAGCTGAATTTTGGAAAAATACAACAAATTCGACGACTTGAAAATCATATAAAAACGATTGTCGTCGACTTGAAATTTTAGAAATTCATTCAATAATACATTTGTGATTATGATTCTAGAAAAATCTGTAAACACCCCATCCTTAAATTTTGGGATAATCCCATTCGAACTGAGGGTGGAATTATGGAAAATACAATCAATTCAATGGCCTGTAAAAAATATAAAAACGATTGTCATCGACTTGAAATTTTACAAATCTATTCAAAATTCATTTGAGATTACGATTCTATGAAAAAAAAAACTGTAAACTAAATTTTGACAAAATTCCATTCGAACAGAGCGTGAAATTGTGAACAAAAAAAATGCTATAATTTCGGCGACCATAAAAAAATATGAAAACTAAAGCAATCGATTTAATACAATACCGCCTAACCGTCATTTGCACCCAAATTTATTTATTTATTTATTATTAAACGGGTAATCCCAATAATACAAAATTAGAACCGACGAGAAGTTAGCCACAGATTTCCCGGCGAATCCACCATTTCGGTGCGATTTTTAATTTTTATTTGTGTAGTGCCTTTCTGTGGGTGTATTTATCAACTACAAACTGACAAAAGGCCATGAAAATTAAAAAAAATATATCTAACAGCTCATTAATTTACGGGTGGCGTTTAAAAAAATCGTAAGTCAAAAAGGGCATTGAAAAAAAAAAATTTTTGCAATGCCTTTTTGCAAGTACAGTTAACAATTACAAATCGTCAAAAAACCGTGATGAATTATTTTTCTAATATTTTTTTATTTAACATTAACAGAAAAAGTAAATAAAAAATATAAGAAAAATTCACCACGGTTTTTTGACGATTTGTAACTGTTAACTGTACTTGCAGAAAGGCATTGCAAAAATATTTTTTTTTTTTGCAATGCCCTTGTTGTTTTATGGGCCGTCCACTATTTTCTGTTAATGTTAAATAAAAAATATAAGAAAAATTCATCACGGTTTTTTGACGATTTGTAATTGTTAACTGTACTTGCAGAAAGGCATTAAAAAAATTAAATAATTTTTTTTGCAATGCCCTTTTTGAGTTACGATTTTTTTAAACGCCACCCGTGAATTAATGAGCTGTTAGATAATTTTTGTTTTTTCGTTTTCATTTTCATAGCCTTTTGACAGTTTGTGGTTGATAAATACACCCACAGAAAGGCACTACACAAATAAAAACTAAAAATCGCACCGAAATGGTGGATTCGCCGGGAAATCTATGGCTGGAATTTTTATGGCTAACTTCTCGTCGGTAAAATTAGAAAAAAAAATTAACATACAAATCAAATTACATTTAAATCGCAAGAAAACAAATTAACAAAAATTAAAATCTAAATGAGATTTTAACATTTTTTCCCAGAAAGTTATAAATTAGTTTTTCTGCTTCTCCTATCAAATTTGGCAAATGTGAGATAGGCGGTATTGCCGCTTCACCGAAGATAATCTCATTCGAACAAAACGTACAATTTTGAAAAACTACCCTAGAGCCGACCCTGGTAGCACGTGATAAGAAACGAAGTCGGTCAGCAATATTTAAAATTTATATAACCGATTCGGACCGAATAACTGTAGATATCTAGTGGGCCAATTTCGTAACACATAATTTTTCCCTCTCCCCTGTGATATTTCAGCATTGCAGGGCCGGAAAGTTCATGTATTTATTCAATACTTCACACCACCCCCTTCGTTCTCCAACAATAAACGCCAAGGTGGAAACTTGTGTAACTTACAGGGAGGGCACACAGGAAGCCGGCTTAACCTTGAATCCGAACTATATCTTGAGCCCTGGAGGCGGCATTAAGTTCCCGAATTACACGAACTTGCGCGCCTTCGAGCAGAAACAATTTCGTGATGATGGGAAAAATATTTTTTCCATCATCACGAAATTGTTTCTGCTTGAAGGGATTACAAGACATTTTATTTTTACAAACTTGTAATTAATGCCATTCAAACGGGAAATTCGTTTTTAAAATAATTTTTGTTTAGTGAGTGTAATAAATGCTGCTGCAAACTATTATACGGCTGCATAAAAGTAGATGTGGCGTAATTTTAACAACGGCGTAATTCACGTTAACTTGATTCACTCCTAAATCTCTTTTGCAATATACGAGCCATTAAAATGGTTTTAAAGTTAAATATGGAATACAATACAATTCGCGAAACCGTGCAAACGGATTTTTAGCGACCGCGCAACCTGAGGAACTAAAATAGGCAGATTGAGATTTGGTAGAGTAGTTAAGGTAAATGTCGGTTGATTTATGAGAAATGTTCCATCTTCCACGCCTACTGATTTTTTTTTTATAGTTTTCTTAATAATTCCTCGTTCTTTTCAGATAATTCACTTTCTTGAACAGATAATGAAGTAAAATTTGATAATAACCCAATGATTAGGACGGAATTATCTGATTTTATTTAGACACAGAAAAAACTAAGAGCTAATAATATCAAACAACTCATTGGCGCATCAGGTGCGTACCATTAACCATCCATCCCCCGCGCCATTTATTTTAACTGCGTAGTAATGCGTTTGTAATGATTACTTGTCATCAAAACTGAAATATTATACGTTCTGTCATCAATTACATATTATATATCATCGGGGAAACATTCACGCCAATGCATTACTACTGACATCTTAATGTATTGAACCGTATTTATATGTTGATGTCGCGTTATAAATCCAATTTATCGGGGACTGACGCTGAACCGTATAAAAATTTTTGTTTAAACCATTTCCAATATTTCACCAATAACTGTCGAGCGCTATGCATTAATGCCGACGTCGCTTAAATCATCATTGAAAATTATCGGGGCCCGCTTGATTTATCCGACTATTACGGGGGCGTGATGCCATTTGCGAATTTTGCGAAAGTCTATTTATGGCGATAAGCTTTCGCGCTCGCATAAAATTACTAATTTCTCACCATCCCGAGCATCGAATTTCTTCCACTTAACCCCGCCGACTCTTCGGGCTGGAATTTGTAACGGGAAACGTCCGTTTATCCTTTAAGAGGGTTAAGTTATGTCTGCTGGTGGTAATCCTCTTTGTCCACGTCAATGACCGACCGAAATTTAATTGGTTATTTAGACTGTTTGGGGTTTGTAAAGAGCAACATTTTGATTGGTTAAAAGTTATCTTGTGAGAAAAAAAGACGCCATTTGCAAAAAATATACGTATCTGAAAGTATCAAATTTCTTGAGGTAATTCTATATTACAGAACTAATGCGGAGGGTCCTGGGTTCGAATCCCGGCGAGGGCATGGGTGTTTGTGGATATCTATTTTCATTTAATATGAATAATATAATAAATAATCGGTTGTGGCTATCTAAGCCAATGTCCCATATCATCAATAATTCCCCAACCCAAATTTACGTCCATCAACCTTCTTTAAAAAAAAATATATATATATACTATTTCTTTTTTTTAAAGCAATTTAAAAAATTTGAGCCTTGAGTGTTTTGGCTCATATGTAACAAATCCTTCCTCACGAAAGAAATACGCATGTTCAACCTCGTGTGATTTTAGAAAATTTGTAAAAAAAAAAACAGTATGTAAAAATTTTAAACTTCATTCTGTAGACATTTTTGTAAAGCTATTTAAAAAAAAATTGAGTATTTTATTTTATGCAATTGAAATTATCTCGTGAAAAAACACGATTTCATTTTTAAGCAATTTTCATGCGATTATTTCGAAAAGTACGGAAGGGGTGTTTTAAGATTTCTTCAGAAACATAAACTAGAAACAGTTTTGAGTGTTTGTGGAGATTTTCCATTTTCAGGAAATAGTTTTTTAATTTTTTTTTCAAACATTCGGCGAATCGTGCGGTTGCAGAAAGACTTGAGCACATTCTCCTGCGATTATTTCGAAAAGTGCGGAAGAGGTGTTTTGAGATTTCTTCAGAAACATAAACTAGAAACAGTTTTTAGTGTTTGCGGAGATTTTCCAGTTTTTTAATTTTTTTTTTCAAAGAGTCGGCGAATCGTGCGGTTACAGAAGACTTAAGCACATTCTCCTGCGATTATTTCGAAAAGTGCGGAAGAGGTGTTTTAAGATTTCTTCTGAAACATAAACTAGAAACAGTTTTGAGTGTTTGTGGAGATTTTTTGGTTTCTGGAAATAGTTTTTTAATTTTTTTTTCAAAGAGTCGGCGAATCGTGCGGTTACAGAAAGACTTGAGCACATTCTCGCGCGATTATATCGAAAAGTACGGAAGAGGTGTTTTAAGATTTCTTCAGGAACATAAACTAGAAACAGTTTTGAGTGTTTTTTGAGATTTTCCAGTTTCTGGAAATAGTTTTTTAATTTTTTTTTCAAAGAGTCGACGAATCGTGCGTTTACAGAAAGACTTGAGCACATTCTCCTGCGATTATTTCGAAAAGTGCGGATGGGGTGTTTTAAGATTTCTTCAGGAACATAAACTAGAAACAGTTTGGAGTGTTTGTGGAGATTTTCCTGTTTCTGGAAATAGTTTTTAAATTTTTTTTCAAACATTCGGCGAATCGTGCGGTTACAGAATGACTTGAGCACATTCTCCTGCGATTATTTCGAAAAGTGCGGATGGGGTGTTTTAAGATTTCTTCAGGAACATAAACTAGAAACAGTTTGGAGTGTTTGTGGAGATTTTCCAGCTTCTGGAAATAGTTTTTTAATTTTTTTTTCAAAGAGTCGGCGAATCGTGCGGTTGCGGAAAGATTTGAGCACATTCTCCTGCGATTATTTCGAAAAGTACAAAAGGGGTGTTTTTAGTGTTTGCAGATTTTTCAGTTTCATAATTTTTTGTTTTTTTTTTTCATTATCGATATTAATATTTCAACTTTTAATTATTTCGATTATTTATTTGTTTCGATTCCGGGAAATAAATTGAAAACGAAACAAACGCAACCAATTTTCTTTTTCACCGTTACTTCCACGCAAATGCTCACATAATTACAACCCTTCGAAGAAATTTCAACTTGTTAGGAAAGAAACGTGCGGAAAATAAGTTTTCCCCGGCGTGCATTCGATCTTTTCGACGACATGAACAATTCCTATCTTATTACGATCTTGTTAAATGTAAATCAAGTTCCAGAGCCACTTCGGTGTTATTCACCCGAAAAACTTATTTTCCCGCATAAGCCGAACCGTTTGTATATCGTCGTGTGTATGTGTGTGCGTGAAAGAGTTTTCCTTTTAGCCTTTCCTAACATGACTGTATACAGAAAACGCTTTGATACGATCTGATTTAACATCGGCAACACTTGCACTAGAAGTAGTGAAAGCTTTACAGGACTGGAAGTTAATGAAACGTATCCAGAAATATCATCACGTTGAAGTTATAATATGTATATGCGTTGGCGGTTGATGTTTCTTTTGAAATGCATTTCTGAAGGTATTAAAATGTATACATGGTGGAAAGGATGGTTGCAACTAATTAGTAACCCTTACTATGTGGACATTCATATTTACAGGTGTCGTTTTATTCTGATGTGCTTACTGATGCTATTTTTACTGTAATTGTAACTTTCTTATTATTACTGATAAAGAATTGATTAAAATGGGAAAAACAGAACGTATATAATCGAATCGATAACGCGGAAATAGTTGATTAAATTTATTCAAACACGATTCGCCTATAAATTTCGATATTTTTCGGCCAATATATTTCCAAACGGGCATGACACGCGGGCTCTATATCGCATTAACCTCCATCAAATTGAAATATGGCAAAAGCACATTTTAGATGTTTAGATTCGGGCATTTACACTATCGCATTTGAATAAATCATTTCGTTGTCGCCGAAAACAGATATATACACACTCGCGCAGGATTGAATTGCAAACTAGGAGATATTTCACAATGATTTTAATCGTTGACTAATTAGGGTGTAAGATTAATTCGGCCTCTCTCTCTCCCTCTTTCGCAATTACGTGGGCTTTCCTCGTATCGTAATTGTGATTTAAAGAAGGTCGCGCCGTCCGGTTGGTTATATAAAAAGATTGCGCGATATCCGGATATCCTCCATGCTGTAGTTAATTAAACGTGGTACGGTCACGATTACATACTAATTCCAGCAATTAGGGTGTAGGGGTGTACGACGTTAATAAATATCTGCAACTATTCACATCTGAAATCTCGGTAATGTTCGGATTAAAATTAGCTAATTTGAACCATTAATACAATATTAAAAATAAAGATCGGAATAGAATCTTAACACTTTGCTAAAAAGTTAGTTTATAATAGTCACAACCATCGCATTACAGACAACTAAAGTGAGCTCATTTACGAATTGATTTTATAGTGAATGCGCCGGGAAATTAAAATGTACGTCACGCGCCCGTCGCATCAATTTCATATTAATATTGTGAACTGTCAATATGTAAAACTTGAAACAAGTGAGAATATAGTGCGTACAACTTTTAAAACTAATATCATGCACTGCAATCGTATAGTTAAATTTGTAACTTTTACATGCCTAATAAAGAATTTGAATTTGAATTTAATTATTAAACGCACTCGATTAAATATTCATTTTAAAACTCTCTGTGAAAAAATACACTTTTAAAATGATTAAATAACGCTTACGCAGCGCACGCGTTTGTTAAATAACATGTCATAAAAAGTGTGTTATTTTTTTTTCGGTCGGGACGAAAGGAATTTACAAAGCGCCCTTCAATTTTGCAGGACGGATATTACAAAAGACAAGACGTATGGGTGATACGTGGCGCAAAAGAGCGACGCTCCGAAGTAATAAATATACATTACGCGTACCGAAAAGGAAAATAAAAAATGTATGTGTGCAAGGGAAGTTTCGGACGGGAGGATAAAAAGTAAAAATGTCCCACACATCAGACAATTTCTCCAGGTGAAATTGTTTAATGCGAATGTAGGAAAGTTGCGAGATTACGCGCGTCAAATACAAGTCGTGGGTAATTTGATTTTTTCTGCATATGCAGCGTTTGTTTCGTTTGTGAAATTGTGTCAATTAGATGATGAAATGTTCTTGCTCTTGTATTTTTATTAGAAAAAAATTCAACTTTAAACGGTTTTCTAACATAATTTATTTAGAAGTTACCCAAATAAATAACAACAAATGCATGTGTTGTTCCACATATTCCCGGGAAATAAAATCATTAAAATCGGTTTCAGCTAACAATGAGCTTGCTGAAAAAGATTACAATTTACAAATTTTTTAAAACGTTTCTAATTGTCGAATACAATTTTCTATCCTAAATTTTAAGTTTAGAGTGTTGCCATTTCGTTTATACCTGTGATATGTCAATTGTTTTTTTGGGATGTCAAAACTGGGTATATCCTGGGTATATTTTGTAATTTTGAAGCTAATCCTAGCTGAGTTAAATTTTCTACAATTTTTCTAATTTCCGAATGCATTTTTTCACTAAATTTGAAGATTAAAGTGTTGCCATTTTGTTTTCACGTCTGGTATGTCAATTGTTTTTTCAGGATGTCAAAACTGGGTTTATCCTGGGTATATTTTGTAATTTTGAAGCTAATCCTAGCTGAGTTAAATTTTCTACAATTTTTCTAATTTCCGAATGCATTTTTTCACTAAATTTGAAGATTAAAGTGTTGCCATTTTGTTTTCACGTCTGGTATGTCAATTGTTTTTTCAGGATGTCAAAACTGGGTTTATCCTGGGTATATTTTGTAATTTTGAAGCTAATCCTAGCTGAGGTAAATTTTCTACAATTTTTTTAATTTCCGAATGCATTTTTTCACTAAATTTGAAGATTAAAGTGTTGCCATTTTGTTTCCACGTCTGGTATGTCAATTGTTTTTTCAGGATGTCAAAACTGGGTTTATCCTGGGTATATTTTGTAATTTTGAAGCTAATCCTAGCTGAGGTAAATTTTCTACAATTTTTTTAATTTCCGAATGCATTTTTTCACTAAATTTGAAGATTAAAGTGTTGCCATTTTGTTTCCACGTCTGGTATGTCAATTGTTTTTTCAGGATGTCAAAACTGGGTTTATCCTGGGTATATTTTGTAATTTTGAAGCTAATCCTAGCTGAGGTAAATTTTCTACAATTTTTCTAATTTCCGAATGCATTTTTTCACTAAATTTGAAGATTAAAGTGTTGCCATTTTGTTTTCACGTCTGGTATGTCAATTGTTTTTTCAGGATGTCAAAACTGGGTTTATCCTGGGTATATTTTGTAATTTTGAAGCTAATCCTAGCTGAGGTAAATTTTCTACAATTTTTTTAATTTCCGAATGCATTTTTTTCACCAAATTTGAAGATTAAAGTGCTGCCATTTTGTTTCCACCTCTGGTATGTCAATTGTTTTTTCGGGATGTCAAAACTGGGTTTATCCTGGGTATATTTTGTAATTTTGAAGCTAATTGTAGCGTAGGTAAATTTTCTACAATTTTTTTAATTTCCGAATGCATTTTTTTCACCAAATTTGAAGATTAAAGTGCTGCCATTTTGTTTCCACCTCTGGTATGTCAATTGTTTTTTCGGGATGTCAAAACTGGGTTTATCCTGGGTATATTTTGTAATTTTGAAGCTAATTGTAGCGTAGGTAAATTTTCTACAATTTTTTTAATTTCCGAGTGCATTTCTTTCCCAAATTTGAAGTTTTGAGTGTTGCCATTTTGTTTCTACCTGTGGTATGTCAATTGTTTTTCCAGAATATTAAAAATAGGTCTATCCTGAATGTATTTTATAATTTTGAAGCCAATCCCAGCTTAACTATTTTTTTTACAATTTTTCTAATTCCCGAATGCAATTTTCTTTCCCAAATTTGAAGTTTTGAGTGCTTCTACCTGTGGTATGTTAATTGTATTTTCCAGAATATTAAACATAGGTCTATCCTGAATGTATTTCATAATTTTGAAGCCAATCCCAGCTTAACTATTTTTTTTACAATTTTTCTAATTCCCGAATGCAATTTTCTTTCCCAAATTTGAAGTTTTGAGTGCTGCCATTTTGTTTCTACCTGTGGTATGTCAATTGTTTTTCCAGAATATTAAACATAGGTCTATCCTGAATGTATTTTATAATTTTGAAGCCAATCCCAGCTTAACTATTTTTTTTACAATTTTTCTAATTCCCGAATGCAATTTTCTTTCCCAAATTTGAAGTTTTGAGTGCTGCCATTTTGTTTCTACCTGTGGTATGTCAATTGTTTTTCCAGAATATTAAAAATAGGTCTATCCTGAATATATTTTATAATTTTTAAGCCAATCCCAGCTTAACTATTTTTTTTACAATTTTTCTAATTCCCGAATGCAATTTTCTTTCCCAAATTTGAAGTTTTGAGTGCTGCCATTTTGTTTCTACCTGTGGTATGTCAATTGTTTTTCCAGAATATTAAACATAGGTCTATCCTGAATGTATTTTATAATTTTGAAGCCAATCCCAGCTTAACTAATTTTTTTACAATTTTTCTAATCCCCGAATGCAATTTTCTTTCCCAAATTTGAAGTTTTGAGTGCTGCCATTTTGTTTCTACCTGTGGTATGTCAATTGTTTTTCCAGAATATTAAAAATAGGTCTATCCTGAATGTATTTTATAATTTTTAAGCCAATCCCAGCTTAACTATTTTTTTTACAATTTTTCTAATTCCCGAATGCAATTTTCTTTCCCAAATTTGAAGTTTTGAGTGCTGCCATTTTGTTTCTACCTGTGGTATGTCAATTGTTTTTCCAGAATATTAAAAATAGGTGTATCCTAAATGTATTTTATAATTTTTAAGCCAATCCCAGCTTAACTATTTTTTTTACAATTTTTCTAATTCCCGAATGCAATTTTCTTTCCCAAATTTGAAGTTTTGAGTGCTGCCATTTTGTTTCTACCTGTGGTATGTCAATTGTTTTTCCAGAATATTAAAAATAGGTCTATCCTGAATGTATTTTATAATTTTTAAGCCAATCCCAGCTTAACTATTTTTTTTACAATTTTTCTAATTCCCGAATGCAATTTTCTTTCCCAAATTTGAAGTTTTGAGTGCTGCCATTTTGTTTCTACCTGTGGTATGTCAATTGTTTTTCCAGAATATTAAAAATAGGTCTATCCTGAATGTATTTTATAATTTTTAAGCCAATCCCAGCTTAACTATTTTTTTTACAATTTTTCTAATTCCCGAATGCAATTTTCTTTCCCAAATTTGAAGTTTTGAGTGCTGCCATTTTGTTTCTACCTGTGGTATGTCAATTGTTTTTCCAGAATATTAAACATAGGTCTATCCTGAATGTATTTTATAATTTTGAAGCCAATCCCAGCTTAACTAATTTTTTTACAATTTTTCTAATCCCCGAATGCAATTTTCTTTCCCAAATTTGAAGTTTTGAGTGCTGCCATTTTGTTTCTACCTGTGGTATGTCAATTGTTTTTCCAGAATATTAAAAATAGGTCTATCCTGAATGTATTTTATAATTTTTAAGCCAATCCCAGCTTAACTATTTTTTTTACAATTTTTCTAATTCCCGAATGCAATTTTCTTTCCCAAATTTGAAGTTTTGAGTGCTGCCATTTTGTTTCTACCTGTGGTATGTCAATTGTTTTTCCAGAATATTAAAAATAGGTCTATCCTGAATGTATTTTATAATTTTTAAGCCAATCCCAGCTTAACTATTTTTTTTACAATTTTTCTAATTCCCGAATGCAATTTTCTTTCCCAAATTTGAAGTTTTGAGTGCTGCCATTTTGTTTCTACCTGTGGTATGTCAATTGTTTTTCCAGAATATTAAACATAGGTCTATCCTGAATGTATTTTATAATTTTGAAGCCAATCCCAGCTAAACTAATTTTTTTCCAATTTTTCCAATTCCCGAATGCAATTTTCTTTCCCAAATTTGAAGTTTCGAGTGTTGCCATTTTGTTTCTACCTGTGGTATGTCAATTGTTTTTCCAGAATATTAAAAATGAGCCTATCCTGAATGTATTTTATCATTTTTAAGCCAATCCCAGCTAAACTAATTTTTTTACAATTTTTTTAATTCCCGAATGCAATTTTCTTTCCCAAATTTGAAGTTTTGAGTGTTGCCATTTTGTTTCTACCTGTGGTATGTCAATTGTTTTTCCAGAATATGAAACATAGGTCTATCCTGAATGTATTTTATAATTTTTAAGCCAATCCCAGCTAAACTAATTTTTTTACAATTTTTCTAATCCCCGAATGCATTTTTCCCCAAATTTGAAGTTCTGAGTGTTGCCATTTTGTTTCTACCTGTGGTATGTCAATTGTTTTTCCAGAATATTAAAAATAGGTCTATCCTGAACGTATTTTGTAATTTTTAAGCCAATCCCATTTAAACTAATTTTTTTACAATTTTTTTAATTCCCGAATGCAATTTCTTTCCCAAATTTGAAGTTTTGAGTGTTGTCATTTTGTTTCTACCTGTGGTATGTTAATTGTTTTTCCAGAATATTAAAAATAGGTGTATCCTAAATGTATTTTATAATTTTTAAGCCAATCCCAGCTTAACTAATTTTTTTACAATTTTTTTAATTCCCGAATGCAATTTCTTTCCCAAATTTGAAGTTTTGAGTGTTGCCATTTTGTTTCTACCTGTGGTATGTCAATTGTTTTTCCAGAATATTAAAAATATGTCTATCCTGAATGTATTTTATAATTTTTAAGCCAATCTCAGCTAAACTAATTTTTTTACAATTTTTCTAATTCCCGAATGCATTTTTTTCCCCAAATTTTAAGTTTTGAGTGTTGCTTCAGGATATCAAAAATAGGTTTATCCTGAATGGATATTGTAATTTTTAAATCAATTATAGGTCAGGTAAGAATTTTACAAGTTTGCTAATCGTCGAATGCATTTTTTGGAAAAATCTACTTTTTTAATAATCATCCCAGAACATTAAAACAAACATTTTTTTTTCGTTAGGACACGAGAAAAGTTGATTACCGTTTTAAAATTTCAGATAGCTAAAATAGCAAAAAAAATTTTTTAGAAAATTAAAAAAAAATCGATTTTTCAGATTTGTGGTTTTAGAATTTTTTAATTTAGCTTACTAAAATAATATATAAAAAGTGATTATAGTGAAGAAAAAACGTAACGTTTAGTTAATATTATGTACACTTATTCTGTAGATCTGATTACAATTTTATTTACAACCGGAAAACCATTAAATGCATTTTACATCGAAATAATAAGACGATGGGTTTAACGAGCTTTCCAGAGTGCAGCGAATTGTTATTGGGTGTAAATTCGAGCTTAAGGGTGGAGAGAGTCTGCGTTCTCTATATATTTTTTTTGTTTTCATTTCTTTATCGCCGGGACCCACTTTCCAGGTTCTGCGACACTTCAATCGATACAGTGGCGCGAATAACAATTTTACAGCAGTTTGGAAACGTTAAAATTTATGTAGAGTTATTTTGTGGGTGGATATAACGATTTATTATTTTCGCTCGGTGCCATCGATCGGGCGTTTCCTCCTCGCGAAACTCCAATTTGCAATTGCCTTTAATGACCTCTCGAGACCGTGTCCGATCCGATAATGATGTATTAAATTATTCGTGCAGATTTAAGTTAACATTAATCAAAGACAGAGAAAAATTAACAGTTTAATCATCCACTATTCTGTGCGCAGACAAAAATTTCAATGCAGCTGTTTATGCCTTAGTTTTTATTTGCACCCGAAAAAGGGAGACGGACGCCCTTCATTATTCACACTCAATAGAATCATATATTTCGAATGCATGGATCCTCCTTTGATGTAATCCTACCGGGAAAATCTAATTTCTGAAATAATAAAAGTCGAAAGCGATCGTAACTCGAAAGGAATTCGAATTCGGTTCGTACGTCAAATATGCTGCCGTCTCGTGTTTCTCTTTGGCCATAAGCATACAAAAGTTTCGTACACCCTACGACCTTTCGGCAATACTGTACAAATTGTGTAGCGTTTCATTTTACGTAGTTGTATTTAATAAAAAAAATGGTGATGTGACATTCATGTTACATGCTCAAAATTTGAGTAAAAAAGCATTTAATTATATTACTAATATTCACCAACCTCTATTTGCCCTCTCCATCTTTAATGCGCTGTTGTTTCCCGTCTCCTAACACCTTACTGCTCCTGATTTGCACATATTCCCCGACTACACCACTATTTTAGTTTCCCGCATCAGTGGTTACACATTTATCACATAATTCACTAACAAAACTAAAGTTTACTTGCACTGTGCACGATTTTAATTGGAAAATGCAAATTAGGACGTGCGCGCTTTGGAAGAAGGTGTCGACTGGAGTTGTCCTGCCTCGTCCAGAGGCATGCGCACTCGATGCAATATTGTGAAATACATGAGTCATCAAACCAAGCACGAACAAGTCGATTGAAATTTTAACCTGATTGTGAGTGAGAGGCCCCATTAAGGGGCAGAAAAAAAAATAAAAAGCAATATGAAATGCTGCGATAAAATCCTACAAAAATTAAATTCACTTCACAAGACATCGGTTTTTCAAGGGTTTTGAATGTGCAACAATTTTCAGTCGAGTTATGAATTTTTTAATATTTTTTTTCCAATGTCGAACACTCGAGCGCAAAAAATTAAAAATCAATACGAAACGCAGAGATAAAATTCCACAAAAATTCAATTCACTTCACAAGTCATCGATTTTTCAAAATAATTTTGCTTGTTGAATGTGCAGCTATTTTCAATCGAGTAATGAATTTTTGAAAAAAAAAATTCCAATGTTGAACACTCGATTGCAAAAAATTAAAAATCAATACGAAACGCAGCGATAAAAATCCTACAAAAATTCAATTCACTTCACAAGTCATCGATTTTTCAAAATAATTTTGGTTTTTGAGTGTGCAGTAATTTTCAGTCGAGTTATGAATTTTTTAATATTTATTTTTCCAATGTCGAACATTCGAGCGAAAAAAAATAAAAATCAATGTGAAACGCAGCGATAAAATCCTACAAAAATTAAATTCACTTCACAAGACATCGGTTTTTCAAAATAATTTAGGTTTTTGAATGTGCAACAATTTTCAGTCGAGTTATGAATTTTTTAATATTTGTTTTCCAATGTCGAACACTCGAGCGCAAAAAATTAAAAATCAATATAAAACGCAGCGATAAAATCTCAAAAAAAATCAATTCGCTTTACAAGACATCGATTTTTTAAAATAATTTTGGTTTTTGAATGTGCAGCTATTTTCAATCGAGTAATGAATTTTTGAAAAAAAAAATTCCAATGTTGAACACTCGAGCGTAAAAAAATAAAAATCAATACAAAACGTAGCGATAAAATCCTACAAAAATTAAATTCACTTCAGAAGACATCGATTTTTCAAAATAATTTTGCTTTTTGAATGTGCAACAATTTTCAGTCGATTTATGAATTTTTGAATTTTTTTTCCAATGTCGAACACTCGAGCGCAAAAAATTAAAAATGAATATGAAATGCAGCGATAAAATCCTACAAAAATTCAAAACACTTTACAAGACATCGATTTTTTAAAATAATTTTGCTTTTTGAATGTGCAACATTTTTCAGTCGAATTATGAATTTTTGAATTTTTTTTTCCAATGTCGAACACTCGAGCGCAAAAAAAATAAAAATAAATATGAAACGCGGCGATAAAATCCTACAAAAATTAAATTCACTTCACAAGACATCGGTTTTTCAAAATAATTTTAGTTTTTGAATGTGCAATAATTTTCAGTCGATTTATGAATTTTGAATTTTTTTTCCAATGTCGAACACTCGAGCGCAAAAAAAAATAAAAATAAATATGAAACGCGGCGATAAAATCCTACAAAAATTAAATTCACTTCACAAGACATCGGATTTACAAAATAATTTTAGTTTTTGAATGTGCAGCAATTTTCAGTCGAGTTATGAATTTTTGAAAATTTATTTTTTTCCAATGTCGCAAAAAAATAAAAATCAATATGAAATGCAGCGATAAAATCCTACAAAAATTCAATCAACTTCAAAAGACATACATTTTTCAAAATAATTTTGGTTTTTGAATGTGCAGAAATTTTCAGTTGAGTTACGAATTTTTGAAAATTTATTTTGTTCCAATGCCGAACACTCGAGCGTAAAAAATTAAATAATAATATGAAACGCAGCGATAAAATCCTACAAAAATTCAATTCACTTCACAAGACATCGATTTTTCAAAATAATTTTGGTATTTGAATGTGCAGCTATTTTCAATCGAGTTATGAATTTTTGAAAAAAAAAATGTTCCAATGTCGAACACTCGAGCGTAAAAAATTAAAAATCAATACGAAACGCAGCGATAAAATCCTACAAAAATTAAATTCACTTCACGAGACATCGATTTTTAAAAATAATTTTGGTTTTTGAATGTGCAGCTATTTTCAGTCAAGTTATGAATTTTTGAAAATTTATTTTTTTCCAATGTCGAACACTCGAGCGCAAAAAATAAAAATCAATATGAAATGCAGCGATAAAATCCTACAAAAATTCAAAACACTTCAGAAGACATCGATTTTTCAAAATAATTTTGCTTTTTGAATGTGCAACAATTTTCAGTCGAGTTATGAATCTTTTAAGTTTTTTTTAATGTCGAACACTCGAGCGCAGAAAAATAAAAATCAATATGAAACGCAGCGATAAAATCCTATAAAAATCAAATTCACTTCACAACACATCGGTTTTTCAAAATAATTTTGGTTTTTGAATGTGCAGCTATTTTTAGTCGGGTTATGAATTTTTTAATATTTTTTTTTTCCAATGTCGAACACTCGAGCGCAAAAAAATAAAAATTAATATTAAACGCAGCGATAAAATCCTACAAAAATTTAATTCACTTCACAAGACATCAGTTTGTACAAATAATTTTGCTTTTTGAATGTACAACAATTTTCAGTCGAGTTATGAATTTTTTAATATTTTTTTTTCCAATGTCGAACACTCGAGTGCAAAAAAATAAAAATTAATACGAAACGCAGCGATAAAATCCTACAAAAATTAAATTCATATCAGAAGACATCGGTTTTTCAAAATAATTTTGCTTTTTGAATGTGCAACAATTTTCAGTCGAGTTATGAATTTTTTAATATTTTTTTTCCAATGTCGAACACTCGAGCGCAAAAAAATATAAATAAATATGAAACGCAGCGATAAAATCCTACAAAAATTCAATTCACTTCACAAGACATCAGTTTGTACAAATAATTTTGCTTTTTGAATGTGCAGCTATTTTGAATCGAGTTATGAATTTTTGAAAAAAAAAATTCCAATGTCGAACACTCGAGCGCAAAAAATTAAAAATAAATACGAAACGCAGCGATAAAATCCTACAAAAATTCAATTAACTTTACAAGACATACATTTTTCAAAATAATTTTTCTTTTTGAATGTGCAGCTATTTTAAATCGGGTTATGAATTTTTGAAAATTTATTTTGTTCCAATGCCGAACACTCGAGCGTAAAAAAATAAAAATTAATATTAAACGCAGCGATAAAATCCTACAAAAATTCAATTCACTTCACAAGACATCGATTTTTCTAAATAATTTTGGTATTTGAATGTGCAGCAATTTTCAGTCGGGTTATGAATTTTTGAAAATTTCTTCTTTTCCTATGTCGCAAAAAAATAAAAATCAATATGAAATGCAGCGATAAAATCCTACAAAAATTAAATTCACTTCACAAGACATCGATTTTTCAAAATAATTTTGGGTTTTGAATGTGCCGCTATTTTTAGTCGGGTTATGAATTTTAGAAAATTTATTTATTTTCTAATGTCAAACACTCGAGCGCAAAAAAATAAAAATTAATGTGAAACTGTAATTCTGTAAGAATAATAATAATTTTGGTTTTTAAATATGCACAACCATTGTTTCCAACCATCAAAAAAAAAAACACAGTCTAATTAAAACCGAAATATTTAACGTGGAAAACTCTTGGTGCTTGCCTCAACCGAAGTGGAAAGATTTAAGTTGAGACGTCTCGTCGTCATCTCGATGATGGCGCTTAATTAAAACCAAACAAAGGCTTCCCCGTCGATGCCTTTCTTCAGTGGCGGCGGCGGCTCTCGGCCGTAATTATACGGATTGTTTTCGTTGACGAAGACAATTAAAAAAATATTGATACCTGTCGATTTGATTTCTTTCTCTCGTCGTCGCTAAACGAAACCAATTTGTTCCGAGTGCGTTCTGGTTTCGGTGTGTGATTGTTTCGCCGGGAAAAATGCGTGTAATGGAGACGTGAAAAATGGAGCGATCTGATAATACAAATACTAATGGTGGGGCGGGGGGCGTCTGGAGGGGAAAGAAAAAAGTTCACAGTTTTCTCAAATTGCGCAGAGGTCATGGGCGGGTGGGCCGGGGGGATGAAGAGAGTCGTTTTGTATGTATTATATAATTTATTGGAATGAAGGCGAGTGCGTTTCTGTGTTTGGGGCGGCGTCTTCGCCGTTGAGGGTTCGGGATAAAGTTATGAGTTGGTGTTATGGTAATTTGTAAAAATATTTTTTACTGTTGATTTTACCTTGACCTCAAGTTACAAACTTTCTGTTTACATACAGGGTGCCCGGATTTCGTAGGGACAACATGGGCAACTTCTGTTAGATTCCTAAAAATTTGCACAGATAACATTGGTTTTATGAAGTGCCAAATAAAGTGTTTAAATTGTCATGCAAATTGGTTCAAGCCGCATCTTGATGTCTTGGGTAGCAGGGAAGTTACGGCAAATGAAAGAAATAAGGAGATAATAATAATAATAATATTTATTGCCTATTAATGTATACAGTGACACATACAGATTTTGTTTTTATTTTAATTTCGAACAAGTGGGCCATGACAAGTGGGATTTGGGGGCAGATTCTAATTGAGCTCTCGAATCTTTACCTTTTCGCTAATTTGACCATCTCTCTATCTCTTTAAATGCAAAAGTTGCCCATGTCGTCCCTATAAAATCCGGACACCCTGTAGATTTAGTAGCATTTTTAACTGGAACTATCAATTCCAGTTACAATTATAACTGAAATTACCAACAATAACGAATTTTAATCTATTTTTAAGGGTACAGTCTACTTTGCAGACCTGAAAAAAGATGATTTTTTGACGACTAATAACATTTTCAACTTGAATGTTTTTCCCAGAAATATAATAAGCCTTTAAGTACAAGTTTATAAAAAAATTAATTATGTTGTCACATTGTCGAAATTGGGATGTCACACGGGCATGGTGGAAGTTCCTCGGTCCACAAAAATAGTGTGAAATCAAAAAACGACATAACGTGTTAAAGTTTATTATATTTTCCAGTGTTAAGTAGCATGAAATTTTAAAATTCGGAAAAACAACAAAATGACGCTTGTTTGGAAAAAAATGACCTTTTTGCGGCTCGTTTTTTTGCAATATAAAATCAATAAATATATATTTTTTAATTCATGCTACATAACCTTGCGGGTATGTCCTTAGAGTACCTGGGAAAAATCTAAGATCGATTGCTGCGTTCGTCTGCGCGCAGTCACTTCCACCAATTAAAAAAAAAAAAAACTGTTCTGAGAAAAACGCGTTTGAAAATTCCCGCCACGCCACGATATTTGAAATATCAACTTGCTGTTTGGACACAATATTCTAAAACACCTACAGCTTCAAAAAAAAAATGCAAAATAAAAAAATATTGGATTGATGAGGCTGTTACTTGGTGAAATTCCATAATATATGTGGTAAGTAATACATACGACATATGTCGCAGTGTTTTGACATTGAAAATTTGTGAAAATTCTCAACACACGTGTTTTACCACAAATAAAAAAAAAATATTTTTTTGAATTTAACAAAGTAGACGGTACCCTTAACTTGATTCTCATTGATCATTTGATGAAACACGATTTAATTAAAAAAAAAAACAATTAAATTTAAGAAAAATTAAAGGAAAGTTCCTTGAAAATAGCATGTAGCCGAAACTAGTCGGAATAAATATTTTTATAACTGATTTTTCTTAAATTTAATTGTTTTTCGAATTTTAATCATCGAACGGTTGGGTAAATTCGCAAACGCCTCGGTGGAAAAAGCGTTGGCCCTAACTGCACGTACGTGTTTATATAGGAAGTTCCGGTTTCGCACCGGAAACTGACCGGAGCAAACCGTCGTCGGCCATCCACCGGAGTACAAACGGCCCAATTCAAACAAGGAGTGCACTAGACACACACGCCCACCGCTACACTTTACGCGTTAAAATAACAAAATTAGCCCGCGTTGATTACCTTTCGAACGATCCAAGTGGGCGGTTTTACATAAAACAAATGTTTGCCCTATTAAAAATTCAACTGAAAAAAAAAGGTGAACTTTACCTTTCGGAAAATGAACGTCGCTGAATCATTAAATAATAATGGGGCTTATCTAAAATTTGATCGGCTTTGAAAAGCTAAGGTGGTCTTTTCTGCGTTCATTTGCAACATGTTCTTAAATCACAAATCCAGCAAAATACTGAAGAGATTAAATAAATTAGAGACAACAAAGCATTTAATAAAGGCGAAATACAGCCTATTTTGCGTCTTCATTCAAGAGAAAATTGTTTTAACTTATAAAGCCTGTATTCTCGATTTGCACGGTTTTGCGTAATCTGCATAAAACATCTTAAAAAAAACAATTGTCTTGTCGAATAGAGTCGAAAATTACAAGATTTTTTTTTTAAATTTAGCTATTCTCGAACAAGGTATCACGAGAAAACTTCAAACAAAATGCATATGAAACCAAGTGTCTAATTTTAATAATCTTGAATATTAAAAATGTCTCACTACGTATTAAACGGGAACCAAATTCCACAAATGGTTACGATAGCTCAAGTAGTATCGCGTTTTAAAAAAAAAAATATATTTTTTTTTTATACACAAATTTGCTAGATGTTGGTTGTATTAATTCATCTTACCATTGACCTTAAAAAAGTAGAAATATTTGTAAACATGTTGGAAACATCGTGAGAGCGATTCACAGTTTAAGGAAAACGGCAGAAATTTTAAACGAAAAAATGGTGATGTGGCTATCATGTTACTTTCTCCGACTTGATGGTATCATAGCCATTTATATTTATGTTTTCATTGTTTATTTTCAATTGAAATCATATTTTAAATGTACATCGAGCGTTGTGAAAACTCGGATGAAATTGACGTTTAAAACGTCAAAATTATGAAAGATGGAAAAATTATACTTCAAATTCAAAAACTCAGTTTATTGAAAAACTAACGAGATTTCGAAGAAAACTTATTCTTTAGAAGTTATTTATTTTGGCATTCTCTACAATTATTATTTACATAATGTTTCTGTAACTATTATCGTTTTATAATTATAAACCAAATATTAAAAAATTATAATAAATTTTTTTCTCGAATAAAAATGATTTTATGAAAAATGTTTTCAAGCAAAAGATGTTCATTTCTTTGTTGTCTTCAATGTTTTTGTGATATTTTTCATATTTAAGAAGATATTGGCAAAAAACAAAAAACAGTTAAGGTAAACACCCACTTCCGGTGTTCGAAATTTTAGCAAAAGCTTTTCAGTTCTTCGAATTATCAAGTAAGACTTATGTTCAAAGTTTCATATTAATTGCTCACACACGCACACAGACACAATTTTTTTTTTTCAGAAATTGTTAAGATGGTTTCTGGGGACCCCAAAACGGATATTTCCGCAAAAAAAAATTGAAAAAAAAATCACGATCACTATACTTTCTCGTACTTCGCAACGGAGAAAGTAAAAAGTGCTGCAAATTAAATTTACTTCAATAAATGTTACTTCGCCATTAAAAATATTCATTTAAGAACAAAAATTCTAGCGAAAATATTGTAACGTGGCCGTCATATAACATCTTCCTAATTGATCGAGATTTTTGGCTTTATCAATTTTTTTTCAAAAACCGGCGAGTTTTTGAAAAATACTTTTTTTTTAATTGTAACTATCATAAATAAATGTACAGCCTTAATTTTGCAGAATCACCACAGGTTGAATATTCATATATTCAGGCAAATTTATAATTATCATTTCGTGATAATTTTGATTACTATTGATCATTTGGAAAAATTATGAAATAATAACATACGATTTGAGCAGTGGATATAATTGGAAATAAATTGAGCCAATCGATATATTTAATTTAAGCGGACGGTGCACTCCGGTGTCGCATAGATAATGATCATCGACAAACAGTTACAGTTGCATTGTTGATTTTACGGCGCACTTTAATGAGGCTGTAAACTTCAGTTCATTGGTCGGACTCGTTCGCTGCAGTTAATTTGATCAATTTTACGACCGGATTTTTCCACGTCTCAACAGCCAATTCTATTTACTGTTTTATCTACAGCACACTCGAAACGCCGCGTCACTTCGACGGCAATTCGATTTTCGTACAGAAATTTGATCGTATTTAATGTTTCTTTAAAGAAAACGTGAATTTTTTATCAAGTGTGAAATATAATTATTACTTATAACTTTCTATCCTTTTTGGTGTAATTTCTATCTTAATTTGGTAACTCGCATGGTGGCTCATGGTACGGCTGAGGTAGCAGAGGTGACAATTCAGATGCAACCGAAATATCTGTCTTGCTACCTCGGCCGTGCCATGAGTCACCCCACGGGCCGTCACTGCTTTGGAAGGAATATTACAAGTTTAAATTGCCTTACTAGTATATTATTAAGTGAGTGAGAAAGTTGGTCATTGTCAAGAGGGTGAAGTTTGCAACCAATTCACCAGAGTGCCAACTTTCTCACGAGTTTATTACTATACTTTTTCTACGTCCGTTATAAAATGTACAGTTTTTTTATTAATTTGGGATCATAAAATATGTGATTCCCGAACCCTACAAACAGAGTGAAAAAAAAATGCCATAACGGTTCATTTTTTCACTCTTTTGCGTGAAAAAAAAGTGCCGTAGCGGTTCATTTTTTAACGCTACTATAAAATTGTTTGCGTAAAGTGTGTCATGAACGCTTCGCAACACGCCGCGAGTTCCGCCAATAAATGTCAAACATTCGTTTCCGATCAAGAAAACTTGATAATTATTATTTTCTTCATTTAAAAAAAGTATAATTACTTAAAAAAATTGATTAAGGTTTTATCGAATTTATTTAAAGTAGAAAAAAAAAATTGCGTGAAACTCGAGAGTAAAGCAACTTTACTCACTTGTTACATAAATAACTATTTCCGCATCATATTAAATAATTACCTAACGATTTTTCTGTTTATATTAAATTATAAAGAATAATTTTTCTATTTGGAAATTGCGGCAGTTCGCCGACAAAAAAACAAATCGTAACCATAGTAACAACTAAACTGTTGAGAAAGTAAAATCGTCGTCATGTCATTGGCTGAAACCTGTTGGGCAATGAAACAGCTATCATTTTATTGGACGTTACCTGTGGAGAAAATGATTCGGCCGAATAATGGACAACTTTCTCAATCAAAAACGATTTAACAACGTTTATATTATTTAATAAGTTGCGAATTTTTTTTTTATTCCTTATACAATCGACCATAATTTACGCTAATGAAGAAATTACGTCGTCGGAGGGCTAAGGGCGGTTTCCGAGCTCCACAGATATCGGTAAAGGGTTCGTTTCCGGCCGGAGTAGTTCATTCTATGGTCCGGATTACCCGATCTCTCGCGCCTTTACCGCACGTGTTTATTAATGGACGCGCAGGAGGTGAACAACTTCACCGAAAAAGATCGAAATTGCATTTCGTTGCGAGGTAAATAAGTCATGGATTTATCCACAGATTTGGCTGCCTTGATACATTGGTTTCGAATCTTCTTATTCCTTGTTATTTCACATCGAAATAAATGGATTCTGATGTGCGATACATTCAGCTTCACGGTATTTTCTGAATATGTTTTTAAATGATAATTAGATTGAATACGGGAGGTCACTAAAATAGGAATCGAAATGCGGATAGTTGCACCATCTAGCTGAAACCATGCTGTACCCTATCAGTCTTGTAATATTGTTAACTAATTTTCAGTATGGATTTATCCGCAGATTTGGCTGCCTAGTTATATTGTCGGTTATTGGTTTAATAATTTTCTTTCGAAATAAATTGATTCCGTCATACAATACATATTGAGTTTTACAATATTCATGATTCATGTGTATGTTGGTAAATAATGCGAACGGGATAATTAGATTAAATACCGAAACTCACTAAAATAAAAAAAAAAAACGAAAAATTTTGTTGCTACTCGAAGTGGAGACAGATTCACCATCTTGTTGGATCAATGCCGATCACCCGATCAGTCTTGTAATATTCTTAACAAATTCTTAGCGTTTTAATAATTTATTGATTATAATGGTAATATGAGTTCTTGTGTTTATATTTTTTTAATGTTTTTTTGGTGTCGACTACAAGGTCATCTGCTATCTGTATCTATCTCCTATTATATTTTTTTTATCGATACAGTTTTAATCATCTTCTTGTATGACTGAAACAATTATTTTTTCGATTCCATTCAACGCAAACGAATACAAATAAATAAGCGTAACACAAAGTGGCAAATAGGTAACGCGGTTATAACTTTAGAATTTCTATCTCAATATTCAATGCATGCAATAATTTACGTGGGGACGAATAAAGGACCGCGCACACGAGAGAGCGTATTCTCTCCATTGTACGTGCAATTTACATCTTGTACAAATGAATTCAATATACATCCTATAAGTACTCGGGCGGAATTTACATTCACTTCTGGTAAACAAGAATACGATTGCCGCAATTTCTTTAGAGTAATTTTTATCGAACCAATCCCGTTCCGGTTCTAATTTAATCAATTCAGGCAAATTATGATTTATTATTCGTTTCTTTATACGAAAATAAACCGCCGCGAAAGAATGTCAACCGGGAAATGGGATGATTATAGAAAATGAGATCGTACAACATATAATGGCATAATCCCGTGCAGCCCAAGGCCAGCAATTCTGCCAATCAATTTTGTATCAAAATACACTATTCATCGATTGATTTACTCCAAAATGAATTGCGGGGAGGGGAGTTCTTGGATAAAATGGGAAAGCGTTAGGCATTGTGTAATTTTATTGTTATTATTAATAATAATAATCCTCTGTGTCGTTACAAGAATATACAAGTTGAAATGGTACAATATCTCTTAATTCCAGGGGCGGCTCGTTATATAGAGCGAAGGAGCCATGTGGTTTTAAGCTCAGCAAGAATTTTTAATCAATTATTAAAATACTTTTCTCCGCTACCGACAACGTAAATAAGCATTGCATATATAGTTACAAGTACCGTAAGTCGCTGATAACATTCGTGGTGTTTGTTGTCCTTGGCGACGGAACTTAATTTTTACTTACGGACCTAGGAAAATAATAAACAGAAACGTAACGCTCCAACATATAGGCGAGCAACACATTTTCGTCTATACCTATAGCATCGGCATCCTTTTTACATAACCACTGCTTAAAAGAGTCGTAACAGGGCACATACCTTTTTCGATTTTGTCGGTAACAGGTTCTAACACGCAATATTCGCAGCTTCGTTTGCATCAATGCCCGCAACAACTGTCACTGGATTGACACAAACAAACAAAATTCGACATTGTTTTCTCGGTTGCTGGGTTGCCATAGGACGCATAGGTGACTATAAAAAATTGAATCCCAAATGGTAGGGTTAAACCTCACCCCTTATCGAGGCCTTATTCGGTATTTTTTTTTTAGTTTTTGCGCGCAGATCGACGCTCAGATAACCGGGCAAGCTTTTAGAACCGGTCCCGTCGTTTCGTTTCACTCCCACCCCCGGGGGTGATTTTTCAAACGCAAATTTTCGATTTTTACACGTTTCCAAAAAAAAAAAATATCTCCTCCGTAACCGCTAGAGCTGGACGATCCCTGCATGTCTTAAAATAATCTTAAAGAAAATATCTAAAATTGATCGAGCCACTTTTTTGAATATTTGCCCCGTTTCCGAGATATGATTTTTTAAAAACCGGGTAAAAAAAAATTTTTTTTTTCTTCTTTTAAGGACGTAGCTGAAACCTTCAGGAATGGCAGAAGAGATAACTGGCTTTCATTGGGATTTTTTTTAAATTTTTGGAACCACCCCTACGCACCACGAACTCCACCAACCCAGGGGGTGGTTCGGTTTTCTTCTTTTAAGGACGTATTTTTCTCTTTTCAAGTCGAAAAGCTGAAACTTTCAGGGATGACAGAAGGAATGACTGGCTTTCATTAAGGAATTTTTCAAATTTTTTGAAACCACCCCTATGCGCCATTTGCACCCTCTGGGTTCGTTTCTTTTCTTTTAAAGACGTGTTTTTTTCTTTTAAAGTCGAAAAGCTGAAATTTTCGGGGATGGCAGCAGAAACTTTTTCAAAATTCTTGGAACCATTTGCATCCCCTGGGTTCGTTTTCCTTCTTTTAAGAACATTTTTTTTTCTTTTCAAGTCGGAATCGCAGAGGATACAACTGGCTTAAAAAAAAAATAAAAGAAATAAAAATGAAAATTAAAAATTTTAAATAAAAATGAAAAATGAAAAATAGAAAATAAAAAATAAAAACTTGAAAATGAAAAATTGAAAATTAAAATTAAAATTAAAATTAAAATTAAAATTAAAATTAAAATTAAAATTAAAATTAAAAAGAAAAATGAAAATGAAAAATAAAAAACGAAAATTTAAAATTAATTTAGAAGAAAACTATGTTTTTCATTCTTAACATGAATATCAAAAATGATTATCTATACATCGATTTTGAGTTTCAGAAATTACTGACATTAGAAATTATTTTTTTACATGGAAATAAAAAAATGCGCGATTTTCAAAAATTTCAAAAAAATACACGCGATCAAATTTTTTGAAACTTCTTCTCGTGAATATCAAAAATGATTATCTATACATCGATTTTGAGTTTCAGAAATTACCGACATTACAGATAATTTTTTTTACGTGGATATAAAAAAAAGCGCGCGTCTGCAAACTTTCGCTATTTTCAAAAATTTCAAAATAAATATACGCGATCAAACTTTTTGCAATTTCTGCTCGTGAATATCAAAAATGATTATCCATACATCGATTTTGAGTTTCAGAAATAGCTGACATTACAGAATTTTTTTTTACCTAGAAATAAAAAAAAATGCGCGATTTTCAAAAATTTCAAAAAAATATACGCGATCAAATTTTTTGAAATTTCTTCTCGCGAATATAAAAAATGATTATCTATACATCGATTTTGAGTTTCAGAAATAACCGACGTTACAGACATTTTTTTTACCTGGAAATAAAAAAAATGCGCGATTTTCAAAAATTTCAAAAAAATATACGCTATCAAATTTTTTGAAATTTTTTCTCGCGAATATAAAAAATGATTATCTATACATCGATTTTGAGTTTCAGAAATAACTGACATTACAGATAATTTTTTTACCTAGAAATAAAAAAAATGCGCGATTTTCAAAAATTTCAAAAAAATACACGCGATCAACTTTTTTGAAACTTCTTCTCGTGAATATCAAAAATGATTATCTATACATGGATTTTGAGTTTCAGAAATTACTGACATTACAGATAATTTTTTTACCTGGAAATAAAAAAAATGCGCGATTTTCAAAAATTTCAAAAAAATATACATGATCAAATTTTTTGAAATTCGCTTAATTTTAATTAGCGGAGCCGTCGTCCGTCACCAATTTAATCGCTTAATTTTAATGGGCCCCGCAAGGGCGACGGCGTAGAGTAGCGGAGCCGTCGTTCTTCACCAGTTACTTTTCTTACATTTTTACATTTCACAATTTCACATAAAGAACACAATTTCACATGCATCAACCTTAAGCCTAGAAAAAACTAGTTAACTACTAATCGTGTGGGAAGTTGTTTAAACAATTAATATTTGGGAAAGAATTTTTCAATCGATATGTATAAACAATATTTGCCCGGGACACAATGTGACGTCGGTCATTATTTATAGCTGTTGGTGTACAGCTTAATAATTATAAGCAACTATTAATATAGTGGCATTAACCGAAGTGGCAGGTTAACATTAATTCAACCCTAGTTGCGTTTTGGGGCATATTGACCTAAATATCAAATTAATGCACATCCAACCGAGATAATTGTAATTCTAATAAGAAAAATTGTATTAAAATTAATGTAGGTACGCATCAAATATTTATCAATTATTAAAATTAAATTCATGTTAAATCGCCACAGGGTTGTGAAACTGTAAACTGCGCCGAGACGATTGTAATAACTTTTTTATGCATATTTTATCATTATATCATTTTATGATAACGATACCGCGGACCAGTATACCCTTCGCCGTTGTATAGATTTTTTCGAAAATGATTTTGTAAAAATCAAAAGGTTTTAAGTTGCGAGTTCGCGTTAATTTTATCGAACTAAGTGAGCTGTTTGTGCGCTACCATTTGTGACGGATTTACATTTTACAATTTTCGCAAGAGGTAACGACTGCTACAGTTTCAATTTTGTTTATTTATCTTGACTATAGAATACATAATAAAAATAGGCAGGAGACGCAAAAATATGAAAGCCATTAGAGTGACTCATGGTCTTTAAAGGGTTAAGGATCAAACCTTAATGGCTAAAAAATAAAGTATTGTGATTTTTTTTTTCCAAATTTTTTTTCTACGGAAATATCCGTTTTGGGGTCCCTAGATGCCATTTCAACAATTTCTGGAAAAAAAAAATTGTGTCTGTGTGTCTGTGTGCGCTGTATCTCAAAAACTAATTAAGCAATTGATATGAAACGTTGAAGATACGTGTTATCTAATAATCCGAAGAACTGAAAAGCTTTTGGTGAAATTTCGTACACCGGAAGTGAGTGTTTACCTTAACTGTTTTTTGCCAATATTTTCTTGAATATTAAAAATATCAAAAAAACATTTCAATAGACATTGAAGACAACAAAGAAATGAACATCTTTTGCTTGAAAATATTTTTCATAAAATCATTGCTATTCGAGAAAAAAAATTATTAATTTTTTAAAAATGTTTGGTTTATAATTATGAAACGATAATAGTTACAGCAAATTTATGTGAATAATAATTTTAGAGAATGCCAAAATAAACAACTTCTAAAGAATAGGTTTTTGTCGAAATCTTGTTAGTTTTTGAGTAAACCGAGTTTTTGAATTTGAAGTATAATTTCTCCACATTTCATAATTTTGACGTTTTAAACATCAGTTTCATCCGAGTTTACGCAACGCTCGATGTACATTTAAAATATTTTTTTAATTGAAAATAAACCACGAAAAAGTAAATATAAATGATACCATCAAGTCGGAGAAAGTAATATGATGGCCACATCACCACTCTCTGGATTACTTGATCGAACCGTATATTCGTTTATAACGGTCCGAATTTCGCGGATTTATATTTCAGAAAGGGCGTGACGTTTTTTTTTTTGCACGTGGGACGGCGCCGAGCAGTAAATTGTCAAAATCCCGTTACGTGCAGTTTTATGCGGGCACGTGTGTAAATTGCCGCGGTTATGTGGGTCAGTACTGTACCCAGCGTGCAATTTATGTACAGAACGAGCTTATTCCGACGAAAGTGCAAAGTTACGCAAAGAACCCCCCCAACAGAATTAACACTCTGAAAGCACGCCGCTGCTTTTCATTAGATTCCGGCTCACACACACACTCGCTCATCCTGTGTGTGTATGTGTGCGTCCCTTAATTAATTTTCTGATAAATAGGCGGGCGTTGAAAGCGGGCCATTTCAAAATTTTGAATGCGTTATTGTGATTTCGGTTGTGTGCATAAATGTAGGGGGGCTTTTGGAAAATAAACGAATTTTTGTTATTAACCCCTTTACAAACAATACGCCTTAAGTAGCACTTAGTGGGGGTGTTTGTTACTTTTAAAGAATTAATCCGTAAAACAAACCCTTTTGTTTTAATGGAAAAGCAGTGATTGTATTCCGTTTTCACGTGTTTGCGCAATTTGCTGCTTTAATCTTGTAAATTGTAATTTTTTAAGCGATGTGCATCAATTTAAAAAAAAAGTAAATATATCACCGATTTTAATACGGTTTGAATTCAATATAACATCCATGTTGTAATAGGAAGTAAAATTAATACGAATTCATATTTTACACTTTAAGTAACAATAATAATAATAATAATTCTTTATTGGTGCTTCTAACAAAAGTGAAAATTGAAATGATAAAAGCACTCGATTGTTTCACATATTGAAATTATTATTTTTAGGACATTGAATTATTAATATATGAATCTTTGAAACGCATTAAATTCATAAAATATGTATTGACTCATCCATGAATGCTATTCTCTACTGGAAATAAATAAATAATAATAATTATTATTATTATTGATTCGTAAATGACAACAATAAATACTCGAGTGCTTTTATCATTTCAATACTTAAAATATTTTATCAAGTGTGCAACGAGCAATCAATTAAATGTTTATATTTTAATAATAAATTTTAACCCTTAACGAACGAGCTGGTTTATAGTAGTAATAAGCACCGATTTACAAACAACTAAAATGAGCTCATTTATGAATTGATGTTTTGGTGGATGCGCCGGGAATTTAAAATTTACGTCGTAGAATTATTCGATCTTACCAAAAATATTTTTACTATCTTGAATATAGTAGTTCCGATCTTACAGTTATATTTTTTGTTGTCGCGAATATGGCGGCTTTCGTTGACTGAGGGTTAATAAAGGAATCATCGGCGATTAAATTTAGAATCGGTGAATTTTCCATTCGATAAACTTTCCTGTAATCGGTGAATTGCAGTCAGTAAGTAGTAACAGTAGCAAAAGGGATAAGCGTCAAAATTGTTAAACAGAGGAATACAAAAAAACTCCACTTCTTCATGCTAGCAACACATGTATGAATGATTGTTATCCTCAAAACTGATTCCTAAATTATAGCATCAAAGTTGGCTCAAGAGTGGTTCAAAGTAGGTGCGAACTGGCTTGTTCCAAATATTACTTCTGCTCCTCAATTGTAGTCGGTGACATGCAACGTCTGTAAATTGTAGTCGGTGAATTGCTGTCGGTGAATTGTAGTCCGCTCACATTCTTGAAAAACAATCTGAACGAACAATCTAAAATCGCAATTTCGGCAATTTCTACCAACTTTAAACGAAATGCTTGAACCATTTATTAAAAACAATTGATTCAGCTACAATCCACGTTTAGAATTTTTAAAATCCGCTCACGCGTTTTTGAGTTATGAATTTTTGAAAAGTGCAATCTGAACAATCTCAATTTTTGCAATTTCTACCAACTTTAAGTGAAATACCTCAACCATTTATTAAAAACAATTGATTCAGCTACAATCCACGTTTAGAATTTTTAAAATCCGCTCACGCGTTTTTGAGTTATGAATTTTTGAAAAGTGCAATCTGAACAATCTCAATTTTTGCAATTTCTACCAACTTTAAGCGAAATACCTCAACCATTTATTAAAAACAATTGATTCAGCTACAATCCACGTTTAGAATTTTTAAAATCCGCTCACGCGTTTTTGAGTTATGAATTTTTGAAAAGTGCAATCTGAACAATCGCAATTTTTGCAATTTCTACCAATTTTAAGCGAAATGCCTCAACCATTTATTAAAAACAATTGATTCAGCTACAATCCACGTTTAGAATTTTTAAAATCCGCTCACGCGTTTTTGAGTTATGAATTTTTGAAAAGTGCAATCTGAACAATCTCAATTTTTGCAATTTCTACCAACTTTAAGCGAAATACCTCAACCATTTATTAAAAACAATTGATTCAGCTACAATCCACGTTTAGAATTTTTAAAATCCGCTCACGCGTTTTTGAGTTATGAATTTTTGAAAAGTGCAATCTGAACAATCGCAATTTTTGCAATTTCTACCAATTTTAAGCGAAATGCCTCAACCATTTATTAAAAACAATTGATTCAGCTACAATCCACGTTTAGAATTTTTAAAATCCGCTCACGCGTTTTTGAGTTATGAATTTTTGAAAAGTGCAATCTGAACAATCTCAATTTTTGCAATTTCTACCAACTTTAAGCGAAATACCTCAACCATTTATTAAAAACAATTGATTCAGCTACAATCCACGTTTAGAATTTTTAAAATCCGCTCACGCGTTTTTGAGTTATGAATTTTTGAAAAGTGCAATCTGAACAATCGCAATTTTTGCAATTTCTACCAACTTTAAGCGAAATACCTCAACCATTTATTAAAAACAATTGATTCAGCCACAATCCACGTTTCGAATTTTTAAAATCCGCCCACGCGTTTTTGAGTTATGAATTTTTGAAAAGTGCAATCTGAACAATCGCAATTTTTGCAATTTCTACCAACTTTAAGCAAAATACCTCAACCATTTATTAAAAACAATTGATTCAGCTACAATCCACGTTTCGAATTTTTAAAATCCGCACACGCGTTTTTGAGTTATGAATTTTTGAAGAGTGCAATCTGAACAAGCGTGCGGTGAAATCGCATTTTTTGCTATTTCTACCAACTTTAAGCGAAATACCTCAACCATTTACTAAAAACAATTGATTCAGCTACAATCCACGTTTCGAATTTTTAAAATCCGCCCACGCGTTTTTGAGTTATGAATTTTTGAAAAGTGCAATCTGAACAAGCGTGGGGTAAAATCGGAATTTTTGCAATTTCTACCAACTTGAAGCGAAATACCTTAACCATTTATTAAAAACAATTGATTCAGCTACAATCCACGTTTAGAATTTTCAAAATCCACACACGCGTTTTTGAGTTATGAATTTTTAAAAAGTGCAATTTGAATAATCGCAATTTTTGCAATTTCTACCAACTTTAAGCGAAATACCTCAACCATTTATTAAGAACAATTGATTCAGCTACAATCCACGTTTCGAATTTTCAAAATCCGCTCACGCGTTTTTTAGTTATGGATTTTTGAAAAGAGCAATCTGAACCGCAATTTTGACAATTTCTACCAACGTTAATCCGCGTTATCTCTATATTTCTTAAAATATTTCATAAAGCACATTTTTTCTCATACAAACAAGAGAACATTAAAAACCGCCCACTTATGCAAATAATCTCCGGAACATTCAATTCGACGTGAACGCATACGGGATACGAGAGAACAATTTTCCTCGCACAAAAGAAACCCAACGCATAATTCTTTGCATGTTAATTGCACCCGTTGTGCGCGATCACCCCCCCACCCCCATAATTATAAGATTTTCTCCGTGACAAGTGTTTAACTGGCGTGCCTCGGGGCCAAGGTAACATTCGGAATTGATTAATGGTCCGGCATTAACCCCCCGCCAGACCGGAGTATAACGGTATAGCGAAAACTGATAAATGTCGCGCCACTTGTTATGCCCGTTATTAATGGTGGCGTTTATTTGTTTTATATTAGGGTGCGCGTTAACTACTGGAATCGCTCAATGTGTCGTTTGGATATTGTTTCCGATAAGTTCGACGGCTGGCGGCGTTAATATCTTTTGAAATTAAAGGTGGATTTCATTAAAGATAACTCCGGCTTAAATTGACATAACAGTGGTATTAAATTTTGGGCTGTGTAAATGATCTTTTAAATGGCAAATGGAATGCATTGTAATATGGTTTGAGGTTAGGTTCTGCGATTACATTACAGATATATATTTTTTTTAAGGAAGGATGTTTTGATGGAATTGCGGGCTAAGGAAAGTGGGCGTAAGCAACGTAGGGTATTCGGCCACTAACGATATAAAGTTGAAATTTTATTTTAATAATGAATGGGACAAACACTGAACATCCATGGACCCGAGCGGTAAACTTTTCGTTAATAAAAGCTACCGCCCGAACGTGAGACTCGAACCCACGACGCCTCGCACCGAAAGCGGGAGTCAAACCACTCCGCCACGGAGCGCCCGCACAGATATTTTAATTGATATATCTTTGAAATGAAAAGTGGATTTCATTAAATATAACACTGACTTAAATTGACATAACACTGGTATTAAATTTTTGTCTGCGTAAACGATCTTTCAAATAATGGTAAATTGAATGCTTTGTTATATAATTTGGGGTTAGGTTTTGCGATTACAGTACATATATTTTAATAGGGATTTACTCTTTCGCAATGTTTATTAACACACATTTTTTATTTCTTTGTATTTTTTTATCTGGCTCCATTTCTAATGTAAATAATAACGATTCAAAAATGTATATGGCGCGTAAGGAACGTTTACACAGCTGAAAATATAATACCTGGCTTAAATAAATGTTTATGAAATCCACCGTGAGAATTTTTTTTTGTACCCTCTATCTCGTGTTAATCTAAGAAATAGTATTAAATAAGTCCTGTGATTTAACGTTACCATTCCAGGCGATAAATTTACGAAAATCGATTTCTTTTTCAATTACCCAGATTGGATTGATTGCTATTTTTCTTAAAAATAGAACAGGGCGATGCATTTTTCCGGACGATAAAATCGAAAGAAGTGCTTTTGCGGAGCGGCCGATAAATTGGGTCCGTTCTACACACACACACACACACACACACTGTATCACGTATTACTTTGCGATAGGTTTATACAACATTATTAACATTTAGCCACTCTCCTTTTATTGGGCGTTTAAAAAATAAATTACGCTTAAGCTCAGGAGCGATAAATTCCGTTTTATACGAGATTTGCGCTCCAGGCGGGCGTTTAAGCTCAATTTTAACAACACCAAGGGTAATTACTCGGTGAAATATATTAAGTAATCAGAGGGTGCGTAGAAAAAAAAATGTGTTCTAAAAGCAACAAAACAACAATAAAATGTCCATTTGTTTTTTTAATAAGCTTTTCGCAATAAACAAAAATAATAGTAGTAGAGCAAATGAGCCGGTCCTGCGCCAGGAAGTCCCTCCCATGTAAATTTCTCCATAAGACGTCATAAAACACCCCCACCAAAATGGCGGCGCGCGCGGGAGATTTAAAATCCAAGCGTTCGATGTGTTAAAATCTCAATCGGTATAATATACAAATAAATGAAAATGGTGCTAAATTTAAAATCGATATACAGGGTGTGCCTGATAAAATATTCAAAATCATCAAAATTAAAGTCAAAATCATCAAAATTTAAATTAAACAAAATCATCAAAATTTAAATTAAACAAAATCAAAATCTCAAAATTGAAAAATGTTTTCAAAATATCAAAGCCAAATTAACAAAACGAAAACAAATAATGAAAAGCCAATAACATTATAGTATTACATTAGGAAAAGTGAAAAGAATTAAAAATGTGAATAACTTCGTAACGGCTCATCTGATATCGGATTGTTACATTGCAAATGAAATAGCTCATCGAGTAGATTCAGAAAATGTCCACTTCCGGTCGACTGACATTTCATTTCCGGTGCTCCAAAATGGCCCGTGTTTGGTATCAAATGAACGGGCTCGAAGCGTAGATGTTGAATACCACATTCTTATCTGTAAAATCTTCAATTTCATTTTCAGTGCTGCAAAATAGTTTGGTATCAAATCAACGGGTGTGCAGCGTAGACGTCGATTTAATCAATAAATAGCGTTCTCTGACGTTGGTGAAATGGAAATTGTCAATTTTATTCGATGAATAAATTGAATGTTGACGTATGTGAAACCGGCCCTAACATGAGCGACAAACTTTGCGCAAACAATTTTATAGTAGCGTTAAAAAATGAACTTTTTTTCACGCCAAAAGTGTGAAAAAATGAACCGTTACGGCACTTTTTGAACACATATTTTATGAACGCAAATTAATGAAAATGTAATTATTTCGTCTTTATTATATTTACTGAAGATTAAACCGAAAACGTATATTAACAAAGAAACGTTTGAGATGACACTTTCTCATAAATATTGCATGTAAAATGACGCAAAAGCTGGCATTTAATAAATCTCTTGATCTCGTTTCAACTAGAAGGAGATCAAAGGAAGGAATATTTTGATAAAAAGCACCAGATAAAAAAAACTGCAGAAAAATGTCTTTGAACGAAAGCTTATCTGCGGGATGGAACTGTATACGTAAAAAAAAACAACAGAAATGGGCTTATTAGTGGAAATCTCTTGAGGAATGATTATTTTTTTAAATTAGCGAAAAATCCACTATTTCTTAGTAAATAAATAAATAGTAGTAGACGAAAATGTCGTGTCACGTATGGGTAAAGTTTGTGCGGAGTGAGAAAAAATTTGGACAGAATGCGGTGGTTAAAATTCAGCGAGAAACCTGTCATGTAAAATTAAACAACTAACGACATCTTATTTCAGTATTTCTTAGTAAATAAGTAAATAAATAGATAGTAGTAGACAATTAATAATATTAATTTTAATCAATGTTTTTGTTCCGTCTTATTTTTGCGGCAGATTTTTAAATTTATTTATTAGTTTTATTTTTGGGTTAAGTATTTTATTTGTCAATTTTATAATATATTACTATGTGTAGATTCATTTGTAACTGACGAGTTTAAACTTATTACAAGTATAAACACGAATAAACTACATTACATTACATTACATTACAGTTAGAGTCGTCCCAAAATGTCGTGACACCTGGAGGCAGATACAAATCTACGCATATCCGCATCACCGAATTGAAGATGAATTATCACTCATCACTATATTTACATTATTTTCACTGAATATGAGTTTCCGGCGTCCCCTCTCTTGAAATTTAAGATGGTCTCCGCGCAATGTGCCACCAGATTTTCGAACGGCTCTACTCTATTTCAAATTATCCGTAAACGTATCGTCTAAATCGGGATAATACGACATGTGAGCGAAGTGTCTTTTCCCTTAGTCGCCTGGCATTCTTTGGTGCGAGGTTTATCGGCTAACAATAATTTCTTTCGCATCTTATTAAATAATATAAACGTTGTTAAATCGTTTCTCGATTGAGAAAGTTGTCCATTATTCGGCCGAATCATTTTCTCCACAGGTGACGTCCAATCAAATGTTAGCAATTTCATTGCCCAACAGGTGACGTCCAATCAAATGATAGCGGTTTCATTGCCCAACAGGTTTCAGCCAATGGCATGACGACGATTTTATTTTCTCAACAGTTTAGTTGTTACGATTCGTTTTTTTGTCAGCGAACTGCCGCAATTTCCAAATAGAAAAATGTTTCGTTATAACTTAATACAAACAGAAATTTTTTTAAGTAATTGTTTAATATGATGTGAAAAAGTATAGTATTAAACTCGTGAACAAGTTGGCCATTGCCAGGAGCCTACGGCTCGTGTTGCAATTCACCCGAGTGAACTTTCTCACTCGTTTAATAATATACTATTACATGTGTGGACGACTTCATTGACGGGCCTAATATTTTATTTGAGACTACGCTCCGCCCACCGCTTCACTCTTCGATTTCCCTTTACAATCACCCGATATGCCACTTTAAGTCACGTTTGCCTATACCTGTATACCAGATTTTTACAATTATAAAGTCTAGCCGGGTGAAAACTAAAAAATAAACCCTAAATTTTAATCATTGCCAGTTGTGTATAATTGGACGATGCCAAGAAAATTAAAATAATAATTAATCAGGATTACAACGATTTCCTCTAATTTCACACAATCAATTCACTGGTTTAAACTCTCATATTTCACGCAAATTCCAGATTAGTCGAAAACCAGTTGATTGTAAAATTTCAACGAATTTCAACAACACATCATCGCTAATTGATAAATTACATTTCCACTTTATAATTATAAATTACGGTCCACATTTCAACGATTTATATATTTTATCATTCCGAATCTACAAACCGCAAATTCATTTATTTATTTATTTATTATCCAACAGTCACAATTAGTAGAATCATATTACAAAATATAATCTCCAATAATTAGGCCCTAGGTTTATAAGCATTTCCAGTTGAAATATCAACTTGCCGTTTGGAGATAATATTCTATACACCTACAGCTCCCAAAAAATACAAAATAAAAAAAAAAGATTTTTTTTTGGCTTTGGCTTATAAGCCATTCAGCCACGAACGTTTATAGTATTTGCAGGATAAGAGGGGAAAAACATGAATGAATTTATTGAGGAGATTTTTTTGAATCTAACAAAGTAGACGGTAACCTTAAAGGGAAAGTTTTTTTTTTTAATCACGTAAAATAAAGTATGATAGACTGAAAGACTTCAGTCGATGACCATTTGTAGCTCTTATGTGTTTGAATAAAGTGTATTTATTTTTTATAAGTATGTAAATAGAATCAGTATTTAGACATCGCGCCGAGAAAATAATTTGTTATTATGCAGGGTGGTGGGGGCGAAGGGAAAATCTGCAGGTGTATAAAGGTACGGGAGCGCTCTCTTTGTCTCTGCCGGAACGAGGGTACGGAAAGCGGGATGGGAGAAGGCCGATACATAATGCATAAAGCAATCGCGCCACTGGAGCGTGAACTGATATGCAGATGGCGCTACGCTTCACTCTATCCCACTTTGCCGGAACGTGGCGGGTCGTGCGCCTCTTTTTCATTCCTACGGCGGCGGCGTCTATGATTAATATCTGAGCGGATTTTAGCAGTCACGTTGCACCGTGTGTATTTATTGCGGCTAAATCAGGATCGCTGTGCAAGCGACACATCCCATCCATCCCGAATCCCCCACTTCCCCCCGACCGCGCCCAAGAGGTTGAAGATTATCTTTGGCGTCCCGGATTCTCCCATGGAGATTGTGGTGCTCCGGGAAACGTGTTTCAAATATGGATCTAATTTCTGGATTAATTTACTCCCTTCGGTTGCGACTCAGTAATACTCGTGGTTGAGATAAGTCGCGGCAATGCATTAGTTATTTTTTTAGTAACGGTTATAACAGTTATTTAGTAACCGTTATTTAAAGTAACTTTAATTTATTCAGCAACGCTTTAAAAGGAGATTTCAAAAAAACAAAAATATTTGTCTTTTTTTAACTGCTACTGCAAAATAACCAGTTGGTTAAACTGTTATTAAGCAACCGTTTATTAAAGTAACCTCATAAAAAATTATTCAGCAACAGTTTGAATTTTTTTTAAATACAAAATTTGTGTCTTTTTCAACTGTTACTACAAAATAACCAGTTATTTAAACGGTTATTTAGCAACCGTTATTTAAAGTAACCTCATAAAAAATTATTCAGCAACAGTTTGAAACTTTTTTTTTTTTTAATAAAAAATATGTCTTTTTTTAACCATTACTACAAAATATCTAGTCGTCGGGCAGAAAGACCTATGGTCGACCTTGACAGTTCAACATAAATTAAATATGTAAAAATTATTGTATAAAAATTATGTCTGTCAATAAAGATGTTTCATATACAGGGTGTATTTGAAATAACGAACAGGCATTTAAGGGCACATACACAAAATATTTATGAACCCAATTCCGTCAAAATTTATTCGATTTTTTTTTTAATTTTCCTACTTTTTCGAGATTTTTTAAACATTTTGAGAACCGATGCTTTTCTCATTTAATTAGGTCTGCATGGAATGTGTGTTTGTTTATTTAAAACGCGAGATACGATTCCTTGCCTCCGAAATTTGAAGTGTTATCGCAACGTTTTTTTTTTTTTTGTAAAAGGTCAACAGTCCTCAAGTTCATCGACGCTTAAAGAACACTCAGATATTTCCTACGCGCTTGTTGTAATTCGATATCTAAAGCCGATGCCGTTTAAAAATTAGGTCACATTACCACTGCGTATTTTCACTCATTAACTTTAATAATTAATTGCGGGCTTTTTGTTACAGTTATAAACAAAATAATTGCGAATATTTTTTAAAAATAATATATTCTCTTTGTGGTTACGAGCCTGTTCGTTATTTCAAATACACCCTGTATAACTAGTCGTTTAAACTGTTATTTAGTAACCAGTATTTAAAGTAGCCTCATAAAAAAATATTCAGCAACGGTTTACAAGTTTACTGGTACTACAAAATAACTAGTTATTTAGCAACCGTTGTTTAAAGTAACCTCAGGTTTTTTAGCAACGGTTTGTAAAAGCTTTGATAACTTTTGAAATATGTGTCATTTTTATTACTTAATATTATTAACAAAGCCTGTTAGAACATTCGCGGCCAAAAATATTGAACGTTTACTTGGCCTAATGACGACTTTTGATTTTTTGAAAATTGACCAAATTCCATGATCGTGCTAAAATAAAAAATGAAAAATACGTGTCCTTTTTTATTACTTAATATTATTAATAAAGCCCGTTAGAATATTAGTTGCCAACAATATCGAATCTAAACGACGCGTTTTGATTTTTTTAAATTTACCATGTCTCGCTAGATGTCTGGGTAACTCCTAAGTTAAAGGAAAAATTATTACTATAGCATCACTGATATTTAATTAATTGTGAATTTGTATCCATTTTTGGTGAATTAGTAGAGATTGCTTAGAAATTTAGTAAATGTAAAAATGGTGGAGGCGCCGGAATCGTTGCTGAATTTATGGCTTAAATAAATAATGTCACTTTGAGTTTAAATACTTATTACTGCTTTCATTTATTAAATAAATTTAAACATTTATGGGTAGAAACGCCAAAGTGGCGGAATCTATTGACTGAATGCTGTACTGAACCAAATCCGACAAGATATGGACATTGCCAGCGGCGGCAAATATAACAATAATAATATGAACATTAAGTATTGTTCGCCCATTAGAACACCTACAGACCGGTTTCGACCTTTCAGGTCTCATCAGTATAGTAAGTTGCTGATGGGGAAACATTTATGTTTTTTATTTGTTTAATGCTTGTTGTACTATAAAGCTAGCAGGCTTAACGATTGTTAGGAAATTAATGCTTTTTTTTAATGCTTGTTGTACTATAGTGATTACGCAATCAAAAAAAAAATTAAGAGCTCAACTCCAATCGGATGTTTTAGTGTGTATAATAATGGTGAACTAACAGGGAAATAATGTTCTTACGTCTCGAGTTATGAACCGGACTTTATTTATGGCCCGAAAACCCTCCTAAGGAAGGCTTTGTCAATTGCGGAGCCATTGTCATAAATCACGAACCAGACCTTTTGGTTATAATTAATGTATTCGACCTATGTCCACCGACTTGGAGTTAACGGCGGCCTTCATCCCTCCCAAGATCCTGTTCGCCCCCCTTCTTGTAATCTTATCTAATGCGCGCCGTCCTTATTAACGACGAAAAACATAATCGCTTAATAATTCCAAGGAAAACGTCCATTTAGGACGAAACTTCAGTCGATTGCCATTCTAAACAATGAAATTCTGGACAGTTACACACAATATTTTTTTGGTGAAATTCCTGTATACGCAGTGGGTAAAAAAAAAACGGTACAAATTAGAAATATTCATATTTTTAAGAGTAATTAACGCATTAAATGTAGCTTTGAAAAACAAGACGTTAACACTTTCTATATTGCAAAAATCTTGGTGGGTGGGTCGCATACTAAAATGCACACTCCAAGCTTCACGCTCCACGTTCCACGCTCTGCATGCTCTACTCCACGCTCCAAGCTCCACACTCCACGCTCCAAGCTCCACGCTCCACGTTCCACGTTCCACGCTCTATTCAACGCTCCAAGCTTCACGCTTCACGCTCCAGGCTTCACGCTCCACGCTTCACGCTCCACGTTCCACGCTCTGCACGCTCTACTCCACGCTCCAAGCTTCACGCTCTACACTCCACGCTCTATGTTTTCCTTAGTTTTACCTTAATTCCATGTTTAAATATTTCAGTAGCGGATTATATAATTTTATTAGATTTTATTTGTTATAATTTTTTTGGGGCCAAGTGCTGATACTAAACTATTACATTAATTTATTTAATATACTCAATTATTTACTTTTCTGACTTATGTAAGACTATGTCGTTAACATCAATAAACATTATGAATTATGTTTTACGCTCCACACTCCACGCTTCGCTCCGCGCTCCACGCTAATTGCATTTTTGAAAAGTGTTGTTTTATCGAGGATATTTAACATTAACGAAAGCTCTGCAAAGGCGGGAGTTTATAACTCACTGCCGCGTCGCATTTGCAGGCATCAAAATGATTTATTTTTAAATAAATTCAATAAAACGAAATGTAGCCTGAATATATGAATATTCAACCTGTTCGTTAATCTGCAAGCAAAATTAAGTCTATGTACAAATATCTTATTAAAAAAAATTGTTTCTAATTTTATAAACGATCTTAAACCAATGTTATTATCTAGTAATACTAGTAATAACATGCAAATTTCTTTTGTATCATTCAATATCCGGCGTGGCACTAGCCATGGAAGTGGTTGTTTCAATAAGTTATTTGTTTATAGTCTTAGTAAGACTTAATTTTTTGCTCGCAGATTAACGAACAGGTTGAATATTCATATATTCAGGCTACATTTCGTTTTCTTGTATTTATGTATGTTTCTAATTTGTTTATGATTTATTTTTGTTTGAGACACTAGATGTGACTTCTATCAGTCATGGAAGATCATGTACAGTACGCATTCCTGAATTATTTCAGTACGTATTCCTGAAATAATTCTGGAATACGTACTGTACATGATCTTCCATAACTGATAGAAGTCACATCTGGTGTCTCAAACAAAAATAAATCATAGAGGAAGGTCATGCATTAATTTGTAGTCGAGAAGGTGCTCCGGGCACAATTTCTTTAGAGCTTAAGTACTTCGTCTTATCTATAAAAATTGTGCTTTTTACTGTTGTATTAATTTTTTTTTTTCTGATTGAAACAATATCGAGTGATATTGCCTTGGTTACGATATGTCATAACACACTTATATTTCCTTAGGGAAATATGAAGTGCTCATATTTCCCTAGGGAAATATAAACATCAAAAAAATATCATTAGGAGCTTCTCGCAAGAATTGTTTTAATTGCTCTCGGGACAACACCTCCGATTTCGTAGGAAGGTATTCTTTATGGATTTTACAGCTTTGGATTTTACCGGAACCAAACATTCACGGTCTTTCATCGCTTGCGTTAACACATTGTTTGACATTTCACCAATTTATGAAACAACGCAAATACCAAAACAAGTCAACCATGATATTTACAAACAAGGCCCTTAGCAACGTTACCAATCCGATAAATTCAAAAATTTACAATCCAATATTTTCCCATTTACATTCTTTCAATCAGAAAAAAACTATTGATTACAACACGGGAAATATGAATACATTTCCATTGGTTGTCTATACATCCCTCGGGATGTAACTAGCCAACCTCGGGAAATATACTATTCATATTTCCCTAGTTATAATAATAGCTATAATATATCAATAACTCATAGGCTCAAAGACCTCTGGTCAATTGCTTGTTGAGGTCATTCGTAAAAGTGTCTCAATAAATGTATTGTCTCTCCCTCCCTCAATAACTCACGAAGATATACGGTATTACAAAATTACTTGTACCGCCCACTGTGTATATTACAAGCACATGTTGAATTTTAAAATTTTGAGGTATCCTTCGATAAAATTTATTCTAGGTCATCGACACGGCCCACTCTCATAAAACATTACCATGGCAGTTTAGATCACAGGATATTGAAATATTTATACCCCTAAAAGCCGAATCTGATTCACGCTAAGCTCGGGGCCCTTTGTCCGTTTTTGATGTGAATATTCACCTGTGAAATAATTCACTCCCTTGCCTGAATCTAATTAGACCGTTAAATTTGCCGAACACGTCAAAGTGGGAGGGGGGGGGGGGGTTGTTGCTGCTGCGAGTTTGATGCACCCGACCTGACAATAGTGATTTATTAAAATTGTAAGGTGTGAGCCACAAAATTTTGTTTCTGAGTAGAACATGCCTGAGAGAGAGAGAGAGAGAGAGAGAGATAAACATAGCAGTCATGACTGACTGTTTTAGGTTAGATTTTTGTTAAATGAATTCTATCAACAAAAGTAGGCCATGCCTAAGAGAGAGAGAGAAACATAGCACTCATGTCTGACTGTTTTGGGTTAGATTTTTGTTAAATGAATTTTATCAACAAAAACGACTACTACCTTTAATAACAATAATTCGAATTGTTAATTAACCAACTGCCTTTACTAAACCGTTTATTAAATTTAGCAAATTAAACTAAATCAATTTCCATCATTATCTAATTAATTTATAATTAATAATATCGTGAACGCGAGCGCCGACGAAATTTCACCAAAGCGAAACGTTAATAATTAATAGTGACGTAAATATCAACAAATAATATCGAGTATTTGTTATATGTTCGAAATATCGGTAAATAATACGGAGTATTTGTTCTGTCGTATGAATAAGGGAAGAATAAACAGCGAGGGTTTGTTTTTTTTTTGCCCCAACGTCATTTATCATGACCCTTGGTAACAAAGAAATGAATTGGTAATATTTCAATTACGTGTGTGTGTCTGTGTAGAGAGAACATGAGAACGCGGTGTGTGCAATCAGTGCACATGTCCAGAGTAGATTGGTCCATTCGTAATGTGCACAGTGATTGTTCTTGTTGTGTGTTTGAAATTACGAATTTATTTCAGGTTAATCATAAGAGGCAGTGACGGTTCGCGAGGTTTTTTCTGGGACGGTAATACAGATAGGTGCGTTCTCTGCAACCCACCCTACCTATCTGTATTGCCACCCTTGTTACCTCGGCCGTACCAGAAAAAACCCCGCGAGCCGTCACTGATAAGAGGTGTATAAATATAAAGCCCAGTATTTCTCAACCTTTTTCAGGTCCTCTTGTTAATTCGCCCCCTTTAATTTTTAACAGCTTAAAGTTACGTGATGATCCGAAAAATAATGTACGTTAGGCGTTAGTAACTCGTAAACAAACAATTATAAAATAACATTTAATTCTTATTAATCCAACTTAACACACAAAATAAACAGATACGTGAAAGTATAACATTTACTATAATAATAAGGCAGAGGGAGTAAAATTTACACATTTTCCACGCTCTACTGTCAGGTTAACATTTCAGAAAAACATGATTTAAACAAAATGGAAGAAAAACGCCGCTCCAATTATTATTGGGTGTTGTTAGTAGTACCATACAGAATATTTGTGGCCATTAAAATCATTCCAAGAGGATGCCAAGCTCTAATTTTGAATTTTTTTTTAATTATACTAAAAAAATTGTTTAAACAAAACCAGAGAAAAACGTAAAATTACTTAATTCGTTTTTGTAATTAAATCTTTTGTGTGTCAGGGCCAAAACGAAGATATTATTTATTTATTTATGATATGCCATATATTCCCATCTAACAAGGGGAGGATTAAATGTGTGACTCACCGATTTCATCCATTTTTGGCACACGTGTAGGTCATAACTACGAGTGTAACAGGTGCCAGTAATAGGGCGCACTATTCATCCATTTTCGAGAAAAAATATTTTTTAAATTTGTTATTTATATACCTTTTACGTTAACAAACATATACCGACCTTTTGGCGCATCGATAAAACCGCCGATTCGTAGTCGGAAGGTCGAAGGATCGAACCCCGTTGTTGAAATTGGGTTCTCATTTATTTTCTTTTTTTATAATTTTTATAAATCCATGTGTATTTAAATATCTTAATTTTAGAATCAACCAATTTTTTTCTCGAAAACGTGCGCCCTATTACACTGCTAAAGATGGATCAAATCGGTGAGTCACACATCTGACCCTCTCCTTGTAAGTAAAATGTTGTTTTAACATTAATAAATAAATATGTCAAGGCCGATTGGAATTAAATAGACTCCACCACGTGATATATTTCATTTGATTAAGTGTACAATATTCGAAAATAGGGTACACTTTAGATGTTTTTTTTTATTATTTTCGTGGAAGAAGTTTTACGTGCATAAATCCTTAAGGATAGCATAAATACTGTCCGCGAGGTTATAAAAAGCGGCCGTAAAAATTTGGCGCGATAATTTATTACAAAGAGAAACATTCAAGAATTCATGTTATAATAATAACGGCGATATATCAGCAGAACGCCAACTTTTATGGACTCTTTTATCACGAAACTCGTACGACATGCATTTTTTAATACGCCCAAAGTTTACCGGGGAAAGTTCTCAAGGATACATCGGGGGTTAAATATTAAATTTTAGAGTGATTAAAAATTTCGGCGAGCACACTCTAGCGTGTAATTTTTATTTTTCGACTCTGTAATTGTTTTTGTGGATAGTCACTCATTGAATTTATTTTACAAACAAAAAACTAAACAAACAGAATAATTTAGTGTTTAATGTTGGAAACTTCCCATGCAAAATCGTTGTTTTGTAAAATGCGCACTTTCGACTTAATTTTTTAAATTTTTCTGAAAACCACTTAATGAATTTTAATAAAATTTTCAGGAGATATTCCAGACATAATTAGCTGTAAAACAAAGGAAAAACCCAAAGAGAAACCATGACCAGTTTTTCCGGAATTTCCCATGCAAAATCGTTGTTTTGTAAAATGCGCACTTTCGACTTAATTTTTTCAATTTTTTTGAAAACCACTTAATGAATTTTAATAAAATTTTCAGGAGACATTCCAGACATAATTAGCTGTAAAACAAAGGAAAAACCCAAAGAGAAACCATCACTAGTTTTTCCAGAATTTCCCATGCAAAATCGTTGTTTTGTAAAATGCGCACTTTCGACTTAATTTTTTAATTTTTTTGAAAACCACTTAATGAATTTTAATAAAATTTTCAGGAGATATTCCAGACATAATTAGCTGTAAAACAAAGCAAAAACCCAAAGAGAAACCATCACTAGTTTTTCCGGAATTTCCCATGCAAAATCGTTGTTTTGTAAAATGAGCACTTTCGACTTAATTTTTTAAATTTTTCTGAAAACCACTTAATGAATTTTAATAAAATTTTCAGGAGATATTCCAGACATAATTAGCTGTAAAACAAAGGAAAAACCCAGAGAGAAACCATCACTAGTTTTGCCGGAATTTCTCATGCAAAATCGTTGTTTTGTAAAATGCGCACTTTCGACTTATTTTTTTCAATTTTTTTGAAAACCATTTAATGAATTTTAATAAAATTTTCAGGAGATATTCCAGACATAATTAGCTGTAAAACAAAGGAAAAACCCAAAAAGAAACCATCACTAGTTTTTCCGGAATTTCTCATGCAAAATCGTTGTTTTGTAAAATGCGCACTTTCGACTTAATTTTTTCAATTTTTTTGAAAACCATTTAATGAATTTTAATAAAATTTTCAGGAGATATTCCAGACATAATTAGCTGTAAAACAAAGGAAAAACCCAAAAAGAAACCATCACTAGTTTTTCCGGAATTTCTCATGCAAAATCGTTGTTTTGTAAAATGCGCACTTTCGACTTAATTTTTTCAATTTTTTTGAAAACCATTTAATGAATTTTAATAAAATTTTCAAGAGATATTCCAGACATAATTAGCTGTAAAACAAAGGAAAAACCCAAACAGAAACCATCACTAGTTTTTCCGGAATTTCCCATGCAAAATCTTTGTTTTGTAAAATGCGCACTTTCGACTTAATTTTTTCAATTTTTTTGAAAACCACTTAATGAATTTTAATAAAATTTTCAAGAGATATTCCAGACATAATTAGCTGTAAAACAAAGGAAAAACCCAAACAGAAACCATCACTAGTTTTTCTGGAATTTCTCATGCAAAATCGTTGTTTTGTAAAATGCGCACTTTCGACTTAATTTTTTCAATTTTTTTGAAAACCATTTATTGAATTTTAATAAAATTTTCAGGGAATATTCCGGACATAATTAGGTGTAAAACAAAAGAAAAACCCAAACAGAAACCATCACTAGATTTTACGGAATTCTTCAGAAAAAATCGCGTCTTTGATAAATCTGAACTTTTGTCTAAATTTACATAATTTTTCATAAATTTGATCAAATTTTCCAGTAGTGAAACAAGAGAAAATTCAAGACAGGTTATCATTAGTTTTTACGAAATTTTCCATAATGTTGGAAACTTGGTAAATAATCGAAATAAAAATTAATTATGTCTGTCAGTAAAATGAGAATTTTGAAATAAAACTTTAAACTCAAGCTTCATGGTTTAAATGAATCGGTTACATAAATTAAATTGTAATATTGGAAGTCTAAAAAAACTGAAAAACTTCTGGTGAAATTTTGTAAACTAGAAGTGCGTGCTTTAAAACACAACCCATGTGTATGCAACTCAATTTGCGAAATTTATCTTATTGCCCAGTTATTATAAAAATGTATGCAACTTAATTTGCGTCATCTATCTTCTTGCCCAGTTATAAAAATGTATGCAACTCAATTTGCGTAAACTATCTTATTGCCTGGTTATCATAAAAATGTATGCAACTTAATTTCCGTAATCTATCTTATCACTTAGTTAAAAAAATGCGTTGTTTACATTTTGACTGCATAATTTGCATGCTAATATCGGTAAAAAAAAAATCATATTGTAAACAGTATTAGCACGCTTCGAGGAAACTGTTGACGCAGCCTCTGCGAAGAGACAACAAGCAGCAAAATGGAAATTATTACATTATAACGAATTATCTTCAGTCGTCATAGATGGCTGACTCGTAAAATTACCAAATCACACACGCCGCCGATTCCTCGCGCGTCCATCAAACAATTCCATTTTTCCTAATTAATTTCGCTCAATCAACTGAGCGAAATTACTCATGTGTGCGAGCGCGAACACACACACAGAGAGAGAGCGAGAGAGAGAGAGACCGCGATCTCAAAATCATCATGCGGGAACCGAATAAATATTATTGGTGGTTACAGTGTTAATAGTGCGAATGTATTATTAACTAACGTAATATACAGGGTGATCAATTTCAATCCGAGACGCAGGGTGAAAATATCGAACGTTCGTATTTCCTACGATTGCTCGTGATAAAAATTAAAAGATGATAATATTTTAGGTCAATAAAACATATTTTTTCACTGACGACGAGTTTCAAAACCTAACAGCCTCATAAATCCAAAATGTATTTATATTATTATTTCGCATCTTATTCAATAATATAAATGTTGTTGAATCGTTTTTGATTGAGAAAGTTGTCCATTATTCGACCGAATCATTTTCTCCACAGGTGACGTCCAATCAAATGATAGCAATTTCATTACCCAACAGGTGACGTCCAATCAAATGATGGCAATTTCATTACCCAACAGGTGACGGCCAATCAAATGATGACAATTTCATTACCCAACAAGTGACGTCCAATCATATGATAGCAATTTCATTGCCCAACAGGTGACGTCCAATCAAATAATAGCGGTTTCATTGCCCAACAGGTTTCAGCCAATGGCATGACGACGATTTTACTTTCTCAACAGTTTAGTTGTTATTATGGTTACGATTTGATTTTTTGTCAGCGAACTGCCGCAATTTTCAAATAGAAAAATTATTCGTTATAGAAAAATCTTAAGGTAATCATTTAATATGATGCGAAAATAGTATATTATTAAACGAATGAGAAAGTTGGCCATTGCCACGAGGGTGAAGTTTCAATTACGCTTTCACAAGGAAATTTAATAGACAAATAATTGTTGATTTCTGTATGAGGGTTTTACCGCGAATTAAAACTGGAACGTTGATCACGGGCTGCTCTGATCAAGGCTATAAATAACAATCGATTATCGTCAGCTGCGCCCTACACTTCGTTCACAGCTAAACAGGAAGTGTTGATGGGTTTGCTCAGTATCGAATGTGACAATCGGGTAAATTGATTGGGGCGAAGAAATTGCAAAGATAATTGCGCCTCTAATAAATGTATCCTCGTTTCTTTGTGTTTGAACGGGTAATGGATACCCATGACTAAGTCATAATTTCATTAGGGGTATTATTGGATGTTGGAATTATTTATTACATTCATTCTACTGCTCCATAGCTATCGATGTTTGTACTCACTTTTACATAAGTCGTGAATAAGTTATTCGAAAACGCAAAAAAATGTTTTTTCAAAGGGTAAAAACGTTTTTATTTTGGCACCAAGGTCATCTTCCAGGATCATTTTATGGCCAGTGTAAATGAAAAGTTAATAAAACACAGTTGCGCAATCCTGTTGAAACCATAAAGTACTATGCATTTTACAAAGATTAAAAACACAATTTTTATTTTGGTATCAAGATTATTTTATGGCCAGTGTAAATGGAAAAACAAAAAAAAAATGACAGTTTCACCATCCTGTTGAAACCTATAAACTACTGTACCGTGTACAAAGATTAAAAATCAGATTTGTGTAGTTTTTATTTTGGTATCAAGACCATCTGCCAAGATCATTTTATGGTCAGTGTAAACGGAAAAGTAAAAAATGGCAGTTGCGCCATTCTGCTGAAACCACAGAGTACGGTGCCTTTTACAAAGTTTAAACATAAATAAATAACGGAAGGCAAAATGAGTTGCTCTGGACACGTCAGAAGGATGAGCGAAGAAAATATATGAGACAAGAGCAGCTGGAAAAGAACAGAGAGGAAGACCGAGGAAAAAGTGGACGCAGTTCAAATATCAGAAGAAGCAATAAAAAAAGGAAATATGTGGGAAGAAATAACGGAATTAACAAATGATAGGAGAAAGTGGAAGAATACTATAAAAATTAGTAATGTAAGCCTTACACCGAAAGATAGATAGACAAAGGAATAAATAAATAAACACACGAAACACAGATCTCTGTATTTTTACTTTCTCCGTTACGAAGTACGAGAAAGTATTGTGATCGTGATTTTTTTTTCAAAATTTTTTTTACGGAAATATCCGTTTTGGAGTCCCTAGATGCCATTTCAACAATTTCTGGAATTTTTTTTTGTGTCTGTGTATGTGTCTGTGTGTGTGTCTGTGTTGTGTGTGTGTCTGTCTGTGTGCGCCTGTATCTCAAAAACTAATAGAGCAATTGATATGAAACTTTGAATGAACATTCGTCTTATTTGATAATCTGAAGAACTGAAAAGCTTTTGGTAAAATTTTGTACACCGAAAATGGGTGTTTACCTTAACTGTTTTTTTGTTTTTTTACAGTATTTTCTTAAATATGAAAAATATCACAAAAATATTTACGCAAATATTGAAGACAACAAAGAAATGAACATCTTTGGTTTGAAAATATTTTTCATAAAATCATTGTTATTCGAGAAAAAAATTTATTATTTTTTTTTCATTTTTGGTATACAATTATGAAACGCTAATAGTTACAGCAAATTTAAATTAATAATAATTGTAGAGAATGCCAAAATGAACAATTTATAAATAATAAGTTTTTTTCTAAATCTCTTTAGTTTTTGAGTAAACTGAGTTTTTAAATTTGAAGTACATTTTTCCATCTTTCATAATTTTGACGTTTTAAACGTCAGTTTTATCCGAGTCTACGACACGTTCACCTAAAATATGATTTAAATTGAAAATAGACCATGAAAACGTAAATATAAATGGCTATGATTCCATCAAGTCGGAGAAAGTAACATGATGGGCACATCACCATTTTTAATTTTGGTATTAAGGCCTTTTGTCGAGATCATTTTTATTCTAGTGTAGACGGAATCTGCGTAGTTTTTATTTTGATAACCAAACAATTTGTTCGGATCATTTTAGGCTCTCAATTGTACCATCCTGCTGAAACCGCAAAATACTATACATTTTACAAAGGGTAAAAACTCAGATCACTGTGTAGTTTTTATTTTAGTATCAAGGCAACTTGATTGAAAAAAAGAACATTTTATAGCCGGTGTTAACGAAAAAATCACTGTTGCACCATCCTGCTGAAGACACAAAGTACTTTAACAAAGGTTGAAAACGCAGATCTATGTAGTTTTAATTTTGATATGAAGGCTATTTCATGGCCAGCTAAAAAAATATCAGATGTACCATCCTGCTGAAGCCATTTTACAAAAGGTAAAAACGCAGATTTCTATGTAGTTTTTATTTTAGTTTCAAGGCAACTTGCTAAGAACATTTTATAGCTAGTGTAAACGAAAAAATCACAGTTGCACCATCCTGCTGAAGACACAAAGTACTTTAACAAAGGTTGAAAACGCAGATCTATGTAAATTTAATTTTGATATGAAAACCATTTCATGGCCAGCTAAAAAAATCTGAGTTGTACCATCCTGCTGAAGCCATTTTACAAAAGGTAAAGACGCAGATTTCTGTGTAGTTTTTATTTTAGTTTCAAGGCAACTTGCTAAGAACATTTTATAGCCAGTGTAAACGAAAAAATCACAGTTGACAACACAAAGTACTACGCCTTTAACAATATAATAAAACACTTTTACTTTGTTGGTAACAACAATTGTTGACTATAGTTTCGGCAACTCAACTTGCCATTAACAAAATATAAAAAGTTAACAATAGTTAAAAACGCAAATATATGTAGTTTCAATTTTGATATGAAGGCCATTTTATGGCCAGCTAAAAAGATCTCAGTTGTAGCATCCTGCTGAAACCATTTTACAAAAGGTAAAAACGCAGATCTCTGTGTAGATTTTATTTTAATTTCAAGACCATATGTCAAGAACATTTTATAACCGGTGTAAACGGGAAGGTGAAAAACCGCAGTTGCGGCATCCTGCTAAAACCACAAGGTACTATCAAACTTAATTGTTTTCGTATTTAGGTATTGGTATTTCCAACTAATACGAAGAGTAATATCAAATAATATTATCAAACTGTCTTTTTGATTGGTGAAATTAATATCTATTTTATATTACGTGTATTTCTCGTTAATTTTAAACGCCTGTATAAAATAATTGTACTTCAACCGCATACACACACACGCGTAGAAAATCAATATTAATGCTCGGCAGGCCTCGAGCGAAAGCTAGTTAAAAATATAATGCTTTAATAAAATGTAATTTATCTTCATTTAGATTTAAAAGGGTATAATTTTTACGGTGTTTCCGCGGGGCGAATGCGCCCTCCGCTTCCATGAATATTAAACGCCACAATAAACCTGATGCCATATTTGATTTAACAATGTCGGCCGCGGACCACTTAACGGCGATTCCATGATGTTTAATTACGTTTCGTTGTCCGCTTATGCGATTTTATGGCGGACAAGCTTGCGGTGTGTTTACTTGTTTGTACAAACCATTTGCAAGTGCGAGAGGGGGAGGGGGGGGGGGAAGCCGCAACCAAACTATTCTCATTACTACAATTTTTTTCCTCTCGGATGATTTCAAATTTAGCAATAATTGATCCGAACTAGAGACGTTTTTCTCTCTATCGATCCTATATCTTCACAGGTGACGACCAATCAAATGATAGCGGTTTCATTGCCCAACAGATTTCAACCAATGAAATGATAGCAGTTTCATTGCCCAACAGTTTAGTTGTTATGGTTACGATTCGTTTTTTGTCAGCGAACTGCCGCAATTTACAAATAGAAAAATTATTCGTTATAATTTAATACAAACAGAAAAATCTTTAGGTAATTATTTAATATGATGCGAAAAAGTATAGTATTAAACTCATGAACAAGTTGGCCAATTTTATTAACTGTATTATTCCAGAATTTCTTGATTTATGAAAGAGGCAAAAAATACGTGTTAATTATTGCGATTTATTTGCAGTAAATTTTATAAATAATAGAGAGAGATTAAAGCGTTGTTTATTTTTTTTTAAATTAAATGTATTAATATCGGTTTGTTTCTAAGTTGATATTACTTGTTAGAAATTCATCGATAGTGTAAGGTTTTCATATACAATTTATTTGTATTTCAGAAAATTAGTTTCTTTTTTTTATAAATTCGCGACATTTGTTATAAACGCATCTCTTTGTTGAAGATTTATGGAAGAGGTAAAAAATACGAACACAGAGTTAATTATTGTGATTTATTTCTCTCGATACTTGCATCATTTAGTAGCAAATTCCCAGATGCTCGCTTCATTACCTTAATGAGGTTAATACACTTATAATCACCCCTCTCTCCCGATGGCACCCGTTAATCCTCTCTCGTCCCCATCGATTTATAATTAGTCTTTTCTTTGGATGGGCCGACACTGGTAAATAAATAATAAGTAAGCGCCTAATGCAGGAATGATTAATTGATTATTTAACGAAGGGTCTCGGTATTCGCTTCACGTAAAACCCAATCTAAATTTTCGGTTGGTGAAAATTTTTTTTTCGGGAAAATAATTACTTTACACGCTTTTTCTCGTCATTAAGAATCGTTATGAATTTTTTCAGATTTTTCTAAGACCCTACATTTTCCCCCTTTTTTTCCTGATCATGAAATGGCCAAATGACTTATAAAGTACATCAAAATATTGACAAAAGCACGGGCAATACGTGATTAAATTTTCGGCCGAATCGTACCTGCCGTTTTTTCGTTTCCCGCTTTCAAAACGGGCGCTCGAAAGTCGGCCAGAAATTTCTGTCAATTTTAGGAATTTTTTGGCGCGGTCTCACAAAACAGATATGCTCGATATTTCCATTTATAACCATTTATCATGTCGACGAACCGATATTTATTTGTTTGAATTAGTCGGTGTCCGATAGCGTCAATCTGCAGGGTCTCGGTATTCGCTCCCCACAAGGATCCATGTTAATTTTTAGTTGGTTAAATTTTTTTTTTTCGGGAAAATATTTACACACTTGCTTTTTCTCGTCATTGAGAATGGTCGTGAATTTTTAAAGATTTTTCTAAGACCTAAAAATTTTCCCCTTTTTTAAAAATCCGCGTCTTCCAACTGAAGAAAAAAATATAAAAATAAACGCCACATACTTGAAAATTTTGCAATTTACTCAAAAACCAATATACTTTATCATCCAGGAAAAGTTTGGAAAACAGCCTTAACTATATCTAAAGAAAAATTGCACTAGAGGAGAACTTATAGCGTTCTAAAAATCCGCTTTTTTCAACTGAAGAAAAAAATTTAAAAATATTTGCCACATACTTAAAAATTTTCAAACTTACCCAAAAACCATTATCCTTTATCATCCAGTATAAATCTGAAAATATCTCTTTACTAAATTTAGGGCAATTTGCACATAAGGATAATAAAAATCCGCATTTTTTAACTCTTCCCAAAATTCCCAAATTTACTCAAATTCTATTATACTTTATCATCCATTAAAAATCTAAAAATATCTCTGTACTAAATTCAAGAAAATTCGCACACTAGGAGAATTTGTAGCGTTCTAAAAATTCGCATCTTGCAACTGAAGAAGAAAAAAATATAAAAATAATCGCCACATACTTGAAAATTTTCAAATTTACTCAAATTCTATTATATCTTATCATCCAGTAAAAATCTGAAAATAGCCCTTTACTAAATTTAGGGAAATTCGCACACAAAGAGAATTTGTTGCGTTCTAAAAATCCGCATCTTGCAACTGAAGAAAAAAAATATATAAAAATAATCGCCACATACTTGAAAATTTCCAAATTTACTCAAAATCCATTATACTTTATCATCCATTAAAAATCTAAAAATATCTCTGTACTAAAATTCAAGGAAATTCGCACACTAGGAGAATTTGTTGCGTTCTAAAAATTCGCATTTTGCAATTGAAGAAAAAAAAAATATAAAAATAATCGCCATATACTTGAAAATTTCCAAATTTACTCAGAATCCATTATAATTTATCATCCGTAAAAAAATCTGAAAATAGTCCTTTACTAAATTTAGGGAAATTCGCACAGAAAGAAATTTTGTTGTGTTCTAAAAATACGCATTTTTTAACTGAAGAAAAAAATATAAAAATAATCGCCAAATACTCGAAAATTTCCAAATTTACTCAAATTCTATTATATCTTATCATCCAGTAAAAATCTGAAAATATCTCTTTACTAAATTTAGAGAAAAACGCACTGGATTATAACTTACTTTCCAAAAATTTAGCTGCCGAAGAAAAATATATACAAAAATGGTAGAATATATTTTTTTCGGGAAAATAATGACTCTACACGCTTTTTCTTGTCATTAAGAACCGTCGTGAATTTTTTCAGATTTTTCAAAAACCTAACTTTTTTACACTTTTTTTCCAGGAAAATAGGCGAAAATCACGAAATGACCAAATGACTTAAAATATACATCAACATGTTCATAAAAGAACGAGGAATACGTGGCTAAACTTTCAGCAGAATCGCACTTGCAGTTTCCTCTTTTCGCGCTCTCAAAGCCAGCACACAAAAGTTGGCCAGAAATTTGTGTCGATTTTGGGAATTTTTTGGCGCGGTCTCATAAAACGGACATAGATGGTATGACAATTTTTTTATTTTCGGGAAAATAATTACTCTACATGCTTTTTCTAGTCATTAAGAATGGTCATGAATTTTTTCAGATTTTTCAAAGACCCAACATTTTTCCACTTTTTTTTTCCTGACAATGGTATGGAAAAATGGGCGAAAATCATAAAATGGCCAAATAACTTGTAATATACATCAAAATGTTCACAAAAGAACTGGGAATACGTGGTTAAATTTTCAGCCGAATCGCAATTGCAGTTTTCTCGTTTCGCGCTCTCAAAACCAGCTCTCAAAAGTTGGCCAGAAATTTGTGTCGATTTTGGGAATTTTTTGGCGCGGTCTCATAAAACGGATACAGATGATATGAGATTAGTTTTGAAGCTACATTCTTGTAGAATCCATTATTTTAATTTATAACCATGTGCCATGTCTTCGAACTGAGATTTACCCGTTCGAATTAGTCGGTGTCCGATAGCGTCAATCTGCAGGGTCTCGGTATTCGCTTTCCATAAGGCCACGTGTTAATTTTCGATTGGTGAAAAATAGTGGAAAAGACTTTTCTCCACGCGCTTTTCTTGTCATTGGGAATAGTCATGAATTCTTTAAGCTCTTCAGGGGCAGAGACACATTTGTGTACGTTTCAAAAAATGCTTCGAGAATTCTAAACATATAGGATTTATGGTATTGCCGCCACCTTATATCCGGTACATAAACCATAACAGGTGTGCATTTTCATGCTATTATCTGCTGTTCGGTCTAACACGAGATTACAATTGTTTTTCAAAAGATTTTAAAATTGCAAAATTAATTTGGCCCTGAAGAGGTTAAAGATCCAACAATTTTCCGCTTTTCTAAAAATACGCATGTTCCGTCTGAAGAAAAAAATATAAAAATAATTTCCACGTACTTTACTTTTTCACGAGCTGTTTATTTAATCAATTATACAATGCCCGAATAATTTCTCGAATATACTATTAAATTTCAATATCAATAAGTAGTATTTTCGAGAAATTATTTGTCTTTAGTCATTGTAAGAATTAATAATAATAATATTTATTGACGTAAAATACTTTCTAACACTAATACATTAAATATACAATTTCAGTGAAGGTATTCTATATGATATATATCACATATTTCTAAGTAGACTAAATTAAATTAAATCAATTGTGGGTAAAAAATAATAAGTTTATAATAATATGATTAGCAAAAGCTGGCAGAAAGAGGAATACATTGTACAACAAAATTAAACATTTAAGCAATAATCATTACAATTACTGTGCAATAATCTTCAAACAACGTTTTTTAAAAGCACACAAAGATAAATTAAAAATATTGACATTATGTTCTGAGATAGAATTGAAGTACCGCATTGCACGACATATTGGACTATTTTGGCCATAACTTGTGGAATGAAATTTGATTCTAAATGGATTTTTATGCCTTTGCAGATGAGGTGGGCTAGCATTAAAATTTAATCGACAAAGCAACTCAGCACAGTTTATGAAATTATGGCATAAATTATATAGAATGCAAAGATCAGCTAGCGTCCTCCTATTTTTCAGAGAATCAACATTTAAATGACAACGTACATGTATATACTCCGTATAAATTAGACCAGTTCTAAAGGCAAACCATTTTAGGAATTTATTTTTATATTAATAATAAAACATATTCAGATCTTCAGGCAATATTACTTGTTTATTTAATTTAAGACCCGGCGCTACCCGATTGAAGATTTAAACGTAAACTCCTTTCCCCTGTATCTAACCCGCGAAAGCCTTAGAAGAGCGCATCCGATTTTAAATGGAAAGACCACTGTAGTAAAAGATTAACAAACATTTATAAAGTATACCTGTTAATTAATAGAAGAGTGCTCGCTTTCGAAGTTACATTTTATTAGATATATCAATTAATGACCAAAAATAAAGAAAACGTTACTAATATAATAAATTTAAAATAATAAATACCAGAACATACCGTCTAGATTTTCTCAATGTTATTATTTTTTATAAATTATTTTTGTTATTATTATGAATTCGTTAGAAATCTTCACGGTAAGCCTTAGACAATTGAAAATAATGAAGAACTAATGCAGAGATTTTTTTTAAATATAAAATAGTTTAGAAGATATCGAAAAAAAAATTTAATAGGTGTAGCGCCTCCCCTTAAGTAGTATATTTTGTGTATAATTAAAAGGACATAATTTATTACAAATATTAGCAGATCCGGACTAATTCAACAATCCTTCTACATATAGGTATGTATATCCACCGCAGCTATAAAATATTACTTCAAAGAGGAAGCTTTAGGCTTTAGGTTTCGTTTCAGTATAGAGGTCTCCTCCATTCCGTTTGATATTTGCTAAACTCGGATATTTACACGATCAAAACTTATTATTAAAATAATTTATACAGGAAGTTGAATTGCAAAACGGGCCGTAGGGATTTACATGCAAAATTTTAAATGGGTTAATATTGGCTCCCCTAATTATTTGACAGCATCGGTCTTCGTACATTATTTTTAAAGCTTTTTAAGCTGAATCACTTGGTACCTTACTCAATGATTTCTGTAATTTACCGAGATATTTGCAAAAAATTTTACAAAGATTTTGAATTAAAAACAAAGGTTTGCCATGAAATCATAATGGCCGATATTTCATTTTTCTCTAAAAAGTGACAGTCGCTGTTAAGTCGCTGTCAACTTTGAACATACGTCTTATTTGATAATACGAAGAACTGAAAAGATTTTGGTAAAATTTCGTACACCGGAAGTAGGTGTTTACCTTAATTGTTTTTTGGTTTTTCCAATATGTTTCCAACATTTAAACAAATATTAAGGACAACAATGAAATGAACATCTATTGTTTGAAAATATTTTTCATAAAATTATTTATATTCGAGAAAAAAATTATTCATTTTTATTTTTCATTTTTGGTTTATAATTATGAAACGATAATAGTTGCAGTAAATTTGAGTTTTTGATTTTGAAGTATAATTTGTCATTTTCATCTTTCATAATTTTGACGTTATAAACGTTTCAACCGATTCTACAAAACGCTCGATGTACATCGATTTAAATTGAAAATAAATCAAATAAAGTATTAACATTAATAACTACACCATCAAATTGGAGAAAGTAACATGATGGCCACATCGCCATTTTTTCACCAGTTTTTAAATTGCACTAAATTCTTCACATTTTGTGCTAGGATAATTTATTTATTTATTATTTATTGTTGTGTAATTATTTTTCAATTTTATAATCTGTTCTAGAATTACAGTAAATTTTCCACATTTGACTTTTGAGTTATCAAATTTGCAATTAAAAAAAAACTCCGAAAACGTGAAATTTGATTTCACAAAAAAAATCACTTTTGAATTGCACTTAATTTGGTACATTTTGTTGTTAGAGTCATCAACATCGGCAGTTTAAAATATCAAAATCGCGATTTTAGAATATTGAAAGTACAAAAAAGTCTGCGTTTTGTGTTAATCTAACGAGACAAATTCGTAATCTTTCAAAATTACACTAAATTTGCGATATGTTGTCATTTGAATCATCAAAATTTGAGAAAGCTTTTTGGAATTCAAAAAAATCGAAATAACAATTTAAAATCTACAAACATTGAAAACATAAAATTTTGAAGTTTTGCGTTCATTTAACGAACATTTTTTTAATAAGTTTTTAAATTGCACTCAATTTATCACATTTTGATATTGGAATTATCAAATCATAGATCACGTTTGCCCGTTCTGCAATAAAAAAAAAATCAAAATTATAATTTAAAATATTAGGACGTGAAATTTTGACGTTTTGCATTGATTTTACAAAAATGTCTCACGGACAACTTTTAAATTGCACTAATTTTTTTACATTTCGTCGTTCGAATTATTAAAATTGGACAACGCGTTCGGCAGTTAAAAAAACAAAATCGCGATTTTAAAATATCCAAACTTAAAAAAAATGTAATTTTACGACAACATTCTATAATTTGTTTTCAAATTACACTAAATTCGCCATATTTTGACATTTCAATTATCTAAATCAGACGCAATTGACTGTTCTGCAATTTAAAAAAATCAAAATCGATATTTAAAATCTTCGAACTTTGAAAACGTGAAATTTGATTGTAATAAAACACTTTTAACTTTGTTTTGTATAACTTATATATTTATTTTTGTGACTTGAGTTTCGGTAATACAATTACCATTTTCAAACAAGAAGTTAAAATAAATATATAAGTTATACAAAACAAAGTTAAAAGTGTTTTATTATAATATTTAAAATGTATAACGAAGTAGAAGCCTCCAGCATAAACAATATGAAATTTGATTGATTTTACGAAAATATTTTTTAGTCAAGTTTTAAATTGCACTACATATGGCACATTTTGTCGTTGGAGTCATCAAAATCGGACACCGCGTTCGGCAGTTATGCAATTTCAAAAATCAAAATCGCGATTTTAAAATATTCAAACTTTAAAAAAAGTATGCATTTTGATTTAATTTTAAGGGAATGTTTTATAATCCGTTTTAAAATTACAATTAATACGCCATATTTTGACTTTTGAATCATCAAAATCAGACGGATTTGGCTGGTATGCAATTAAAAAAAAAAAACGAAATCTCATTTTAAAATCTTCGAACTTTGAAAACGTGAAATTTTGACATTTCGCGTTGATTTGACGAAAATATTACTTGACCAACTTGCAACAAATTTGGCACATTTTGACGTTGGAGTCATCAAAATTGGGCAGCGCGTTCTGCAGTTATGCAATTGAAAATCGTGATTTTAAAATATTTAACTTTAAAAAAAAGTGCAATTTTTGCTTTATGTGTTAATTTTACGAGAACATTTTATAATCTGTTTTAAAATGACTCTAAATTCACCATATTTTTACGTTTGAATCATCAAAGTCAGGCGCGTTTGGCTGTACTGCAATTAAAAAAAAAATCAAAATCGCAATTTAAAATCTTCGAAATTTAAAAACTTGAAACTTTCACGTTTTGCATTGATTTTACGAAAATATTTCTTAACTAACTTTTTAATCGCACCAAATTTGACACATTTTGACGTTGCAGTAATAAAAATCGGACAGTGCGTTCAGCAATTTCAAAAATCACAATCGCTATTTTTCAATATTAAAACTTTAACAAAGTGAATTTTTGCATATTGATTTAATTTTACGAGTAAGTTTCGAAGTACGTTTTAAAATTACAATAAATTTTAAATTGTAATTTTAATTTTTGTATTTTTATATTTTATATATACAAACATCTTTATTTAAGAATTGATACAATTATATATACATACATATAAAAATTTATGGTTTTCCGCAATTCTTAATTGGCTATTATATTTTATATTTATATTTTATCTTATATTTTATATTCGATTTAATACTTAAATGTACAGGGAGAATCCCGTAAATATATATATTATTATTATTATTATTAAACACGCCATATTTTGACATTTGAATCATCAGAATCGGAAAATGCATTCGGTAGTTATGCAATTTAAAAAATCAAAATCGCGATTTTAAAATTTGTAAAAAAGTGCAATTTTTCTATTTTGTGTTAATTTAACGGGAAAAATTCGTAATATTTTTGAAAAATTACAACACATTCTAGAATGTAAAAAATCAAAATCGCCATTTAAAATCTTCGAAATTTGTTTTGACGTTTTACATTGATTTTGCGAAAATCCAACCAACCTTTAAATTTGGCACATTTTGACGTTGGATTTTTATTCGAAATCTCCTTAGTTTTTAAATAAATTGACGGTAGAGATTATAAGAATTTGAGAGACTGTCATTTTCATCTTTCATAATTTTGACGTTTCAAACGTCGGTATCATCTGATCCAGCAAAATATTTGATATACAATTGCGGACAAAATAAAGTAAGACACTATTGTAATCTAATCCTCTAAATTGCATTCGTGTAAATTGGGCTTTAATGCCCATTCATTAAACGTCTATGACTGATTCACACTAGACAAAAATAGATGTCAGCTTTTTTGTCCGCAATTGTATCGTGTGAGCCACAAAATTTTGTTCCAGAGTTGGCTGTGAGATAAATGAGGTATGTCGTATAGTATTACGTCATGAGGCTAGATTAGTTCAATTGAATTATATTTTAAGTGCTATGTTTCTCTCTCTCAGGCATGGCCAACTCTGAAACAAAATTCCGTGGCTCACACCTTATATTTAAAATATGATTTACACAGAAAGTAAAAATGTTATACCATCAAAATCTGAGTAAGTAACATGATGGCCACATCCCCATTTTTATAATTCTGAAAATGACTATTTTACTAACAATTCAAATGCAACTATTAATAGTTTAGTTTTCTTAACAAATGTAGGACACACTGTTTTTCAATTATACTTTGAATTTATAAATATATATTGTATGATTAGTGGCTCTACCACTCAAAAAGTTCACGAGCCGCCAGTGTGTATAGGTAAATATTTAAACTGTATTCTGGGTATGAAGTATGCTAATAATGTGACAACAAATTGTTATATTAAGATTGGCAACTATATGATGAAAAATCCACGTGGGAGTAATTTTTATCAACCCCACGTCCGGAATTTAATGAAATAATTTGTCAGTGGGGGACGGCAAGCTGCGACTAAAGTCAGAGTGTACATTGTCCTTCCAGTTGATCCATCCCAGAGGAAACACACGGAGTGATAAATCCGGCGGCACGTAGCCTCACGTGATTCCATATAAATCAAAACGAATCTCTCGCCATTTCTGAAGATTGCGCCTCCACGTCCACTTTAAATTAAATTTCATAATGTCAACGTCAGCACATAATGGCAGTCGTCACATTTGCATGCCATTGAATAATTACGCACGGAATAGTATGGATTATTTTCAGCCCGACTAATAAACGTGAAAATATACGGCCTCTCCGTGTGACATTTGTATTCAGAGGCATCTCCATATTAGGTTTCGGGATAACACACGAAATCCTAAATACACATACAGTTCCCCGAACGGTGTCCCCGGGAGATCCTTAAATCGATCGTTTTCGTAACACCTTCGATGTCCTTAAACTTATCTACCGGGGACGCTTCGTTGCGTCTAAAAAGCTTAAAATAATATAAAACGCTTCGGTGATTCGGGAGCGCAGACTATGGATTTGGCAATTATTTCGAAATGGCGAAATAAAAATAATTTCAGCACGGGATATCCTGATTAGGGATGGTAAACTTTTCAGCGCGTAATGATGCACGTTTTATTGAATTAAATGCCCATCGCCATGCAGCAGTAAGTAATTTTCATGACGGGTGTATGATAAATTAATTAAATCCATCATATATTAATTTGGTGGATTAAGCACACCAACGCTATTCAGTCTGCACGCAATATTCATGTCAAAATTAGTTTCTAGAAAAAGTGGGCTATGTAAAAATATTCATTCACTTTTATTTTTTTTAACCACTCTGTTTAAAAAGATCATTAGTGAATGGATTATAATCAACAACTTTTATTGAGTAATCTTAATGTACCGTCTACGAAAACAAAAACTACATTAATGTGTGCCACTTCATTCACACTTTTCTTTCATCTTCAACCGAAAATATTAAAATAATGGCAGAAACACCCATTTACAGATATGTTTACTTTGTTTTTCGCATCTTATTAAATAATATAAATGTTGTTAAATCGTTTTTGAATGAGAAAGTTGTCCATTATTCGGCCGAATCATTTTCTATACAGGTGACGTCCAATCAAATGATAGCGGTTTCATTGCCCAACAGGTTTCAGCAGCCAATGACATGACAACAATTTTACTTTCTCAACAGTTTAGTTGTTACTATGGTTACGATTTGTTTTTTGTCAGCGAACTGCCCCAATTCCCAAATAGAAAAATTATTCGTTATAATAAACAAATTAAAAACAACTTTACTTGTTGCAGAAAGCATTAGATAAATACAAGAAAACGAGTCTTAGTAAGACTTAATTTTTTGCTTGCAGATTAACGAACAGGTTGAATATTCATATATTCAGGCTACATTTCGTTTTCTTGTATTTATTCGTTATAATTTAAATTAACCAGAAAAATCTTTAGGTAATTATTTACTATTTTACTATTTCCATGTAATCATTAAGATGTTGTATTGTAATTTGTAAAACCCATCTCTGTAAATAAATATTTGTTATGTATTATATTAAAATAACAATCCATCGATTTCTCATTGTAATATTTTTAGCATTTCATAACAATCTCAAAATTAACTGCCGTGTCTGTATGTACCGAGTCAACTTCACTGCGAAATTCAAATTTATGCGATGAAATTTGCGCGAGAGACGAGAGGAAAATATTTGTACAAGGGACCGTTCGAACAATTACTTTTCCGAAGGTAATTATTTATCTAGTGCAGAGGCCCCTCTCTGTTATCGATCCACAATCGAGTGCCGTGAAGTCCTAATGGTGCGGCCTGGTGGGTATTTTTAAATGTCGCCCCCTCCCCCCCAAATGGCCGCCGCGTTCAATTTGAGGCCGTATCAATCATCTTAAGCCCACCGGAAATTTTACATGGCCTCCATTATCTATAATTCGAGTCGGGAATTAGAGTTATTGATTAGGAAATTTTATTCCTTCTTTGCGACTAATATTCGCATCATTTGAATATTTGGCGTGGTATTAACCAGGGAAGTATCGTATGTTCATTAAAAAAAAAACTCAAGTGTGCCATGATTTTTTAATTTAAAAAATTTAAGTTGTCACACTTGTTAGGAATTGACATACAAAACGTCAGATCGTTCTAAAAGTCAAAAACCTCAAGTGTGCCATGATTTTTTATTTTTTTAAATTTACGTTGGCACACTTGTTAGGAATTGACATACAAAACGTCAGATCGTTCTAAAAGTCACAATTATTTAGTTGTTTCAATTAGTTATTTGTTGAAAACAATCGACACAGACTTGAAATTTTCTTAATCTACTGAAAATAAATTCTGCTTAATAATTCATTTAAAATAAAAAAATATTCCTTTACAAGATTTTGAGATATTCGCAGAATATCGCTTATAGTCGAAGTAAAATTGCATTTTATCCGATGGCTTAAAAAAAATATAAAAACAATCGACAGAGATTTGAAATTTTCTAGATCCACTCAGAATAAATTCTGCTTGATAATTTAATCAAAATAAAAAAAAAAACATGATTTTACCAGCTTGGAGATAATTGCACAAAACGACGGATCAAAATTGACCATTTTTCGACGGTTAAAAAAATTATCACCGGCTTGGAACTTTCCAAATTTACTGAAAATACATCTTGCCTCAAAATTTAATCAAACTTTGAATATATTTCTTCGCCAGCTTAATTCTCGATGGTTTAAGAAAATAAAAAAAAAATAGAATTGCCACAGACTTGAAACTTTCCAAATTTACTCAAAATACATTCTGCTTAATAATTAATTCAAAATAAAAAAAATATTCTTTTACTAGATTTGAAGACAATCGCATAAAAACACCGCGTATGGTCCAAGTAAAATTGCACTTTTTCCGAAGGCTTGAAAAAAATATATAAAAACAATCAACACAGATTTGAACTTTTCCAAATTTACTCAAAACAAATTTTGCTTAATAATTCAATCAAAATAAAAAAAATATTCCTTTACTAGATTTTGAGATATTCGCACAAAAACACCTCTTATAGTTCAAGTAAAATTGCACTTTTTCTGATGCCTTGAAAAAAATATAAAAACAATAGACACAGACTTGAAACTTTCTAAATCCACTCAAAATTAATTCTGCTTAATAATACAATCAAAATAAAAAAATAGTCCTTTACTAGAATTGGAGATAATCGCACAAAAATACCGCTTGTAGTTCAAGTAAAATTGCAATTTTTTCCGAGGCTTGAAAAAAAATATTTAAAAAATCGATAGAGACTTGAAATTTTCTAAATATACTTAAGATAAGGTGTGCTTGATAATTTAATCAAAATAAAAAAAAAAAACATGATTTTACTAGCTTGGAGATAATTGTACAAATAAATTTTTCGATGGTTAAAAAAATATTTACCGGCTTGCAACTTTCCAAATTTACTGAAAATACATTTTGATTCAAAATTAAATTAAAATTTGAATATATTTCTTCGCTAGAGTAATAAATAACAATAGGCAAACCCAGCTCATGCCAAAGTAGCTTCTTCTTTCGATGGTTTGAGAAAATATAAAAAAAATGAATTTCCAAATTTACTTAAAATGCATTCTGCTTAATAATTCAATAAAAAAAATTCTTTTACTAGATTCGAATGTCGCACAAAAACACCGCTTATAGTTGAAGTAAAATTGCTCTTTTTTCGATGGTTTGAGAAAAAAAAATATAAAAACAATCGAGACAGACTTGAAATTTTCTAAATATACTCAAAATAAGTTGTGCTTGATAATTTAATCAAAATCAAAAAACATGATTTTACTAGCTTGGAGATAATTGTACAAATAAATTTTTCGATGGTTAAAAAATTTTTTAAAAAATTGTCACCGGCTTGCAACTTTCCAAATTTACTCAAACTTGATTCAAAATTAAATTAAAATTTGAATATATTTCTTCGCTAGAGGAATAAATAACAATAGGCAAACCCAGCTCATGCCAAAGTAGCTTTTTCTTTCGATGGTTTGAGAAAATATAAAAAAATTGAATTTCCAAATTTACTTAAAATGCATTCTGCTTAATAATTCAATCAAAAAAATAAATATTCTTTTACTAGATTTGAATATCGCACAAAAACACCGCTTATAGTCGAAGTAAAATTGCACTTTTTTCGATGGATTGAAAAAAAAATATAAAAACAATCGAGACAGACTTGAAATTTTGTAAATCTACTCAAAATAACTTCTGCTTGATAATTTAATCAAAATCCAAAAACATTATATTACTAGCTTGAGATAATTACACAAATACACTGCTGCGAGTCCTGTTAAAATTGCCCATTTTCCGATGGTTAAAAAAATTATAAAAAAAATTTGTCACCGGCTTGCAACTTTCCAAATTTACTCAAAATACATTTTGCTTCATAACTTGAATAACATTTTAAAATATTTCTTCGCTAGATTAAGAGATATTTACAGGAAAACTCAGCTTATGTTTTGCCAAAGTAGCTTTTTTCGATGATTTGAGAAAATATGAAAAACAAATAATTACCACACACTTGAAATTTTCCAAATTTGCTTAAAATACATTCAATCAAAATCTAAATACATTCCTTAAACAGATTTAAAGATAATCAAAAGATTAGAATTAGGACTTGTAACTTTCCAAATAAATTTAAAGTACGTTCTGTTTCAAAATTCAATTAAAATTTGAAAAAAAAATCACTATATTTAGAGAAAAACGTATGAAAACAGAACTATCGCTTAATTTAAATAATAAAAATTTTGGGTAAAATTGTTTGTAAATTTTTATGATTGTTTTTTTCTCGAATCCACGAGAACTCAAAGTTTCAAAGTCTATGAAAGCAGTGTTTAACGCAATTTTGATTTAATTTTTTAACACTTAGATGTAGATAAGAATAAGAGTCTACTGAAGCGATTTAAATAATAAAATTTTGAAGAAAATTGTTTGTAACTTTTTTTATAATTTTTTTTCTCGGGCCCAGGCGAACTTACATAATAAAATGACAAAATTTGAAAGTGCAATAGAGCAATGTTTCGCGCGATTTGAATTTAACTTTTTAACACGTGAAGATGAGAGTCTCCTTAAGCCATTTAAATAATAAAATTTTGGGTAAAATTATTTGTAACTTTCTTATGATTATTTTTTTCTAAAGTCCACGCGAACCTCCATTATAAAATGACAAGATTTCAAAGTGCAATAAATCACTTTTTCTTGCAATTTAAATTTAATTTTTAACACCTACGTGAAAATAATTAAAAAAAAAATTCCGGGTAAAATTGTTTGTAACTTTTTTACGATATTTTTTTGCTCGAGTTCACACGAACTCAAAATTTCAGAATGTATTAAAGCAGTGTTTAATGCAATTTTAATTTAATTTTTAACACCACTGTGTAGATAAGAGTCTACTTAAGCGATTTATATAATAAAATTTTAGGTAAAATTATTTGTAATTTTTTTATGATTTTTTTTTCTCGAGTCCACAGGATCTCAAAATTTCAGAATGCAATAAAGCAGTGTTTGACGCAATTTTAATTTAATCTTCAACACCACTGTGTAGATAAGAGTCTACTCAAGCGATTTATATTATAAAATTTTGGGTAAAATTATTTGTAACTTTTTTGTGATTTTTTTTTTCTCGAGTCCACACGAACTCAAAATTTTAGAATGCGTTAAAGCAGTGTTTGACGCAATTTTAATTTAATCTCCAACACCAACGTGTAGATAAGAGTCTTCTTAAGCGATTTATATTATAAAATTTTGGGTAAAATTATTTGTAACTTTTTTATGATTTTTTTTTCTCGAGTCCACACGAACTCAAAATTTCAGAATGCATTAAAGCAGTGTTTGACGCAATTTTAATTTAATCTCCAACACCACTGTGTAGATAAGAGTCTACTCAAGCGATTTATATTATAAAATTTTGGGTAAAATTATTTGTAACTTTTTTATGATTTTTTTTTCTCGAGTCCACACGAACTCAAAATTTCAGAATGCGTTAAAGCAGTGTTTGACGCAATTTTAATTTAATCTTTAACACCATTGTGTAGATAAGGGTCTACTTAAGCGATTTATATTATAAAATTTTGAGTAAAATTATTTGTAACTTTTTTATGATTTTTTTTTTCTCGAGTCCACACGAACTCAAAATTTCAGAATGCGTTAAAGCAGTGTTTGACGCAATTTTAATTTAATCTTTAACACCATTGTGTAGATAAGGGTCTACTTAAGCGATTTATATTATAAAATTTTGGGTAAAATTATTTGTAACTTTTTTATGATTTTTTTTTTCTCGAGTCCACACGAACTCAAAATTTCAGAATACGTTAAAGCAGTGTTTGACGCAATTTTAATTTAATCTTTAACACCATTGTGTAGATAAGGGTCTACTTAAGCGATTTATATTATAAAATTTTGGGTAAAATTATTTGTAACTTTTTTATGATTTTTTTTCTCGAGTCCACGCGAACTCAAAATTTTAGAATGCATTAAAGCAGTGTTTGACGCAATTTTAATTTAATCTCCAACACCAACGTGTAGATAAGAGTCTTCTTAAGCGATTTATATTATAAAATTTTGGGTAAAATTATTTGTAACTTTTTTATGATTTTTTTTTCTCGAGTCCACACGAACTCAAAATTTTAGAATGCATTACAGCAGTGTTTGACGCAATTTTAATTTAATCTTCAACACCAATGTGTAGATGAGAGTCTACTTACGCGATTTATATTATAAAATTTTGGGTAAAATTATTTGCAACTTTTTTATGATTTTTTTTTCTCGAGTCCACACGAACTCAAAATTTCAGAATTCATTAAAGTAGTGTTTGACGCAATTTTAATTCAATCTTCAACACCACTGTATAGATAAGAGTCTACTTAAGCGATTTATATTATAAAATTTTGTGTAAAATTATTTGTAACTTTTTTTATGATTTTTTTTTCTCGAGTCCACACGAACTCAAAATTTCAGAATGCATTAAAGCAGTGTTTGACGCAATTTTAATTTAATCTTCAATACCACTGTTGGTTGAGAGTCTACTCAAGCGATTTATATTATAAAATTTTGGGTAAAATTATTGGTAGGCGTCGTGGGTTCGAATCCCACGCTCGGGTGGTAGCTTTTATTAACGAAAAGTTATCGTTCGGGTCCATGGTTGTTTAGTGTTTGTCCCATTCATTATGAAAATGAATTCTCAAATATTAAAATGAAAGTTAGTGGCCGAACAGCAAATCGCTTACGCCAATTCCCCTATAGTCATTCACTCTCCTTAACCCGCAATTCCATCAAACATCCTTCCTTTTAATTAAAAAAAAAAAAAAAAAAAAAAAAAAAAAATTATTGGTAACTTTTTTACGATTTTTTTTTCTCGAGTCCACACGAACTTAAAATTTCAGAATGCATTAAAGCAGTGTTCGGAGTAATTTTAATTTAGTCGTTAACATCAATGTGTAGATAAGAGTCTACTTACGCGATTTAATAAATACAATTTTGGATAATTATTTTATAAATTATTTTCTCGAGGCTATTAATTCACTTAAAAAAAAGAGAAAAAAGTGGTTTTAATTGAAGTTTTCTGGGAAACAACGATCAAAGCAGTCGCAACCACCGTACCCGGGTAGTTACGCCCCTGACCATACATAAATCATCCATATCTAAGAAGATGAATTGTTTCGAAAAATCAACGACTTTAATTCGTGTGTTGTGTCAAAGCCAACGCTACTTTTAAATATTCAGTAATTCCAATTTACGTCACGAAACGAACGTAACGAGCCCCCGGAAGATTAATTACACCTTATTCTGCTTAACGAGACCTTTATCTTGGACTCACGAACGGTTTGCCGTTGTATTTATTTGATTACAGGAATAGGGCGATGGAAATTAGCCGAGGGGAATATAAGGAACTGAAGGGGATTCTGTTCTCAATCGAAAATCGCACTAATTTGTAACAATCAAGCCAACGGGGGAGGATTGATACTTTTTCGGGTTTACCATTCTTTATTGCTTTGTTTACATGTTTAAACCGAAACGCAGAGGGAAAAAAAATCGCGGTGATTGTATAACCAAACGGTGATGATAGTCATGCAAGTCTTCACAGAAGATATTCCAAGCGTTGTAAAGTGAAGAGGATTATGCATACATACATGCACACAAGCATGAGCTCAAAAGGCCATCGACGAGGATTATGTTCAAAATTGAAAATCGCACTAATTTGTAACAAATTAAGGCTACAGGGAAGGATTTGTATTTTTTCAGGTTTACCATTCTTTATTGCTTTGTTTACATGTTACGAAACGCAGCGGAAATAATTCTTCATTAACGCGATTTTTTTACAGGCACGGTGTCCATTTTGTAACCTGATATGGTAATAAAAGAAGCGAATAGTAACCATATACGGCTACCATTTTGTAACCTGTTATGGTAATAAAAGAAGCGTATAGTAACCATATACGGCTACCAATTTGTAACCTGAAGGTATACGAAAACCATGTACTAATCTAAGTGATCTTGGCGATTGTATAGTCTTGTCAAATTTACAGAAGGTATTCCAAGCGATTTTAAGTTCGTGTTTTTTTTTTGTTTAGCTTGCAATTAATAATCTCTCAAGGGTAAATTATTTCAAGAGCCGTAAATAATGTTCTGCATAAGGAAAATAATTTACCGCCGTGTTTCACGATTAATAATGTAAGAAAAAAACCGATTTCCATTATACCCGGGGGCTTTAAAGAATAAAAAAATACCCTCGCGCTAATGGAAGGTCAAGAAAGTGAAATAATGTAACGGGCTTCTTCGCACCGTCATACACGCGAATCCTTTTAATCTCACTGAAATATTCATAAATCTAAAAATTTCGACTCGGGCGGGGAGGGGGCGGGGAACGGCACTAATTTTGATTTATCGCGGCTGTGGTGTTCTTAACCCGCACGTATAAATAGTGAGGGCGGCCTAAAGCGTGTGACAATTTAAGAGGGAAAATATTGCCGGTCGTAAAGTACATTTTCGGGGAGGGAGTTATGATCGGAATAAATTCCGCCCTCCATTTTCTGGCAATTACGAAACGGGGACTGTTTATGAAGTTGCCGAATTTAGGAAAAACATGTCCTATTTTCTACGCACTTGACTCAAGCTCTTCAAAGTCTAATAAACCGGTGTTTGACGCATTTTGAATTTAATTTTTTTTACACAGACGTGTAGATAAGAGTCTGCTGAAACGATTTAAAGAATAAAATTTTACTGATTGATGTTGGCGGCACTTACTTTGTGATACATTTTTAATTAAATAAAACACACTGTTTATTTAAATACAATTTTAGTCCAACTGTTCGCACCAGTCCCCTTGTATTTTCCCTTGCACAATGAATTATAATAGTGTATACCTCCTCTCGTCACGTTATCAAAGCAGTGTGTTTTAAAAAAAAATTAAATAGTTTACGCCTGGCGAATCCACCATTTATTCGCACACGCCGTTTCTATAGTAATTCTCTCGTAGTGCGAAATTGAGGAACACAAGTTCGAAACTTGATAAACAGGGCCGATAAAACTACCGTTAAATTCAATAACGACGCCGTAAAATTATTAATATCTAGCCGGCTAAAAACGGAGAACGCGCCGAGGCGATATCGAAGGCGGCGTTTATTAATTACTGATTACGACCGCTTTTTGCGTCCGCCGCCGGGGACGATGGACGAGGAGGTACAATAAGAAGTTGGAAAATACTTGTAACCCCCCATTATGCCAGAAACTGCCTAATTTACATAACGCAAACACACCCGGTCTTAAAACAACAAGTTCGGTCTGTACAATCGGGGATTTAAAGATGTTCCCAAACAATCTCCACACTGCAATAATAGTAGTAGCTAAACTCCATTCAATGCTAATGCTGTGCTCGGCCCCCCCGTGTTTTCCTTGTCGTCAAATTGGGTCGCTATTCTTGTGTGTACGTGTGTCTGTGGCCTCTCCGTTGTCCTCAGGGCGGTGATATTTCATTTGTAAGAAATTTAGATTGCACCTCCGCCGCCCGGCGGTGTTGTACATAAACAAGGATGTGCTCCTAACTTATAGCCGGCCATTTTTGAAAGTGCTGGATAATATCTTGAAAAGATTGAAAGTGCACTTGCGACTGGGAATATCCTCAGAATAAACATAAAATATTGGCGGATATTTACTTATTCACATTCATGTTTTGTTAGTATATAGTATTTGTTAATTAAGTTCATTATTAATTATTGATGGCGTTAATATTTTCAGTTCATAAAAGTATTAAAATAGTGTGCGCCCGGCGCATCCACCATTTATATCAGCTCAGTGCACACACAATTTCGAGTGATCGACAGTCCTCTTCTTAAAATAGAAAAGTTGTTTGCACCAATTAAACACACGCCGTTTCCATAGTAATTTCCTCGTAGTACAGAATTTAGCAACACAAGTTTAAAACTTGATAAAGAAAGTCGATAGCACTACCATTAAAATTCAATAATTTTTAGCACATATCTTTTTTTTGTGAAGTGTGTTTTTTCCCTAAATTTGCCTGAATGTATACGACTAAACCTCAAAATCTCATACGCAGTACATACAAAAAATTAACATCTAAAAACAATGCTACACTTACTAAACAACAATCAACTATTTTTTTATCTACGTTACTCCCAAACAAACGCGCTCTTATTAAGACGTATTATTACATTTGCGAAAATATTTCCGAGGCAAAAACTCCGGCCTACATTCTCTTCATTCAAATATTATGAAGTGAAACTCATACAAAAAAGGTCCGCCTCTTGTATAAACATGACTGAGATGGCCGCGTATGGGGAAACATATATATCGAGTGACAAGAGCGAGAAAAAGGAGGAAGAAAAATTGCGGCCGTCGTATAAATATTTGATATGAGATAAAATATACGCAGCAACAAAAATATGAGGATTTTGTTTACGAATTATGTATTTTACACCACCCAATCGTAAAGTAGTTTTTTTTGTTATTTTATCAAGTTTACAGTCTCTACGCAAAATATATTTTTTGACACTACAATCAAAAACCAATTTTTCTTTACAGCCTTTTTTTATATCATCAAGTTTTTCACAAAACATATTTTTGGGCATTTTACAATCAAATTATGCAGTAAATAATTCTCTACGCAAAAGTTGCATTTTTTGAACACCACAATCAAAAACAAAATGATGTGGTCAATAATTTTTGAATGTGAAATTAATATAGAGAATGGTTGCGACCGTTACAGCGTGGTAATCCACAATTACACTGAATTGAAAAATTCACTATGTGAACTAATCAGTTGTGGTTAAAATTTAAAAAACTATAGCTCATGAAATTATTTTAAAAATTCTCAAATCGACTCAAAATTAATATATCTTTAACATACAACAAAATAATTGACATCCTCTAGCTGAGAACAAAATGGCGACACTCGAAACTTGCATTGGAGGAACCGAAAAATGCACCTCGAAGTTTGAAAAATTCTTAAAAAACCATCGCCCACGATTTTTTTAAAAAAATTCTCAAATCGACTCAGAAATAATATATCTTTAACATAGTACAACATAATTGACATCCTCCAGCTGAGAACAAAATGGCGACACTCGAAACTTGCATTGGAGGAACCGAAAAATGCACCTCGAAGTTTGAAAAATTCTTAAAAAACCATCGCTTACGGAATTATCTTAAAAATTCTCAAATCGACTCAGAAATAATATATCTTTAACACACTACAAAATAATTGATATCCTCCAGCTGAAAACAAAATGGCGACACTCGAAACTTGCATTAGAGGAAGCGAAATATGCATCTCGAAGTTTGAAAAATTCTTGAAAAAACTATCGCCCACGGAATTGTCTTAAAAATTCTCAAATCGACTCAGAAATAATATATCTTTAACACACTACAAAATAATTGATATCCTCCAGCTGAAAACAAAATGGCGACACTCGAAACTTGCATTAGAGGAAGCGAAATATGCATCTCGAAGTTTGAAAAATTCTTGAAAAAACTATCGCCCACGGAATTGTCTTAAAAATTCTCAAATCGACTCAGAAATAATATATCTTTAACATACTACAAAATAATTGACATCCCCCAGCTGAAAACAAAATGGCGACACTCGAAACTTGCATTAGAAAAGCCGAAATATGCACCTCGAAGTTTTAAAAATTCTTAAAAATCTATCGCCCACGCAATTATCTTAAAAATGCTCAAATCGACTCAGAAACAATATATCTTTAACACACTACAAAATAATTGATATCCTCCAGCTGAAAACAAAATGGCGACACTCGAAACTTGCATTGGAGGAAGCAAAATATGCATCTCGAAGTTTGAAAAATTCTTAAAAATCTATCGCCCACGGAATTATCTTAAAAATTCTCAAATCGACTCAGAAATAATATATCTTTAACATACTACAAAATAATTGACATTCTCCAGCTAAAAACAAAATGGCGACACTCGAAACTTGCATTGGAGGAATCGAAATATGCATCTCGAAGTTTGAAAAATTCTTAAAAATCTATCGCCCACGGAATTATCTTAAAAATTCTCAAATCGACTTAGAAATAATATATCTTTAACATACTACAAAATAATTGACATCCTCCAGCTGAAAACAAAATGGCGACACTCAAAACTTGCATTGGAGGAACCGAAAAATTCACCTCGAAGTTTGAAAAATTCTTAAAAAACTATCGCCCACGGAATTATCTTAAAAATTCTCAAATCGACTCAGAAATAATATATCTTTAACGTACTACAAAATAATTGACATTCTCCAGCTGAAAAACAAAATGGCGACACTCGTAACTTGCATTGGAGGAATCGAAATATGCATCTCGAAGTTTGAAAAATTCTTAAAAATCTATCGCCCACGGAATTATCTTAAAAATTCTCAAATCGACTTAGAAATAATATATCTTTAACATACTACAAAATAATTGACATCCTCCAGCTGAAAACAAAATGGCGACACTCAAAACTTGCATTGGAGGAACCGAAAAATTCACCTCGAAGTTTGAAAAATTCTTAAAAAACTATCGCCCACGGAATTATCTTAAAAATTCTCAAATCGACTCAGAAATAATATATCTTTAACGTACTACAAAATAATTGACATCCCCCAGCTGAAAACAAAATGGCGACACTCGAAACTTGCATTGGAGGAATCGAAATATGCATCTCGAAGTTTGAAAAATTCTTAAAAATCTATCGCCCACGGAATTATCTTAAAAATTCTCAAATCGACTTAGAAATAATATATCTTTAACAAACTACAAAATAATTGACATTCTCCAGCTGAAAAACAAAATGGCGACACTCGTAACTTGATTTGGAGGAACCGAAATTTGCATCACGAAGTTTGAAAAAGTCTTAAAAATCTATCGCCCACGGAATTATCTTAAAAATTCTCAAACCGACTCAGAAATAATATATCTTTTACATACTACAAAATAATTGACATCCTTCAGCTGAAAACAAAATGGCGAAACTTGCATTGGAGGAACCGAAATATGCGAAGTTTGAAATTTTTTAAAAAATCATGAAATCAGAAAATACGATCCTTATGATTCCTCCAATCAACCTAAGAGATCGTAACTTTCCATTCGAATTGACATTTCGAAAAAGTATCAGCCGCAGCTGTAATCAAAATTTATTTCAAATAACTTCGTCTTAGAAAACCCCAGAAAAACATTAAAACTGGGTTTCCGCATCCATAATAATCCAGAATATTGCTGTTTTAACAGTTATCGAAATATTGATCGGAAGGTTGCTAACGATCTAGAATATGATTTTTTAAACTATTTTTATGAAAATCCCAAATATCATTCAACATAAAGTCAAAATTTGATCCAAAACCATCACCAGGTGATATATTTTAATTTCTATCATCGACAATAAAAACAAAAGAAAAAGCAAAATTCGCTTTCGCCAAAAAAAAATGAATTTTTTGGAATTACAGACGAATTTTTAACAAGATTTCCAAACAATCTGGAAGATTTTTCTCCTTGTCTAACTGTAATTAAAATTTAGGAAGACGAATATCTTGGAAATCTCAACTTGTCTTAAACTTCATTCAAAATCTTCACCTTTTTATAATCCAAAAAATTAACTGAATTAAAAAAAATTGAGGATTTTAACAATTTTCTAGTTTCCCGGAGGAATAAACATTGTCATTCAATATAAAGTGAAAATCTGATTCGAAACCATCACCAGGTGATCTCAGTCTCCCCCACCGACAATAAATAATAAAACAGCTAAAGATGATTTTAAAATATCGCAAACACCTAGAGAAAGAATCGAGAAACCTAGATGTAAACAAGAAGGATACAAAAGTTTCTAAATGTAAAAAATTAGGAAGGATGTTAAGCCCTGTGATACGAAAAACACATGATCCTAGTTGCAGATTCTGGATCTAAAAGTTTAGGAAGGATAAAAAGTCTACAAAGCGGTGTTCGAGATTTGAAGAAAAAAAGTACAGCAAGATCTAGAAGTTTGCGGAAGTTGAAGAGTTTTACCGATTCAACTAAAAATTTGGGAAAGGTGAAAATTCTACATCGCGGTATTGATGAAAATTTGAAGAAAAAAAAATGTATAACAAATTCAAGATCTGGAAGCTTACGAAAAATGAAGAGTTTTTCTAATTTGTTTGGCAAGAATAAAAATCGATCCGAAGATTCGACACAAATTCTGATCGTCTTGTAATAATTTATAATAATTACGTACCTTTATCCGCGTAGTTATCTCAAGAAGGCAGTCATATATTCGGCCGGAAACGCTGTAAAAAAGAAATACAGCGGTAAGTACATGAAGTTGGGGGTTGGCTTACATTAAAAAAAAATTGTGTTCGGTAAGCATAAATATGGCGGGGAAAGTGGGGCACATCCTTATCCTCGCATTCTTATATTTCGTGCAGTTTCGGTGCAGATAAAAAAGGGAAACCGCAAGAGGGGAGACGATGTGGAAATGGGGAAATCTGCAAATCCTTAGTTTTTCTATTCACAACTCCATTGCTTAACTAATAAATATTTGTATTAAAACAAAAGGCAAAATAATAATTAAAATTTAATAAATCCGTTCTTGAATTCATTGCCTTACTCCGTAAATGGCATTTGTAATCCTAAAATTATTGACCTCGGCCTGCGGCCTCGTTCAATAATTATTCAACAAATGTTATTTACGTCGGGCTGTTATCTGGCAGTAAAGTCTTTTTCGAATTTATTAATCGATTGGATTGGTAACTTTTTGGAATTAAATATTTATGATATATAAATGTGCAGGACCCCGAAAAACGCCAATCGCAGCGGCAGCTCCCTCCAGCAACGGATGCGGTCATCGAAAATTAAACTGAAAAATAATTTAATGGCTTTTAACAAATAACAATAAAAGAATATTTATCTCTAGCCAGAAGTGAAAATATTTTCTTTTTTGTCAATTTGATTTCAGTAGTTGCTTAGCAACACACATAACTATTACATATTATCCTTATAAATAAAATTCTTGAATATTCAGCTAAAAAAACTAAAGCAAATCCTCCTCTTGAATACTCACCTCACTGCAATATAATTTATTATTGTTATTATTAAAACAAAAGAGCAAAATAATACCGGACGTCTTAAAATTCTTCGAAACGGGGGCACATTGCCTGGTAACGTATTTTTCTCTCGCAACTACAACAATTGAAAATGGGAAGCGAGTCGGGGGAGCGAGAGAGAGGAAGCAAACTTAAAATATAAATAATTAACGATCCCATAACGTGCGATTGTTTTCCAGGCGAAAAGTCGATTTTCCCGTTCCATATAAAGAACGGAGGGAGTCCGGCGGCTCCGGTGGCTCCGGCGGAGTTTCCCCAAGGGAAATTTATCTCGCACAGATTTCGCTCAGGACTTTAAAATGTTATAACTACTGAAAGATACATACCTCCAGGGCCCTTCCGGACATAAAAAATTAAACGCAAATTATTACGTGAATTTCCGGCAGCGTTTGAATTGATGCCAGAGAGAGAGAGAGAGAATAAAATACGCGTTAATTAAGCCTTTCGTTAAATATTGAAACTGGTGCTAAAATCGTATTTATTGAGAGAGCGAAAAAAATGTATATGTTTAAAGAAACTTCTAACAAATATTCAAAAGAATTTAAATTAAAAAAAAAATGGAATAACATAAAATAAACATTTATTTTTGAAATGCCACTACTGACATTCTAGTGAAGTTCAGGACAGATTTAAAAAATATATAAATATTGTATGATTAATTAATTTCTCACTTAACCCGTGGTGAAACATAGTTAAAAAAAAAATTGTATCATAAAATATAAAAATCAAATATGGCAACAAAGGTTGTCTATTGTTTTCTGCTATCTTAAAACCATCAACAAATGTAATAACATTTAGATTATCCATAAAAAGGGTCGTAGTTAAAATTAAAAATAAACATTATGCGATTCATAACAAAATTACGTTTTAGGCAATTAGAAAAATTGTAAAAACTTCATCACTGCCCGAAATTAGCGTCGAAATTTCAAAATTTATCCAAAACTAATCTATTGTTAACATTCCTTTAAAAAAAGCCGGGTACAAAATAAAATAACTCTAAACTTGAACGGAAGAACCGAAAATTACATTCGGCGGTAAGAAATTTTGTAAAAAGTTCATCTCTCCTGGAAAAGGCTTCAAAATTTAAAAAACCTATTTTTGATATACTGCTAAACCAATTGACATATTCACTGCTGGAAATAAAATGGCGACATCCAAAACTTGAACTGAAGAAAAAAAAAAAGTTACATTCCGCGATTAGAAAAATTTGTTAGAAATTTATCTCTTCTGGAATTAGCCTCGAGGTTTCAAAATTCATCCGGGATAACCCTATTTTTAACATACTGAAAAACATTTAACTAATTTAAACCTATTCTGTATTTTCTCTTTGTGACATGTTCAACTAGCGTTGTTGTGATTTGATTGTTTATGTATCATCGTGTACTTCTTCTATTTTGAATAAAATATTAAATTGTAATTGTAATTGTAATTTAACATATCTAAACTGAAAAAAAAATGACAACACATTGCATAATGCAATTGGAAAAATTGCCCAAAATTAATCTCCGCTCGAATTAGATTTAAAATTTCCAAATCCCTGAGGAATGCATTCATTTTTGACATTCCACTAAAATCAATGATGGAAACGAAATAACAACACTCGAAAATAGCATTTTGCGATTTGAAAAATTTCGCAAAAATTCAGCTCTACCGGAATTAGCCACAAAATTTTAAAATCCAACAGGAACTAACGTTAAAACGGTTCACATTGCAGAATACTGGAAGAGGCTAGAAGATATCTAGTTCAAATAATGTTTAGTACAACAATTAAGTAAGAGATGGCGCCACTCTGGCATTTTCTACATTTATCGGTGTTTGGAATATTTATATTCCAATAGTAATTTTTGTTTTCCCATCAGCAACTGACTGCGCTGGTGAGACCTGAAAGACTGATGGAGGAACAATATTTAATAATATTTGAGACAACATGTAAGAACAACTAATGTAGATTCATAACTAAAACCATTATGAAATAATATTACTATTATGATCCCAATCATTGTCAATAAATGTTTAGCAAAAAACTAGTTTTTTCTAGGCTAAAGTGTGAAGTACGTGAAATTGTGTTCTTTATGAAAAAATTGTGAAATGTAAAAATGTAAGAAATGTAACTGGTGACGAACGACGGCTCCGCTGCGCTGCGCCGTCGTCCATGCCAGGCCCATCAAAATTAAGCGATTAAATTGCGCTGCGCCATCAATAAAAAACATGCGAGTTTCAAACGAGCTGTCATTGCATCGAAACTTCGATTTATTTCATAATACTCATGTGCAGTTTATGTCGCATCTAAAAAATATTAGACATTGTAAATAAATTTATGAGTTTGTGTATATATTTGTATGTACGTGCGCCGATAGTTTAAAATTAGTTTTAAGGTTATATTTTTCCATGATTATATTACTTTAATTTTATTATTATTATTATAAAATGGATTTTTCCGTAAATAAACATTATTGTTATTATTATTATTATTATTATAATTTTTTTATAAATTAACTTTAATTTTTCATTTTTCATTTTTAATTTTTTTATTCTTCATTTTTCATTTTCAAGTTTTAATTTTTAATTTTTCATTTTTCATTTTCATTTTTCACACTTTTCTCTTTTCACTTTTAATTTTTCATTTTTTATGTTTCATTTTTATTGAAAATATTTCATTTTTTATTCTTATTTTTAATTATTTTTTTTTTAAAGCTGTTGTATCCCCTGCGATCCCTGAAAATTTCGGCTTTTCGACCTAAAAAGAAAAAAAATTGTCCTTAAAAGAAGGAAAACGAACCCAGGGGATGCAAATAGCGCGTAGAGGTAGTTCCAAAAATTTTGAAAAAATATCTTCTACCATCCCCGAAACTTTCAGCTTTTCGACTTTAAAAGAAAGAAATTTGTCCTTTAAAGAAGAAAAACGAATCCAGGGGTGCAAATAGTGCGTAGGGGTAGTTTCAAAATTTTTGAAAAAATATCTTCTGCCATCCCTCAAAAGTTTCAGTTTTTCGACTTTAAAAGAAAAAATCCGTCCTTGAAAGAAGGAAAACGAACCCAGGGGATGCAAATGGTGCGTAGGGGTAGTTCAAAAAATTTTCAAAAAATATCTTCTGCCATCCCTCAAAAGTTTCAGTTTCTTGACTTTAAAAGAAAAAATCCGTCCTTAAAAGAAGGAAAACGAACCTAGGGTTGCAATTGGAGCGTAGGGGTAGTTCAAAAAATTTTGACAAAATATCTTCTGCCATCCCTGAAAGTTTTAGTTTTCCGACTTAGAAGAAAACAAATCGTCTCTAAAAGAAGAAAAACGAACTCAGAGGATTCAAATAGCGCGTAGGGGTGGTTCCAAAAATTTTGAGAAAAATTCCCAATGAAAGCCAGTCATCGCTCCCGTCATCCCTGAAAGTTTCAGCTTTTCGACTTAAAAAGAAAAAAAATACGTCCTTAAAAGAAGAAAACTGAACCGCCCCCTGGGTTGGTGGCGTTGGTTGGCGCATAGGGGAGGTTCCAAAATTTTTGAAAAAATTCCCAATGAAAGCCAGTTATCCTTTCTGCCATCCCTGAAGGTTTCAGTTTTTCGACTTAAAAAGAAAAAAATACGTCCTTAAAAGAAGAAAACCGAACCGCCCCCTGGGTTGGTGGCGTTGGTTGGCGCATAGGGGAGGTTCCAAAATTTTTGAAAAAATTCCCAATGAAAGCCAGTTATCCCTTCTGCCATCCCTGAAGGTTTCAGCTTTTCCACTTGAAAAGAAAAAAATACGTCCTCGAAAGAAAAAAAAAAGATTTTAAAAAAATCAAATTTTGGAAATGGGGCAAAAATTCAAAAAAGTGGCTCGATCAATTTAAGATATTTTCTTTAAGATTATTTTAAGACATACCGGGATCGTCCAGCTTTGGCGGTTACGGAGGAGTTATTTTTTTTTTTTGGAAACGCGAAAATCGAAAAATCCCGGTGGCTCTCGCAATGAAAGAAAAATCAATCATAAACACCTCGCCATTGAAAGAGAAAATTGCTTTAGTGCACAATGTCCTTGCATAATAACTTAATTAATCCGAGAATAATAAAACACAAGGGGAAATTCGAAGTGGCAATTTCTGGTGGCGGCGCCGGGAGAAAAAAATCTAATTTTCGAGAAATAACCATAAAATGCAAGGTTCGCTCGGGCGCGGCGAAAGAAATTAAATTAGAAGCGGACAACGACGTAAATGGACACGTGTGTGTGTGTGTATGTTTCTAGTGCGGCGGCCTCTGGAAAACAGGACAACGTTTACATTGCGGGATTATGATCGGATTACTTTTAATCCTTCCGATAAGATTAAAGAATCGCTACGTTTGCACCGACATAAAATCGCACCGGGGCTTTCGAATAAAAAAAGCGCGTGACTTATGTGTGCGCAATGTTTACATAAAAAAAATAAAACTTTTAGTCCCGCATATCCGAATTGATGATATTGTAAGTTTTACCACCGTACGAAAACATATGTTTTATTACACCTGCATTAGAAACATCAATTCAAAATGATATTATATCGAATAAAAAAGCGCAGCTTTTCGCACAACCAATTTTCTGTATTCATTTATCGGGTACAGCATGGTTCCAGCAGGATGGTGCAGCTCTCCACACAACTAATTTTCTGAGTGAGTTTCTGTATTCAAATTAACTCTCACGTTGGTATTACTTAAAAACATATTCAATAAGAAAATACCGTGGAACTATTCGACAAAAGCCATTTATTTCGAGTATTTTGCTTTCACTAAAAAAATTGTAATACATCTCAAGATTTCATTCTGAGGAATAAAATGGAATGCCTTCCCGTGCATTCCATCCGCCATATTAACCGGAGATAAATGGCCGCCGCACCACCGCCGACTTTATTTTTGTACGAATAAGTTTAAGGGCACTTTTACGATGTCGCCGCCCCCATAACTCCTAAGTAGTTCATTATATTGTCCTTCTGTCGGTAGGGCCGCGGTGAGGATTACTTTATCTTATTTTTCTTCGCATGCTCACACTCATTAGCCGGCGTTTGTTTTACGATCGAGCGGAAATATGTTTATTGTAAATATGGCGTAATTAAAAGGGATGTTTTACAGGGACTTTTACGATGCTTTACATATCGCAATGGATGAGCTGCGCATGTTATTTTTACGAGGGGCGCGTTTTGTAATTCCGAAACATTTTTTTTAATGTTATCAAAAGTGTATAGCATAATACGCACAAGCCCGCTCTCCAATTTATTATTCTTGTTAGCGCGAAAGATTATAATATACAATGCTCATATTGTGTAGACGTAATAAAGTTCTCGAGGTATTTGCATATCTATTGAAGTTAAACTATTGTGCCTACTAAGTAAGAGGCGAGACCGAATTAAATGTTTGCCTCCGACTGCGATGTTAGAATCTTTGAAAATTACACGAGAAATGAAGTGCCGGTTTCAAGTTAACAATTTAACCGATGAATTATTTTTCCAAGAATATTATTACGGTACCCCGTTTTGCGAATAAAGGATGTCTTTTATACTCTAGTGGTGAATTTAATTAATATAGACAGAAATGGTTGCTATAGCCCGTTCTCTGGAATCTGGCGGCTGTGGTCGTAAAAGAGGGCCGAAGTTCGGTAAGTAGGGGGCGTAATATTTTTTTATCTCAAACCAATATTTATTGAGAAGTACTGGTGAAAAAGTGCGTATACGAATAGGAGCGAAGGACAGTAATGCATGTATGGGATGTAATTAGACGAACCACCAATACCTTTTCTTCAGGGCGGACCGACCGTTTTACGACCTCAACCGCCAGATTCCACCGAACAGACTATACTTACATATTAAAATACATTAAAAAATAAAAGGAGGGTAAAAATATTATTAACGTTGCGAATAGATTATGCAATTTAAAGCTAGAATACTCCCTACAGAATTATAAGAAAACTTCCGTTACGGGGAGGATTGTTATCGGCAGCCCTATTCACAGAAATAATTACCAGAAAAGTTGTTGTGCAAACACGTTGCCGTGGCTCAGAAATAATGTCTAATCCAATAAAAGTGCCACGCCCGTTCCTATTTAACTTTCTTCCGCCCCTCCACGAACCGAATAAAACAATCAAAGAAAAATCAACTTTCATCCAACTTTTTTAATATTCGAAATTATAGGTCTTGGGAGAGGGGTGGGAGGTTTTAAATAATAACACTCGAAGACGGGATTTCCGTTTCGATTGAATGTATTTATTTTAAATTCTGGCACGAACAATGGGGGGGGGGGGATGTTTTAACCGTCCCCGGAAGTTTTCTGGGGGGAGTTAATGCCGTACTCTCTTTTGCATAGATACGGGACCTAATTTCATTACGTTTTATATTTTGTTTATCAGGGCACGGGCGACAATATCATCAGGGGAAAATGGGCCCAACTTATAATCACCCCATCCACACGTGAGTTTCCCGGGCGAAAAAAAAAATATATATACAGCACGCATCCTCTTCCGCTTGAATAAATCATGCACATTGGCAAGGGTAAATTAGGGTTGAAACTTTGAGTGAAGGTTCTGTCGTAAGGTTTAAAATTTAGATATTGTGGATGCGTTTTTGCGATTGTTAGATATACTGGGTATTTTTTTTTTATCGTGGGCCATAGGATTTTACATGCTAAAAATTATACCTTGTGTTAATGTATATTTTATCATAAAATTTTGGAGGAAATTTTCGTTAGTAATAAATCAATTATTTTTCTACATGATGCGCTTAGTCAGAATAATTTAAACATGTTTTATTCCATTAAAAATGAAATAATTTAAAATAAATAACTGAGCAAAAATAATCAAAGTACCATGATTTTCTGAAATGTCAGATTTGATTATTGATTATGGAATAAAACATGTTTAAGTTAATCTAATTAAGCGCATCATGTGGAAAAGTAATTGATTTATTACTAACTAAAAATTGCTTTAAAATTATATGTTAAAATATACATTAACACAAGGTATAATTTTTAGCATGTAAAAATGGCCCACTATAAAAAAAAAACATACTGTATACTTTAATTAATATGTTATTTTTTTTTGTAAAAGGGAGAACTCAGTAAATTATTATTATTATAATTATGATAATGAAAGATTGAAATTAGAATTGATAAATAGGGTTGAAATGGTATATTGTGTACGATGGTCTACTACCTAAAGATGAGCAGATTTATTTATTTCACTTTGTGCTAAAATAATATTTTTATCGCCGGTACTATAAAAATCAATTAAATTTATTCGAAAATTTTAATTTAAATGAAGTTTAGTTATATGCAAAATACATGTAGCACAAATGTCAATTAAAATGTAACCGTCAATTAAATTTAAATGACCATTCTCTACGTCAGTTATAAATTCTACACTTTTTTTTTTCATTAATTTGCGTTCATAAAATACGTGTTTTCTAAAAAAAGTGCCAAAACGGTTCATTTTTTCATGCTGTCGCGTCATAAAAGTGCCGTTGCAGTTTTTAACGCCACTATAAAACTGTTGTCATCAATGCTTATGTTAGGGCCGGTTTCACCAAGTTCGTTATTCAACGATCAAATTTATTCATCGAATCAAATTGACAATTTTCCTTTCACCGACTTCAAATAACGCCATTTATTGATTTAATCGACACATCAAAGTTAATCAGCTATTTTTCTCTAGTTAAAATTTATTCGGAGTTTTCTAACCTCAAAAAAAATAAACCTCAAAAATATTAAAGGTTGTTGAAATTAGGCACATGGCTGGTTTCACAATTTTTTACAATTTATTCCGACCAGTTTCGATTTTTGCATCATTATCTAGGAACGAGAACCAAATTCAACAAACAAACAAAAATACGTAAAGTTCAAGTTAAATAATATATCGAATTAAGGATGTATAGCAATTAATTGAGGTCTTATTTAATTTATTTAAAGTTACGGGCGTAGAAATTTTTTTGTATGAAACTCGAGAGCAAAGCAACTTTCTTCACTTGTAGGTATAATAATAATAATAATAATAGGTTTATTTCCCAACAGGACAAAAAATATTCCAATTATAGGGAAATTTTACAATTAACAAATAAAAAATAAATAACTCTAATAGAATTAAAAACTAAAAATAATTATAGATAGTTTAGACTTAATTAACTTAATTTAACTAAAATTATCAACAGTTCTAAATGAAATTAAACTGAACAATACAAAATACGATTGTATACATGCGTATACCTTTAACATTGATTAATTACCTAATTAAATAAATAAATAGAATGAACTAAGGAGCAAATATTGCCAACAGTTTGGTTTTAAACATTTTGTATATATCACTAAATATGTCACACGAATGATGTAGGCTATTATATAACCTGATCATCGTTGTCAATGGAGAGTTTAAATGAAACGTGATTCGACTTCTGACGGACTGAAATATATGAGGATTCCTACATCCAATGTGCGATACATGTATGTTGATTAAAAATAAATAGTTTGGATCGTCAATAATTCCGTTGATCATTTTATATAAATATAATACTGAGTTTATATTTCTTCGAGCTTTCAAGGTTTGTATATTAAATATTGATAGTAAATCATTATATGTCACTGAATCATCTGGATAACATGAGAATTTCTTATAGTACAAGTATTTCAAAAATGTTCTTTGTACCCTTTCAATTCTATCTATGTAAAGATGAGATGCTGGAGACCAGATGAGTGATCCATATTCCAACTTACTACGAATATACGCAAAATACAATTGTAATACTGCACTCGTATTCTTAAAATTCTGACAGTTCCGTCGAATAAAACCAATAAATTTAAAGCTTTCAGAGCAAATATTATTTATATGGTCCCTAAAACCACAATCAAATATAATACCAAGATCTTTTAAAACAGAGCATTGTTTTAAGGAGACTCCATTTAGCAAATAATTGTAATTAAACTGTGTTAATTTACGCGTAAATGATATCTGTTTACATTTGGTTATGTTTAAAGGAAGGTCGTAATGAAGACACCAGCGTTCTATTGTTAAAAGATCTTGTTGGAGAATAGCGCTGTCCTGTTGTGATACAATAGTATCTTTCCTACCCGTGAAAAAAGTATGACTTTACTCACTTGTTGCAGAAATAACTATTAGAAATTTCTGACTGGTATTTTAAATTAAAAGCAACAATATTTCGTCTTTATTTGTTTAATTATTTTTTATTAATCAAGAAAGTCAACCTAAGTTTTAAAAACGAAATTGTCACTCAACCAAAAATTATAGAACTTTATAGATTAAAAAATGTTCAAATAAGTTTAAATAAAACTATTCTTCGTATTCTGTTAAAACAATTGATTTATTACAGCCGGAAATAAAATGGTAACACTCAAAACATTAATTTAATCAAAATGATTTCAAGATTTTGGAAAATTGTAAAAAATTATTCTTTCGAGAAATTAGCTTTAAAAATTTCAAATACGTCAAGAGTGAAACCATTTTTGGTATTCTGTTAAAACAATTGATTTATTCCAGCTGGAAATAAAATGTCAACACTCAAAACATGAATTTATTCAAGTTAAAAATGATTTCAAAGTTTTGGAAAATTGTAAAAAATTGATCCTCGGTGGAATTAGCTTTAAAATGTTCAAATACGTCAAAAGTGAAACTATTTTTGGTATTCTGTTAAAACAATTAATTTATACCAGCTGGAAATATGATGTCAACACTCAAAACATGATCAATCAAGTTAAAAATAATTTCAAGATTTTGGAAAATTGTAAAAAATTATACTTTCGAGAAATTAGCTTTAAAATTTTCAAATACGTCAAGAGTGAAACCATTTTTGGTATTCTGTTAAAACAATTGATTTATACCAGCTGGAAATAAAATGTCAACACTCAAAACATGAATTTATTCAAGTTAAAAATGATTTCAAAGTTTTGGAAAATTGTAAAAAATTGATCCTCGGTGGAATTAGCTTTAAAATGTTCAAATACGTCAAAAGTGAAACTATTTTTGGTATTCTGTTAAAACAATTAATTTATACCAGCTGGAAATATGATGTCAACACTCAAAACATGATCAATCAAGTTAAAAATGATTTCAAGATTTTGGAAAATTGTAAAAAAATATTCCTTGATGGAATTAATTTAAATTTTCAACTACTTCAAGAATGAAACTGTTCTTGGTATTCTCTTAAAACAATTGATTTATTATAGCTGGAAATAAAATGGACTCAAAACATGAATTTAATCAAGTTAGAAATGCGTTCAAAATTTTGGAAAATTGTAAAAAAATAATCCTTGGTGGAAAGGAGCTTCGAAAAATTTTCAAATAAGTCAAGAATGAAACTATTCTAAAGTACTAAAATTGAAATAGAAGTCCTAAAATTTAGATTAAAAAATTCAAGATACCCGATTAAAAAATAAGAAATTTAAACAAAAAAAAAAAATTTTTAATGAAAATAATTTACCGAAGATATGGATAAATCTGAAAAAAAACATGCAATTCGCAATGACGAGAAACAGCGTGTAGAGTCATTATTTTTCCGAAAAATATTTTTTTCTAGCATTTTTCACCAAACGAAAATTAACATGGGATCTTATGGGAAGCGAATACCGAGGCCCTGCAGATTGACGCTCACCGACTCATTTAAAGAAACAAATTTCGGTTCATAAAAATGGCAGATGATTAAAAATAGAAGTAATGGATTCTAGAAGAATGTGGCTACAAAATTATGTAGTATCATTCATATCTCTTTGGCGAGACCGCGCCAAAAAATTCCCAAAATTGACCGAAATTTCTAACCAACTTTCGAGTGCCCATTTTGAGAGCGGAAAACGAGAAAACTGAAATTAAGATTCGGCTGAAAATTTAACCACGTATTCCCCGTTCTTTTGTGAACATTTTGATGTACATTACAAGTCATTTGGCCATTTCAAGATTTTCGCCCATTTTTCCATACTATTAGTCAGGAAAATTAGCCGCAAATTTTTGGTCTTGGAAAAATCTGAAAAAATTCATGGCGGTTCTTAATGATGAGAAAAATTGTTTAGAGTTATTATTTTTCCGAAAAAAAATTTTTTTCTACCATTTTTCACCAACCGAAAATTAACATAGGATCTTATGGGAAGCGAATAACGAGACCTTGCAGATTGACGCTGTCGGACAACGGCTCGTTCGAACAAAAAAATATCGGTTTGTTAAAATGGTAGATAGTTGGGGATAGAAGTATTGGATTCTAGAAGAATGTGGCTACAAAATCATGTAATATCATTCATATCCGTTTTGTGAGACAAAAAATTCCCAAAATCGACCAAAATTTCTGGCCAACTTACGAGTGCCCATTTTGAGAGCGGAAAACGAGAAAACTGTACGTACGATTCGGCTGAAAATTTAACCACTTATTCCCCGTTCTTTTGTGAACATTTTGATATATATTACAAGTCATTTGGCCATTTTATGATTTTCACCTATTTTTCCATACCATTAGTCAGGAAAATTTGGCAAAAATTTTGGGTCTTGAAAAAATCTAAAAAAATTCATGACGGTTCTAAATGATGAGAGAAGGCGAGCAAAGTAGTTATTTTTTTCAAAAAAAAATTTAAAAACCGAAAAAAAAAATGTTTTTTATTTTAAGGCTTTATTTATTATTTAAGGTATACATGAATTTTAATCTATTTGCAAATAATTTGTCACTTTTTTTTACAAGCAATGTTTACAAAGATTGATAAACTAAATTAAACATTTCTGTAATTTAATTAATCAAATTCATTTACAAGTACAAAAATCGTCGAAAAGTGCCAATTTATTACGAACAGTTATCTGTCAAATGACATTCTTCTAAATTCTTCCATAGTGGATATATAAAATAAAAACAATGTTTTCCCTTAACTTTAGAGGGCTGCAACTTGGAGAGGAAAGGGTTTTTAACAAAAAATTATTATATAATAAAACACTTTTACTTTGTTGGTATAACACAAATTTTTATTTTATTATTGACTATAGTTTCGGCAAATTCAACTTGCCATTAACAAAACATAATATGATAATTAACTTTATATGTTTTGTTATTGGCAAGTTGAGTTGCCGAAACTATAGTCAACATAAAAATAAAAATTTGTGTTATACCTACAAAGTAAAAGTGTTTTATTATATTTACAACATGTATAACGAAGTAGAAGCTTCCACCATAAACAATAAAAAAATATTAATTTTTGCTGAAAAATCACCCTGTAAAATCTTTCGCATCAATTCAGAAACACGCTGTATATATAGATTGATTAGAAATCGATGATTGTAAAATACAAACGAATTAAAATATGTCGTCGCACTCGTTTTATTTCGAAACTGGTAATTCGGCCATTAGCAATAAATTATTTAATGGGTATACGTTAATCAAACTTTTACGCCGTTTTTACAGTGGGGCGGGCGGGGGCGAGGGGTTTACGCCGGGCGTAAAATATAATGAAAATTTTCCGGGAGGGCATTAAAAACGGTTTTATTTTTTCATCCAACAATGATACGCAAAAAAATAACACAAACGCGTGGGACTGCAAAAAAAAAATCGGACCCCGTTTATTACGTTTTTTTATGTATCGAACTGCGATCGTCTTTTTTTTTATAACGCAATTCGCGTAACAGAAAAATATGGGTTATTAGGGAGGAAATATATTATTAGCGTTTGAATACCTTAGAGAAATGTATTTGTAATGACGCTAAGAATAAACCATCAGAGCGAAGTGGAATAAACTATTTCGCGTTATACGTTTCATAGATCCATTTTAAACTGCCACCCCAAATATCTCGAAAACTGAGCAACATAGGCCGAGGATAATGCATGAATCACAGCCTGGATTCATCAGATTTCAAACATGACGGAAAAAAGCATTTAAAAAAAGGTTTCCTACAAAAAGTTTGTATTTTTTTTCCTAGAATACGATCCCGCAATAAAAAATAGGGGTTTCTATTTGAAAAATCAAAGTCGACCTTCGCTTGACCTTGAAAATTAACACCAAGGTCATCTTCAAGGTCACCAGCATATGTCCCCTCCGAACCCTACAACTTTTATCTCAAACATTTTTTGCCATGTTGCTCAGGTTTTGAAATATTTGGGGTGGCAACACCCTGAATAATTACTCTATAGATTTCCGGCCCTAAAAACTCTGTCTTGTATGCAACCATGTATACATGCCATAGTTACATAATTAATCTATAGATATTTTGCTCCGAAAACACTGTATCATATGCAATTGCATATACGTTTTATGATTACATAATTACTCTATAGATCTCCGGCCCCAAAAACTCTGTATCATATGCAACTGAATATACATTCGATAGCTACACTATTGCTCTAAAGATATTCAGCCCAGAAAACTCCGCAACGTATGCAACCAGATTTACTCCACTCTGTAAAAAGCTGGTGGCAGAATAAATTTAAGAATGAGCTACAAAACACACACAAAAAATAGCAGCAAAGTAAATTTAAGAGTTACACAAAAGTTGATACAAATACATGAGCTACGACTAAAAGAAAAAAAATCCACATAAAAAAAGAAACGTGCGTGAGACGAGGATAATAAATGTAGCCGCGTTCGGCAATAAATCATTCGGATGTAGAGCCGTAAATTAATTCGGTAATAAATGATCAGATGTGCACGATTAAGCTCCTTCGCCGGAGTGAGTGAATGTGTGTTACGTGTGAGAGCGCGCGTATAAGAAAGTCGGAAGCATCATCTGAATTAATAAGCGTCTTAATTATTCAAATTAATCAGGGGGGCGGCCTAATGAAATCCTGATTAATACCTGCGATAATCTATTCGCGAGTAAATCTTCGGCCCGAAACCGAGTTCCGGATTAAAATTCTAAGCCGCCGCCTGAATTGGGAATGACTAACATTTGCGCCCCGAAGTTAATGATTAATAATTGTCTTCTGTTATATCAAAGGCAACAACAAGTGTTTGGATAAATAATTTCAAAATTAATAACAATTTTTACACCAAAAAGCAACTGGTGCAGTCGTCTATAAATCGCTGATTGGAACTGGACTTTGTGGAAGAATTCAATGGTTTCTTTGAGTTGATCACTTGCCACATTGCTCGGTTTTGATTTGATGGGCGAGCTTTTGTTTCCTTCCGATAGATTTTTTGTATATTTTTTAAATTGAATTATATGAGCTTTTTAAATCATCAGAGTGACGCTTTGTCTAGAAACAATGATTAATTTTATATGAAAATATAGGTCATACGATTGTGTAAAATTATGTGAAGTACACACACACACACACAACATACACAACCCTTATTTGTACTGATAGCAAAGTTTAGAAAAAATTATCCCGCCCAGCAAAGGGCGACCATATGATCCCCCATTTACATTTTACGAGGGCGTAAACACTAACTCGTCCCTCGTACGTTTTTATATATATTTTTTTCATTCCATTTCTGCGGGACAACAGTTTATTTTATCGGATATTCTGGTTTATGGTTCCGGCAAATCCGTATTATTATCTCTGCAGCGCGCACAAATTTCATTACGAGTTTATATATTTCATAATCGTAACGTGCAGATATCACGTGTGTATATATAACATTTATATTATATAATATATATATAACATCTGATATGTGTGTGTGTGTGTGTGAACATCAACGCCAACTCTGAGTGTTTTAACATTTTATTTGACAGCCGCCTCTCTCGTTCGAAACGCGCTTCTATTATTCATTAATGACACTTTTGAAATGTCCTTTATCAGCAGATAAAAAATAAAATAAAAAAGTATATAAACTGAAGAAATGTGCGTTAATAGTTAATAACTGTTTGTTGTTAAGCATGCATTTTTAATTGCGTTCAAAATTGAGCATTTTCTAAAATAAATAAAAAATAGTAGAAATTGTTTAAAAATTCTGAAATAATTCCACTCAACTCTTACATTATTATATTTTAAGAATATAGTCAACTTCTAAAATTGCAACAATTTTTTAACGGGTAATAACGGTTTGTTGTTAAACATGCATTTTTTAATTGCGTTCAAAATTGAGCATTTTCTACAATAAATAAAAAATAGTAGAAATTGTTTAAAAATTCTGAAATAATTCTATACAACTCCTTAATTATTATATTTTAAGAATATTATCAACTTCAAAAATTCCAACAATTTTTTAACGGGTAATACCTGTTTGTTGTTAAACATGCATTTTTTAATTGCGTTCAAAATCGAGCATTTTCCAAAATGAATAAAAAATAGTGGAAATTGTTTAAAAATTCTGAAATAATTCCACTCAACTCCCGCATTATTATATTTTAAGAATATAATCAACTTCTAAAATTTCAACAATTTTTTAACGGGTAATAACTGTTTGTCGTTAAACATGCATTTATTAATTGCGTTCAAAATCGCGCATTTTCTAAAATAAATAAAAAATAGAAGAAATTGTTTAAAAATTGTAAAATAATTCCACTCAACTCCCACATTATTATATTTTAAGAATATAATCAACTTCTAAAATTCCAACAATTTTTTAACGGGTAATAACTGTTTATTGTTAAACATGCATTTTTTAATTGCGTCCAAAATTGAGCATTTTCTAAAATGAATAAAAAATAGTGGAAATTGTTTAAAAAATCTGAAATAATTCCACTCAACTGCCACATTATTATATTTTAAGAATATAATCAACTTCTAAAATTCCAACAATTTTTTAATGGTTAAAAACGGTTTGTTGTTAAACATGCATTTTTTAATTGCGTTCAAAATCGAGCATTTTCTAAAATCAATAAAAAATAATAGAAATTGTTTAAAAATTCTGAAATAACTCCACTCAACTCCCACATTATTATATTTTAAGAATATAATCAACTTCTAAAATTCCAAGAATTTCTTAACGGGTAATAACTGTTCGTTGTTAAACATGCATTTTTTAATTGCGTTCAAAATTGAGCATTTTCTAAAATTAATAAAAATAGTAGAAATTGTTTAAAAATTCTAAAATAATTCCCCTCAACACCCACATTATTATATTTTAAGAATATAATCAACTGCTAAAATCCCAACAATTTTTTAATAGGTAATAACTGTTTGTTGTTAAACATGCATGTTTTAATTGCGTTCAAAAATTTTCAAACGCTTCAAATAAAATAATTATTTTAAGCAATTTAAACGTTTCTACGTTTTTCAAAAGCTCTAAATAAAATAATTATTATAAACTAATTAAACCTTTCTTCATTTTCCAAAAGCTCTTAATAAAATAATTATTTTAAGCAATTTAAACATTTCCACAGCAATCCCGCTCTACTTTATGATAATTAATAATTCATACGCGACTCCACGTGTTCGAATAATTAATGAAATAAATGTAATTACGCAATTACCCTTAATAATTATTAAGCGGCCCTTGTGCTCGTCTCAAACGGAATATTCAATTAGAGTTAATTGCGACTGTCGCTAATGGTTTATCGTTCGTTGCGTAGCTTTATTTAATTTATTTATAAATATCGCGTTCGCCGTGAATAATTCATATTATATATGCATACAGAAGGTGTTTTGTGAAGGACGAATCAATAGGAAAAATATTTTGTTTTGTTGATTAATTATTCACAATATGTATTGTGGTAATATTACGATACACAACTAATGTGTAACGTTGAGTTTTTATTTGTATTTCATCCATTTTTAATACGAAATAGATTTATAATTAGTCACATTTCGAGATTTTAGATAAAGAAATCGATTACCGGGGGAGTATTCAATTATTTATCAAAAATAAATAAATTTAACATGATTTATTGATTATTACTCACTTTGATAGAATATTTTTATTTTTCAAAACATTAAAGACTATTGCACAATTTATAAAATTATCTAAAATTAACATGATGCACCGATTATTGCTCACAAAATATTTTTATTTTTCAAACAGACTATTGCTTGCTTTATCATTTATTGTTATTAACCCTTAGCGAACGAATTCCACCATAGTCGTGACATTAGAAATTAAGTTACAGGCGCATCCACCAAAAGATCAATTCGCGAATGAGCTTATTTTAGTTGTTTGTGAAGCAACTGATAAACTAAGTTACCGGCGCATCCACCACAATGTTAATTCATGAGCTCATTTTGGTTGAAGTTTGTGATAAATATCAACTAGCTCGTTATTTAAAAGTTAATTATGCACTTTCAGTTATACAGAATTAGTACAAGTTGAACTTTTATAAAATAACTTCAAAATGATTCAAATGGTAATAACCATAAACTAAAGATTGCACCTGAATTGGAAGTATCACGTCAAAAGGATTGTTTTTAGAATGTCATTTTTACGCCATATGAAAGTGGAGCAGAAATTTTATAAAATTATTTTTCGAATTTTATTTTGAATCACGTAACGCTATATGAAAGAGGAGCAAAAAAATGTATAACGTAATGCGTTTATTGCAGTTTTTCCAGAATACTTTATTAAGGCAATAATCCCGATTTTATATTATTACGGCGCAAATTTTCAAGAGCACACACTTTGTAACTTTATATGACTCTCTGAAGTCTATATCTTTTTATTGCCTCCTAGCGCCGCCCCGCGGAGTCGCATAAACGCGAAACATAGAAACCCTTAAAATTTCCGGTCGTAAATGTAAAACAGAGTTACGCGTACACGTCGAATAAAAGAAGACCCTTTGTTTTGATTGCGATATGCAAAAAATCAAGAATATACATTTCTGAGTTTATTTGTAATTTCTCACTGCACACTAACGGAGAGCACATGAGTAAACCGCTGAAATGTTAAGCCTAAACTTAAGGACTGCATTTTGTGCGTATTATACGGGGTCCTGCAAAAGTGTGCATTTCCCGTGAAAAAAAAAATTGTTTCGTACAAAAAGTTAGCCTCTAGATCACTTAAAAAAATAACAACTTGTCCGCCCCATGCACCGCGAAGAGGTGCGCGGCCCCACTTAGGGGGGTTTTTTACGATGTTCGGTGACCGCCATAAAAAGTTAAAAATGTATAAACAATCTAGATATACAGGCCTAACAATAGGAGGAATAAAAAAAACCGGCCGGCCACTTGATCACTTTGAAAAAAAAATAAACAATCCACCACACTCTCCGAAAATGTACGCAGCGTCACATTAACGAAGTTTTTTTCAAAGTTCGGTGACCGCTATAAAAAAGTTAAAAATTTATAAACAATCTAGACATACAGGCCTAACAATAGGAGAAATAACAAAAACGTGCCGTCCCTTGATCACTTTGAAAAAAATAAACAATCCGCAACACTCTCCATAAATGTACGCGGCGTCACATTAACTGAATTTTTTTTTAAGTTCGGTGACCGCCATAAAAAAAGTTAAAAATTTATAAACAATCTGGATATACAGGCCTAATAATAGGAGAAATAAAAAAGCGAACCGGCCCCTTGATCACTTTGAAAAAAAAACAATCCGCCACACTCTCCGAAAATGTACGCGGCGTCACATTAACTGAAGTTTTTTTCAAAGTTCGGTGAGCGCTAATATTTTTAGATAGCCTTGGTAACGATTAATGAAAAAATAAAGTTCAACTAATTTGTCTAATTATTTGGTATACTCAAGAGATACTACGGGTATACTCTGGCCGCGCTGTGAAGGCGTCTGAGGTGATTAACGGAATGATCAGAAATGATTAGATATTTTGTTAATTTACACTCACAGATGTTTGCACTTTACTTGCCAGCTATTGGTGCACTATCGGCTTTTAAATATAAATCAGTGGTTCTTGAAAAGTTAGAGATAACATTGGAAATAAAATGCACCTAATTCAACCTCAGGCATTCGAGACGCATAAAGTACCTATGATATGCCATCATAGTACGGCTAGACTGTATGTGCATTATTGGCCGACCTAATAATTACCGAAACGAGCCGTTGCTGCATCATAATCACTATAATATAAATAACCACAACTTGCCTCAGCAATTTCCCTTCATACACTCTCATTAGAAATTCCATTAAAATTCCGATTAACAATTTCCATATTTAACTCTAAACTTTTATTAATCCACCGACCCAATAACGTATTCCTTTCGAGAGCACCGAATCAGGATGTTTGCATATTGATGGATTTTTCTGTTATAAAATTCATTAGGGCCGAGGAGCCCCTCTAATATTTCATGCGATCGCTTCACGAAGATCCACTGTTTTTTTTTTCGTTTAATTCCGGATTCCCCCCTCCCCCCATCCCACGCCCTTCTCCGCTCCTCCTCGGCCCATCAAAATATTAAGAGAGAGAGCCGAAGACCCGCCGTCGGCCTCCAAGTTCAAGTAAATAGGGTCCGGTCTCGAATTGCCTATTATGCCTCACTTCATTTCGCTTTACTCATTTTTTTTTTTTTTATAAACTCCATTTCGACCCGCCGCCCTTTTTACGTGTATCGCTCAGCACGTCCACGAATTACCTTACTAAATAAGGATGTTGGAAAATTTATGGGTGAGGCCCTTGTGGATTTGGGGTTTTATCACCGATACGGATCCCATCACTGGAACGATGTCAGTTTGATGAAATAAAAAAAATCAAACGAGCTTTGTTTTTGTATACATAATGGCGCATTGTTGGTAGTTATGCGTTTATTGAAGATTCTGTGATTAATTTGTAAAATTGTACTTTATTTTCTAGCCCTGTGAATGGATATCGAGTCTGTGGGGTTTCATAAATAAATAAATTAAATAACCCTTAATCACTTCGCGCCCATGCTACGTTGATTGGGTTATAGCATAATCCAGGGTTTATTGAAAAATAACTTTTTTGTTGTTGTTACGGTTTTCTACGAAATATTATTCCACTGTCATAAACTCATTTTTGCAAAAAAATATTAAAAAATATTCCATAGATTATTATTATTCCTAAAACGGTATTTTTTATTTTATTTGTAAAATATCTTTTTTTTTTGCTTGTCGCCACATATGAAAAAATATTCCATAGTTGGCGCTAAAGCGGTAATTTTTTTTTTATTTGTAAAATATCTTCTTTTTTTGCTTGTCGCCAGATGTAGCGACCTGAGCGTGAAGAGGTTAACGAACGCTAGTTTAGAGCAGGTACAAGCACCGCTTTACAAACGGCTAAAATGAGCTCGTTTATGAATTGATATTTTGGTGGATGCGCCGGGAAACTACCCAGATGTGACTATACTTTTATATGTAAGACGGAAATTTCCTCCCAGAATTATATCTTGATTATTGTGGGCGCCATCTACCATTTCTTTATTCGAATAAGTACATTCGGTGATCATTAATTAATATTTGACAGAAAAATGAAAAAATACAAATTTTTAGATCTTAATCGGTTGATCTAGAGAAACATATCTTCAAATCTCAGGCAAATGTGGGCTAAAATTTACTCGCTGCAGATTAGATTTTACGAAAATATTTTTATTGTCGCGAATTATACGAGATTCGATCTTACGGTAATATTTTTTGTTGTCGCGAATACGGCGGCATTCGTTCGCCAAGTTTCTCGACTCAAACAAATTTAGTAGGGCCACGATGTCCATACAATAATCTCACTTTTATGATAATTAAATTCCGAGGATATTTATAGGTACCGTTGTTATTAATTTCAAACAGAATTCCTCCTTGAAATATTCATAAACACACAGACTAAACAATGTGAAGATTCCATTAAATCCTACAAAAAAAAAGTAATTCAGTCGGAAACACATAATGAACCTTTCAGGAGCACAACCCTTTTCGCGAAGTATCATAAATCAGAAAATTTATCTCATCTACATCGCGGCACAATAAATCCCCCGCCCGCTCACCCCCCTCTTTTGCGATAAGCGGCGAAAAGAAAACAATTAATTCAGATCGGCGTCGGACAATGCGATAATCACGAGAGGGCCGAGAGCAAAAAGGCGCCCTTTTCCCCCTTTTTTTTGTTAATAATCGCGCCTTAATTAAGCGCGAGCCGCTCCCGAGTAATTCCCTGAAAAGTGCTTCCTATCAAGATCCCTCGTTCCGGAAGAAGGGAAGAGGAGAGAGAGCAAAGGAGCGAACTCTATCCTATCCGAAGGAACAAAGGACGATCGCGAAAAAATCGCGCAGACACCGGTTTATGTTATCGAACGAAGAAAAAAAATTAGTTTCGGTGGACGGCGCGGGAGTTATACTTTAATGAAAGTTGAGGACGAAAATATCATTGTTTAGAAATATACATTGGAAAAGTTTTATAATCTCTGGAAGACGCGGCGGAAAGTTCGTTGCATGTGCATCCTGTGTAATACCTTTTTCTTCACCAGAAGAATGAGCTAAATCGATTGGCGTCAAAAATTGTCACCAAAGAAAAATGCAAAAAAATACTTTCCCGTACGTACCTAATAGTAATTTACGTAACAAGTTCCGAAAGTGATATTTTACGGGATGAGTACGAGTCCCGTAAAATCACTTTTGGAACGTGTTACGTACAATATTATTTTTTCTGCAGCCGTTTTTACTTTCTCCGTTACGAAGTACGAAAAAGTATTGTGATCGTGATTTTTTTTTTCAAAATTCTTTTTTACGAAAATATCCGTTTTGGGGTCCCTAGATGCCATTTCAACAATTTCTGGAATTTTTTTTTGTGTCTGTGTGTGTATGTCTGTGCGCGCTGTATCTCAAAAACGAATAAAGCAATTGATATGAAACTTTGAACATTCGTCTTATTTGATAATCCGGAGAACTAAAAAGCTTTTGGTAAAATTTCGTACACCGGAAGTGGGCGTTTACCTTAACTGTTTTTTGTTTTTTGCCAATATTTTCTTGAATATGAAAAATATCACAAAAATATTTGAACAAATATTGAAGACAACAAAGAAATGAACATCTTTGGTTCGAAAATATTTTTCATAAAATCATTGCTATTCAAGAAAAAAATTTATTAATTTTTTTTTCATTTTTGGTATACAATTATGAAACGCTAATAGTTACAGAAAATTTATGTTAATAATAATTGTAGAGAATGCCAGAATGAACAATTTATGAAGAATAAGTTTTTTTCGAAATCTCTTTAGTTTTTGAATAAACTGAGTTTTTGAATTTAAAGTAAATTTTTCCATCTTTCATAATTTTGACGTTTTAAACGTCAGTTTCATCCGTGTTTACAAAACGCTCGATGTACATTTAGAATATGATTTCAATTAAGAATAAACCATGGAAGCGTAAATACAAATGATACCATCAAGTCGGAGAAAGTAACATGATGGCCACATCACCATTTTTTCTCTACATAACTGTCTGTCCGCGCTGTATCTCAAAAACTAACACAGAAATGACCATGAAACTTTGAACATAAGTGTTATTTCAGAATCCGACTGGAAAGAACTCGAAAGCTTTTGCTAAAATTTCGTATTTCCGAATATTTACCTTAACAGTTTTTTGTTCTTTTAGACTTCAGGACAATGTTTTCAGACCTTTTTTTAGGTCTTTTTTGAGGACTTTTTTTTCTTTGAGGATTTTTTTTTACCTTTTATTTTCAAAATTTTATTAACAGGATTTTTTTTCAGGAATTTTTTTCAAGACTATTTTCAAAACTTTTTATTTCAGGATTTTTGTTAAGGATTTATTTTATGCCTTTTTGTAGGACTATTTTAACACTCTGGGATTTTTTTTTTCGGGTCAATTTATTCAGATCTTTTTAAGGACCATTTTAAGGACCTTTTTAAAGACGTTTTTTTTCTTTGAGGATTCTTTTTCCGGACTTTTTAAGAAACTTTTTTCAAGACTTATTTTTAGAACTTTTTCTTTCAGGACCTTTATTTTCAAAATTTTATTAACAGGACTTTTTTTTCAGGAATTTTTTCTCCAGACGTTTTCGGGACTCTCTTAAGAACCCTTTGTTCAGGATTAATTTTTGGCATGTTTTTCAGAATTATTTTTTTTTAAATTTTCTTCATTGCTTTTTTTATTTTATTTTTAGCATTTTTTTCAAGACTATTTTCAAAACTTTTTATGTTCGGATTTTTGTCAAGGATCTATTTTAGGCCTTTTTGCAGGACTCTTTTCAACACTCTGGGATTTCTTTTTCGGGACAATTTCTTCAGATCTTTTTTTAAGGACCATTTTAAGGACTTTTTTTTCTTTGAGGATTCTTTTTCAGGACTTTTTACAAAAATTTTTTCAAGACTTATTTTTAGGACCTTTATTTTCAAAATTTTATTAATAGGATTTTTTTCTCCAGACATTTTCGAGACTTTCTTAAGAACTCTTTGTTCAGGATTAATTTTTGGGATTTGTTTCAGAATTTTTTTTTTTTAAGTTTTCTTCATAACATTTTTTATTTTATTTTTAGCATTTTTTTTTTCAAGACTATTTTCAAAACTTTTTATTTCAGGATTTTTGTTAGGGATTTATTTTAGGCCTTTTTGCAGGACTTTTTTCAATACTCTGGGATTTCATTTTCAAGATAATTTCCTCAGATCTTTCTAAGGACCATTTTAAAGACTTTTTCCAATGCATTTTTCAGATTTTTTTGTTTATTTTGTTTATTTCAGGGTAATTTATCAATACTGTTTTACAGAACAATTTTTTTGTGATATTTCATCAGGACTCTTTATCTGAACTTTCTTCGGGACTTTTTAGGACTCTTTTTCGGAACATTTATTTCTGGTATTTTGTATGAAGACTATTTTTCAGGACTTTTTTTCACAGCTTTTGTCAATACTCAAAATCTTACGATTTTATTTCCAGGACTGTTCCTCCGGGACATTTTTTCGGGACTTTTTCGAGACTTTCTTAGGAACCTCTTGTTCGGGACTTCTTTTAGGATTCTTTTCAGAATTTTCTTCATTGCTTTTTCAGAATTAATTTTTCGGGATTTTTTTTTCCTTTTCCTTCTTTTCCTACTTTTTTTCAGTACTATATTTTAGGGCATTTTTTAAAGTAATCATATTTTTAAGAGCAATTTCTTCAGAAGTTTTTCAGGTCTTACTTAATGATCCTTTTACAGGGTTTTTTTTTCAGAAATGTTTTTTGTGGGACTTTTTTACGATGATATTCTCATAACTTTATTACAGGATATTTTATCAGCACTCTCTTTCGGGACTTTTTTCAAGACTTTCTTGAGGAGTTTTTTTAGGACTTATTTTAGGACTCTCCTTGGGGACTCTTTTTTTAAACTTCTTTCGGGATTTTTTTAAGGACATTTATTTCTGGTGTTTTATATGAAGACTTAATTTTTCAGGACTCTTATTGCAGTACTTTTTTCACAACTCTTTTTCATTACTTTTTAACAGTACTCTTTTTCAAAACTTTATTTCCAAAACTGTTTCTCCAGGACTTTTTCTCAGGACCTTTTTGTGTCAGAACTCTTTTTTCAGGTTTTTCTTTTAGGTCTATATTTCTGGTTTTTTTGAAGGACCTGTTTTTCAAGACAGGACTTTTTTCGGGACTTTTTTATCGGGACTTTTTTCAAGACTTGTTTAGGACTTTTATTAGGTTTCTTATGACTTTTTAATCAGGACTATCTTTAGAAATCATTTTCGAGACTTTCTTGTTCAGATTTATTAGATTTTTTTAGAACTATTAATCAGCACTATTTTTATAAATATTTTTCAGGACTTTTTTTAGCATTTTTTTTAAGTTTTTCAGTAAACCTACGGTAAAAATTATTAGAATTTGAAAAATAATTCGTCATTTTTACCTTTCATAATTTTTACGTTTCAAACGTTATTACCATTCGATCATGCGAAACTCTCGATTTAAAATATTATTTAAATTGAAAATAATGAATGAATCCATAAATATAAATAACTATTATGCCATCAAATATTCGGAGAAAGTAACATGATGGCCACATCACCATTTTTTTTTAACTTTTGGTTTATAAATATAAAACGATAATAGTTACAGCAAATTTATGTTAATAATAATTGTAGAGAATGCCAAAATGAATAACTTATAAAGAATAAGTTTTTTTCGAAATCCCTTTAGTTTTTGAGTAAACTGAGTTTTTGAATTTGAAGTGTAATTTTTCCATCTTTCATAATTTTGACGTTTTAAACGTCAGTTTCATCCGAGTCTACAAAACGCTCGATGTACATTTGAAATTGAAAATAAACCATGAAAACGTAAATATAAATGATACCATCAAGTCGGAGAAAGTAACATGATGGCCACATCACCATTTTTGATTTTAATTTAAAGTCTAACCTGCCCATTGAGATTTTAAAGGCCGCGGTATTTTGACTCGTAAAGAGAAACTAAAGAATTTTTTTTTGCGAACGATAAAATTCTGCAATTAATATGTAAAGTCGGTGGAGATAAATGCAATATAATTTAATAACATTAGATTTTTGGGGGGATCCGGATCCGGTCGCATTAATTACCCTCAGATAGCGCTTGTTCATACGCGAAACACCCCGATAACAACGAACAGTTTATTTTTTATCAGGGTTACCAATTAGAGAGCGGTGCGCACTTCCGGCATATTTGCATTTCGCCTAATTGTCCCGCAGGCAAATATTGGCCCACCCCCCCATAACACGCCTACTTAAATTCAAACCCACCGCAGGCGCCCCCTCGAGAAGGGATTGAAGGGGGGCCACCCCGAAGGGATCATGAATTATGCAAAACCAGGCCGCCGCCGCCGTCTTGTGCTCAAATAAAAATTATGTATTCATATAGGCGTCGATGATGCTCTCTCTTATTAGCTAGGCTGGCATAATCAATCGATTTTTAATTAATTTACAAGTTTTATATATTTTTTCGATTTATACGACACAATATTAATTAGTTGGCAGATAAGGCTCCAAATCGGTTTATATTTTTTTCGTGATTTGTGGACACCACGAGGAGCAAACAGGTGGTTGAAAAATAGCGGAATTCGCTTTTTAACTATGAGCTGTCCAATTGTTTAATTGAATAACACTGTACATTTTATTGCGCATTCGTTTCGTTCGTTAAAAAAAAAACAATAATAAAAGTGTCAAATAATATACGGGCGAACTAGTTCGATGTCATCTGCAGTTATAATTGTGAACACCCTTTGATTTACTGCAGTAAATTAATATTGAATTATGGAGATGCTTGCGACCAGTGGCGTCTCGTGGAACACGTTGATGGTAGAGCCACTTTTACAATTTGAATCGTCAAAATTATGAAAGATGGAAATGACAAATTATACAAATTAAATACCGGCCAAGAAATCAAAAATTTGCACATTAAAATGAATCATGTTAAAAATCTATAGTATAGTCCATTAAAAAATACGCTCGGTAAAAAACTAAAAATATAAGCACAAAAAATCGAAAATTTAGACAAATATCAAAAATTTGCGGTTAAAAAAATGCAGACCAAAAATCCGAAAATTTTAACAAAAAAAAAATCAAAAAAATTAACCAAAATCAAGAATATTTCCGCAAAAATTTGGAACGAAGAAATTAAAAATACTTTTTTTAAATATTTTCTTTATTGTGCTATGACCAAAAACGGTGTACACAAGTCAACAAAAAAATAGACAAATATTCATAAAATACATACAAGTTTACAAATAAAGTCTCTAAAATCTAACAATTTAAAAAATCTCTAAAATCTTACGACCTGGCGCATATAGCCAAATAATGTTATATATTTTTAGATTAAGATTACTTTACTTCATAGAAATGTACATTTTAGTTATTTTGTATTTTTCAAGGGCAATGTTCCGTTAATAATTGTATTATTATTATTATTAATTTCAAAAATCTAATAATTTAAAAATCTAACTGGTCAAATAAAGGCCAAAAAAATCAAAAATGCTAGTCTAAAAATAAAAAATGCAAACCAAAAAATTGAAAAATCAAGAAAACGAAAATAATTTGCCATTTTTAGCTCCCAAAATAATACTTTAGCTCAAAATTAGTTGCCGACCAGAAACTCGAAAAAGGTAGTCAAAAAGTAACCAAAAAGCAAAAAAAATCGCCCATAAAAAATAATAATTCAAGTTAAAAAAATCTAAAATGAAGGGCAAGAATCAGAAACTGTACTTGAAAATATTGGTAAAAAACTAAAAAAAGTTGCCTATAAAAAGCATCCATTTATATTAAAAAAAATCTAAAATATAGGATAACAAATTCAAAATTTTGACCAAAAATTCGATCCTAAAAATCAAAATTGCGGACCAAAAATTCGAAAATTTTAACAAAAAAATCGAAAATTATTTTCTTTGGAAATTTGTAAAGACACATTATTTAAAATTAGTCTGTCAAAATTTCAACCATCTGTTGCAATTAGTGTGGAATTTCCATGCAAAAGTCTGAAAAATGCGCCTTATAGGTCGTCAAAATTTGCTTTTTAGTGCAACCATTTTTGTTGTGGTAAACTTGCGATTATTTTCTTTGTAAATTTGTAAAGACACATTATTCCGAATTAGTTTGTCAAAATTTCAACCATCTGTAGCAATAAATGAAGATTTGCCATGTGAATTTCGAAAAAATCCGCTTTTTTTGTTATCAAAATTTGCTTTTCCAGTGCAACCATTTTTGTTGTGGTAAACTTGTGATTATTTTTTGAAGAAATTTATAAAGGGACATAATTCAAAATTGGTCTGTCAACATTTCAACCATCTGTCGAAATAAATGTGTAATTCTCAAGTGAATTTCTGATGATCAAAATTTGCCTTTTAGTGAAACCCATTTTTGTAGTGTGTAAACTTGCGATGATTTTCTTTGAAAATGTGTACAGGCGCATTATTCAGAATTAGTCAATCAAAGTTTAAACCATCTGTTAAAATAAATGTACAATCCCCACTTGTATTTTGAAAAATGCGCCTTTTTGGTCATCAAAATTTTCTTTTTAGTGCAACCATTTTTGTTGTGGTAAACTTGCGATTGGTTTCTTTGGAAATTTGCAAAGACACATTATTCAGAAATATTAACCATCTGTTGAAATTAATGTGGAAATTCCAAGCGGTGTTACGGGTGTTGTTTAACATTTAAAAAGTTTTTTTAAGAATCAGTTGAAAATTCTTGCTGAGCTTGAGTCTACTGATAGTGCCATGGCTCCGTGGCTCTATATAACGAGCCGCCCCTGCTTGCGACTATTCTTTAATGCGAAAAATGAAGTGTTTTTGGTACCGATCGGTAAAGATTAAACGTTGAAAATCTAATAATAATTTTTACTTTAATAACAAAATCCGTCCAATCCAATTTGAAAAATTAAAACGCAATTACGTATGAGCCAGACCCTTCCGCGAGATATTTTAGTTGGCGTAAAGTGGCGCCATCTGTAGAAAATAGCGATTTTTCTGCAATAGGATTTTTAAAAGATGAGTATATACTTTGTCCGTTTTGTTACCGCTGCCTCGCAGGATACGCTATTATTTGCTGATACCGGCGTAGCTCAGGTAGAGGTAACAGTTGGGTTATGTAACAGAGAAACGCACTAACCTATCTAACCAACTGGGGTCAACCAGCGGTATCACGCTAGAGGGGTCACTAATTGGGGTCAATCGGCGGATAACGCTCAGATAAGAACAAGTCCGATGTTTACGCAACAAAAAATCACATATAACATTGGAGCACTCGTGTTCGTACCAGGGTGATATATATATACGATCAGCCTTAAGGTAAGTGAAATAAAATAAATTACGTTTTCTTTTTTAATTTAAAGGGTCGGGTGAATTTCGGTTGCGCAAATGTCTTAGAGACGGAGAAAATAAAATGTAAAAATATGCACATTTCACTAAACCCTCAAAACTATCTTATCCCAAAGTATTTAAAGCGCACTTAAGTTTTTAGATTAAAACCCACTATTCGCAAAATTGGGAATTTGTTTGAGTTCGGGCGAGTGAATTAATGCGTCTCTCTCCTTCTCCTCCTCCGAGGGGGTGGATGGAAATTTGCATTTCCGTCTTAGGTAAATCTACCGCGCGCTTGGCCACAAACAGCTACCCCCGATTCATTTTTAATTAAGGGCAGTATTTGCACGGGTCGTGGCGAGGCGCACGTTTAAGAATTGTTGAGGGATTTTCCCAATTTCCTCCGCTCTTCTTGAATAAACATTATTCACCAATAGACCCGGGCGTTTCGGATTCGATTCCTCACCGCAGAGTAAGTGCAAGGGGGGAGAGAACTTCTGTTGTGGATGGCTGACCGGTATTTTACCACCGGAATACTGTAGCAATCCCTTAAGCGCGTTGCGGGGGTTCTGCGGGGGCGGTTACCGCAGCCCGCAGCCCTCCGGGCACGACCGCCGCCCCTGCGCAGCCCCCCATTTGTTGTTACTTTGGCGGTCGGGCTCTGACACTTCCGCAGGTAATCGAATCCTCAAAATTGTATCTTTTATTTGTTAGAAACTGCTCGATAATTTATGATTATATAAAAATATACCGGGTATACTCTGAAGTATTTTACGTAAATTTTAAAAATTTCTAATAAAAAATTATTCAAAATAGGAAAGTTGGTGGGATTATCTTGAAATATATTGATAAGGTGTTTTCATATTTTTGCTGAATATTAAAGTAGGGACAGTTTCAAATAAATTTAGAAAGCTTCAAGACTGTGGCAATTGTTTTGCTATTTTTTTTATTCAAAATTGGAAAGTTGCGACTTTAAAATTTCTATATATTCTGTTCTAGAGAAATTATCTTGAAATATATTCATGGAGTGTTTGCATATTTTTTCTTAATCATAAAGTAGGCGCAGTTTTAACTTTAAATTTAGACAGTTTTTAAGCTTGAGGCAATCGTTTTGAATTTGATAGATTTAGATCCGGAGCGAATTGTATTTTAACAGCCCTCCTCATTAATTGCACAAACAAGCGGCGAGTTTGCACAAATTAAATGAATTTTAATTAATTATTTATCCTCTGCGGCTTTAATTAAAAGCGGCTTTGTCAAACATCATTAAAGTGCCGCATTCGCGTGTAGTATCTGCGTGCATTCAAAATGTCGCGGCGGAAACACACACAAACATAATCCCCGATCCGGCGGCGCGGCTCCAACAACAGATGGCGCTTAGTCGAAGTTTATTAACAGAAAAGTCACTTATGTCATTCGGGATCTTATTAGTTCTCCTCTCTAATCATCCTTTTGTTGTTAGTGTTAAGCAGATTGTTACATCGGAGTCGCACTAATGAGCCCCGCACCGTACATACAATATGTATGTGTGCACATTCGCCAAACTGCATATTGTTTGTCCTCGGACCGGAAATGACGTTCCGGGAATGCCGTTTTACGAGCGATATTCTCTTTTCACGATCAATCGCCGTAATGTCGCGAGTAATTGCGCCCCCGTTTCACCCTTGTAGCCTATTATATTTATCAAACGGCATTCCAGAAATCCCTCCGTTCACAAATTTCCTTTCGCTCCGCAAACCACACACGACATAAGCCATAACTGAAGGCATATTTAATGCCTCGCTCTAATGTATAAGCGGAGGAAGTGAAATTTGTTACAGTCAAATATTTAGGGTGTAATGGCTGCGAGTGCTTAGGGAACGTTTCAAGACGTTTCAGATCAAAACTCTTCAAGCAATTATTTCGTAACTGATAAAAATAAACTTAAAGGAATTATACTCCGTGATCCACAAAAATATTCTTTAATTAAATCAAAGGACTGTAAAGAAAAATCGTGTGGGAAATCATGTGTGTAGTAAAATCGATGCGGAATGCCACCGCGGAGCCAATACCACAGAAATATTTCAATGAATACAATATTTCGTGCGATCCATTTACGGATATTCGATTCCAGAGAGCAACCAATGCTGCGAGCTTTAAACGAAGGATTCTATTGGAAAATTTGAATAAAAGGAAGACAACCGCCGTGCCGCTAAATTTAGAATAAATTCAATCTGAAAAGGGAAACCGCAGGAATTTAAAACGCAATTTTCACATATGTACGAAATAGAAATGATAATAATAAATAAATGAAGTTTTTCAATCACAATACAATAGTAAATATAATAACACGTTATAAACGTTCATATTTAAAGCCATCTACAGATGTCTAATAGGCACTAGATTATGTCAAATAAGCACTACAATCAAAATCATTCTCCTGAAAAATTTTTCCCCAAGAATCCATCCATCAACACTATGAAGTTTGTAAAGTTTAACACTAAATTTTTTAAACCACTGTCACTGTCACTGTCACTGTCACTGTCACTGTCACTGTCACTGTCACTGTCACTGTCACTGTCACTGTCACTGTCACTGTCACTGTCACTGTCACTGTCACTGTCACTGTCACTGTCACTGTCACTGTCACTGTCACTGTCACTGTCACTGTCACTGTCACTGTCACTGTCACTGTCACTGTCACTGTCACTGTCACTGTCACTGTCACTGTCACTGTCACTGTCACTGTCACTGTCACTGTCACTGTCACTGTCACTGTCACTGTCACTGTCACTGTCACTGTCACTGATATTTATTAATATTTTAAATTAATATTACTAAACACTATTTTATGTAGGATATTTAGGCGCGATATTGAGATGAAATTGTAAAAAAATCACGTCGCGATATAGTGATGGATGAGTCCTTTTAGTGGGAACGATTTAAATATAATAAGGTGATGCTGATGGATGCAGAGGAGGAGGAGAGGCGACGCCGCTGCCGTCGCCGCCGCGGGAACAGGAGGAGGACGACGGACGACGGACGGAGGAAGAAGGAGGTGAGGGTTATCGGCGGGTTAAGTCCGGCCCGCATGGTCCTCGTACATCACCACCTGTCGTCCCGATAATGAATGAACGATGAATTTCGGGAGCGGCCACCGGGATTTGCCCCCGGAGCCCCAGATCCCGGATAACGTCCGGACTCCGAATTGAATTTCCTATTTTGAATTTATCTCGAATATCCCATCCACAAATTAATTCAAAACGTAATACTTACATAAATACAAAAATATGTTGTTAAAATATTTTTTCCGTTGCTCGTTGGTTAATGGCTAACTTTAATGTACCCAATTGTAACAAAAATCGTTCATTAATGGCCTCTATTAATGAAAGATTTTTCATTAATAAATGATTTTTCAACTGTATCAAAAATCGTTCATTAATGACCTCTATTAATGAACGATTTTTCATTATTTAACGGTTTCTAGGTTAGCATTAAATAGCTAATTCATGAGTGGCTAATTACTACTAATATTTACTGGAAATGTGAACTGACTAATAGTGCGCGAAAATGTCTCGATCATTAATCGCTATCATTAACACCTCGTTGGTTAAATAACTATTCATTCAAAAATGCATTTTTCAAGTGAAGTAGTTGCGTGAAAAAAATTATGTCGTTTTAATAAAAAATAATTGGCCTTGAAGCATTTTTAAGCGGCGTACTTGACAAAAAAAATGCTGTTTTGATAAAAGAAAAAGTTGGCCTTGAATAGCCAAAATGTTATACATATTGTTTCCCTGCGTCGAAGATGTGGATAAAAATATTAATTCATAAACAAACAATTTATTTGAAAATCTAGGGATGGATTGTTTTCTGATTTTCATAGAATATCAAAGAGGAATCGTTGTTGAGTATTTTTGGAAAGTTTGGAATTGGTAGCAATTGTTTTTCAATTTTTTTTAACCAACAGGGAAACGCGCAATTTGAAAAATCCGCTCTTTTTCATTTAAGCGTGATTATTTCAAAATCTAGGGATGGATTGTTTTCTGATTTTCATAGAATATCAAAGAGGAATCGTTGTTGAGTATTTTTGGAAAGTTTGGAATTGGTAGCAATTGTTTTTCAATTTTTTTTAACCAACAGGGAAACGCGCAATTTTAAAAATTCGCTCTTTTTCATTCAAGCGTGATTATTTCAAAAGCTAGGGATGGGGTGTTTTCTGATTTTTATAGAATATCAAAGGGGAATGGTTGTCGAGTATTTTTTGAAAGTTTGGAATTAGTAGCAATTGTTTTTTAATTTTTTTTAACCAACAGGGAAACGCGCAATTTTAAAAATTCGCTCTTTTTAATTCAAGCGTGATTATTTCAAAATCTAGGGATGGGGTGTTTTCTGATTTTCATAGAATATCAAAGGGGAATGGTTGTCGAGTATTTTTGGAAAGTTTGGAATTAGTAGCAATTGTTTTTTAATTTTTTTTAAACAACAGGGAAACGCGCAATTTTAAAAATTCGCTCTTTTTCATTCAAGCGTGATTATTTCAAAAGCTAGGGATGGGGTGTTTTCTGATTTTCATAGAATATCAAAGGGAAATGGTTGTCGAGTATTTTTAGAAAGTTTGGAATTAGTCGCAATTGTTTTTCAATTTTTTTTAAACAACAGGGAAACGCGCAATTTTAAAAATTCGCTCTTTTTCATTCAAGCGTGATTATTTCAAAATCTAGGGATGGGGTGTTTTCTGATTTTCATAGAATATCAAAGAGGAATGGTTGTCGAGTATTTTTGGAAAGTTTGGAATTAGTCGCAATTGTTTTTCAATTTTTTTTAAACAACAGGGAAACGCGCAATTTTAAAAATTCGCTCTTTTTCATTCAAGCGTGATTATTTCAAAATCTAGGGATGGGGTGTTTTCTGATTTTCATAGAATATCAAAGGGGAATGGTTGTCGAGTATTTTTGTAAAGTTTGGAATTAGTAGCAATTGTTTTTCAATTTTTTTAACCAACAGGGAAACGCGCAATTTGAAAAATTCGCCCTTTTTCATTCAAGCGCGATTATTTCAAAATATAGGGATGGGGTGTTTTCTGATTTTCATAGAATATCGAAGGGGAATGGTTGTAGAGTATTTTTGGAAAGTTTGGAATTAGTAGCAATTGTTTTTCAATTTTTTTTAAGCGCCATTTGAAAAATTCCCTCTTTTTCATTCAAGCGTGATTATTTCAAAATCTAGGGATGGGGTGTTTTCTGATTTTCATAGAATATCAAAGAGGAATGGTTGTCGAGTATTTTTGGAAAGTTTGGAATTAGTCGCAATTGTTTTTCAATTTTTTTTAAACAACAGGGAAACGCGCAATTTTAAAAATTCGCTCTTTTTCATTCAAGCGTGATTATTTCAAAATCTAGGGATGGGGTGTTTTCTGATTTTCATAGAATATCAAAGGGGAATGGTTGTCGAGTATTTTTGTAAAGTTTGGAATTAGTAGCAATTGTTTTTCAATTTTTTTAACGCGCAATTTTAAAAATTCGCTCTTTTTCATTCAAGCGTGATTATTTCAAAATCTAGGGATGGGGTGTTTTCTGATTTTCATAGAAAATCAAAGGGGAATGGTTGTCGAGTATTTTTGTAAAGTTTGGAATTAGTAGCAATTGTTTTTCAATTTTTTTAAAGCGCAATTTTAAAAATTCGCTCTTTTTCATTCAAGCGTGATTATTTCAAAATCTAGGGATGGGGTGTTTTCTGATTTTCATAGAATATCAAAGGGGAATGGTTGTCGAGTATTTTTGTAAAGTTTGGTATTAGTAGCAATTGTTTTTCAATTTTTTTAACGCGCAATTTTAAAAATTCGCTTTTTTTCATTCAAGCGTGATTATTTCAAAATCTAGGGATGGGGTGTTTTCTGATTTTCATAGAATATCAAAGAGGAATGGTTGTCGAGTATTTTTGGAAAGTTTGGAATTAGTCGCAATTGTTTTTCAATTTTTTTTAAACAACAGGGAAACGCGCAATTTTAAAAATTCGCTCTTTTTCATTCAAGCGTGATTATTTCAAAATCTAGGGATGGGGTGTTTTCTGATTTTCATAGAATATCAAAGGGGAATGGTTGTCGAGTATTTTTGTAAAGTTTGGAATTAGTAGCAATTGTTTTTCAATTTTTTTAACGCGCAATTTTAAAAATTCGCTCTTTTTCATTCAAGCGTGATTATTTCAAAATCTAGGGATGGGGTGTTTTCTGATTTTCATAGAATATCAAAGGGGAATGGTTGTCGAGTATTTTTGTAAAGTTTGGAATTAGTAGCAATTGTTTTTCAATTTTTTTAACGCGCAATTTTAAAAATTCGCTCTTTTTCATTCAAGCGTGATTATTTCAAAATCTAGGGATGGGGTGTTTTCTGATTTTCATAGAATATCAAAGAGGAATGGTTGTCGAGTATTTTTGGAAAGTTTGGAATTAGTCGCAATTGTTTTTCAATTTTTTTTAAACAACAGGGAAACGCGCAATTTTAAAAATTCGCTCTTTTTCATTCAAGCGTGATTATTTCAAAATCTAGGGATGGGGTCTTTTCTGATTTTCATAGAATATCAAAGGGGAATGGTTGTCGAGTATTTTTGTAAAGTTTGGAATTAGTAGCAATTGTTTTTCAATTTTTTTAACGCGCAATTTTAAAAATTCGCTCTTTTTCATTCAAGCGTGATTATTTCAAAATCTAGGGATGGGGTGTTTTCTGATTTTCATAGAATATCAAAGAGGAATGGTTGTCGAGTATTTTTGTAAAGTTTGGAATTAGTAGCAATTGTTTTTCAATTTTTTTAACGCGCAATTTTAAAAATTCGCTCTTTTTCATTCAAGCGTGATTATTTCAAAATCTAGGGATGGGGTGTTTTCTGATTTTCATAGAATATCAAAGGGGAATGGTTGTCGAGTATTTTTGTAAAGTTTGGAATTAGTAGCAATTGTTTTTCAATTTTTTTAACGCGCAATTTTAAAAATTCGCTCTTTTTCATTCAAGCGTGATTATTTCAAAATCTAGGGATGGGGTGTTTTCTGATTTTCATAGAATATCAAAGGGGAATGGTTGTCGAGTATTTTTGTAAAGTTTGGAATTAGTAGCAATTGTTTTTCAATTTTTTTAACGCGCAATTTTAAAAATTCGCTCTTTTTCATTCAAGCGTGATTATTTCAAAATCTAGGGATGGGGTGTTTTCTGATTTTCATAGAATATCAAAGGGGAATGGTTGTCGAGTATTTTTGGAAAGTTTGGAATTAGTCGCAATTGTTTTTCAATTTTTTTTAAACAACAGGGAAACGCGCAATTTTAAAAATTCGCTCTTTTTCATTCAAGCGTGATTATTTCAAAATCTAGGGATGGGGTCTTTTCTGATTTTCATAGAATATCAAAGGGGAATGGTTGTCGAGTATTTTTGTAAAGTTTGGAATTAGTAGCAATTGTTTTTCAATTTTTTTAACGCGCAATTTTAAAAATTCGCTCTTTTTCATTCAAGCGTGATTATTTCAAAATCTAGGGATGGGGTGTTTTCTGATTTTCATAGAATATCAAAGAGGAATGGTTGTCGAGTATTTTTGGAAAGTTTGGAATTAGTAGCAATTGTTTTTCAATTTTTTTTAAACAACAGGGAAACGCGCAATTTGAAAAATTCGCGCTTTTTCATTCAAGCGTGATCATTTCAAAATCTAGGGATGGGGTGTTTTCTGATTTTCATAGAATATCAAAGGGGAATGGTTGTCGAGTATTTTTAAAAAGTTTGGAATTAGTAGCAATTGTTTTTCATTTTTTTTTAACCAACAGGGAAACGCGCAATTTGAAAAATTCGCCCTTTTTCATTCAAGCGTGATTATTTCAAAATCTAGGGATGGGGTGTTTTCTGATTTTCATAGAATATCAAAAGGGAATGGTTGTCGAGTATTTTTGAAAAGTTTGGAATTAGTAGCAATTGTTTTTCAATTTTTTTTAAACAACAGGGAAACGCGCAATTTGAAAAATTCGCGCTTTTTCATTCAAGCGTGATTATTTCAAAATCTAGGGATGGGGTGTTTTCTGATTTTTATAGAATATCAAAGGGGAATGGTTGTCGAGTATTTTTGAAAAGTTTGGAATTAGTAGCAATTGTTTTTCAATTTTTTTTAAACAACAGGGAAACGCGCAATTTGAAAAATTCGCGCTTTTTCATTCAAGCGTGATCATTTCAAAATCTAGGGATGGGGTGTTTTCTGATTTTCATAGAATATCAAAGGGGAATGGTTGTCGAGTATTTTTAAAAAGTTTGGAATTAGTAGCAATTGTTTTTCAATTTTTTTTAACCAGCAGGGAAACGCGCAATTTGAAAAATTCGCCCTTTTTCATTCAAGCGTGATTATTTCAAAATCTAGGGATGGGGTGTTTTCTGATTTTCATAGAATATTAAAAGGGAATGGTTGTTGAGTGTTTTTGGAAAGTTTGGAATTAGTAGCAATTGTTTTTCAATTTTTTTTAACCAACAGGGAAACGCGCAATTTGAAAAATTCGCCCTTTTTCATTCAAGCGTGATTATTTCAAAATCTAGGGATGGGGTGTTTTCTGATTTTCATAGAATATCAAAGGGGAATGGTTGTCGAGTATTTTTGAAAAGTTTGGAATTAGTAGCAATTGTTTTTCAATTTTTTTTAACCAACAGGGAAACGCGCAATTTGAAAAATTCGCCCTTTTTCATTCAAGCGTGATTATTTCAAAATCTAGGGATGGGGTGTTTTCTGATTTTCATAGAATATCAAAGGGGAATGGTTGTCGAGTATTTTTGAAAAGTTTGGAATTAGTAGCAATTGTTTTTCAATTTTTTTTAACCAACAGGGAAACGCGCAATTTGAAAAATTCGCCCTTTTTCATTCAAGCGTGATTATTTCAAAATCTAGGGATGGGGTGTTTTCTGATTTTCATAGAATATCAAAGGGGAATGGTTGTCGAGTATTTTTGAAAAGTTTGGAATTAGTAGCAATTGTTTTTCAATTTTTTTTAACCAACAGGGAAACGCGCAATTTGAAAAATTCGCTCTTTTTCATTCAAGCGTGATTATTTCAAAATCTAGGGATGGGGTGTTTTCTGATTTTCATAGAATATCGAAGGGGAATGGTTGTCGAGTATTTTTGGAAAGTTTGGAATTAGTGGCAATTGTTTTTAAATTTTTTTTAACCAACAGGGAAACGCGCAATTTGAAAAATTCGCTCTTTTTCATTCAAGCGTGATTATTTCAAAATCTAGGGATGGGGTGTTTTCTGATTTTCATAGAATATCAAAGGGGAATGGTTGTCGAGTATTTTTGTAAAGTTTGGAATTAGTAGCAATTGTTTTTAAATTTTTTTTAACCAACAGGGAAACGCGCAATTTGAAAAATTCGCTCTTTTTCATTCAAGCGTGATTATTTCAAAATCTAGGGATGGGGTGTTTTCTGATTTTCATAGAATATCGAAGGGGAATGGTTGTCGAGTATTTTTGGAAAGTTTGGAATTAGTGGCAATTGTTTTTAAATTTTTTTTAACCAACAGGGAAACGCGCAATTTGAAAAATTCGCCCTTTTTCATTCAAGCGTGATTATTTCAAAATCTAGGGATGGGGTGTTTTCTGATTTTCATAGAATATCGAAGGGGAATGGTTGTCGAGTATTTTTGAAAAGTTTGGAATTAGTAGCAATTGTTTTTCAATTTTTTTTAACCAACAGGGAAACGCGCAATTTGAAAAATTCGCTCTTTTTCATTCAAGCGTGATTATTTCAAAATCTAGGGATGGGGTGTTTTCTGATTTTCATAGAATATCGAAGGGGAATGGTTGTCGAGTATTTTTGGAAAGTTTGGAATTAGTGGCAATTGTTTTTAAATTTTTTTTAACCAACAGGGAAACGCGCAATTTGAAAAATTCGCCCTTTTTCATTCAAGCGTGATTATTTCAAAATCTAGGGATGGGGTGTTTTCTGATTTTCATAGAATATCAAAGGGGAATGGTTGTCGAGTATTTTTGTAAAGTTTGGAATTAGTAGCAATTGTTTTTAAATTTTTTTTAACCAACAGGGAAACGCGCAATTTGAAAAATTCCCTCTTTTTCATTCAAGCGTGATTATTTCAAAATCTAGGGATGGGGTGTTTTCTGATTTTCATAGAATATCAAAGGGGAATGGTTGTCGAGTATTTTTGGAAAGTTTGGAATTAGTAGCAATTGTTTTTTAATTTTTTTGAATGGCTCTATAGAACGAACATTTCAAGGCCGAATTTGCGAGAAATAACCACTGAACGGAATGTATGAGTGCTGATTAATTAAAAGTTGGCAACCCAAGTTTAGTTTCAAGGCCTACTTTGCCTGAGATAACTTCTGAACGTAGTAAGCACGTTCTAGGTAATAAATTAAGAGTTGGCAGCCCTAGTTTTCGCTTCATTACTTTGATGGTAGGTGCCGCACACGAATGATGTATTTATCTTTTCGCGTTCCGCATGATATTAGAAAAAAAAATACAATTCATCGTTAGTGCACGCTAAAAATACTACGCGAGTGGCCATCCATCGCATTAATTAAATTCGATGCACCGATCCCGTGCAACGTGTCGAAATTTTTGTATTTCGAATAACGTACGTTTCCGTCATGTTTTTAATTTGCAGCGGGCCGTGCAATAAAAAAAAATGCCGGCCCCAAATTGATTAGTGCCGGGGCGCGAACAAAACACATGCGACTGTCGCCGGGGCGATATTATCAATCTGCCTTTTTTTTTTTGAAAGCTCGCGTATGCAATCATGAATTTAGGATTTAAATACAGCGATAATGCTAAAAAAAAAAAATAGAGCAATGAGTTTTCTCCAGATATGAATTCTTCAGAAATTGTGTGATGGAAATTTAAATTTTTTTAAGAGCCTAAATTTGATAACTGGCTAAAATATATTATATTATGTATGGTTAAGCGGGCTGAAAGACTTTAGTCAATTGCCCTTTAAAACCCTGTATAAAACCAGGTTTTAATAAAGGTTTAGTAACTAACTATATTATAAATTATTATCAAATATCAATTTGTGTTTGAAATTATTTGATTAAAGCAATTTATTATTATTATTATTATATAAAATCTCAGAATTTTCAAGGTCAAGTCAGGGAGAAGAATATCGTTGAATGCAATGTTCGATTCCACAGTGCAAGTTTCAGTTGTTGCTATTAAAGTTTCACTTAGGATATGGAAAATACTTTTACAAATCAAAAACTTATTATCTTTCTATGGATTTTGGAGTTTTGAAACAAATTTCTTCATTGATTATTTTTTTTATAATTTTTCAAATCGTTGAATACCGTTTTCGTTTTCACATTTCTCTGACTTGGCCTTGAAAATTTAAAGATTTTATAAAATGAGCTCATATTCGATCGATCTTATGGTGGATGCGCCGGGAAATTAAAATGTACATCATGCGCTCGCTGTATGATCTTCCGGGATATTTTTTGTTGTCGCGAATAAAACGGCATACATTAAGTAATTATAACTGAAACCATATAAAACATATTATTACCGAATAGTTTATTTAAATTGCGCATAAAATTAATTTCACCCCTCGAAATTTTATGGTTTAATTACTCCACCGGTTCGAACCCTCAATATCGCTCGATTGCAAACAGTTCGATTAATTAATATTTAGTTACAAAATAACGCGATCGCAATTTTTCGATGTAATATTCCAGTCAACTGCGCGCCATTCAATCCGGCCACGCGATCCCACTAATTAGGGAATGCCCACACAATATTCAATTACACATTCAAAAGGATCGCCAATCCCAAGGTAATTCAATAAATAATTTCTCTATATTGTTATTGCAGCGATACTCTTGAATAATACATCCGGAATGCGGACCGAAAATTAATTTCAATTTAACCATCCCGAAATCCGTTACCGGGCACTCCTTCTAAATTTAATTTTGCGCTTAATTAATAAACGGATTATTTCATTATCGATTGAGTAATTAAAATACGAGGCAGCTTGCGACATAACAAAAATTAAAATACACATGAACATAGATGCACCGACGTACCGCAGCAAAATGTACGCGCCTTTGTATTAGTCGATACATATGGTGCATGCGTTATGCAATGAATGGTTTAAATTTCAAAAAAATGAGCGATTAAAACGCACACCAGACTTATTTTTCTAAGATTACTGTTTTTACTCATTTAAGCATTCTAAAGACATAGAAAGTTATAATGATGTTATAATTGCGCGTAGCAATTTACTCATTTAAGCATTTTAAAGACATAGAAAGTTACGATTATGGTTTATTGCGCGTAGCAAATTTATTTAGAATAAATCAGACGACAACTCTTATGGTTACTATTCGAGTTATCGCGCAAACTGAGCTATCTATAGGCAACCGAATTTGCACATAGAGCGCACTAATTATTGTAAATAGATACACCGACAAAACTTATAATTTTGGTAAAGCGAAATGAGCAATGGTGGTCGTATCAGCTAATAACTCGTTACTAATCAAGTCACGCCGCCAAGTGTTTTGTCTACAGGCAACCAAATTTGCCTCTAATTGCGCACTAATTCTTGTAAATAGATACTTATAATTTCAGTAAAGCAAATTGTCGTTTCAGCTAATAACGTTTCATATACTGTTTGAGATATAAAAACGAAATGCGGTCGAAAAATTAGAATAATATATAACGTTCATAAATTGACTCACCATATTTTCCTACATGGAAGCGGACCAGCGGGGATTCACCTGGAAATGAAATAAAGATCGCGTTAGAGGAGAGAATCCGCAATTTGAAAGCGTCGACACACACACGCGGGAGAAATATTACAGTTAAAACGTTCCCGAATCGAACGTCGTAAATCCGCTCCGAATATTAGTTTATGCGGGGGGCGGGCGTGGCTATTAAATTCCGAAATTTCGAGTGGAACGCAGGGGCGCGCATCATCGTAAAATTTATTCTCCTCAATTCCGTCCGACACATATTTCCAGTTAGTGCAGTTAGTTCTGTCAGTCGGTGCAGTCTATTAAAGTCGTTATCCCAGTTACTAATTTTATGGATTTCAATTTTCCTGCTGCAGCTCGTTATTGCGCTTCTTGAAGAAGCTCGTTGCCTGCAAAAATTTCCGACGCTAATAATCCGCAATGTGGATGAAAAGAATTTCAATGGGGGTTTTCGTAATCAAATAAGTACGCTGTATTAGTTTCATTTTTCAATTGCACTAGTTATTATCTTTACAAATACTTGCGAAATTAACCGGAGAATACGAATTTGTAATAATTTTTTGATCATCTTCAACCGTTCGCGAGATATTCACTTATGTGTCAAAAAACAAATGAAACCTAATATTGTTTTATTGTTGAATTAGCATCTCGATAAGCCGGAGAATACGAATTTCAAATTATTTTTTGATTATCTTCAACCGGTCACGAGATATGCACCTATATGTCAAAAAACAAATGAAACCTAATGTTATTTTATTGTTGAATAGGCATCTCGATAAGCCGGAGAATATGAATTTCGAATTATTTTTTGATTATCTTCAACCGTTCGCGAGATATTCACCTATATGCCAAAAAACAAATGAAACCAAATACTGTTTTATTGTTGAATATGCATCTCGATAAGTCGGAGAATATGAATTTGAAATTATTTTTTGATAATCTTCAACAGTTCGCGAGATATTCACCTATATGCCAAAAAACAAATGAAACCAAATACTGTTTTATTGTTGAATATGCATCTCGATAAGTCGGAGAATATGAATTTGAAACTATTTTTTGATAATCTTCAACCATTCGCGAGATATTGACCTATATGCCAAAAAACAAATGAAACCATATACTGTTTTATTGTTGAATATGCATCTCGATAAGTCGGAGAATATGAATTTGAAATTATTTTTTGATAATCTCCAACCGTTCGCGAGATATTCACCTATATGCCAAAAAACAAATGAAACCAAATACTGTTTTATTGTTGAATTAGCATCTCGATAAGTCGGAGAATATGAATTTGAAATTATTTTTTGATAATCTTCAACCTTTCGCGAGATATGCACCTATATGCCAAAAAACAAATGAAAGCAAATACTGTTTTATTGTTAAATTCGATACGCCGGGGAATATGAATTTGAAATATTTTTTTTTATTATCTTCAACCCTTCGCCACCTATTCACTTATATGTCAAAAAACAAATGGAACCTAATACTGTTTTATTGTTGAATTAGCATCTACATGATAAATGGAAATGAAAGATGGTGGGAGGGTTCTTTACAATCCTTCCAATACGCCCTAGGGTTTCTACTAAAACTTGGTGATAATACGCATAATTCGATATACCCCTATAATTTTTACGTGTTTAAAATTCGAGTTTTTATGTGTGCGATAATTGAAATTTCCTCCGTCCGAGGTGAATAAGTAAGGGTTTGAGTTGGAGTTAGCAGCTTCTTTAATTCGAAGGGCGTCTGGTTATATCTAGAGAGAGAGAGAGAGAGAGTGAGAGCGCGGGGCGAGTTGCGAAGGCTCCGAGGCGGAAGGGCGAGGCAGTTGTGCAGACATCCCGAGGGCTTTCAAGCGCGAATGATAAAACTATTCTTATAATCGGTTATAACTTAATATTAAATGGAATTTCCAGACCCGTTCTCGGGGCCCCGCACTTTAATCCCTTTATTTATTTCAGCGCGGCCGAAGAAAAACTTTTCTAATTTCATATTTAACCGATGTGACAATAGCACTTAATTATTGTGATATCCAATACAATGCCAATTATTTAATGCGTCGTGATTTTTCAAGATTTAATTTACTCGTTAAGCATCAGATCGTGTAACTACGAAGTTAATTTTTGTACGTTTATGCGATTTTTTTTCTTAACGCCACCGTTTGGGAATCACTGCTGTAGGGTTATCTTAATGAGAAACTTTATGTTTAAAAGCCTTTGAACTGCGGAATCTGTACTGTACAAGATGCTATGATTTTTGGCGGCTCACTCTGTACAAATATGTATTTTTGTATAACGTGATCGTATCGTATGCAACCACATGTACGCAAGTTTGCAAGCCTCAAACATCTGCGGAATATGTTCTTTATACATATTATAGTTTACAGAGCAATACTATGATTATGTAAATTTTCAACAAAAAAAATTGAAATGCTTTCGTGACTTTTGGACCACTCTGTAGATGAGATAAGATAATTTCACTAGTGCTAACTGATGTATCATCTCTACACAAGTCAAAAGTACAAGTACAAAAATGTATTTTTATATAATGTGATCATATCGTATGCAACCGCATGTACGCAACTGTGTACATAACGAGGTATAAAAATAATTCAAAGCCGACGTTAATTAATATTTGATTACAAAATTGCTACTTCATATCTTTATTTTAATTGTATCCTTAATATATATTTAGATCTGTGATCGTGTGAGGTAGACTATTATTAATATGAATGCGTAACGGGTTAAAGAAGAGTGACACTAATAGAATTTCCATTTCTTTGAGCAATCTGTAATTGAAGTGGGTCTGGGCTACACCCTTTCAGCTAATCCGTCCTGACTGACGCCTGTACATGTCAGCACGTTGCCTTTTAGTTGTATTGCATTATTTACTGCGAGGCACATTAAAGCTCGTCATGATATTTCCCCAAGGCCCCCGGGGCGGGGGAGGGGGAGGGGGGCTCAAGGCTGAGGCCCTCGGTCCCTGCTTAATTATTGCAGCATTCACTAACTAACGCGTGCCCTAAAACTTTGTAAACACATCACGACACGTTTCTTTGTCTCTTTAAGACATCCAACAAAAAAAATTATAATGCATCACGTTTGTCGTGTATTTCATCGAATGCACTTTACTTTACTTTTCCGAACAGCGTTTACCCCCCGATTCCCCGTTTCTTCAAGTAAAGCCGTCTGCGAGTGGCATGGCATACCTTCCCCATCAAGAGGGTCGTTTCCTCCCCTATTCTATCGCCGCTTTGATTCCTGTTTAATTCCTGCACCGTTTCCCAAATGTAAGTTCTCATTTCCCTCGATAAATTTGAATCAATTTATCTCTGGAATCACAAGGTGGAATAAGTAGAACAATTTGTAATTTTTACACGGCCAACTATTAACTTTTAAGGCTAATAAATAATTTGTATTTTATTTCTTTCAAACGTCAGATACGTGAAATTGAAAGGTCACGATTTGCTACGGCGAGCATATCTTCAAAAAATGTCTTCAAGGTTTATTTATACAAAAAAAAAATTAAATTAAATTCATAACCCGACAATTTCAAATCCACCATCCGGGGAAGTAATACGATGTAATTATATAATTTCCACTCACAGTACTTTGCCGCTTTGACAAGTTAAAATACCTACGCGCCTCCATTTAGTTATTCAACTTTGACTTGTTTGTTGAATTGTTCGCTGACGGATGTGTTTTAGAAAGTCGTGTAAATGTTTAATCGATTTCGTCTACGGATCTCACGATGGAGGGTTGACGGTTTATTTCACGAAATGTTGGACCCCGAGCGAGCATCGTTCTCCATCGGTCATAGATACTAATGGAGTTGTCACGGAGGTTCTTCCCCTATTTCTCTTCGAGATGTATTGCTTAAGAAAAAAAAATAAACGCGCTTGACCGTTGAGTGGTTAATTAATGCTTGCGTAATAAATATTGAGTGTTTACCACAACCTGAATGTAATATTTTATTTTCGGTGTCATCATCATTTGCGAGATGCTAATTCAACGAGAAAATAGTGAATAAAGTTTGGATGGTTAATTTTTTAGCAATTACAAAGAAACTTAGAAATTTAAGCATTTGTCTGAAGAAACGTATAATTTACAGAGCAATTTCTGGAAAAAGTGCACGTTTGGTTATCAAAATTTGGTTACTGACGAGTTTGGATAATTTATTTTGGGCAATCGTAAAGATATATAACACAAGAATCATCTGTCAAAATTTCAAGCATTTGTCTAAAAAAATGTAGAATTTACAGAGCAATTTCTAGTCAAAAGTTCTAGAGATGAAAATTTGTTTACTGCGAAGTTCAGATAATTTATTTTTGGTCAATCGTAAAGGCATATTAAACAAGAATTATCTGTCAAAATTTCAAACATTCGACGAAGAAAAAATAGGATTTATAGAGTATTTTCTGCTGAAAGTGCACTTTTGGTTCCGAAAATGGGGCCTTAAAAGAGTCCTCAAAAAATACCTGAAAACAGTCCTAAAACAGTCATTAAAAAGAAGGTTCTGGAAATATAGTCCAAAAAAAGTAAAAAAAAGAAATTCTAAAAAATCCTGAGGAAAAGTCTCAAAAAAGTCTGAAAAAAGGCTGAAAAAGTCTGAAAGGAAAACCCACCCACTACCCTACATATTAAATTTAAGTTAATCAACAGACGTTTCCTCTTGGTTCTTTTGAAACACTAAAATCCCCGGTGATGAGACTAAGAACTTATTTAGTCAAACAGCAAAAAACTACTATTTTCAACAGTCAATTTTTAACCATTTACAAAAAATAAAAACTTTCAGCTACCAAACACGATTGTCAACTGTTAAAAATCATTTTCCACGGCCAGAAATGACGGCCAAAATAATAATTTACAGCTACCTAAAAATAAAGATTTTCAACAGCCAAAAACCGCTTTTTTTTTATTGCCAAAAATGACAATTTTCAACTATCAAAAATAACAATTTACAACTCCCAAAAAATTAGAATTTTCAACTGCCAAAATAACACTATTCAATTCATTATTGGCAGTTGAAAAGCATTATTTTCAAAACTGCCAAAAAGTGAGATTTTTAATGGCCCGAAATTTGCAACTGCCAAAAATGTCAATTTTTAACTTCTTAAAAAAGCAATTGCCATCTACCAAAAATTAAAATTTTCAATGGTCAAATACTGCAATCTTCAACTATCAAAAATGACCATTTTCAACTGCCAGAAGCAACAATTTTCAACTTCCAAAATAACAGCTTGCAACTGCCAAAAATTAAAAAAAATTTAACAATTTTCAGCAAGCAAAATTTAGAATTTTGAATGGCTAAACACTACAATTCTCAAGTTAAAAAAAATGACAATATTCGACAGAAAAAAATGACCATTTTCAACTGGCAAAAGCTACAAATTTCAACAACCTAAAACAATTTCCAACCGCCAAAAATGACACTTTGCAACTGCCAAACATGTCAATTTTAAACTGCCAAAAATTTAAACTTTTAACTGCCTAAAAACACAATTTTCAGCTACCAAAAATTAAAATTTTCAATGGCTAAACACTACAATTTTCAACTGTCAAAAATAACAATTTTCAATAGACAAAAATGACTATTTTCAATTATCAAAAATGACAATTTTCAACAGACAAAATTAACCATTTCCAACTGACAAAAATGACAGTTTGCAACTGCCAAAAATGTTAAAATTAAAATTTTTGGTTGCTAAACAATACAATTTTTAACTCTCAAAAATGACTATTTTCAATTATCAAAAATGACAATTTCCAACAGACAAAATTAACCATTTCAAACTGTCAAAAATGACAGTTTGCAACTGCCAAAAATGTCAATTTTAAACTGCCAAAAATTAAAATATTTAACCGTCTAAAAACACAATTTTCAGCTACCAAAAATTAAAATTTTCAATGACTAAACACTACAATTTTTAACTGTCAAAAATAACAATTTTTAACTGCCAAAAATAACAGTTTGCAGCTGCCAAAAATGTCAATTTTAAACTGCAAAAAAATAAAACATTTAATCGCCTAAAAACACAATTTTCAACTTCCAAAAATTAAAAGTTTTGCTTGCTAAACAATACAATTTTCAACTGTCAAAAATGACAATTTTCAATAGACAAAAATGACTATTTTCAATTATCAATTATTATTTTCAATTATCAAAAATAACAATTTTCAACAGACAAAATTCACCATTTCCAACTGTCAAAAATATCAGTTTTAAACTGCCAAAAATTTAAACTTTTAACTGCCTAAAAAAACAATATTTAGCTGCCAAAAATTAAAATTTTCAATGGATAAACACTACAATTTTGAACTGTCAAAAATAACAATTTTTACCTGCCAAAAATAATACTTTGCGACTGCCAAAAATGTCAATTTTAAACTGACAAAAATTTAAACTTTTAACTGCCCAAAAACACAATTTTCAACTTCCAAAAATTAAAATTTTTGGTTGCTAAACACTACAATTTTCAACTGTCAAAAATAACAATTTTCAATCGCCAAAAATAACAGTTTGCAGCTGCCAAAAATGTCAATTTTAAACTGCAAAAAGTTAAAATATTTAACCGCCTAAAAACAGAATTTTTAATTTTCAAAAATTAAAATTTTTGATTTCTAAACAATACAATTTTCAACTGTCAAAGAGGACAATTTTCAATAGACAAAAATGACTATTTTCAATGATCAAAAATGACACAAAATTAACCATTTCCAACTGTCAAAAATGACATTTTTCAACTGCCAAAAATGTCAATTTTAATCTTGCGAAAATTGAAATTTTTAACTTCATAAAAAACAATTTTCAGCTTCCAAAAATTGAAATTCTCGATGGCTAAACACTACAATTTTCAACTATCAAAAATAACAATTTTTAACTGCCAAAAATAACAGTTTGCAACTGCCAAAAATGTCTATTTTAAACTGGCAAAAATTGAAATTTTTAACTTAAAACATAAAAAACAGTTTTCAGCTTCCAAAAATTAAAATTTTTGATGGCTAAACACTACAATTTTTAACTATCAAAAATGACAATTTTCAACAGACAAAATTGACCATTTTCAACTGCTAAAAGCTACAATTTTGAACTGCCAAAAAATAACAATTTTGAACTGCAAAAAATGACAGTCTGCTGCCAAGAATAAAAAATTGAACTGCCTAAAAAAAATTCAGCTACCAAAAATTAAAATTATTAATCGCTAAATACTGCAATTTTTAACTCTCAAACATGACAATTTTCAATACACCAAAAATGACCATTTTCAACTATCAAAAATGACAATTTTCAACAGACAAAGATAACCATTATCAAGTGACAAACGCTACAAGTTTCAACTGCGAAAAATAACAATTTTAAACTGTCAAAAAATGACAGTTTGCAACTGCCAAAAATGTCATTTTTAACTGCAAAAAATTAAAAATTTAAACAGTCTCAAAAAAATTTAGCCAGCGAAAATTGAAATTTTTAATGACTAAACACTGCAATTGTCAATTGTCAAAAATGACAATTTTTGACAGAAAAATAATGTTCATTTTCAAATATCAAAAAATGCCAATTTTAAACTGCCCAGAAAAATAAAAAAAAATAACCCTCTAAAAAAAAATTCTCAGCCACCAAAAATTAAAATTTTCAACAGCCAGAAATGACAATTTTAAACCGTCAATAATTTATATATATATATATATATATATATATATATATATATATATATATATATATATATATTGATTTTTTTAAATAGTTCTGGGAGTTCTGATTTGACTTATGAGTTCTAACGAAAACTCTAATGGCAAATTGCAATTAAATGACAGGAAATGGGTATTTTCAAAATTAAATTTTCTATTTTCGAATTTTAAATTTATTTAAAAATGCCATAAATCGTGATTGTATCAAATTTGTTTATAAGAAAGAATTATTGCACTTAATAAGTAAAAATAGAAATAGAAAATTAACTCAGAACTCATAGAACTCTCAATTCTTTTTTGGCTTTGCGACTTTTTTCAAAAACATATTTTTGATAGTTCCGGATAGTTCCGGTGTTTCCCGTAATCGTTGTGAGTTCTATCTATAGTTGATATAAAATATTTAAATTCGACCAATATTAAGTGAGTAATATGAATTTGAATATTTTGAATTTCCAACTTTGAAAATTTTTATCTTTGGAAATTCTGATCAGCAGCAAATGTAACGTTTGAAATATTTTTCATAAGAAACATGAACCAAGTCCAAGGCCTAACATAATTACAATTATTTTTAATACGGGGTGTGCTAATTGGAGTGATCCTTCTTTAAACCCCGCGGCGTTTTATTAATTACACGCTCAGACTGCCCCCCTCATCCCCCCCTCCCGCGCGCGAAATTAATGAATATTCGCGAGGTAATTAATTTATTTAATGGTAAATTGCATTAGGCGTTACTTTGTCGCAGCTTCCCTCCCCCCTTCCCCGTAGAAATTGAATTATCACACAATAATTCCACTTTGTTTATAACGGGGGGCGCCGCTCGGGGGCGCCGCTCGACTCGTCGGATAGAATTCGATTACGGGCGGAACGTTAAATTCCAATTTGATCTTGATAACTTGCACTTGCTATGGAGGAATGCCGGGTATTTTCGTGTATATTTTTTCCGCCGGCGAAATTTCATTATCGACGAAATATGATCGATATTTAATTAATTCTTTCGGCGAGAAAAAATTGGAGGAAAATGCGGGGGCTCTGATAAATGGGGGCTAATATCGGTGGATGGAAACAGACGAAATCCTTAATCAATTCCCCGTGGGATTGTTAGTGAATGACGTTTCGTGTAACTCGAAGATTATATCCGAAACCTCTTAACACAGTGTTGCTACGTCCTCCAGGGGATGCTGGTGCTAATTATGCTGCGCAATATCTTCCTGAGCCTTGGGGGTGATATATTTATTCTTTAAGGGATCTTTGTTCACCCCACACCACTGTTGCACCTGGTGGTACACGCGGAACTTTTCCTTCAGCCGTTGTAGGAGTTGCACCTGCTGGTATACACGCAGTTGCTACAGCCGTGTTGGAACATTTATCCCTGATTCCCACCTTGAGCTAAAATTGTTAGCAGTATCATCCAAAAAAATTTAAACTCTGCAAATTGGTAAAGTTTGAATTAAATTTAATTTTTCAGTATTTTTTCCTTCTGCGCAAAATTTTTGACAGATTTTGAGTGTATAAATCAGTCATTTCTTCTATCCAGTTGTCTTCCGGTCTTCAAAGTAACAATATTAGCAATCAAAATCCAAAAACAAGACGTCCATCTTATACGTTTGAACATATTTTCAAAAGAAATGCCACAGAACACAATGTTAACAAGATATTTTCGATGGAAGAGATTCGCACCGTTTCGAGTTCCGGCGGAAACCGCACCGTCACTCCCGCTAACACTCTCGTCTTCACGAAATGATATATGATTTTCCGTTTTCCCTGCCTCGCCCACACACTATCTGATATACATTTGCAACTATTTCCAATTTATTTTCCCTTCTGGTTGGCGAACGAACGCGAGAGATCGCCATCGACAATCACTTTTGTGATATTAGCCCCCCGATGCGGATCAATCAATCGGCGTTCTTTCGCACACGCATTATTATTCTGATTTAATTCATTTCCGTCCACTATTTTGGGCGATTTAAAGCACACACACACACGCTATCGGTAATTGTGTTCACGTGTGCAATAATACAAATCGACGCCTACATTATTCAGGGGATTTTAATCGATGCAGTTATTGCGGGCGCACATGAAGCCGTACACTGTGACAAAACCGATTTCGCATTGTTTCGACGGCGCGGTGCATTATGGAATTAATACTTTTTTTCTAAATTCAAGTTTATTCGTTGTCCGTGAAATTACATCGGTGGAAGCGATTTGTTTTTAATTTACGGGATAAAATTACACCACGGGATACTCTAAACGCTCAATAAATATTATTAACTACTAAACTATTTAAATATTTGTTACTGTTTTTAACTATGTTTTCCGGCATACAGATCCGTATATCCAGTTGCATACTTTACCAATTGTCCGGCTTACATATAGGCACAACTGGTTGCAGGGGCGGCTCGTTATATAGAGCTACCTGTAGACTCAAGCTTAACGAGAATTTTTCTAGATTCCTAAAAAAACTTTTTAAATGTTTCACCTGTAACACCGCATGGAAATTTCACATTAATTTCAACAGATGGTTAAAACTTTGACAGACTATTTCTAAATAATATGTTTTTACAAATTTCCAAAGAAAGCAATCGCAAGTTCACCACAACAACAATGGTTGCATTAAAAGGTAAATTTTGATGACCAAAAAAAACGCATTTTCCAGAAATTAAAATGCAAATTCTACATTTATTGCAACAGATGGTTGAAATTTTGACAAATTAATTTTGAATAATGCGTCTTTACAAATTTCCAAAGAAAATATTTTTTCTAAATTTTCGATTTTTTTGTTATTTATTTATTTATTTCCCAACAGAAAAACAGGTTAACCATTTACAGGGAAAAGTTACAAAATAAGAAACATGAGACACAAAAGTAATCTTACAAATGAATTGACAAAAAATATAGCAAACAAGCTATAAAAAAAGCTTAATTTTATAGTAAGGGCATAATTGCTTTAACAAATTGTGCTATGTTACAATTAAAATTTTCGATTTTTTTGTCCGCGATTTTGATTTTTAGGATCGAAGTTTTTAATTTTTTATCCTATATTTTAGATTTTTTTAACCTAAATTATACGCAACTTTTTAATTATTTTGCCGATATTTTCATGTTTTTTTTTACAGTTTTTGATTTCTTGCCCTTCATTTTAGATTTTTAACTTGAATGATAATTTTTTACAGGCGGATTTTTTTACTTTTTGGTTACTTTTTGACTAAAATCGCTTGAATTTAATTGTTCTTCAAACATTTTTTTGTTTTTTTTTCCAAGTCTGAGACCATTCTGAACACTATTTGTCAATAAAAAAAATTTTTGGGACTTCCAGGAACCGAGGTTTTCGAGTTACTAGTCAGCAACTTATTTTGAGCTAAAGAGTTATTTTAGGGGCTGAAAATGTTAATTATTTTTGTTTTCCTTGATTTTTCCATTTTTTGGTTTGCATTTTTTATTTTTAGACCTGCATTTTTTATTTTTTTGGCCTATATTTTAGATCTTTAACCTGCATTTTTTTATTTCTCCGTTCCAAATTTTAGAGCTTTTGCCCTAAATTGACAAACACATCGCAACTATTTTTTTGCATCTTATTAATTATTAATTATTAATACTTACTTAATACTTATTAATTTGTATACTGTGGCCGACGTGAATAAAAAAAAAATTCTTTATTTTGGTTAAACTTTTTGTTTGTTTTTTGGTTGAAATTTTCGAATTTTTGGTCTGCATATTTTTAACTGCGAATTTTCGGTAATTGTGTAAAGTTTCGATTTTTGTGCTTATATTTTAGTTTTTTACCTTAATTAAGAGCTAATTCTGCAAATAATTAATTTTTTACAATTTTTCAAAACATTGATTACAAATTTTCTCCACTGCAGAGCAAATTTTGAGTATATTCCTTTGTTTTCTGCAGGAGCGTGTCGTTGTTTTCGCAGGAAATAAAAAGTACACTATGTTTGAATAATTGAAGTTTATTTGAAGCGAATCCTTGGGGTAATACATTTTTTTACAATTTTTCAAATCGTCGAGTGCAAATTTCCTTCGCCACAAAGCAAATTTTGAGTTTTTTCCGTTGTTTTCTGGGGCTAATCACCCCGAGTGCTGTAAATGGCAATTTTGGTATTTGAATTTTCAATCTTTTTGTTTTCATTTTTTATTGTTATGGTGGGATTTTGATATTTTGGTTTAAACTTTTGATCTTTTCGCCTAAATTTCTTCTAAATTTTCGATTTGTTTGTTAAAATTTTCGATTTTTTGGTCCGCAATTTTGATTTTTAGGATAGAATTTAAGGTTTTTTTTAACCTAAATGATTGATTTTTATACGCGACATTTTTTAATTTTTTTGTCGATATTTTAAAGTACAGTTTTTGATTTCTTCCCCTTCATTTTAGATTTTTTAACTTGAATTATTATTTTTTATGGGCGATTTTACTTTTTGGTTACTTTTTGACTACCGTTTTCGAGTTTCTGGTCGGCAACATATTTTGAGCTAATGAGTCATTTTGGTAGCTGAAAATGTTAATTATTTTTGTTTTCCTTGATTTTTAAATTTTTTGGTTTGCATTTTTTATTTTTAGACCTGCATTTTTGTTTTTTTTTTGGTCTATATTTTAGATCTTTGACCTGTATTTTTCATTTCTTCGTTCCAAATTTTAGAGTTTTTTGCCCTAAATATTTTTTATTTTATTTTATTTTTATTTTTTTTATTTTATTTTAAAATTATATAAACCAAATTTAAAATTTAAACAAGTAAACATTAAAGAATTAGTAACTAACTTCGCTCAGGTTTATTATGCGAAGACGTTTAGCAAACGTCCTGCTGTTATTGCAAAATAGCGTAAAGTTATCTCTTTCCTGCAATCTGTTAGCCACCCTCATCAATATCGTTAATGGTTCATGGTAGCCATGGTTAAACTTTTTTTTTTGTGAAATTTTCGGATTTTTTTTCTCGAAACATTTATAAACAAAAAAAATGGTGATGTGGCCATCATGTTACTTTCTCCAACTTGATGGTATCATATATATATTTACGCTTTCATGGTTTATTTTCAATTTAAATCATATTTTAAATGTGCATCTCGCGTTTTGTAGACTCGGATGAAAGTGACGTTTAAAAATTATGAAAGATGGAAAAATTATACTTTAAAATCAAAAACTCAGTTTACTCAAAAACTAAAGAGATTTCGAAAAAAACTTATTCTTCATAAGTTGTTCATTTTGACTTTGTCTACAATTATTATTAATATAAATTTGCTGTAACTATTATCGTTTCATAATTATAAACCAAAAATAAAAAAAATAGAAATCTGGAATAACAAAGATTTTATGAAAAACGTTTTCAAACAAAATAAGCTCATTTCTTTACTGGAAAAATTCCAAAAGTTTTTAAATCGTTTTTTTTTAATTGTATTTTTACTGACGAACGAGTTGATGAAAAATTCTGAAAAAGTTCATGAAAGTAGTTCACCCAATTACCCATTTGGCCATTTTCCAAGGTCATTTAAACCCTAAAAAAATTCGAAAACTTTTTTAATCGATTTTTCTAAACATTTTTTTTACTGACGAATTAGTTGATAAAATTTTTTGAAAAATTTCATGAAAATAGTCCACCCAATGACCGATTTGAACGCTTACGAAGTTACATAATTTATAAAAAAATACGATTTTTTGTTTTGATTTAAAAAAATTGAGATTTTGGCAATTTGCGTTGATTTAAGGTAGAAATTTTCCAACGATTTTTCAAAATGTTTTAAATTCGCTACATGTTCACGTTTGAATCATCAAAACCTAACAACGCTTTCAGCAGTTACTTAATTAAAAAAAAAATTGTTTTTACTTGTATTTTGCATTTTTGGAAATTTGCGTTGATTAAAATTTTCTATGATTTTTCAAAAATGTTTTAAATTCGTTACATTTTCACGTTTAAATCATTAAAATCTAACAACGCGTTCAACAGTTATATAATTTAAAAAAATACGATTTCTTGGTTTGATTTAAAAATTTGCGATTTTGGCAATTTGCATTGATTTAAGGAGGAAATTTTCCCATGATTTTTCAAAAATTGTTAAATTCGCTATATTTTCACATTTTAATCATCAAAATCCAACAACGCGTTCAACAGTTATATGATTTTAAAAAAATACGATTCTTTCGTTTGGATTTTTGACAATTTACATTGATTTCAGATGAACATTTTCGAATGATTTTTTAAAATGTGTTAATTTCGCTACATTTTCACGTTTAAATAATTAAAATCTAACAATGCGTTTAGCAGTTACCTAATAAAAAAAATGTTTTGACTTAAAAAATTGCGTTATTGGCAATTTGCGTTGATTTAACATGGAAACTTTTCAATAATTTTTAAAAAAGTGTTAAATTCGCTTCATGTTCACGTTTAAATCATCAAAATCTAATGACGCGTTCAAAAGTTACGTAATTTATGAAAAATACGAATTTTGTTTTTATTAAAAAAATTGAGATTTTGGCAAATGCGTTGATTTAAGGCGAAAATTTTCCAATTATCTTTCAAAAAGTGTTAAATTCGCCACATTTCCACATTTAAATCATCAAAATCTGACAACGCGTTCAACAGTTATATGATTATTTTAAAATACGATTTTTTGTTTTGATTTAAAAATTTGCGATTTTAGCAATTTATTTAAGATGAAAATTTTCTAATCATTTTTCGAAATGTGTTAAATTAGCTACATTTTCACGTTTAAATAATCAAAATGTAACAACGCGTTCAGCAGTTATGTAATTAAATAAAAAATGTTTAGCTTTGACTTTGAAATTTTGCGATTTTGGCAATTTTCGTCAATTCAAGATGATAATTTTCAAATAGTTTTTTTAATGTGTAAAATTCATTACATTTTCACGTTTAAATCATCAAAATCTAACAACGCGTTCAACAGTTATATAATTAAAAAATGGTGATGTGGCAATCATATTACTTTTTCCGACGTTTATTTTCAATTTAAATCATATTTTAAATGTTCATCGAGCGTTTTGTAGACTCGGATGAAACTAACGTTTAAAACGTCAAAATGATGAAAGATGGAAAAATTATACTTCAAATTTAAAAACTCAGTTTACTCAAAAACTAAAGAGATTTCAACAAAAAATTACTCCTTATAAGTTGTTCATTTTGGCATTCTCTACAATTATTATTCACACAAATTTGCTGTAACTATAATCGTTTTATAATTATAAACCAAAAATTAAAAAAATTAATATAAATTTTTTTCTCGAATAAAAACGATTTAATGAAAAATGTTTTCAAGCAAAAGATGTTAATTTCTTTGTTGTCTTCAAAGTTTGTTTAAATGTTTTTGTGATATTTTTCATATTTAAGAAAATATTGGCAAAAAACAAAAAACAGTTAAGGTAAACGCCCACTTCCGGTGTACGAAATTTTACCAAAAGCTTTCAGTTCTCCGGATTATCAAATAAGACGTATGTTCAAAGTTTCATACCAATTACTTTATTAGTTTTTGAGATACAGAGCACACAGACACACACACACACAGACACAAATTTATTTTTTCCAGAAATTGTTGAAGTGGCATCTAGGGACCCCAAAACGGATATTTCCGTAAAAAAAATTTTTGAAAAAAAATCACAATCACAATACTTTCTCGTACTTCGTAACGGAGAAAGTAAAAACTCACGTGAAACTTTTCTATTTGTGACTATTAAATGCGTGCTTTTGATATTTTACAACCATTTTGACTCCTACTAAAAATTAAAACTGATAAAATTTTAAATAAAATTTAAGCCGCCCGTTTAAATCAGTCAATTTTTTTTTATTCAATCTAATCATTTCTAGCCTACGATTACGTACGTATTTTCAAATTTTGTATTTTTTTTATATAAATAACAAAGGGTGAATAGTTAAATAAAAGAAATATAAACAAAATAATTATAATTCGATGAAAATATTTAAAACCTTATTAGTCCCGATCTCGCAGCATTCGTAAACTTTTAATTGCGTTTTCATTTTGTAATTACAGAATGTTTTTACGGCGTTTTCCCGCGTGGCGTAAAACACAACGAAAACGGATATTTAATGGATTTCGGCGGGTCCCCTGCGGTCCGTCCGGCTCTCAGCAAAGTTACATAACGATATTTCCGTAACGTTGTAAAACTTCGAAGACAATGCAGTTACCTCGGTTTCGATGCAGCAGTGGACGGATGCCCCTCGCATAAATTTAATTTCGACTCCCTTCCCCTCCCCGCGACGGTCAAATAAATAACATCCCGCACTTATCGATTTCACATACATAGGATTAATATTAAAACAAAAAAAAAACTTCGAATAATATGGTTGATGGAATTACTTTGTGAAACATTTTGATTCAAGAACTTTTCAATAAAATGCATTTTGTTGGTATTAAACACGTTTTTTTTTTTAGTTTTGGGACTATAGCTTACAGGGTCACTATCAAACAGGCCCTGCAAGGGTCGCAAAAATAGAAAAAATGGTGATGTGGCCATCATGTTACTTTCTCCGACTTGATGGTATCATAGCCATTTATATTTACGTTTTCATGGTTTATTTTCAATTGAAATCATATTTTAAATGTACATCGAGCGGATGAAACTGACGTTTAAAACGTCAAAATTATGAAAGATGGAAACATTATACTTCCATAAACTCAGTTTACTCAAAAACTAAAGGGATTTCGAAAAAAACTTATTCTTTATAAGTTGTTCATTTTGGCATTCTCTAGAATTATTATTCACATAAATTTGCTGTAACTATTATCGTTTTATAATTATAAACCAAAAATTAAAAAAAAATAATACATTTCTTTCTCAAATAAAAATGATTTTATGAGAAATGTTCGACTTTGAAAAAAAAATCAAAAATTCATAACTAGACTGAAAATTGCGGCACATTCAAAAACCACAATGATTTTAAAAGATAGACGTCTTGTGAAGTGATTTGAATTTTTGTAGAACTTTTTTCCCGCGTTTTATATTATTTTTGAATTATTTGCTCCCGAGAGTTCGATATTGAAAAAAAAATATTTTTTTAAAATTTCGTAACTCCACTTAAAATTGTCACATATTCAAAAACCAACATGATTTCCAGAAATCGACGTCTTGTCAAGTGAACTGAATTTTTGGAGAATTGTATCTTTGCGTATCACATTCATTTTTAATGTTTTGCTCTCAAGGGTGCTTCATTGAAAAAATACATTTTCAAAAATTCATATCTCGACTGAAAATTGCTGCAGATTCAAAAGCCTAAATTATTTTAAAAGATCGACGTCTTGTGAAGTAATCTGAATTTCTGTAGGATTTTATCCCTGCGTTTCATAATAATTTTTATTTTTTTGCACTCGAGTGTGCGCCATTGAAAAAATTTATTTTCAAAAAATTAACTCGACTGAAAATTGCTGCACATTCAAAAACCCAAATGATTTCAAAAGATCGACGTCTTGTGAAGGGATTTGAATTTTTGTAGAATTGTTTTCCCGCGTTTCATATTGATTTTTAATTTTTTGCGCAAGAGAATTTGTCATTAAATAAAATACATTTTAAAAAATTCGTAACTCGACTGATAAATGCTGCGCATTCAAAAGCCAAAATGATTTTGAATGATTGACGTCTTTTGAAGTGATTTTAATTTTTTAGAATCTTTTTCCCGCGTTTTATATTATTTTTTATTTTTTTGGCGCTAGAGAATTCGTCATTGAAAAAAATACATTTTCGAAAATTCTTAACTCGACTGAAAATTGCTGCACATTCAAAAACCAAAATTATTTTGAAAGATCGACTTCTTGTGAAGTAAACTGAATTTTTGTGCGATGTTATCCCTGCATTCCATATAAATTTTTTATTTTCTTGCACTAGAGTGTGGTCGGGAAAAAATCGGTAGAATTATTCAAAATTAAGATTTCAGTTTAAAATTGTGGCATCGTGTGTAAGTTGCCACAATTTGAGAATTTGCCACAGTTCAGGCAGATTCACACACAATTCGCCACAAATATACGGAAACCTACACAGACACATTTTTTTTCCAGAAATTGTTGAAATGGCATCTAGGGACCCCAAAACGGATATTTCCGAAAAAAAAAATTTGAAAAAAAAATCACGATCACAATACTTTCTCGTACTTCGTATCGGAGAAAGTAAAAATAATTTTATTGAACAGTTCCTGAACTTCCGATAAATTTAATTTCGATAAGTAACATCCTGCACTTATCGACTCCACAAAGTCGAGGATTAATAATCCGAAAAACGAAACAAAAAATTTCGCTGCGGTTTATACGGAGATTCCGTGCCGGCGAGACATTAAATGGGCAACTTTTCTAATTTGCAAATGGCGTGCCGCCAGTTCAAACATATCACACACATCCGCCGACGTTATATACTAATTTACCGGATAATGACTGCTGATATTCGAGTTTCGACTTTAAAAATGCGAATTAACACTTTCAAAGCCGCGCAGTTCGCGTTTCATTTAGATAATGGCGCGCGGCGTTGCACCGAATCGCAAACTGCAATCGTAATTGCTGTGCATAAACAATTACTGAATTTAAAGGGGTTGTTGTGTGCGGGGGGGGGTCATTAAAAAAATGTAATCATTCGAAGTACGCCTTCCGCAACACACGAAGGCGGAAGATCGAATGTATAAAACATGAAATGCTGAAGAAAAAGAATAGAAAAATCAACGAAAAATGAATATAATTATGGCATCTGTCAAATCAGTCAGAATTTTGAATTGAAAATTACTTAAAATTAGTTTCCTGCTGATAAAAATTATATCTGCCATTGCAACTTGGTTGAATCGTCAAAATCGCTTTAGCAGTCGCGACAACAAAATTATTTTCGTAAGATCGAATAATTCTACAGCGAGTGCACGACATACATTCAAAGTTCCCGGCGCATCCACCATAAGATAACCATATGCTAAAAACTAGCTCATTCACTAATGTTGAATTGCCTAATAATTATTAATTTCTTACAATTATATTATTGAAAATGTAAACCTCCAACACAATAAAAAATTTCAGACGTTTCCTAATCTCCATCCGGCAACATTACGTGGGACCCTTTTCGGCATGCAAATCTAAACTCCCGCGACGTCTGCGGAGAGGATTCTTTATTCGACCGTCCCATTTCCATTTCGAAGTGATACAGTATTTTATAAGCGAAGGTTCGCAGAAGCCCTCGGTACGTGGTATGAGAGATAACACGTGGGCCTCCTCCTTGCAGCGATATACCAACTCATATAGTCGTCACACTTTATACCAAACATCGGTTTTCATCTCGCCCCCCCGTCCTCCCCATCCCTCCGTTCGCATCCAGAGTGGAATATTCCTGGGGGAGGACGGCGCCGCTGCAGATGCTGCCAGGAGCCATCAACGTGCTCAGACTTTTTACTGCCTGTATCGCACGCGATAGAAAACAAATCATACGGATTAAGAGAACCGACTGATTTACGGGGGGAAGGGGGGGATGGCAAAAATGCGATACACACCCTCCGAGGAATTTTAATCGCGACACGAGGGCAGGTCGACTAAACAAGAATTTGTAACTCAATGAGATTTACTGCGCGTACAAAAGTATGCATATAAAATAGCCGAGTAAGCGGTTTTGCAGTCGGATATTTTTTTTTTTGTAAAATCGTTCTGGATCAATTAGCTGTGTGACGAGTACACTCCTCATGAAGAATTGGCAATATTTTATGTTTATGTCGACTAGGTACTCGCTATAACACAAAATATTCCCATTTTTTATGACGAGTATACTCATCAAACACCATCACGTGATAATAGCGTGCTTCCAAACATATCACGCTTTCAAAATCACACCGTGACAGCTCACGTGACGTGATGGCGCTCTGTTTGTGCCTTTAGCGTAGTTGCGCGAAATAACCGTCTCTGCCCAAACCCCCATTATCGCACTGTCACGTGATAATAGTGTGCTCCCAAGCATGATATCACGGTGTAAAATCTCAACGTGATGGCTGATAACAGATAGCAGTAAGCAGTGTTTAATATTTTCGAAGAATCATAAGAAAATCTTTGATGAAAACAAAATGGCGTTGGTTGAAAGTCAGAATTTTAAATTAAAAATGACTTAAAATTAGTTTCCTGTTGATAAAAATTGTATCTGCCATTGCAACTTGCTTGAATCGTCAAAATCGCTTTAGCAGGAAGCAGTGTTTAATATTTTGGAAGAATTATAAAGAAATCTTTAATGAAACAAAATGGCGTTGGTTGAAAGTCAGAATTTTGAATTGAAAATTACTTAAAATTAGTTTCCTGCTGATAAAAATTATATCCGCCATTGCAGCTTGCTTGAATTGTCAGAATCGCTTTAACAGTAAGTAGTGTTTAATATTTTGGAAGAATTATAAAGAAATCTTTGATGGGAACAAAATGGCGTCGGTTGAAACTCAGAATTTTGAATTGAAAATTGCTTAAAATTAGTTTCCTGCTGATAAAAATTTTATCTGCCATTGCAACTTGCTTGAATCGTCAAAATCGCTTTAGCAGGAAGCAGTGTTTAATATTTTGGAAGAATAATTAAAAAATCTTTGATGGGAACAAAATGGTGTCGGTTGAAAGTCAGAATTTTGAATATGAAATTGCTTAAAATTAGTTTCCTGCTGATAAAAATTGTATCTGCCATTGCAACTTGCTTGAATCGTCAAAATCGCTTTAGCAGTAAGCAGTGTTTAATATTTTGGAAGAATCATAAAAAAATCTTTGATAAGAACAAAATGCCGTCGGTTGAAAGTCTGAATTTTGAATTGAAAATTACTTAAAATTAGTTTCCTGCTGATAAAAATTATATCTGCCGTTGCAACTTGCTTGAATCGTCAAAATCGCTTTAGCAGTAAGCAGTGTTTAATAGTTTGGAAGAATCATAAAAAAATCTTTGATGGGAACAAAATGGCGTCGGTTGAAATTCAGAATTTTGAATTGAAAATTGCTTAAAATTAGTTTCCTGCAAGGTTGGGTTGGGTTAGGTTACGTCAGCTTAGTTTAGGTTGGGTTAGGTTAGGTTGGTGGATAAATTTTTCATGTCTACGATCTGAACGACTTGAAATTATACTCAGTTCATTTTAAGCACTCGGTAATTTTATCGGATATTTTCTTTTAATTCCGCTTCCCTCTTCAGACTTGCAGTGTTAGAACATTTTTGGGCTGTTCATTATCAATTCACGTCAAGAAATTAACCCAAGACCGCATTATTCGCGAGAATTCCTCGAACTTCCCGAGGTATGTTACACATGCACACATTAATGCGGGAACATAATGTTCCCCGGGAATATTTACGGGAGTTATGGGGACCTCGTTGAATTATTCCGGCGATTAATCATCATTTGATGAATTATCCAAAAGGGCCCCCACACTTCGCTTTCTTCATCCAACACCTGCAATTTATATCAATTAGCTCCTCTCGCGAGATTCTCTTCAAAATATTCACCGCGAACAGATCAAAATAAATTCTTATAAAAAAAATTATTTTCATACATAAATTAATTTAGTTTCAAAAAGTAATCAAACGTGTTCATTAAAGCTACGCGCACACTTGTCGGAATCGGACGGACGGCACGCATCGGCAAAAATTGCTTAACACAGTTGTAAAAGAGTCAACGCAGATTTATCGGTATCTCAAAAAGTCCACTACGGGACACATTTGCCCCGTAATGCAGATGAAGCTATTTTAAAGATTGTTATTATTTATAAGTGTAGATTTCGATAATTATAGCATCTATAAATGATTTGAATTTAAAAAGTATCTCCGTTGTTATTCATGCAAATCGAGTTAGAGTCGGCGGCGTAAACTTCAGGGGCGCTGTTGTAAAAATTCCAAAATCAGTTAGGAAAGTTGAATTAAGTGTATATTTTTGTGCGGAGGGATTATTAAATAAGGCGTCCGTGCAGGAATATGTATAGCCCATAACAAAGGGACGGAGCCCGGAGAGCCGCCGAGTCGAAAGTTTCGCGAGTCCCTTTTTATACATTCTAATGCACGGTTCGTGTAGTCAACTGTTCGCCCTGGATATTTTACGGTGTACTTTACAGGAAATATAATGCGGGGGATACCCTTCGCATCAACATAACGTTTGATCAATTTTCACCGGGAAACGAAATCAGAAACTTCTTCCGAAACACCGCCCATACACGAAAGCCTACTTATTATAAAAAGGAGAGGGCGACCTTAACATATTTATGAGATGTCGGGAAATTTGCCGCCGCACAATCAAAAGGGCCTGCGAATATTTCCCCCTCCCGCGGGAATCGGGCGGACATTGATGATCGAGCAGTAAAATTCTTATTATGGGGGGCATCCCGGACGGCATTCAATGAATTGTTATTGACCGACCAGGTCGGATGTGGTCTTGGGGGAAGGGAGGGGGGAAATTGGAATTTTTTGTATGGGAAAAACTGTATAATAAACGGTATCGAGTAAAGCCGCGCATCAAAAGGGATTTTCTGTGTTAAGTAGTAATTGATTCTTTCATTGAATTTTTGTATGAATTCGAAGAAGAATTAAATATTAGATATGTTTGTTTCCTTTATCGGTTTTTGTTACAATTAAATTATTTTATTTTTTTATTAATTTGCAATACAGCTTTAGCCATAAAGGAATTTATTTAAAAGAACCAGTGGAGGATATTACCAAGTTCTAAGGCAGAAAGTGTTCTCCGATTTTCGTTTTCGGTTTTGCATTTTCTTGGCGGGCGGTAGACAGATAACTGTTATTCCAAAACAACCAACTGTTATTGCAAGACAGGTAGCAGTTGTGTGGAATAACAGCTGACTGGTACCTGTCCCCTAATAACAGCTACCTATTCCCAAAAAACTGCAACCAGATGTACCTCCAGGAAACGGAAAGTGGTATCCAGGAACCGGAAGTGAAAACCGGACGTACTTCCGGGAAATAGGAAGTCGAAGCCGGAAGTAAAACCGGATGTACTTCCGGGAAACGGATAGTGGCAGCCGGGAGTTGAAACCGTACGTATTTCCGCCAAAAGTGAAAACTGAAAGGGAAAACCGGATGCATTTCCGGAAATCCAAAAGCGAAAGCGGAATCGATTCTTGGCCAAGAACCCCCCAATGTCCTCTACTGTTATAAATAGTAGAGGTGGGCAAAACTGCTACTTTTGAATCACGTTGCTACTGCGATTGCTACTCTCTAATATCAGTGATTTTAAACGATTCAATTTGGTTTTTGTAAATTCAACAATTTTCAATAGAGATATGGATTTTTGAAGATTTTCGTTTTAATTTTTTTGTGCACTTGAATGAAAACATCGCAGAAAAAAATATAAAACGCGCAGAAAAATTCCTTAAAACAATATCCTCAATGGTCGAAGAATCGCTTATTGAAAATAAATTTGGTTTTTGTAAATTCAACAGCTTTTAATGGAGATATGAAGTTTTGAAAATTTTAGTTTTATTTTTTTGAGCACTTGAATGAAAAAATCGCAGAAAAAAATATAAAACGCGTAGAAAAAATTCCTTAAATCAATATCCTCAATAGTCAAAGAATCGCTTATTAAAACTAAATTTGGTTTTTGTAAATTCCACAGTTTTTAATGGAGATATCAAGTTTTGAAAATTTTAGTTTTATTTTTTTGAGCACTTGAATGAAAACATCGTAGAAAAAATATAAAACGCGTAGAAAAAATTCCTTAAAATAATATCCGCAATGGTCGAAGAATCGCTTATTCAAAATAAAATTGGTTTTTGAAAATTCAACAATTTTTAATGGAAATATGGATTTTTGAAAATTTTAATTTTTTTTTTGAGCACTCGAATGAAAACATCGCAGAAAAAATATAAAACGCGCAGACAAAATTCCATTAAAAATCAACCTCAAGGGCCGAAGTATAGCTAATTGAAAATTAATTTGTTTTTTGTAAATTCAACAATTTTCAATAGAGATATGGATTTTTGAAGATTTTCGTTTTAATTTTTTGAGCACTTGAATGGAAACATCGCAGAAAAAATTGTAAAACGCGCAGACAAAATTCCATAAAAAATCATCCTCAATGGCCGAAGTATAGCCAATTCAAAATCAATTTGGTTTTTTTTAAATTCAACAATGTTTAATGGAGATATAAATTTTTGAAAATTTTAATGTTATTTTTTTGAGCACTTGAATGAAAACATCGCAGAAAAAATATAAAACGTGCAGACAAAATTCCATTAAAAATCATCCTCAATGGCCAAAGTATAGCTAATTCAAAATTAATTTGTTTTTTGTAAATTCAACAATTTTCAATAGAGATATGGATTTTTGAAGATATTCGTTTAAATTTTTTGAGCACTTGAATGAAAACATCGCAGAAAAAAATATAAGACGCGCAGTCAAAATTCCATAAAAAATCATCCTTAATGGCCGAAGTATAGCTAATTGAAAATTAATTTGGTTTTTGTAAATTCAACAATTTTCAATAGAGATATGGATTTTTGAAGATTTTCGTTTTAATTTTTTGTGCACTTAAATGAAAACGTCGCAGAAAAAAATATAAAACACGTAGAAAAAATTCCATAAAATATCATCCGCAATGGCCGAACTATAGCTTATTTAAAATTAATTTGGTTTTTGTAAATTCAACAATTTTTAATGAAAATATGGATTTTTGAAAATTATTTTTTTTTTGCGCACTTGAATGAAAACATAGCAGAAAAAATATAAAACGCGCAGACAAAATTCCATAAAAATCATCCTCAATGCCGAAGTATAGCTTATTCAAAATCAATTTGGTTTTTGTAAATTCAACAATTTTTAATGGAGATATGAATTTTTGAAAATTTTAATTTTATTTTCTTGAACACTTGAAAGAAAACATCGTAGAAAAAATATAAAACGCGCAGACAAAATTCCATAAAAAATCATCCTTGATGGCCAAAGTATAGCTTATTCAAAATATCGCAGAAAAAATAGAAAACACGTAGAAAAAATCTTTAAAACAATATCCTCGATGGTCGAAGAATCGCTTATTCAAAATTAATTCGGTTTTTGTAAATTCAACAATTTTCAATAGAGATACGGATTTTTGAAGATTTTCGTTTTAATTTTTTTGAGCACTTGAATGAAAACATCGCAGAAAAAACTATAAAACGAGTAGAAAAAATTGCTTAAAACAATATCCTCATGACCAAAGAATCGCTTATTTAAAATTAATTTGGTTTTTGTAAGTTCAACAATTTTTAATGGAGATATGAATTTTTGAAAATTTTAATTTAATTTTTTTGAGCACTTCAATGAAATCATCGCAGAAAAAAATATAAAACGCGCAGACAAAATTCCATAAAAAATCATCCTCAATGGCAGCAGTATAGCTACTTTAAAATCAATTTGGTTTTTGTAAATTCAACAATTTTTAATGGAGATATGAATTTTTGAAAATTTTAATGTTATTTTTTTGAGCACTTGAATAAAAACATCGCAGAAAAAATATAAAACTCGCAGACAAAATTCCATAAAAAATCCTCCCCAGTGGCCGAAGGATAGGTAATTCAAAATCAATTCGGTTTTGTAAATCCAACAATTTTCAATACAGATATGGATTTTTGAAGATTTTCGTTTTCGTTTTTTGGGCACCTGAATGAAAATGTTGCAGAAAAAAATATAAAACGCGCAGAAAAATTCCTTAAATCAATATCCTTAATAGTCAAAGAATCGCTTATTGAAAATAAATTTGGTTTTTGTAAATTCCACAGTTTTTAATGGAGATATGAATATTTGAAAAGGTATTGCACTGAACGTGTAATTTTCTTTTACACTTCCTGATTCAAGACGTATCACAAAGTAACGCTTTCGAAGCATTAAATACAGCGATAACATCAACCGATAAATTACAATTTTTTAATCTCGCTGAGTAATGAGATCCACCGGCCGAGTTAAAGTTACATTATTACACGTCGTAATGAAAACGGGAGGTGATATAAATTATTTCCAATCTCCAGAGTGTAATTCCGACGAGAAAATCATAATAAACTGAATATTTTTCTTCGCCGGTGTAAATTGGATTATAACGTTCAATAAAAATACGTCCACTGCCGGTGGTGCAATACCGGAACGTATTAGCGTATAGATACGAAGCATTCTGGGCGGCGTTCCAATGCATTTGCATTTTAAAACATTACACACCTGGAAACGGGCCAGAAGCATAATTGTGAAGGAAGCGGCGGTACTTGGGCGGAAATTTCTGGCGATACAAACCATAAACTGGCCGGCGTAATTCAAGCGCATTGTTCGGTAATGTGAAATGATTTGTTTTCTGTTTTACATCATAGCGCTTATACGAGATGGCGTACCAGAATTCAAATGCGACATTTGTATAAAGCACTTTTAATCTAACAAATTTTACTTGAAATATTTTTCGGTATACTCTAAAATAAAAAAAGTTACATCGATATTTCGATACCAGTGGTATCCCACAGGTATCAAATTTGGGTCCACTAATATTTATAATTTATATTAACGATATAGTTTCAAAAATTCAATTCATAGCCGACCGCGATTAAGTTCTTAATCGAAATCTGTAACGATTTTAATAATCGAGGGTATAAAATAAGGAACACACACTGAATCATCGAAAAAAAAATGTTCGTTATGCCAATTTTACGACTAATCGATTTTCAATTCGCCCACGTTTCGGACGGGCGGCGGCGAATTTGTCGGATTGTAATGTAAACGGGCCGGACCGATCGTGTATTTATTTATTTATTGCCCCCCTTTACATTTTTATTATCGGGACGGGGCCGGGGCGTCGCGACGATAAGATAAAATCGTCATATTTTTCGCTGCATCGGAACATCCCGAGGTATTTTTCTGCATCTCTCTTCCATGGGCGTTTTCAGGAGGGGGGCAAAACTTTCATACAGAAATTTGGTTTTAACAGATCGAAGGATGAAGGTTTCAACAATTGCCATTGAAGTGGGAACATCAGGGCAACAACCTTAAAAAAAATTACAAGAAGAATTGGGCATGAATAAAAAAAATCTTGTAAGTAGCTTCGATGAGGCAGAGAATCACTCCAAGATGACATGTAGAAGTACGAACCGAAGAGAACATCAAAACAGTTAAAGATTTTGAACAGAAAATCACTTCAAGATAACCCAACATAAGGAAAGCCAGTGGAAAAAAGTTGAAGATTTAGTTTTAAATTGTCAAAAATTCTGCATTTTTTCCACCGCAAACGGCACATAAAGAAATTTGCAGCTGTCAAAAATTGTGGATTTTTACCATCAAGAACGGCATTTTTTGATATTAAAAAAAAGAATATGACTATTTCGAAATAACTAAAATTCTTAATTTCTGCCACCATAAACGGCATGATTCAACGGTAAATAAAAAAATTAGCAGTTGCCAAAAATTGTTGGGTTTTACAATCAAAAACGGATTTTTTTGGTATTAAAAAAATTTTTTTTTGTATTGTTCAAAATTCTGCATTTTTTCCATCACAAACGGTAAGATTCAATGGCAAATAAAGAAATTTGCAGATGCCAGAAATTGGGGTTTTTTTACCATCAAAGACGGAATTTTTGATATTAAAAAAAAAGAAAATTTCAACTACTAAAAATGACAATTTCGAACTGTCAAAAATAGCACAACTATCACAAATGCTATGTTAGCAGTTAAAAGGAAATTTTCAATTGCTGAAAACTATTCAGTACTGTCAAAAATTGCTCTTTACTGAAAACGGCATGTTTCAACAATAAAAAGAAAATTTCCAAATGTCAAAAATGTTAGACTGTCAAAATTTGAGCATTTCCTATCACTGTCAGCATTTTTCAATATTAAAAAAAGGGAAATTTCCAACGGCCAAAAGTAACAATTAGAAATTGTCAAAAATTGTGCAATTCTACTGTCAGAAACGGCAGTTTTCAATAGTTAAAAAATGCATTTTTAACCGTAAAAAATGACCATTTAGAATTGTCAAAAATTCTGCATTTCTGCCATCGCAAACGACACGATTCAACGGTAAATAAAAAAAAATTAGCAACCAAAAATTATGGTTCTTTTAGTATCAAAGACGGCATTTTTTATATTAAAAAATTATGTGAATTTCAACTGCTAAAAATGACAATTTCGAACTGTCAAAAATAGCACTACTATCACAAATGCTATGTTAGCAGTTAAAAGGAAATTTTCAATTGCTGAAAACTATTCAGTACTGTCAAAAATTGCTCATTACTGAAAACGGCACGTTTCAACAATAAAAAGAAAAATTACCAAATGTTAAAAATGTTAGACTGTCAAAATTTGAGCATTTCCTATCACTATCAGCATTTTTCAATATTAAAAAATGATAAATTTCCAATGGCCAAAAGTAACAATTATAAATTGTCGAAAATTGTGCAATTCCACTGTCAGAAACGGCAATTTTCAATATTTAAAAGATACATTTTTAACCGTCAAAAATGACCATTTAGAATTGTCAAAAATTCTGCATTTCTGCCACCACAGACGACACGACTCAACGGTAAATACAAAAATTTGCAGCAGCCAAAAATTATGGTTTTTTACTATCAAAGACGGCATTGTTGATATTAAGAAAATAAGTGAATTTCAACTGCCAACAATGACAATTTCGAACTGTCAAAAATAGCACTTCTATCACAAATGGCACTTAGCAGTAAAAAGAAAATTTTCAATTGCTGAAAATAATTATTCAATACTGTCAAAAACTGCTCATTACTGAAAACGGCAAGTTTCAACAATAAATCGAAAATTTCCAAATGCCAAAAATGTTTAACTGTCAAAATTTGAGCATTTCTTCTATCACCTTCGGCATTTTCAATATTAAAAAAGACAAATTTCCAACGGCCAAAAGTAACAATTATGGATTGTCAAAAATTGTGCAATTTTACTGTCAGAAATGGCATATTTCAATAGTAAAATGATACAGTTTTAACCGTCAAAAATGGCAATTTCGAATTGTCAAAAATTCTGCATTTCTGCCACCACAAACGGCACGATTCAACGGTAAATAAAGAAATTTGCAGATGCCAATTTTTTTTTTTTTACTATTAATTAAAGACGGCATTTTTTGATATTAAAAAAAGAAGTGAATTTCAATTGCTAAAAATGATAATTTCGAACTGTCAAAAATAGCAGTACTATGACAAATGGCACTTAGTAGTAAAAGGGAAATTTCCAATTGCTGAAAATGACTATTCAATACTATCAAAAATTGCTCATTACTGAAAACGGTTTCAACAATAAAAAGAAAATTTCTAATTGCCAAAAATGCTGGACTGTCAAAATTTGAGCATTTCTACTATCACTATCAACATTTTTCAATATTAAAAAAGGGAAATTTCCAACGGACAAAAGTGACAATTATAAATTGTTAAAAATTGTGCAATTTTACTGTCAGAAACGGCATTTTTCAATAGTAATAGTAATAGTAATAGTAATAGTAAGTTTATTCATGCCAGCACAACAATTGATTACATTCGTCATATAATAGTTTAATGAAATTAAAATTGAGATAAATAATAAATTAGATTAAATAAAACTAACACATATGCGCACGTACAATAAATACAACCATACAGGGATTAAAAATAAACAATACGGTTAGAACAATAACTAACAATAAATTATGTTTAAAAGTATAAATATAATAGAATAAAAAAAATCAGTTAGTTAAAATGAAGATAAAATTGTGACACGAGCACAAAACATGTTAAAAAATTATAGTTAAAATTTAAAAGCACATAAATATATATATACACATACACACACATGCTTACAGACACACTAAATTACTAGACAGGAATTCCTGGTGTGAATAAAAGGCACCGGTGATTAGGTGAGCTTTAATTGCAGCCTTAAATTTAGCCATAGATAATGTTTTCACTCTTTCGGGTAACAAATTGTAAAATAACGGCCCGTGATAATTGATACCATTTTGCGACCTTGACAGACGACGGAAAGTAGGTGCAATCAGTTCCCTGGATCGGGTGTCGTACTCATGGATGTCATGGTGCTTTCTAAGTTTATCTCTATTAGTATGCACATATACCAAACACTCAAGTATATATATACAAGGTAATGTGAGAATTTTTAATTCTCTAAAGGATTGCCTGCAATCACCCTGGTAACTGAGTGAGGCGATTACTCTCAGAGCTCGTCTCTGGAGACCAAAAAGTCTTGCGACAATCCCAGAGTGTCCCCAACTTAGAATCCCATATGATATGATACTGTGAACAGTTGCAAAATAAGCAGTTTTTAAGGCAGAGGCAGGTAAACAATTATTTAGTTGCCGCAACAGGAATATATTCTTGCAGAGTTTACTCGACAGTTCTGTTTCGTGTTTATGCCAAGTTAATTTACTGTCTAAATGCACTCCTAGAAATTTGGCAGAACTTAGATGAATGTTAGGCTTTAATGCAAATGTTACCTGTTGTGATTTATTAGGATTTACAGTTAACTTGTTTGCCCCAAACCATTCAGTAGCCTGGATGGTAGAATTACGACTGGAATCTAGGGCAGTCAATTGGGCGTCGGAGGTGTTAACCAAGGTGGTGTCATCGGCAAAAAGTGTAAATAAACAATTGAATTCTTGTGAAGCAAGATCGTTAATATAGACTAAGAAGAGCAGTGGGCCCAGTATCGATCCTTGTGGGACACCATGCTTTAATGGTAGTTCTTCAGACATGCAATCACCTACTCGCACCATCTGAGACCTACCACAGAGGAATGAGTTCATCATACGACAAGCCATAGGTGAAAAATTGTAATAATATAGCTTCCGCAGGAGAAGCCCATGGGAGACGCAATCAAACGCGCTTGTAAGATCCATAAGAGACGCTACTGAGTAAGTACCGGCTTCAAAACTCTCGTAGACCCTTTCAGTGAGGGCAATGATTGCGTCCACCGTGGACCTCCCCCGGCGGAAACCATATTGGCAATCCGAAATTATATTATTGTCGTATAAAAACTCAACAATCTGAAATAAAAGTAGTTTCTCGAGCACCTTGGATATTACAGGCAAAAGTGATATGGGCCTGTAATTTTTAATATCATTTGCATCCCCTTTTTTGTAAACAGGTCTGACTCGCGCCCGTTTGAGGCTGTCTGGAAATATACCGGAAGCGATACATAAGTTTAATAGCTTAGTAAGCGGGGAAATTATAACATCGATTATGCCTTTCAGAATACCGACGCTCATGCCATAAACATCTTGACATTTACTATTTTTCAAACTATTTACAATCTCACGTACTTTAGTGGGACTAACCTCTGTAAATTTAAAGTATACGTTGGATTGTGTTTTAGTGAATAGTAAAAAGATAAATTTTTAACCGTCAAAAATGACAATTTCGAATTGTCGAAAATTCTGCATTTTTTTCCATTACAAACGGCACGATTCAGCGGTAAATAAGGAAATTAGCAGTTGCCGAAAATTGTGGAGTTTTACTATTAAAAACGGCATTTTTTGATGTTAGAAAAAAAGAAAATTTCAACTGCTAAAAATGACAATTTCGAACGGTCAAAAATCGCACATATCTACCATCACAAATGGCACGTTGGCAGTGAAAAGGAAATTTTAATTTCCAAACATAACTACTCAGGACTGTCAAAAATTGCTCATTACTGAAAACGAATCCATTTCAACAATAAAAAAAAATTGCAAATAACAAATTTTTTTACTGTCAAAATTTGAGCATTTCTACTATGAATCAATCAATCAATCAATTTATTTATTATGTTGGTTGCTACATTTAATGCAGATACATTCGTCATAAGATTTAATTAAAATGGAAATAAAAATATAAATATTACGAAAATAAAATACTACAAAAATGAGACATAATACATAATACAAGGTACAAGTTAAAATTTACATGTGATACAAGTCCGTTTATTTATATAGGTTTGCTTTGCAATAGATCAATAAATTCTTTTACATTGTAAATAGAGGTCGATGCCAACAGTAGTTTTAATTTGCTTTAAATCGTTTTGTTTTATAATTTTTTTTCTAGTCTAAGAGACGATTCTGAACACTATTTATCTATAAAAAAATGTTTGTGCGACTTCCGGGAACGGAGATACGCAAAATGACTTTTGCTTAAATCAACTGGAAACGCATAAATACCGCCCATTTTTTTTTAAATTCAAAAACAATTAACTTTTTTCTTATTACCAAATCAAGATTGGGAAAACCACATAACAACCAATCTTGAGTTAATGTTGAAACAATCGATTTTTTTTTGTTGTAGATTAAATCATTTCCACAACATTTTAAATTTCCCAACTAACCTCGGGGGTGAATCCTTTCAAGCACAATTCGTTTTAATTAAGACCACTGTCACCTGGAAGTTGGTCGTTTAATTTACAGTTCGCGCCGTTCGCTTTATTCCGCTAATTTTTCATTAAGCGCAAAAATAAGTTGCAACTACGCAATTAACGCCCTTTCGGAAACGCCGTTCGCAAAGAGGAAGAGCAAGACGCTCAATTAACGGAAGGGTACCGAATCGATCGACGGACTCCCTTATCTCGTCCATCCCTCACACCCCGCGGAATAATTGACTGTCATTACTTTGTTGCAAATTTTTCCCCATGACAAAAATGTAAATATATTCGCGCATAAGAATTTTTAAAAATTTCACTTAACCTGTTAACTGTCATGAAAAAAATGCATATTGTGTTATAATTTTCTTGGGAAATATAATGAAACGCCCAGCTAATAAATCAAAGGAGAAAGTGAAAAATGTGTATTAATTTTAAGACGGGAGGACAAAGTTAAGGCGAAAAATGTTGATTCCGCAAAGAGCCCCCGCATTAAAACGACGACATCGGCGAGGAGCGGCGATAAAACATTCTTGTCACGTCTAATTAATGCCCTGCCGAAAGAGCCCTCCTTTCAGCCCCCCCCCCGGACTGCGGACGACGCTTTTTGAAAAAAATATTTCCATTTTTTTCCCTCCCCTTTACATATTCCACTCGCAGACCAACTTCGATCCGAGCCCATTATCGCCTTCATTTCCTTACATATTCCTAATTGTGTTAAAATTTTAGGCACGCAATGAATTTCTATATCAAAATTTCGTGGGTCAAACCTATGCAAAAAAAAAAATCGTGATTGAAATTACTATATATAGAAATTTCAATCACGAAATTTTGATATTTAAAAGTAATTGTTTCCATAAGAAGTTGTCGTTGTGCCTCAAACCCGAAATTCGAGTCATCTGAACATGTGGACCTTCCGACTGACAATAAACGAAGGTTTGGATTTATTGTTTGAAAATTTAGGGGTGGAATGTTTGGGATTTTTATAAAATAATAAAATAGAATCTATTTTGAATAAATTTGGAATTTTTCATGATTCTATCAATTGTTTTTATATTTTTTTTACTGCTTCTGAAAATGTGGAATTTTGAAATTACCACAAACGAAGATTTGTATTGATTATTTGGAAATTAAGGGGTGAAATATTTAGGATTTTTATAAAATCATAAAATAGAATCTATTTTGAATAAATTTGGAATTTTTCATGATTCTATCAATTGTTTTTATATTTTTTTATTGCTTCTGAAATTGTGGAATTTGGAAATGACCACAAACGAAGATTTGTATTGATTATTTGGAAATTTAGGGGTGGAATGTTAGGGATTTTCATAAAATCATAAAATAGAATCTATTTTGAGTAAATTTGGAATTTTTCATGATTCTATCAATTGTTTTTATATTTTTTTTATTGCTTCTGAAAATGTGGAATTTTGAAATTACCACAAACGATGATTTGTATTGATTATTTGGAAATTTAGGGGTGGAATGTTAGGGATTTTTATAAAATCATAAAATAGAATCTATTTTGAGTAAATTTTGAATTTTTCATGATTCTATCAATTGTTTTTATATTTTTTTATTGCTTCTGAAAATGTGGAATTTTGAAATGACCACAAACGAAGATTTGTATTGGTTATTTGGAAATTTAGGGGTGGAATGTTTGGGATTTTTATAAAATCATAAAATAGAATATATTTTGAGTAAATTTGTAATTTTTCATGATTCTATCAATTGTTTTTATATTTTTTTATTGCTTCTGAAAATGTAGAATTTTGAAATGACCACAAACGAAGATTTGTATTGATTATTTGGAAATTTAGGGGTGAAATGTTAGGGATTTTTATAAAATCATAAAATAGAATCTATTTTGAGTAAATTTGTAATTTTTCATGATTCTATCAATTGTTTTTCTATTTTTTTTACTGCTTCTGAAAATGTGGAATTTTGAAATGACCACAAACGAAGATTTGTATTGATTATTTGCAAATTTAGGGGTGGAATGTTTGGGATTTTTATAAAATCATAAAAAAGAATCTATTTTGAGTAAATTTGGAATTTTTCATGATTCTATCAATTGTTTTTATATTTTTTTATTGCTTCTGAAAATGTGGAATTTCCGAATGACCACAAACGAAGATTTGGATTGATTTTTTGGAAATTTATGGCTGGAATGGTAGAAGCTGTAAAATTAACTTAATATTATAATAATTCCTAATAATTCCACCAGCTTGCGTAATATTGATATGCCTAATTAAATATAACATAAACCAGGTTACATTACATTTAACCCTCGCGGAATATTCGCGTCAGCCATGCGCGAACTTCCCATATTGAAATCCTTTGGTAAACGGAGTAATACACGTAATAATATACCGTAATTAATTTAAGCCTTGTGTTTGTCTGTGCGACAAAGATTCACGTATTAAGTTACACATAATTTAACAAGGATTTTTCTATTGCTGTTTAATATTGACGATTTAGTTCACAAAAAATAATTTAAAATCACCATAAAACTTGTTTTGCAGTTTCGGTGGACGATACGTTTTGTATTTAGATTATTATACAGGGTTGGGCAAATGCGTAGGAATACTTGATTACTGTCTAAAAATAGTTACACATAATTTAAACAGAATTTTTCTATTATTGTCTAATTTCGACGATTTAGTGCACACAAAATTATCAAAACTAAATCTACTAAAGTTTTAGTTGTCGCTGAGTTGCAGAAACTGCTGTTAAACGAAAGAAAATCAAAGTGTTATACACACAAACTAAAATAGAATATTATGCAAAAAGTGTTATAAATGGTACTTTAATCACGATTGTTTAATAAAACGAGTGTCTAGAGAAGTTTATAACACGAATTGCATACTCGACTTTTTCTACGGCTAAATTGGTAAAAATTTGATATTATTACGATATGTTAAAATTAACATGACAATTATTATTTTTAATTTTTTCAATTTTACCATCATTAATAATGATCCAACTCTTAATTATCCGTAAATATCGAGATTTCTGTATGATAAACTGATTTGATTAATTATTTGGGGGCAATACCAGTCACATCACGTAAATGTTTACAATTTTCACTTCTCGAAATCTCTAGTCCGAAAGGGTGTGGATATACATATACCATAATAATTCTAGTAAAATCCTGAATACATCAAACTTTACCTATAATAATTCATGGGAGGACCTTTGTACATCATGAAAACTGGATTTAAATTTAAATTACATTACCATAAACCCAAGTGGGGTTGCTGCTACTGGCGCACACGCGTTCCAAATAGGCCCGAGAGGAAACTATCGAGCTGAGCTGTAGTTGTGCAAAATTTATAAAATAAAAGAGATGATAGAACGTGAAATAATAATCATAATAATAATACTACACTTAATTTACCAACAGTTACAAGACCAAAAAAAGGATAACTTAATTACTCATAGAAAAGCTTTTTTTTATTTAATGGTGTAATGAGCATATATCCAAGTTGTCGTAGGTAAAAGTATATTTTAATTTTATAGTGGATGCGGAACCAAAAGAGACATTTTAATTGTTTCTATTACATTACAGAATATACTGATTAAGATAACGCTGTTGCACTTATGGTGAATGCGCCGGGCGCGTAGAATATCACGGCATGCCCCTATGGTGGTATTCGATACTAAGACAATATTTTGATTGTCGCGAATTATTGCGACATTCGTTCGCTAAGGGTTGGTGCACTTGTGCAGAACTTAGAGAGGCTCGTAATATTCATGCTCGTGTATTAATTTGCATGAATTAAGACACTCGCAGTAGTAATGTTCATTCTCCTGTACTAAAAGCAATCATTGCCTGAACGACTGACTACTTTATTTGACTATTTTATATTAATGTTTTTATTCATTTGAACTACCAAACATTTTTTCGGTTAACACGTTGATCGCCATGCGGCATTTTTTTGTGCCGCAGTGAATTTGCGTTTGGTAAGTTGTGCCGCATTTTAAGACTGAAGGACTTGTTTTTTCTCTATTAAGGTGGCGATCAACGTGTTAATATAGACAACAATTACCTGCACTAAACGTAGCTGTATTATTTTTTTTTTTGGCTTTCCTTTTTATTATGTAAACTAATTTTTTTTAAGTTTATTTTTATGTTTCTCTATTAATGGATCTAATCTGTTGAAAAACAAAGGGTTGTTATTATTAAAAAAAACTTGCAAGCGTGAAACAAACACAAATTTCAGATTTAACCTCTTCATGCCCAGGTCGTCACATGTGGTGACAAACAAACAAATTAAAACAAAAATATTTTACAAAAAAAAATTACACCTTCAGCGCCATCTATGGAATATTGTTTTTATATTTCTTTGCATAAATGAGTAAACTTGTGATAAGTCGTAGAAAAAGGTAACAACAAGAAAAAGTAATTTTTCAGGATTATCCTATAGCCCAATCAAACCTACATGGGCTCGGAAGTGTTTAAGGAGTTACAAAAAACTTCTCCTATTGCAACTCGATGATCGAACGATGTGCCAATGCATAGATAATTTCGTCAAATGTTTTGTTGATGGCAGTGGCACTTAATCGCCCGAATGGAATTAATGAACTGCGACGCGATCGTGATTATCTGACACTTTTGGCGGTGGCATTTAATCCGCCGAATTGTGCTGCGGGTTTTGGTGGTGGCATGTTAGCCATTTTTTTTTGCTTCTCTCCAGAGAAGGATTAATTTTGCATCGATTCCTCCGGCATTGTAATTCCTCTCCTTAATGAATTGTTTGATGTCGGTTCGTCTCCCTTGTTCCCTCTCTCTCTACGGCGGTGAAATAATTTAAATGCGGTCGACGAATGCGGTTCTGTACGAAATGTCGTAATACACTTGTTAAATATGAATTTCGGAAGGGGTGCTTCCTTAATAAATATACCAGCACTTCGCGGATGTATGCATGTTAAATTATAATGCGTGTAATTAATTAATTAAGTTGGCATTTGTTCACGTGTATGAAATCGTTACATTTTGCGGAAGGGGTTTATTTGAATATAAATTTAGGAAATTTTTGGCAAAGTTTACATTTCCAGTTTCTTCTTAAAATAATTGATTACTGATTTATTTGACAATTCATTTAATCGTTTTAAAAGAAACTTGAAATTTAGATAATGAAATTTGTATTTATTTTTGGTATTCTTTACTTTCACGATTTTAATATTATATAACTTAAGCATTATATAACTTTTATGTCAATTTTGATCTCTACCATTTATATGTTGTTTCTTTGTAATGGATGTACTCATTAAGTAGTAATGTTTCACATACTTTATTTTGTTATTATATATTTTGCATTTTATGTATACAAAGGTGGTTACCGTAAATAAACTTTATTATTATTATTATTATTATAAATTGAATTGGGTATGAGTGGATATTCTATGAAGTGAACTACGCTCGTGCAAAAAAATGGTCAAAATCGTGAAACGTTGAAATAATGACAAAATTTTTTCAGGGAAAAATAATTACTCTACACACGCTTCTTTGCGTCATTAAGAACCATTTGGAATTTTTTCAAATTTTTCTAAGACCCAACATTTTTTTCATGCATTTTTTCCCTAATGGAAAAAATTGTCAAAAACGTAAAACGTTGAAATAATGACAAAAAAATTTTTCTGGAAAAAATAATTACTCTACACGCTTCTTCACGTCATTTAGAACCGTCATGAATTTTTCCAAATTTTTCTGAGACCCAACATTTTTTTCATTAATTTTGTTCTTGAAAAAAATGGCCAAAATCGTAAAACGTTGAAATAATGACGAAAAAATTTTTTCAGGGAAAAATAATTACCCTACACGCTTCTTCACGTCATTAAGAATCGTCATGAATTTTTTCAAATCTTTCCGAGACCCAACATTTTTTCCATTAATTTTTTTCTTGGAAAAAATGGCTAAAATCGTAAAACGTTGAAATAATGACAAAAAAATGTTTTCAGGGAAAAATAATTACTCTACACGCTTCTTCACGTCATTAAAAACTGTCATGAATTTTTTCAAATTTTTCTGAGACCCAACATTTTTTTCATTAATTTTTTTCTTGGAAAAAATGGCTAAAATCGTAAAACGTTGAAATAATGACAAAAAAATGTTTTCAGGGAAAAATAATTACTCGACACGCTTCTTCACGTCATTAAGAACCGTCGTGAATTTTTTCAAATTTTTCTGAGACTCATAATTTTTTTCATGCATTTTTTCCCGATGGAAAAAATGGCCAAAATCGCAAAACGTTGAAATATGGACAAAAAAATTTTTTCAGGGAAAAATAATTACTCGACACGCTTCTTCACGTCATTAAGAACCGTCGTGAATTTTTTCAAATTTTTCTGAGACCCAACATTTTTTTCATTGATTTTTTTCTTGGAAAAAATGGCAAAAATTATAAAACGTTGAAATAATGACAAAAATACTTTTTCAGGGAAAAATAATTACTCTACACGCTTCCTCGCGTCATTGAGAACCGTCATGAATTTTTTCAAATCTTTCTGAGGTCTAACATTTTTTTCATAAATTTTTTTCTTGGAAAAAAATGGCCAAAATCGCAAAACGTTGAAATCATGAAAAAAAAAATTTTTTCAGGGAAGAATAATTACTTTACACGCTTCTTCACATCATTGCGAACCATCGTGAATTTTTTCTAATCTTTCTGGGACCCAACATTTTTTTCATTAATTTTTTTCTTGGACAAAATGGCTACAATCGCAAAACGTTGAAATAATGACAAAACATTTTTTCTAGGACAAATAATTACTCTACACGCTTCTTCACGTCATTAAGAACCGTTATGAATTTTTTCAAATCTTTCTGAGACCCAACATTTTTTTCATGCATTTTTTTCTGAATGGAAAAAATGATTAAAATCGTAAAATGTTAAAGTAATGAAAAAAAAAATTTTCAGCGAAAAATAATTACTCTACACGCTTCTTCACGTCATTAAAAAAAGTCATGATTTTTTCAAATCTTTCTGGGACCCAACATTTTTTTCATGCATTTTTTTCTGAACGGAAAAAATGGCCAAAATCGTAAAACGTTGAAATAATGACAAAAATTTTTTTTCAGGGAAAAATAATTACTCTACACGCTTCTTCACGTCATTGCGAAACGTCATGAATTTTTTCAAATTTTTCTAAGACCCAACATTTTTTTCATAATTTTTTTTCTTGGAAAAAATGGCTAAAATCCAAAACGTTGAAATCATGACAAAAAATTTTTTCAGGGAAAAATAATTACTCTACACGCTTCTTCACGTCATTGAGAACCGTTATGAATTTTTTTAAATTTTTCTGAGGCCCAACATTTTTTTCATTAATTTTTTTCTTGGAAAAAATTGCCAAAATCGTAAAACGTTGAAATAATGACAAAACATTTTTTTTAGGGAAAAATAATTACTCTACACGCTTCTTCACGTCATTAAGAGCCGTCATGAATTTTTTCAAATTTTTCTGAGACCCAACATTTTTTTCATTAATTTTTTTCCTGAATGGAAAAAACGTTGAAATCATAAAAAAATTTTTTTTGAAAAATAAGTACTCTTAGCGCTTCTCCACATCATTAAGAATTTTTTTAAATCTTTCTGACACCCAACATTTCTTTCATGTATTTTTTCCCGAATGGAAAAAATGGCCAAAATCGTAAAACGTTAAAATACTGACAAAAATTTTTTTCAGGGAAAAATAATTACTCTACACGCTTCTTTGCGTCATTAAGAACCGTCATGAATTTTTTCAAATATTTCTGAGGCCTAACATTTTTTTCATTAATTTTTTTCCGGAATGGAAAAAATGTCCAAAATCGCAAAACGTTAAAATAATGTCAAACATAAAATTTCAGGGAAAAATAATTACTCTACACGCTTCCTCGCGTCATTAAGAACCGTCATGAATTTTTTCAAACTTTTTTGAGACCCAACATTTTTTTCATTAATTTTTTTCCTGAGTAGAAAAAATGGTCAAAAATCGTTAAACGTTGAAATCATGAAAAAAAATTTCTTTTGGGAAAAAAATAGTACTCTACACGATTCTCCACCTCATTTAGAATTTTTTTAAATCTTTCTGATACCTAACATTTTTTTCATGCATTTTTTTCCGATGGAAAAATCGTGAAACGTTGAAATCTGAAATTTTGATCTTTCGTAATATTGTGAATATTATTTTGTAAGAAAAGAGGAGAGATATAGTAAATAATAAATAAATAATAATAATAATAATAATAAAAGTACTTTTTCGAATTCCAATTTTCAACGGAAACATCCGATACGAGGTCCATTTTTAAAAAATTTCTATGGGTGCTGCATCTCAGAAACCACAGGTATTGAAATGGAGACATGTGCTTTATTTGACAATCCGAAGAACTGAGAAGCTTTTGTTAAAATATCTCTTACCTCACGGCTTTTCCCATTTACAAAAGTTTTTATATAAATGTAAGAGACAGTTTGTATAAATTTCGAAAACCGGAAATGGGTGTCTTACGTCTTGTTTGTTTTTTCCATTAACAAAAGTCTTTACATAAATGTTAGAGACTGTATTTGTTAAAGATAATATCAGAAAGGCACTGCAGAAATAAAATTAGAAATTCCAAGACGCATTCTGGTGAATGCGCCGGAAAAATACTAGGCTAACTTCACGTCGGTTGATTTATCCGCTTCGGCTGTTTCTAGAGGTAATTTAATGTGATTGACTCCTTTGAAATTCTAATGATACTCATATTTAAACGAATCAACCAAACTTGGGAATCATTTACAAAATCAAATGAGGCAAGTTGTAATTTGAAAAAAAAAATAAAGATAAATAAACCAGCACTGATAGGTTGTGAAAAACGAATTGAAAAACTGATTATGATTATAAATAACTAACACTTGTGAGAAAAAAAAAACAAAGATAAATAAACTAGCACTGCAGGTCATGAAAAACGAATTTAAATTATTTATGATTATAAATAGCTAACAATTAAAAAAAAAAACAAATAAAGATAAATAAACTAGCACAGACAGGTCAGACTGAGTATGATTACAAATAATAAACAATTTTGAAAAAAAACCAGAGATAAATAAACTACAACTGACAGATTATGAAAAAAAAAACGAATGTATTTTATTCCTGATTAATAACTAACAATAACAATAATACGACGTAATTTGATCTGAACGTGTTTTCCACTTTTGTATTTCTTATTAAAAGCGACCGGCGTTAAATAACCGCCTGAATGCAGTCTGTTTAAAAGTTTGTAATTAAATTACTCCTGTTGGGAATTTAACGCTCTCTCTATATTTACTTTACTTTTAGTTATTATTGCGTTTGTGGACTCCGCATTTTCTAAATTCACGTCAAGTTATAATTAAATTCATTTTCACAAACCAGAAACGAGCCATAAAAAAATATTAATTATAAACTCACTCGTCGTGAAAATTAATTACTGCATATAATTACCCGGAATTAGCGAATGTTTATAATTGTAAACGTGAAACACTAATTAGTCATTGTTTTAATTGCGCTCCATTTTTTCCGTCTGACAGTTTTATATTCGAAAATAATTGTGTTTAAATAAATTTGCGAGAACCTCACTTGTTGCTGATGTATTAATTAGTTATTTTTTATAGTCTTAGTAAGACTTAAATTTCCAGTCATTTTTTTATCTTTTTTTACAGAAAACACAAATTTAAATACGGGCGGTCTTTGCCTTCTTTATTACATGTTTTCTGTGTTTAGATGATTTACCCATAAATATTTAACATCCAAGAAGAATTTAATACTGCAGCGATCGGCAGTAATGAAAAATGTTGATGTAATTAGATAAAACTCTTTAATTAATTCCAGATTAAAGATCGTCTGAACCATTCGATTAATAAAACTTACAAGAATACCACCAACAGCGCGCAAAGTATTCGGAAAGAAAGTTAATTAAAGCGAAGAACTTTTTACAGCTGCGCGCGCGCTTGCATTAATTTTTATTTTCCTCAATCTCGGACCGGAAAAAAAAACGAGTGAAAAAATCCATTTTAATGCCCGAAGCTTGTATTCCGGTCGTCGGCCATTATATATTTCTTTCCGGGGCCGAGTGTATATTTACAATTGAAGTTTATAGACTTGTCCTGCGGGCAGTGTGTGTGTTATTTATTCGGCCGAATGAAATAGAATGTATTTACTGCTGAAATCCGGACTCTACTTTTACTAAGATTGCCCCAGTTTCTCACTCTAAGCCCGGCCCGAGAGAGTGTGGCCCCCTTTATTGCAGGAACGGGTTTCATATGCATTACTCGAATCACGGGCAGGGACTTTAATTTATTTATTAAGGGCTTTAAGGCCGGGGCCCGGAAATATGAATGCCTGAAATTATAATAAACTTTCCTTTATTAAGGGCATCCTCGCGCGGAATTAAACTTTTCTTCGGCGGAGGATATCATTAATTATTTACAACGGAATATAAAGTTTTCCCCGGAGATAACATCAAGTCCTCTAATGAAATTATGTGAAATTTCAAAATGTACTTAAATAATTAGGGGGGAATCCATTCTACAACGAAATTTGCTAACGACGTGATGATTTCTCCTCGTGATAAATATCCCATTTATAAAGCCAAACAAAGTTTTTTTGTCAATTATAACTCAACAAGTTGTGAATACGTATTTTTGTGTAACTTTTTTTTGTGCATGAAAATTCAATTTCAAGCTTATTGTAGACTATATAAACCCTTATCTAATGAATGCGACAATAAAAATATTATCGTAATATCAAACGGAAATGTTCCCGGCGCTTCCACCAGAGGAGTAATTAATAATTGAATTGAAATTTTTAAGACGATTATAAACGATCTTGTTAGCTAAGTGTTCAATCAGATTTAAAATAAGAGAATCAAGTTTTTTCACACATAATTTGGCTTATTAAATTAACAATTTTTTCTGTAATTATTTTAAGCCACTTGAAATCCTTGTTATAACTTTCACTTTCAATAAGTGCCATTGAAATATAATACCGACGAAAAGTAAAATTTTCCCGGCGCATTCACCAGAGGAGGGCTGTGAATTTCTAATTTTGGTTGTTTTCCAGGGGTGTAATTAACAAACTGTTAAAAATGTTGATTTCTCAAGGAGACTTAAAAAAATTCATAACTGTTCCTTATGACGTGAAGAAGCGTATAGAGTAATTATTCTTCCAAGAAAAAGATGTTTTGTCATTACTTCAACGTTTTACGATTTTAGCCATGTTTTCCATTCCGGAAAAAAATGTTGGGTCTCGGAAAGATTTGAAAAAATTCATGACGGTTCCCAATGACGTGAAAAAGCGTATACAGTTTTCTTACATGACGCGCAAAACTTTGATTTGGTAATGAAAGCGAACTGTTTTTCGCTATCCAAACTCGTACATTTAAAAAGCAAATAAAACTTTTTTTAAAATAAAGTTAATCACGATAGAGCAAACAAAATAATGCATAAAATTATTGATTAAAAAAAAAAGCCGCCGAGTTCACTTGTCCGCGCTTAATTGACGAAACGGGAAGTGCTTATAATTTGGAAAGGGCCTGCCGGAGCTTTTTTTTTCACCGGCGGCACCACCGCTAAAAATACTGAACTTCCGGCGAATTGAACACATGCCAGTGACGTAGCCGTATGGTGGTCGAAGCGAGAGAGAGAGAGAGAGAGAGAGAGGGAGATGGCGTGATTACATATTGCGGCCGACTTGATAAAGCCACCGAGCGACGGCGCAAATGTCGATTTTATTTGAAACATAATAATAATAATAAAGGGAGAGTTCCTGTATTAAATTCGAAGTAATCATTTTCCATTCAATGTCTGGATATTGTTACATCGTATGATTTGAATTAAATTTGACGGAATAATATACTGGAAATGCGGTTACGTAAAATGAGCACAAATCCGAATGATGGAAAATATAAACAAACAGAAACGTGTTAATCAAGATATTTGATGAAAAATATTTTATTGGTATTAAATTAAAATTATAATTTATAAAGTTAAATAATCATGCAATTAATTTCATACTTATCTGCGCAACTTTAAAGTGACGCTCAGTTCGGTTTCAGTGTGAATATTTTGGAATTTTGTGAAGGGATGGTTTTGGATTTTCATTGGAACATAAAGCACAATCAATTTTAAGTAAATCTGCAAAGTTTCAAGTCCGTAACAAGTGTTTATATATTTTTTTATTCGCCTGGAAAATGCGAAACTTTAAAGTAACACTCAGTTCGGTTTTAGTGTGAATATTTTGGAATTTTGTGAAGGGATGGTTTTGGATTTTCATTGGAACATAAAGCACAATCAATTTTGAGTAAATCTGCAAAGTTTCAAGTCCGTAACAATTGTTTATATATTTTTTTATTCGCCTGGAAAATGCGCAACTTTAAAGTAACGCTCAGTTAGGTTTTAGAGTAAATTTTTTAGAATTTTGTGAAGGGATGGTTTTGGATTTCCATTGGAACATAAAGCACAATCAATTTTGAGTAAATCTGCAAAGTTTCAAGTTTGTAACAATTGTTTATATATTTTTTTATTCGCCTGGAAAATGCGCAACTTTAAAGTAACACTCAGTTCGGTTTTAGTGTGAATATTTTGGAATTTTGTGAAGGGATGGTTTTGGATTTTTATTGGAACATAAAGCACAATCAATTTTGAGTAAATCTGTAAATTTTCAAGTCCGTAACAATTGTTTATATATTTTTTTATTCGCCTGAAAAATGCGCAACTTTAAAGTAACGATCAGTTCGGGTTTAGTGTGAATATTTTGGAATTTAGTGAAGGGATGGTTTTGGATTTCCATTGGAACATAAAGCTCAATCAATTTTGAGTAAATCTGCAAAGTTTCAAGTCCATAACAATTGTTTATATATTTTTTTATTCGCCTGAAAAATGCGCAACTTTAAAGTAACGCTCAGTTCGGGTTTAGTGTGAATATTTTGTAATTTTGTGAAGGGATGGTTTTGGATTTCTATTGGAACATAAAGCACAATCAATTCTGAGTAAATCTGCAAAGTTTCAAGTTTGTAACAATTGTTTATATATTTTTTTAATCGCCTGGAAAATGCGCAACTTTAAAGTAACGCTCAGTTCGGTTTTAGTGTGAATATTGTGGAATTTTGTGAAGGGATGGTTTTGGATTTCCATTGGAACATAAAGCACAATCAATTTTGAGCAAATCTGCAAAGTTTCAAGTTTGTAACAATTGTTTATATATTTTTTTATACGCCTGGAAAATGCGCAACTTTAAAGTAACGCTCAGTTCGGTTTTAGTGTGAATATTGTGGAATTTTGTGAAGGGATGGTTTTGGATTTCCATTGGAACATAAAGCACAATCAATTCTGAGTAAATCTGCAAAGTTTCAAGTTTGTAACAATTGTTTATATATTTTTTTATACGCCTGGAAAATGCGCAACTTTAAAGTAACGCTCAGTTCGGTTTTAGTGTGAATATTGTGGAATTTTGTGAAGGGATGGTTTTGGATTTCCATTGGAACATAAAGCACAATCAATTTTGAGTAAATCTGCAAAGTTTCAAGTTTGTAACAATTGTTTATATATTTTTTTATACGCCTGGAAAATGCGCAACTTTAAAGTAACACTCAGTCGGTTTTAGTGTGAATATTTTTGAATTTTGTGAAGGGGTGGTTTTGGATTTCTATTGGAACATAAAGCACAATCAATTTTGAGCAAATCTGCAAAGTTTCAAGTCCGTAACAATTGTTTATATATTTTTTTATTCGCTTGGAAAATGCGCAACTTTAAAGTAACACTCAGTTCGGTTTTAGTGTAAATATTTTGGATTTTAATGAAGGGATGGTTTTGGATTTCCATTGGAACATAAAGCACAATCAATTTTGAGTAAATCTGCAAAGTTTCAAGTTTGTAACAATTGTTTATATATTTTTTTATACGCCTGGAAAATGCGCAACTTTAAAGTAACGCTCAGTTCGGTTTTAGTGTGAATATTGTGGAATTTTGTGAAGGGATGGTTTTGGATTTCCATTGGAACATAAAGCACAATCAATTTTGAGTAAATCTGCAAAGTTTCAAGTTTGTAACAATTGTTTATATATTTTTTTATACGCCTGGAAAATGCGCAACTTTAAAGTAACACTCAGTCGGTTTTAGTGTGAATATTTTTGAATTTTGTGAAGGGATGGTTTTGGATTTCCATTGGAACATAAAGCACAATCAATTTTGAGTTAATCTGTAAAGTTTCAAGTTTGTAGCAATTGTTTATATATTTTTTTTATTCGCCTGGAAAATGCGCAACTTTAAAGCAACGCTCAGTTCGGTTTTAGTGCGAATATTTTGGAATTTTGTGAAGGGATGGTTTTGGATTTTAATTGGAACATAAAGTACAATCAATTTTGAGTAAATCTGTAAAGTTTCAAGTCCGTAACAATTGTTTATATATTTTTTTATTCGCCTGGAAAATGCGCAACTTTAAAGTAACGCTCAGTTCGGTTTTAGTGTGAATATTTTGGAATTTAGTGATGGGATGGTTTTGGATTTCCATTGGAACATAAAGCACAATCAATTTTGAGTAAATCTGCAAAGTTTCAAGTTTGTAACAATTGTTTATATATTTTTTTATTCGCTTGGAAAATGCGCAACTTTAAAGTAACACTCAGTTCGGTTTTAGTGTGAATATTTTGGATTTTAATGAAGGGATGGTTTTGGATTTCCATTGGAACATAAAGCACAATCAATTTTGAGTAAATCTGCAAAGTTTCAAGTTTGTAACAATTGTTTATATATTTTTTTATTCGCCTGGAAAATGCGCAACTTTAAAGTAACGCTCAGTTAGGTTTTAGAGTGAATTTTTTGGAATTTTGTAAAGGGATGGTTTTGGATTTCCATTGGAACATAAAGCACAATCAATTTTGAGTAAATCTGCAAAGTTTCAAGTTTGTAACAATTGTTTATATATTTTTTTATTCGCTTGGAAAATGCGCAACTTTAAAGTAACACTCAGTTCGGTTTTAGTGTGAATATTTTGGAATTTTGTGAAGGGATGGTTTTGGATTTTTATTGGAACATAAAGCACAATCAATTTTGAGTAAATCTGTAAATTTTCAAGTCCGTAACAATTGTTTATATATTTTTTTATTCGCCTGAAAAATGCGCAACTTTAAAGTAACGATCAGTTCGGGTTTAGTGTGAATATTTTGGAATTTAGTGAAGGGATGGTTTTGGATTTCCATTGGAACATAAAGCTCAATCAATTTTGAGTAAATCTGCAAAGTTTCAAGTCCGTAACAATTGTTTATATATTTTTTTATTCGCCTGGAAAATGCGCAACTTTAAAGTAACGCTCAGTTCTGTTCTAGTGTGAATATTTTGGAATTTAGTGATGGGATGGTTTTGGATTTCCATTGGAACATAAAGCACAATCAATTTTGAGTAAATCTGCAAAGTTTCAAGTTTGTAACAATTGTTTATATATTTTTTTATTCGCTTGGAAAATGCGCAACTTTAAAGTAACACTCAGTTCGGTTTTAGTGTGAATATTTTGGATTTTAATGAAGGGATGGTTTTGGATTTCCATTGGAACATAAAGCACAATCAATTTTGAGTAAATCTGCAAAGTTTCAAGTTTGTAACAATTGTTTATATATTTTTTTATACGCCTGGAAAATGCGCAACTTTAAAGTAACGCTCAGTTCGGTTTTAGTGTGAATATTGTGGAATTTTGTGAAGGGATGGTTTTGGATTTCCATTGGAACATAAAGCACAATCAATTTTGAGTAAATCTGCAAAGTTTCAAGTTTGTAACAATTGTTTATATATTTTTTAATACGCCTGGAAAATGCGCAACTTTAAAGTAACACTCAGTCGGTTTTAGTGTGAATATTTTTGAATTTTGTGAAGGGGTGGTTTTGGATTTCTATTGGAACATAAAGCACAATCAATTTTGAGCAAATCTGCAAAGTTTCAAGTCCGTAACAATTGTTTATATATTTTTTTATTCGCTTGGAAAATGCGCAACTTTAAAGTAACACTCAGTTCGGTTTTAGTGTGAATATTTTGGATTTTAATGAAGGGATGGTTTTGGATTTCCATTGGAACATAAAGCACAATCAATTTTGAGTAAATCTGCAAAGTTTCAAGTTTGTAACAATTGTTTATATATTTTTTTATACGCCTGGAAAATGCGCAACTTTAAAGTAACGCTCAGTTCGGTTTTAGTGTGAATATTGTGGAATTTTGTGAAGGGATGGTTTTGGATTTCCATTGGAACATAAAGCACAATCAATTTTGAGTAAATCTGCAAAGTTTCAAGTTTGTAACAATTGTTTATATATTTTTTTATACGCCTGGAAAATGCGCAACTTTAAAGTAACGCTCAGTTCGGTTTTAGTGTGAATATTTTGGAATTTTGTGAAGGGATGGTTTTGGATTTCCATTGGAACATAAAGTACAATCAATTTTGAGTAAATCTGCAAAGTTTCAAGTTTGTAACAATTGTTTATACATTTTTTTATTCGTCTGGAAAATGCGCAACTTTAAAGTAACGCTCAGTTCGGTTTTAGTGTGAATATTTTGGAATTTTGTGAAGGGATGGTTTTGGATTTCCATTGGAACATAAAGCTCAATCAATTTTGAGTAAATCTGCAAAGTTTCAAGTTTGTAACAATTGTTTATACATTTTTTTATTCGTCTGGAAAATGCGCAACTTTAAAGTAACACTCAGTTCTGTTTTAGTGTGAATATTTTGGAATTTTGTGAAGGGATGGTTTTGGATTTCCATTGGAACATAAAACACAATCAATTTTGAGTAAATCTGCAAAGTTTCAAGTTTGTAACAATTGTTTATATATTTTTTTATTCGCCTGGAAAATGCGAAACTTTAAAGTAACACTCAGTCGGTTTTAGTGTGAATATTTTGGAATTTAGTGAAGGGATGGTTTTGGATTTCCATTGGAACATAAAGCGCAATCAATTTTGAGTAAATTTGCAAAGTTTGAAGTTTGTAACAATTGTTTATATAATTTTTTATTCGCCTGGAAAATGCGCAACTTTAAAGTAACGCTCAGTTCGGTTTTAGTGTGAATATTTTGGAATTTTGTGAAGGGATGGTTTTGGATTTCCATTGGAGCATAAAGCACAATCAATTTTGAGTAAATCTACAAAGTTTCAAGTCCGTAACAATTGTTTATATATTTTTTTATTCGCCTGGAAAATGCGAAACTTTAAAGTAGCGCTCAGTTCGGTTTTAGTGTGAATATTTTGGAATTTTCTGAAGGGATGGTTTTGGATTTCCATTGGAACATAAAGCACAATCAATTTTGAGTAAATCTGCAAAGTTTCAAGTTTGTAACAATTGTTTATATATTTTTTTATTCGCCCGGAAAATGCGCAACTTTAAAGTAACGCTCAGTTCGGTTTTAGTGTGAATATTGTGGAATTTTCTGAAGGGATGGTTTTGGATTTCCATTGGAACATAAAGCACAATCAATTTTGAGTAAATCTGCAAAGTTTCAAGTTTGTAACAATTGTTTATATATTTTTTTATTCGCCCGGAAAATGCGCAACTTTAAAGTAACGCTCAGTTCGGTTTTAGTGTGAATATTTTAGAATTTAATGAAGGGATGGTTTTGGATTTCCATTGGAACATAAAGTACAATCAATTCTGAGTAAATCTGCAAAGTTTCAAGTTTGTAACAATTGTTTATATATTTTTTTATTCGCCCGGAAAATGCGCAACTTTAAAGTAACGCTCAGTTCGGTTTTAGTGTGAATATTTTGGAATTTAATGAAGGGATGATTTTGGATTTCCTTTGGAACATAAAGCACAATCAATTTTGTGTAAATCTGCAAAGTTTCAAGTTTGCAACAATTGTTTATATATTTTTTAATTCGCCTGGAAAATGCGCAACTTTAAAGTAACGCTCAGTTCGGTTTTAGTGTGAATATTTTGGAATTTAATGAAGGGATGGTTTTGGATTTCTATTGGAACAAAAAACACAATCAATTTTGAGTAAATCTGCAAAGTTTCAAGTTTGTAACAATTGTTTATATATTTTTTAATTCGCCCGGAAAATGCGCAACTTTAAAGTAACGCTCAGTTCGGTTTTAGTGTGAATATTTTGGAATTTAATGAAGGGATGGTTTTGGATTTCTATTGGAACAAAAAACACAATCAATTTTGAGTAAATCTGCAAAGTTTCAAGTTTGTAACAATTGTTTATATATTTTTTAATTCGCCCGGAAAATGCGCAACTTTAAAGTAACGCTCAGTTCGGTTTTAGTGTGAATATTTTGGAATTTAATGAAGGGATGGTTTTGGATTTCCATTGGAACATAAAGTACAATCAATTCTGAGTAAATATGCAAAGTTTCAAGTTTGCAACAATTGTTTATATATTTTTTTATTCGCCTGGAAAATGCGCAACTTTAAAGTAACGCTCAGTTCGGTTTTAGTGTGAATATTTTGGAATTTAGTGAAGGGATGGTTTTGGATTTCCATTGGAACATAAAGCACAATCAATTTCGAGTAAATCTGCAAAGTTTCAAGTTTGTAACAATTGTTGCATTTTGTTGGTGCGTCAGGTTAGAAATAATTCAACGCGAGATGAGTGCTTGTAAACTGCAACGGGCAATTAATTAATTACCTGATATTACATTACGTGTAAAGTTATTTAATATTAAATTTTAAATTTACGCATTTATTCCTTATTACTTATCAGTTCGCGAGTTTGTTTCAAAGGGATTTTTTTTTGAAAGGATATTACGCGACGTTTTCTAAACACTGCCGTTTATGAAATACGCTCTGCAAAAGTTAATTTATACCGTTTTCCGTTCGCTCTCGGAGATACAATATTTTCATAAAGGTTCTATGACCCGTTTCAGATCGCTGTAAGCTCTTTTCATAGGATTTATGTGTTTATATTTGCATTGCAACATGATCCAAGTCGTCGTCCCCCCGTATTTCCCCGATACTCGCTCCCCTCGTGCGCGTCATGTTTAAAAAATATATATTTTCATAGAGGGGAAGAATCTATCCCTTCCCGGGATTCAATAACATAGTTTTATTATACTTCTTTTGCATAAAAACACACGAGGGATGTTTACATACTATAAAAAATTTTTTTTGTATATACAGGGTCCTGCATTTTACTTCCTGTCTTCTATAGCTCAGTTACTAATTAAGTTAGGATTTTGATATTTTGTAGAATATATTTGTATCCTATGATGCATTTCAGGAAAATATTTTTGATTATACAGGGTGTCCCAAAAAAGCGTGACGTCATGATGGTATATTTTTTTAAATTACATGCTATGTATTTTATTGCTTATTTGGGTACCTTTTACGGTTGCCTACATGCTCCTATAATTTTATTGGAATCGATTCGGGGATATCAGCAAAAAAAATTAAAACTAAAAAAAGTCAGTTTTGCACTATTGTTTTAAAAAATTAATAAAAAATAAAAATAGTGAATTGTTGATAAAATCACACAAGGTGCTTATTAAATAAGGTCTGATGGTCCCGTTAACCAAGTTTGATCGATATGAATTATACAGGGTGTCCAAGATTTAGTGTCAAACATTTCAAACTTTAAAGCACGTTATTTTTCTTATTTTAAATTGGAGCCCCTGTATATTTTTATGTCATCCATGCGGGATTAAAAAAACAAATATTTTTCCTAATAACATCCCTGTCGCAATTACTAACGCATTAAAAGTTATTTGCAGAAAACTCGTTTTATCAACCGTCTCAATAGCCGTTTTACTAAATAAAAATCGAAGGTGGGTTTGAAAAACAATTTATTGACACTAAAATTTAACAAAGTGGCAAGAGACTATTTTGACTTTAGTAATGTAAAAATTTAAAGCTCTTTGTACTCAAGAATGATTTTTTCCATGACAAAATATTATTATTGAGTATAAATAACTTAAGCTAACAATGCTTTAAACGTTTATTTTACATTGCTAACGTCAAAATAGTCTCTTGTCACTTTGTTAAATTTTAATGTCAATAAATTGTTTTCCAACGCCACCTTCGATTTTTATTTAGTAATATCTATTACGAAGAAATAGCGTAGCGACACATTTTTCTTAATTTTTTGTGCTATTGCCTGATTATTTTTGATTTAATGCCATAAAGAAAACATAGCCGACTTTGCTGATCTTGATAAAACTTTGTCGGTACCAACTTTACCTCAAGCTTTATTAGGTTGAAATTTTCTAAAGCAACTCGAAGAAGCCTTCATCATTCCAACAAAGGAAAAGCGCACTAAAAATTGTATTCTTTGAAATACCTTTCAAGGGGAGATTACAAACTCAGTTTTGGGTTTATATATATGTGCGCGCTTTCAGGAGGACTTCCTGGATCCCAGTCAATTTATCAGAAGAGCTAGCGGGGGGTTCGGTTGTTTGTTATCAACGTGGAGAACACACACGAGGACTTCGACGACGTCCTTATAACGGTTACTTTATTGGCGTTATGTAGTAAAAGAGACCTCTCTCTCGCTCTCTCATTTTTCCTTTTATATGTACCGGTTTCGCTTCGTTTATTAACATCCTGCGCGAGGCACTCTCTTTCTCTGCCCGTTGTTTTATCCCGGGGGAATTGCAAAACTACATTAATACATTCGTTTCGCGCGATTTCTTATCCGGCGCACTTGAAATATTGTATAGAAAAAAACTTACATTTGCTCCGCCTTCTTCGCTCCAATCTGCAACAACAGAAAAAGTTTTTTTTAAGTAATAACGAAGTTTTATACGATAAAGGTATGAAATATTTGATTTTAAAGTACGTGCAGAATTTTAATTTAAAGTTATTGAGGAATAACAGCGACTTTTCAATAAAAGTATTTTGCATTACGATATAGAAAACTGTAAAAAATTGATAAATAAAAATATTTATTGTGAGTTATAATATGGTAACCGACTAAGAAATGCATATCTTTGAGGCAGTGAGGGCTGCAGGTTGACTCTTGGTACGGCTGAGGTAGCAGAGGTGGCAATTCAGATAGGTAGGGTCGGTTACAGAGATCTGTATTACAATGACGGTTCACGGTTTTTTTTTGTAAGGCCGAGGTAGCAGAGGTGGTAATACAGGTCTCTGCAACCGAATCTACCCATCTGTATTACCACCTCTGCTACGTCATTAATAGTACCGCTGAGGTAGCAGAGGTGGTAATACAGATAGGTAGATTCGGTTGCAGAGACCTGTATTACCATTTCTGCTACCTCGGCCTTACAAAAAAAAACTGTGAACCGTCATTGTATTACAGATCTCTGCAACCGACCCTACCTATCTGTATCGCCACCTCTGCCTTACAAAAAAAAACCGCGAACCGCCACTGCTGCATTACAACCTCAGCTACCTCGGCAGTACCATGAGTCACCCCGCGAGCCATCACCGATTATAAAGCAAATCTAAATTGTAGAATTAATATCCTACAATCCTTAATTATATGAGAAATATTTCTTAAAAAAAAATGAGATAAATGCCATTTTTTTTCTTTCAAAAAAATTAAAAGCAATTCGTTTCTTCTTTAATTAAACAGTTTGATAAAACGGAATTATCGATTCCGCATAAATCATCAGCAAAAACTTTCCGTGCTATTCCCCGACGACAGTCAAAATTATCCGATGAATCGTATTCGAGACGAGTTAATAAATCTTGCGCGCAGATTTCTCAGGCGGTAAATTCGTTTCTATAATTGAAGTGTCTTTAACTATCGTCTCGGTGATTCCTCGAGGGCGCACATTGAAATTCAATTATTTTCCACTGGAATCAATCAATCGCTCATTAGGCGTACTTAAAGGGAGATTTTCGAATTTCCGCGATTGTTTTTCAACGAGTCGGCGGCGTCGTAATGAAAAATTGCATTAAAAATGATTTCCTGAAGAAACCACTGGTTGGATCCGGGGTTTCTTCATGTCACTCGAAAGATCGCTTCAAGACGCTTCAGAAAATGTACTTTCGCAGAAATAAATGTCAATTTGAAGCCCGTGACACGTCAGCAAAAAAACTCGAAAATGGAAAAAATCGAAAAAATCAACTTTCTTTATAATCATCGTGAACCTTATGTAATAACTTTTTTTTCATCAGAAGAATGAGATAAAAAGATTGGCGTTAAAAAAATTCATCCAGAGAAAATTGCAAAAAAGTTAGCAAGTCACCATGAACTTTATGGAAAAAGTCGAGTTTTTCAGATTTTGAACGGCCGTTTGCATGTTTTACGTATTGTTGAGTGTTTTTTAAGAAATATCTGATTTTTAATATCCTGCAACAATATCATTTAATACTGTACGAAAAACACAAGTGCCGATGTTGAAAAATATTTTTGTGTTAAACAATTCGCATTTCGTCAGAAAAATTATTGTCAATTGTTTATTTGTTAATTTTAGAACTTAAAATTTTCAAATTAATTCAAGAAGAATATTATACGATAAAATCAATAAATTCTGTACAAGAAAATAAAACTGCGGTTGGGTAAATTGATTTTTGCGTCTATTGCTTTGTTTCATTCCTATGCATTGAAACGCAAATGCTCGATTGGTCGGAAAATCATTCGGGCGAGAAAAAAGTGTCCTAGTTAGGGGTAATAAATGATGCATAAATTTTAATGCATAATGAATGTTTGCATTTATTATTTAGTTGGAGAGCAGCCGGAGCCGGAGGATGCTCGCAAATTTCAAAGGAACCGTTCGGCGGCGACACCTAAATATTAATATCCTGCACGTGCAAGGGGTCGAAGGGGGCGAATCGATGGGGTTCGTCCTTGCAGTAACAACACCGGTTACAATTCGGAAATTACAATTTGTTCCTGTTTTGCAAAAACGAAATTCTGAGTCAATAATAAAAAAAAAATGCTATGCAACAATTTCTTCATGGAGGAAGAAAATTTTAGTTAATTCTGACTCAATAAAAAAATATTTCCAAGAAGGAAGAAAATTTTAGTTCATTCTGACTCAATAAAAAAAATATTTCCATGGAGGAAGAAAATTTAAGTGTAAAATTAGTTATTTTTTATATTACAGATGATAAACTGTAAATAAATGATTATTATCATTATTATTATTAATAATAAACCATAGAGGCAGATAAATTCACATTAAAAATTTAACGAAAATATCCATTTTAGGGATTTGGCGGAATCGTCACATGGGATCTCAGTATTAGAGGTTGTAGAAATGAGGCACTTGGTTCGTTTCAAAAAACAACGAAGTGCCTCATTTCAACAACAATAAGAACAGTAACTATATTTTGGTGTTTGAATTAGTCATAAATTTGTAAATTCCGCAGTCATCTTGTACATTTAATAATCTATATTTTAGACTTTTTTCAGCACCCTAAAATAACATCAATAATTCAGTTAAATCTCAAGCAAAGTTCCTAATCGGAATCTATTAGGGGGCCAAACTTATAAGTCAACATATAACGACGGCCGCTATCAGGGGATGTAACCCCCGGGCAGGTTAATTATCGGTCATCGAATAGGGGATTTTCTGTCCGCAGATGTGGGATTAATTTCTATGATTTAGGTCAGACCTGAATACATATATACGTCATCTCCCTTCCTCTCCTGTAATCGTTCCTGTACTACACGAAATCTCCGTTTCCGGTAATTGATTCTCCCCGGCGGGCAAAATTTCGTCCGATTTATTACGACAACATTCTTGCGATGGTCTTCGATAAATATCAAAGGAGAGGAGGGAAATATTCCCCGTAATGAGTTGTTGCTACGTCGAGCATTTTTCCATCCTGAACGTAAGGTTCATAAAATTCCAAACGTGCAAAGGTTATATGTATTTTATATTTTAATTCTACATTCTGAATAATAAATATAGGGGATGGCATTTGATGACAACTTTCGTTCTTGGAAAAAAAAGTATTGGTGGAAGGCGCGCATTTAATGCACAATTTTATTACATTCTGAGGTAAACCTCTTATTATTTCTGTTCAATATCAGCAACCTCGAATTTCAAAATCAAATCAATTCCGACTTCTGGTTCGAACGTTTCGCGCGGCGGCGGAGAAGTTGATTATTAATGCAGCACGCACTTTTTTTTCCCAATAATTGGAATGCCCAGCCACCCGAAATATAATTAATAACGGCCTCCGTCAAATGCAAATTTAATGGAATTACGAGAGACGCCACTGTATTACGAATTAATTTTATTAATTGAAAAACGCGCCGGCTTTGATAAATTAGGCCGTTAATCAATCAGAAATCTACTTTGGTTTAGCGGCCCACGTGCAGGAAAAAAAAAATTAATGATTACGTATAATTTTTTTTCTCACACCGAAATGATGCAAATGCGAAATCAATCATAATCAGATCCGTTTCGCATTTTTTACTTTCTCCGTTACGAAGTACGAGAAAGTATTGTGATCGTGATTTTTTTTTCAAAAATTTTTTTACGGAAATATCCGTTTTGGGGTCCCTAGATGACATTTCAACAATTTCTGGAAAAAAAATGAGTGTGTGTGTGTGTGTGTTTGTGTGTGTGTGCGTGTGTGTGTGGCTGTGTGTGTCTGTGCGCGCTGTATTTCAAAAACTAATAGAGCAATTGATATGAAACTTTGAACATACGTCTTATTTGATAATCCGAAGAACTGAAAAGCTTTTGGTAAAATTTCGTACACCGGAAGTGTACAAAATGTATTAATTTTTTTAAATTTCTGGTTTATAATTATGAAACGATAATAGTTACAGCAAATTTATGTGAATAATAATTGTAGAGAATGCCAAAATGAACAACTTCTAAGGAATAAGTTTTTTTCGAAATCTCGTTAGTTTTTGAGTAAACCGAGTTTTTGAATTTGAAGTATAATTTTTCCATATTTCATGATTTTGACGTTTTAAACGTCAGTTCCATCCGAGTTTACTCAACGCTCGATGTACATTTAAAATATGATTTTAATTGAAAATAAACCCATGAAAACGTAAATATAAAGTCGGAGAAAGTAACATGATGGCCACATCACCATTTTTCAAAATGCATTCCTGTTAAAATGTATGCCTGTTTGCTTGTGCGCGCTGTATCTAAAAAACTACTACTTGAATGAACATCAAACTTTGAACATAAGCCTTATTTGATAATCCGAAGAACTGAAAAGCTTTTGGTAAAATTTCGTACACCGGAAGTAGGTGTTTACCCTAACCGTTTTTTTGTTTTTCTCCGATAAGTTTTTAAATACGAAAAGTACTATAAAAGCTCTCAAACAAATCTTGAAGGAAGCAAAGAAATTAACATTTTTTGCTTGAAAATATTTTTCGTGAATTGTATGGTTTTTGAAAAATAATGGCAATTGTTTTTTTTTAATTTTTGGTTTAAAATTATGAAACGATAATACTTACAGCAAATGTATTTTAATAATAATTGTAGAGAATGCCAAAATGAACAATTAATAAACAATAAGTATTTTTCGAAATCTCTTTGGTTTTTGAGTAAATTGACTATTAGAATTTAAAGTATAATTTGTCATTTTCATCTTTCATAATTTTGACGTTTTAAACGTCAGTCTCATCTGATTTTACTAAACGCTCTATGTACATTTAAAATGTGATTTCAATTGAAAATAAACCATGAAAGTGTAAACATAAAGTACTGTACCGTCAAATCGGAAAAAGTAACACCATTTTTTTTTATTTTAGAGTTTCGGATCGTATCTTAATTTGAGCTTGTGTTATTTTTGGGGCAAATTATTTTTAGACCAGAATTTTTGTACTCGTATTTTATATTTTTTTGCCTGTTTCTTCGATTTTTTTCCTTTAAATTCTTAATTTTTTTTCATAAATATTCTTTATGTTGGTCCCAATTTTAAAATGATCTGTTGAAATTTTTGACTTTTTTGGTCAGTATTTTGATTTTTAAGCTCGTGCTTTCGATTTTTGGTCTAAATTTTCGTTTTTTTGCCACAATTGTTGAATTTTCATTTGCATTTTGGATTTTTTTGGTCAAAATTTTTAATTTGTGTCCTAAGATTTTCGATTTGTTTATTAAGATTTTCGATTTTTTAACTTTTTGGTCTGTATTTTTTTATTTTTAGGCCCATGTTTTCAATCTTTTGGCCACAACTGTTAAATTTTGATCTGTATTTTCGATTTTTTGGTCCAAATTTTTGATCTTCTTCTTTTTTTTTTTTTTTTTGTTTCCTGGCGTCGGCTACTAGGCCATCTGCCACAACCATGGTATATTTTATTTATTATTATTGTTATATATATATATATATACCGGGTGTCCCATTTTAATCCGCCAGTAGCGATAATTCTGAAACATTGCATTGAATCAAAAAGTGGTCCAAATGAAAAGTTAATGGTTCTGAGGGGGACATCTGATGCCGTAGACTTTGCCCCCCCAGCCCCCCAAGGGGGGCGGGAACAGGGGGCAACTTTAAAATCTTAAATGGAAACCCCTATTTTTTATTGCAGATTCTGATAGAGGGTTAAAAAGTATGTAAGTTTTAGAATCTTAAATGGAAACCCCTATTTTGTACCTCAGACTCGGATAGAGTTTTAAAATGTAGGTCAATTTTAGTCGGGGTATTTTTTAAAGTTGTTGATAGATGGCGCTGCAAACTTGAGAAAAAATTAAAAGCATTTCTCTATCACACAGTAAACGAATTTCTTATTTAGAAGATTACTATTTTTGAAAACGGCAACAGTATTTTTCATGGCTTAATTAAATTGAAATAACTCAATTAAAACCGCCGGCATTAGCGTTACGCAATTAAACTTACACTCGGTAAAATCAAATAGGCGCCCTTGGAAAATCCACAAAAATACACTATTTTTAATTGGTTGGTAACTCGGATGAATCTTTGACTCTTGACAATTTACACAATTTTCCGGTAACGAGTGCACGTTAACGCGATACCAAATTCACAAAAAACACAAATTGTTTCTGCCTATGTGTGGGGGGCTCGGTGAAACACTGTTTGAAAAAAAAATGACATTCTTTTTTGAATTATTTTACCATTATTTAATTTGAAAAAGAAGTACTCAATCGCTATTTTTGAGTACTTTACGTCTTTGTAGGGGGGGGGGGGGGTAGTATTTGGGCAGGCTGAGAAAAAAACAACCTTGTAAGGTTGTGAGTAAGTCTTAAGTAATAATAACAGTTAATTACGTGACGATTTTCGCAATTTAATTGACAAAAAACCTAATTTTTACATTTGCAGCGCCATCTCTCGACCAATAAAAAAATGTTTCGGATAAAACTTACATACTTTTTAACCCTCTATCAGAATCTGCAATAAAAAATAGGGGTTTCAATTTAAGATTTTAAAGTTGCCCCCTGTTCCCGCCCCCCTTGGGGGGCTGGGGGGGCAAAGTCTACGGCATCAGATGTCCCCCTCAGAACCATTAACTTTTCATTTGGAACACTTTTTGATTCAATGCAATGTTTCAGAATTATCGCTACTGGCGGATTAAAATGGGACACCCGTTATATATATATATATATATATATATATTACTCCTATGGATCATCATTACTATTATTATTCTTCTTTTTTTTTTTGATCTTCTGTCATAATTTTTTTTTATTTGGCTGAAATTTTCCATTTGTTTATTAAGATTTTCGATTTTTTAATCTGTATTTTTTATTTTTAGCCCCAAATTTTCGGTATTTGGTCCAAATTTTGTTTTTTTCGTCCTATATTTTAAATTTTCCAATTTTCAATTTTAATTTCTGATCGGAAACTTACTTTGAGCTACAGGGTTATTTTGAGGGTGAAAATGGCAAACATTTTTTTTTTGCTTGAATTTTTTTTATCTGCATTTTTAGATCTCTGGCCTGTAATTTCTTTTTTTTCCAAGTTTTAATTTTTGGCCTAAATAGTATTTATTTTGGCCTGTTTTTTTTTTTAAATTTTTTTGTCCCAAATTTTCAGTATTTGGTCTATTTTTTTGTTTTCTTGGCCAATTTTAGATTTTTTTTTTTCAATTTGAGTTTCTGTTCAGAAACTTACTCTAAGCTACAGGGTTATTTTGAAGGTGAAAACGGCAAACTATTTTTGCTTTACTTGAATTTTTTATCTGCATTTTTGGATCTCTGGCCTGTAACTTCGTTTTCTATTCCAAATTTTTGATTTTTGACCTAAATATTCTGTATTTTTGGCCTAAAGACATTTGTATGTATACTTGTAGCATTAACGAATTTAAAAAGTTCTGCAACTCAGCGTTAAGTTGATGTTATGTGTGTGTATGTGTATATATGTATGTATGTATGTGTGTATATATATATATATATATATTTTTGTATAGATTTTTGTATAAATTACGATTATGTTTATCATTATTTAAAAAAAAAACATTTTATGTTCTGATGAAATCTGTATTTATTGCGCATTTATTGTAAATAAGTTTGTTAGTTTATGTATTCTTGGGTCATGACCCGTTAATTCAATAAAAAAAAAAAAAAAAATCTTTATTTTGGCGTGAAAAATTAAGGTTGCGTGTTAAAAGTTTCGATTTTTTGGTCCGTATTTTTGATATTTAGGTCCTAATTGTTGGTTTAAGTTTTAGATTTTTTGTGTTATACTCGTATTTTAAATTTTCCAATCTGAATTATTGATTTTTATGCGCGTTCTTTTTGCCGGTATTTTCGAGTTTTTTTGGTCGGTTTTAGATTTTTTGCCCTTTACTTTTTAATCTGAATTATTGTTTTTTATTTTATTTTTTTTTTTTTTGCATTATTTTCGAGTTTCTGGTCGGAAACTTATTTTGAGCCAAAGAATTATTTTAAGGGCTAGCTAAATATTTTTTCTTTTACTTGAATTTACAATATTTTGGTCTGCATTTTTTTGGTCCATATTTTAGATCTTTACCTTTACCTGTTTTCGCCTCAATTTATTCCAAATTTTTAATTTTTTTTTGCGTAAATAATCTTTATTTTGGACAACATTTTAGATGTGTTTGTTGAAATTTTCGATGTTTTAGTTTGCGTTTTTTTATGTTTAGGCCATAGTTTTCGATATTTGGATTTTTTTGGGCCTATGTTTTAGTTTTATTGTTTAATTATTGATTTGGGGCCGCGGTGGCCTAGTGGGTAGCGCTCCTGCTTCTGGGCCTCGTGGTCGTGGGTTCGAATCCCATCCGGACGGTCACTTTTTCTGAATGAAAAATGGCCGTACGGGTCCATGGATGTCTAGTGGTTGTCCTTTCATATCAATATATATGAATTTATTACAAAGAATCGGTTGTGGCAGAATAGCCAAGTAGCTTACGACAATTTCCCTAATATCATTCACTCTCCTTAACCCGAAATCCCATCATATATAAAAAAAAAATTATTGATTTCTATCAGCGAATTTTTGATTGGCGAATATTTTAGATTTTTAACCTAAAGCAGCGATTTTTTAATGTTTTGCCAGAATATTCAAGGTTTTGGTCCAATCGTCAAATCGGAGAAAGTAACATGATAGCCACATCACCATTTTTTTATATTACTAATTATGATAAAAAAAAAATTCATTTGCACACAAACACTTGATTTAAATAAAAATACTACCAAGATTTTTTTCTTAAAAAAATATAAGAAATTTGATATGATTTTTGTGACGAGAATTTAATGCAAAATCTTAATTTTGTAATTTTATAACTGCATCTGCAAAGTTTTTGAAAAAACGGCCCAGAAAAAGTAATAAATTATTGTTAAACGAATAAATCATTATTTAGGCACAATGGTTAATGCGGTGTTAAATTCGAGCGTTATTATCGCAAAAGGAAATACGTACTCTAATTAATTCCAGCAATTGTTTCAGTAGTCTGCGCGAGAATTCGGAAAGTGCATTTTCTAATTAAACGTTAAACGCAAATACACATAGTTCGCATCATTTTATTTCGGAACTGTAACCGGATAGAAGGCAAACTAAACTACCCAGGGCATTAACACATTGAATAATAAACACTTTGTTGTGCACGCTAAGTAGTTGCCAACTATGTATTACTTTGCAGTTCTTTAATTACATAAACAATTGCGCGGATATCCAACCTCGGGTACGTAATTAAAACTTTCCCACAGCCGTTTTAAAACAATTTAAAACGAACCCATTAATAATTTCGCACTCGTCCCAGACGAAATACATTAATTAAAACGCTCTCGCCGGGAGCACACAGAGAGAGAGAAAGAGAGAGAGAGGTTTCATAATTAAATGTTCAAACGATACTATGTTCTCCCATATACACTCCTCCTCCGCCTAATTATTATTTATTTTCTCTAATTCGTGCCCGAATTTTGTAAGTGATTCGCACTTAACTGCGACCCCCCGACGACGATACTTCGAAATTAGGCGAGGTTTCATCTCTAATTTAAATTTAAGCGTAATTATCTTAAGTGATGTGTCGACTTTTTTTTTAAGCAAATAATCTGCTTTTAGGTTGGTTTAAATGAAATTAGATGGCGTTTAAAACTTTATTTTCATTTTTACATGAAACAGAAATTATCATAAAATACATCCCTTGAGAAAATGTTTCTCAATCTCACATAATTACCATAAATGAAATTTTATCATGTGAACCTCAAAATTTTGTTTCAGAGTTGGCTGTGAAATAAATGAGGTATGTCGCATATTATTACGTCATTTAAAAAAATGAATTAATCTCAGACATGGCTGCTATGTTTCTCTCTCTCAGGCATGGTCAACTCAGTAACAAAATTCAAAACCTTACTGTCGATTTTTTATAAGAACAATAATTTACTCTTGGGTTAGTTTAAAATAAATTAGATGGCGTTAAAATTTTTTTTTTATGTAATAATAGCCTTATTCAATAAGTGAGCAAGTTAATTTTATTTTTATTTTCATTTTTACACGAAAACTGTCCAAATATAATAAAATACATCCCCCGAGAAAACGCTATTAAGAATCTGACATTATTAGCATAAATGAATTTTTTAAAAAACGACAATTTAAATATACAAAATTGGACAGATATGATAAATCAGCGTTTACCGTTTTCCCCGAGCGAAAGTAATTCGGATCTATTCATCATTTCGGGTAATGTATCATTAACTTGTATACAAAATTACACAACGGGAAATAAAATGCCCGCGGAACGATGAACTAATGAAATTCATGTGTGGCATATTTAGAATGCCGCAGGAGAAAACGATTCCCGAAATGAAAAATGGCTTGACATATGAGGGACGGGAGAATTTTCGAGGGTAATGCATCATTTTCCATTTTCGTGAACGTATCATTGACTGCTGCGTGCCCCCCCCTTTTGTTCTAAGGGCTCGTAATGGATACATCGTTTCGGTGCAAGGGGTTGCATGTCGTGACATAAAAAGCGGTTTGTGCTGGGGGTGCAGTCAATTATTTCATGGCCCATAAATCATGCTCTAAACGATTATATAAGTTACCTGCGGGGTAATCAAAAAGAGAAGAAATTTATTATTTTTATCATGAAGGCAATCGTGCTGACCTACAGACAGAATGTCAAAAATACAACATTTCCGGATGGACTTGAAAAATTTAAAGCAAATTCTAGCAATCACTTTTTTTTTGAAATTTTTTAAATCACAAAATGCAAATGATATTTTTCAAAAAATCACGTTTCGAGAGCTGTCAATTTTTTTCCAGTGGGGGTATATCGATTGTTTTCCAGTATGTTAAAAATACTATATTTCTAGATGGATTTATAAAGTTTGAACCTAATTCTGGCAGTCACTGAATTTTTAGAATTTTTTAAATCACAAGATGCAAATTTCGTTTTTCTAAAAATCAAGTTTTGAGTGTTGACATTTTGTTTCCAGCGGGAGTACATCGATCATTTTCCAGTTTGTTAAAAATACTATATTTCTGGATAGATTCGAGAAGTTTAAAGCCAATTCAGACAATCACTATTTTTTTTTAAATCAGAAGATGCAAATTTCGCTTTTTTAAAAATCAAGTTTTGAGTGTTGACATTTTGTTTCCAGTGGGGGTACGTGGATCATTTTCCAATACGTCAAAAATTCAATATTTCTGGATGCATTTAGGTAATTTGAAGCTAATTCTGGCAGTCTTTATTTTTTTGGAATTTTTTAAATCACAACATGCAAATTCTGTTTTTCTGAAACTCAAGTTTCGAATGCTGACATTTTGTTTCCAGTGGGGGTATACCGATCATTTTCCAGTGTGTTAAAAATACTATATTTCTGCATGGATTTGAGAAGTTTGAAGATAATTCTGGTAGTCAGTATTTTTTTAGAATTTTTTAAATCACAAGATGCAAATTCTGCTTTTCTAAAAATCAAGTTTCGATGGCTGACATTTTGTTTCCAGCTGAGGTATTTCGATAATTTTCCAGCTTGTCAAAAATACAATATTTCTGGATAGATTCGAGAATTTTAAGGCTAATTCAGAGAGTCACAATTTTTTTAGAATTTTTTAAATCACAAGAAGGAAATTCTGTTTTTTCTAAAAATCAAGTTTCGATGGCTGACATTTTGTTTCCAGCGGGGTTATGTGGATCATTTTCCAGTTGGTCAAAAATACAATATTTCTTGATGGATTCGAGAAGTTTGAAGCTAATTCAGACAGTAACTATTTTTTTAGATTTTTCTAAATCTAACATTATTTGTCTAGTGGTGTTAAAAATGTAAATAAAAATAAATACTTTGTAAATAATCCAAGAGTATATTTACCAGCAAAGTGAGTGAAGATTTTCCAGTCTTACAAATGAGCCGGCACTGAGTTATTCGGAAGAAAACATTTTCACCACCGGAAAATGTACTTCCCTCTCTCTTCTCTCGCTGACCATTCAATCCGAAATCCGAATCGTATGCGTCCCCCACAAATTAAATTCCTGTTACGCGCCCCGCCATACCCAACTATTCCCTGATCGATGTCCGGAGGAGATTGCGTCCATCCGTGAAAGACATTTACATCTTAAGGGAGGAATAGAAATAAAAAGGGTGATCTAAAATTGCGTTTTGCCGGAATTAAAATGCCCACGTAAGGAATTGGTAATGTGAAGTAAGCTTTTATTATAATAACGAGAAACATGTTTTCGTAGTTTCTACAGCAACCTTTTAATTAGCTCTTCTGGATTCTCAACAGCGTCCACTGCGATTGTTTTCTCTGTTCTTCTCAAATCTTGACGTGTCCTTGCTCAAATTTCTCTTTGTATATTTTTGAATCAATGATAATTAGATCTTCTGGATGCTCACCTCTTTATAGTTCATTCTTACTTCTTTCAATTGTTTATATTTATATATGTATTATTATTATGTAAAAGGAGATTCCGTTAATAAACATTATTATTATTATACTGCGATTTTTTCTCTCTATTCACCTGAAATCTTGGTCTACTTTTGCTCAAGTTTCTGTTTGTGTATTGTTTAAACAAGGTAGATTAAGTCATGTAAACGTACGTTTAAAAAAAAAATTATAAACTATAACTAATTCTCTAAAGAAAAAAATAAAGAAAAAATCGTCAACAAGTTTTAAATCACATGACTTTCCCCCTTTAATAAATTTTCTTTGACTTGAACTAACTTGCAAACTTCTTCATTATTAGCTAGATGAAATTTGAAAACTGCAATCGATTTCACTAATTCTTCTCACAAGGAATAATGTAATTATAATGAGATATTTATTAAACCATAGATTTTTAGATTTTTACGAATTTTCAAAAGATTTCATGCTGTTGAAGATTAATTATTTGCATTTTTCGAATTGTCGAATACAATGTTCGTCCTTTCAATTGAAACATCCACATTTGGTAATTGTTTTTTTTTTTTAATGAAAAATTATAAATGGATTGTTTTTTTTCTACTGTTGGGAAAGATTATGCTTCGTTTTAATAACACATTTTTGATATGTAAAAGTTATGCGTTTTTCATCTAAAATCAAGACCGCCGATGACGTCCAGAGCTCAGTCGATTTTATACGAGTTACGGGATGTGATGTAATAAAAAAAGATTGGATAGAAAGTTGCGCTTATCCATTTTGTGTAATCCAATTTGGAATGTTTTAGCAAATTAATAAAGAGTGCGTCGCGTCGCATTAAATCTCATTAGAAAGTTCGAGTGACGTTCAGCATAGTTACTTAGATGTTGCGAACTAATAATATGTATAATCCGTAAGGTAATTGAGTTATTATCCCGTTAATGTTGAAAACCTTTTAGTGTGCGCCGAGAGGAAAGTCGCATTTACATAATAATTTTGCGTGAAAAAAAAACACTGCACATTTTTTTAATACTGCGGGCTAGATAATGCATTGAATATTAAGTCTTTCGAGTATTGTAATAAGTTCCGGTTTCAGTTATATTTATAAGCTGCAATAACAACGCCACTTCTTAAGTAAGTTCTGGAACGAGAAAAATACTCAGGGTGGGTGTGCACTTCCCCTCAATAATTATAGTTATATTAACAGATTTAAATATTTAACAATTTCACAGACATCGGTTAAAATTCAGTCGAGCTTGTAATAATACAAACACTGAAATCAGATTTTGACCTTATATAGCGAACTAATGCCTTCTTATTCGCCACAAGAAAAAATATCACCGTAAGATCGAATGTTGCCGCATTCGCGACAATAAAAATATTCTCGTAAGATCGTAAATTTTAAGTTCCCGGCGCATCCACCAGAACTGTAATGTATAAAGAGCTCATTTTAATTGTCTGTGAAGCTGTGTTTGCGACTATTATAAACTACTTAGTTTCTTTATTTATTTATTTACCTTTATTTTTTACAATGTTTCAACAATTTTGCTAAATAAGATAAGGGTTAAATGCGTAGTTAAGAAAAAGATATTTGTTTTGCAACTATTTTTTTTATAAACATCTTAGCCTACTTACGATATGTATTTTCCGGAAGTCCGTTTCATAAACAGACCCCATTCGGTGTCTGCAAATTACGTGCTTATAAAGGGGAATTAATAAGGCCGAGAGAGGTCACCGGTTTTTCCTAGGGGGAAGATATTACTTGAAGGGCATGACAAACAGCCCCGCACGCTCTACACTGATTAACACGATTGCGCAATAAAAATAACAAATAGCAATCATCAACTCGGCACGAAGATCTTATTCTCTCACAGACGTATTCCTTTTTAATATTCACGAAGATCTTATTCTCTCTCACACACTGGAAATTCCTTTTTAATGTCCCACATCTCGACGGATAATTACTTTCAAATGGCGAAATTTTATTATTACCACTCGAGCGCGGCAAAGTGGAATTATCATTATTAGGCGTATTTCCCCCCGAATTGAAAACGAGAGATCCCGCGGACCGAAACCGTAATCCCGGAATGCTAGGAATTTTCTTGTTATGCGGCCCAATTCTGCGTCTACCAATTTTCAAATTCCGCGCGCGCAATTAACATGTAAAAGTGGGCACTAATGGACCCCGATTATGTCCAGAAACTTTTGATTTATTTGCGTTAATGATGGGGAGTTAATTATTAAACTATTGCGCTTTAGATTATTCGGAATGGAAATTGTTTCCATACTGGAATTGAATAGATTTAAGACGTCGAATACATACAGGATTAGATATGTGAGAAATCAGTATGTTGCTTTTAAAAGCTACGTGGTTCCGCAAGGTTCAATTTTAGGGCCTTTAACGACGAAAGAGTTTTTTTTTTCTGGCGTAGTAACTGAGCACCAATACATTTCTTAAATTTAATAAAAACGAAATGTAGTCGGAATATGTGCAAAATTAAATCAATTTGCAACAATCACGAATCCAAACTAATTAAGCGTTGATTCGTACGTTGTTAAATTTGTGTTAAGAAATAACGTAGATGGTGGAAACGTGAACTGGTTGATTTATTACTTTCGAGTTATTTCTTCTCGCAAAAAATAATAATTTTTAATCCATGTCAACCGCTCCATAGCTGCTTCGGATTTCCACTGGATTTATGCTTTATGTGTCCCCATAAATTTATTCTATACATTTTTTTTTCTATGAATCATATAAATACTCAAAATAAGCAGAGCTAATAAAAAATTGAAATTACACTAATTATTTATTTTGACTATAAAATGCCAAATAAAATAGGTAACGAAAATAAAATCAATCTGATCCACTGTAGTCGTTTATATTTAAAATATTTATTCATTTATTATCAAACTGGAGCAGAAAAAAATCAAGTTAACTTCTATAGTGTAGTTTCTGATGATTGTTTTTTGTCATGGAAAAAAATAATTCTTGAGTACAAAGAGCTTAAGTTAACAATGCTTTAAACTTTTACATTACTAAAGTCAAAACAGTCTCTTCTCACCTTGTTAAATTTTAATGTCAATAAATTGTTTTTCAAAGCCACCTTCAATTTTTATTTAAAACGAGTTTTCTGCAAATAACTTTTAATGCGTTAGGAATTGGGACAGGGTTGTTATTAGGAAAAATGTTTGCTTTTTAATCCCTCATGGAATGACATAAAAATATACAGGGGCTCCAATTTAAAATAAGAAAAATAAAGTGCTTTAAAGTTTGAAATGTTTGACACTAAATTTTGGACACCCTGTATAATTCATATTGATCAAACTTGGTTGACGGGACTATCAGATCTTATTTAATAAGTACCTTGTATGATTTTATTAACGAGGCACTATTTTTATTTTTTATTGATTTTTTTTAAACAATAGTGCAAAATTGATTTTTTTTAGTTTTAATTTTTTTTGTTGATATCCCTGAATCGATTCCAATAAAATTATAGGAGTATGTAGGCAACTATAAAAGGTACCCAGATAAGCATGTAATTTAAAAAAAATATATCATCATAACGTCGCGCTTTTTTGGGACACCCTGTATAATCAAAAATATTTTCCTGAAATGCAAAATTCCATTAATTGGTAAATGAGCTATAGAAGACGGGAGGTGAAATGCAGGACCCTGTATACGAGACAAGGTCAGAAGTTTTTGTTAATTTTTATTATTATTTTACTTTTTACTTTCTTTTCAAAAACAGATCTAAATATCCGCCCAAAAGCAAAGACAAGGTCAAAATTTTTTGTTATTATTTTGATATTTACTATTTTTCCGACACGGTTTCATTTACGTTCTCAGTGACATTGTTTGTTCTGTTAACATTTCTTCGCAATAAAGTTTGGGTTATTATTATTATTATTATATAAGTCGAATAAATTTGGGGATTTAAAATACTTTCCACGTTTCGGCCGATCGATCCGTTCCTCTCGGCGCCCCCAACATAAAACACATTTTAGTGGGTGACACATTTTCGCCGCGCGTGTTGTGGCCGCAAGAAAAATTTTAATTATTCCCACAAACGTGAGTTATGCGTTTATAAACTGGGTAAATCATTTTTATGGTTCACCTGAATAATTAATAAAATCATTATCGGCGCGGCTGTAGTTATTAGTTTATCGTTGGCTGAATTAACGTACAACCAGTGGTTGGTGTACCAACCAGACATTGTTGAATTCACGCACATCCAATGGTTTATGTATTTATTTGAAACTTTTCGGAGCCGGCTTAATTATTCATTTGGGAAAAATAAACGGGGACTGTCAGTACGAACGTTTTTTTTTGTAAGAGCCTACGGTCAAAGTTTAATTAACAACAATGCCATCTCTTTGATGGGTGTTAATTAAAATTTGTTTTGCTGAAATTTCAGCATCCGCGAAATTATATATATTTATTAACGCAAACAATACCGTATGTTATTAACGGGCTTATGATGGAGTGATTTTAGTTTTCTATTCTGGTAAATGGCGATCGATAGACTAACGAACCATTTAAAATATTTGTATTGAGGTAATGAGGTGAAAAGTTAGACAGCAAAAACTGGGCCCAAAGCAAGACTGCATAAATGGTGCCCAACGCGGGGCTGCAGAAATGGCGCCCAACACGGGGCTAAAACCTATGGAGCAAAGAAGCAAAAAAGCCAGTTGTAGAGAATTTTGCTTTTTATTAATTTCGTATCATAGATCCATAATTATAAAAAAAAATCGTATTTAGATTATAAACTAAACGTACCCTGTACGCCGTTCTCTGAACATGGAATGGACAGACAGGTAGTGACGCGAAAAGTTAGGCGACTGCGCTAATGACGTTTGGTGTGTTTTCTTGGCGTCATCTACCACAACCTATGTATATTTTTAGATTTTAAAGTGAACTTATGTTAATTACCTTAGTTTTTTAAGGGCTACCAACTATTTTCTACTTTTTGATGTCATATACATACCTTCGTTCAATTCTACTTTTTTTTATCTTAGTGTATGCCGTGCAGATACCTTCGTTCGATTCTCCAATTTGATAGTGTGATAACGGTGTTCATTGAGATATCAACGAGAAATATTACTTCACTTATCTCTTTATATTGAAGGGAGCAAGCAAAAAAGGAGGAGGAAACTAAAATGAATACAGTCCATAAAGAACGGCCACTCCATAAAAAGTGGAGTATCGATCTCGGTGAGATGAATTCTTTTTCCCCGAGTCCCGGTAGGTAACCCAGTGCGCGATCCATCTCGGAAAAATTCTTTGGGGAAGTTTTTCACTATTTTTGTAAACCAACCTATCGATTTCACATTTATTAATAAACGCAATAAATGTTATTTACGACATTTAAAGAAGGACATCTGACCGAGAGAGTAAATCGCAAATATTAACCTCGCGATTTGTAGTGTTATATTCAATCGAATAAATAGATTTTTTTAACATTAAGTATTGTTCCCCCATCAGAACACCTACAGACCGGTTTCGACCTTTCAGGTCTCATCAGTGTAGGGGAAACGGAAATTACTATTGGAATATAAGTATTTCAAACACCGTTAAAGGTAGAAACGCCAAAGTGGCGGAATCTATTGCGTAAATGCTGTACTGAACCAAATCCGGGAGGCTTTAACACCGACAAGAACAATATTTAATGTTCACATTAATATTGTTATATTTGCCGCCGCTGGCAATGTCCATATCTTGTCGGTGTTAAAGCCACCCGGATTTGGTTAAGTACAGCATTCAGGCAATAGATTCCGCCACTTTGAGATTTTTTCAACTTTTTTCGCATTTGTCTTTTTAGCTCTTCTGTTCAGCTTCATGTTTTTAACAGTTTTCCAGCAATTTTCGATTTTTGATACAGTCAAGTTTTATTTTTACATACCCAAAAGTAATTATTAATTTAGCGCCACAATGAACTAATTATGTATTAACAGCGAATCGAAATCTGTCGGGCCGCGCCATTTATGTGGACTACTCGAAACAATATGTATTGAACAGGTGATTGGCAGGATTAAGACACGATATGAACTTCTGGAGAAGTTTACGAGATCCCATGACGTGGACCGGTTGTGGCGGCTATTCATGCCCCGCAAACTGGAAACAGCGGGCGGCGCCTCAACTATCCCAAGAAAGTCCGTATCGTGTTGCGAAATATTGCGCGACGGATTATTTGTAATCTTCGGCGAACTTCGCACACAATTGAATTGACGTCGGCGATGTGTAATCGCAAATATTAACCAACTGTTATTGTATGGTTTAGAATTTAGTTCAGTCGCGACTGTACACTGTTCAAATTTTAATAAACCGACCAAAGAAATGTTTGGAAAGAAAACTCGAAAATGAAAAAAATGGTGATGTGGCCATCATGTTACTTTCTCCGACTTGATGGTATCATTTATATTTACGTTTTCATGGTTTATTTTTAATTTAAATCATATTTTACATCAAGCGTTTCACATGATCGAATGATTGCAATATCAACATTATGAAAGGTAAAAATGACAAATTATGTTTCAAATTCTAAGAATCTTTACAGTAAGTTTACTGAAAAATTAAAAAGTCCTGAAAAGATTTCTAAAAATAGCCCTGATTAAAAAGTCCTAAGAAACTGTCTGAGCAAGAAAGTCCTGAAAATATAAATAGTCCTGATTAAAAAGTCCTAAAAACCTAAAAAAAAAGTCCTGAACAAGAAAGTCTTGAAAAAGTCCCGATAAAAAAGTCTTGATAAAAAGTATCGAAAAAAGAGTCCTGACAAAAAAATGTCTTGAAAAACAGGTCCTAAAAGACCAGAAATAAAGTCCTGAAAAAGAGTTGACAAAAAAATGTCCTGAAAAAAGTCCTGGAGAAACAGTTTTGGAAATAAAGTACTGTTAAAAAGTTGTGAAAAAGAATCGTGATAAAAAACCTGAAAACGTACAGAAATAAGAGTCCTGAAAAATTCCGAGTAAAAGAACACGTTCTCTTTCTCTGTTCCAGAAAATAGTCTTCATACAAAGTACCAGAAACAAATGTCCTAAAATAAGTCCTGAAGTCAGTTCAGAAAAAGAGCCCTGATGAAATATCATAAGAAAATTGCCCTTGAAAATAATATCTTTAAAAAATAAACGAAAAATTTATGAAAAATTTTCTTTAAAAAGATCTGAAGAAATTGTCCTCAAAAAGAAATTCCAAAAAGTGTCTTGAAATATGTCCCGAAGGAAATCCTGCAAAAAGGCCTAAAATAAGTCCTTAACAAAATTCCTGAAATAAAATGTCTAGGAAAAGTCCTTAAAAAGGTCCAAAAACGGCCATGAAAAAAAAATTCCAAAAATTGTCATGAAGAACATTCTGAAAATTTGTTCTGAAAAAAATCCCGAAAATAAGTCTCAACAAAGGGTTCTTGAGAGAGTCCCGAAAACGTCCAGAGAAAAAATCCTGTTAATAAAATTTTGAAAAGAAATCCTGAAAATAAAGGTCTTAAAAAAATTCTTAAAAAGTCCTGAAGAAAAATCTAAATGTTTTTAAAATAGACCTGAAACACATTGTCCTGAAGTCCCAAAAAGGCTAAAAGAACAAAAAAAAACTGTTAACTTGAATATTCAGAAATACGAAATTTTACCAAAAGCTTTTCAGTTCTTCGGATTTTCAAATAACACTTATGTTCAAAGTTTTGTGGTCATTTCTGTATTAGTTTTTGAGATACAGCGCGCACAGACACATCTACAGACAAACTGTTATGTAGAGAAAAATGGTGATGTGGCCATCATGTTACTTTCTCCAATAGTATCATCATTTATATTTACACTTTCATGGTTTATTTTCAATTGAAATCATATTTTAAATGAATATCGAGCGTTTTGTAGACTCGCATGAAACTGACGTTTGAAACGTCAAAATTATAAGATGGAAAAATAATACTTTAAATTCAAAAACTAAGTTTACTCAAAAAGATTTCGAAAAAAACTTATTCTTTAAACGTTGTTCATTTTGGCATTCTCTACAATTATTATTAACATAAATTTGCTGTAACTATTATCGTTTCATTATTATAAACCAAAAATGAAAAAAAGATAATAAATTTTTTTCTCGAATAATAATGATTTTATGAAAAATGTTTTCAAACAAAATAATCTTATTTCTTGATTGTCTTCAATATTTGTCTAAATATTTTTATGAATTTTTTCATATTTAAGAAATTATTGGCAAAAAACAAAAAAACAGTTAAGGTAAACACCCACTTTCGGTCTATGAAATTTTATCAAAAGCTTTTCAGTTCTTCGGATTATCAAATAAGACGGATGTTTAAAGTTTCATATCAATTGCTCTATTAGTTTTTGAGATACAGCGCGCACAGTCACACACACACAGACACAATTTTTTTTTTCCAGAAATTGTTGAAATGGCATCTAGGGACCCCAAAACGGATATTTCGTAAAAAAAATTTTTGAAAAAAAAATCACTATTACAATACTTTCTCGTACTTCGTAACGGAGAAAGTAAAAAAGTCGCTTTGAAACACTAAAATTATAACGTGTCTAATGTTGTTTTATAAGCAATGTACCCAGGACATTCTTATTAAAAAAAAAATGTATTTTGTTTTTTTTTCAAGTCCAAGAGCTCATTCTGAACACTATTTATTATTTGTCCATAATTTTTTTTGTGGGACTTCCAGGGACCGATATACGCAAAGTGACTTTTTTCGTAAATAGTGCTTAAATCGACTGGAAACACCTGAAAATTGATTAAATTTAATTATGCTTCAATTTTTTTTTTTTAAGTCTAAGAGCTGATAATGAACACTATTTGTCTATAAATTTTTTTGTGGGACTTCCAGGATCCGAGATACGCAAAATAGCTTTTTTCGTAAAAAGTGCTTAAATCGACTGGAAACGGCTAAAGATCGATTAAAATAAATTTCTTTCTTCAAAAAATTTTGTTTGTTTTTTTAAGTCGTAGAAGATTTAATAGAGCCCAAATAACAATATTTCTCAAGACGTGATAAAAGCGAAAAATCAATTCGAAAATAAATAATCTCAATTTGCCAAGTTTGCAGCCGGGAGGAGGTATCAGAATTATGATTTCTTAAATTTGAAATAATGGCGGGAAAAGAGTGCCGACCGCGGTTGTCAGTCCTGAACAATTCCTGACCTAAATTCTTGGACATGGACATGCGTTATCATTTTAATCTGAAAGGAACGGATTCAATTAATTTGAAGAAGTATGAATGTGAGTTCCATGTAAAGATGATAATAGAGATACTTTTCCTCAGAGAAGTCTAAAGACTAAACTTTTTTCTTTCTTGGAAGCTTCCACACCTAAATTCTTGGATATGGACATGCGCATTTTAATCTGAAAGGAACGGATTTAATTAATTTGAAGAAGTATGGATGTGTGTTCCATGTAAAGATGATAATAGAGATACTTTTCCTCAGAGAAACATTTTTTTTTCTTGGAAGTTTCCACATATAAATCCGGCCCCGTACCTCCGCCATTTGCATACGGCTATTTGTTTGGCGCTCGTATCTGCAGCTTAATGTGCGGTAATTTGAAAAATGGAAACCGCCGCCCGGCCAAAAAGAAAAATGAACTGCACCGTACATTTCATTTTCGTCCATTAATAACACCGCCCTCCCATTTCGACTAATGAAGATGATTTATACAAAATACGAGCGCGAATTGTTTTTGCATTATTTCACCACACATTCGCGATATAATTCAATTCCGAAACATTAATGTAAATTTATAAAGCGCGGATGGTAATGTTCAACGTTGATATTCCAAATATATCTGCTGTAACAAATGCATCAAGTAGATTCTGAAATTTTTCTCTTAATCCCGACGGTTACGAAAAGTAAGTCTGCACATTATTTATTAACACCAGAACGTTATCTTAGTACAGTTGAAAATGCTTGTAAAGTTTTAATAAAAATATAACATAAAAAGAATCAAACTACTAATGTAACATCTGTTTAATTAAAATGGACTCAAACGGATGCTTCTAAGAGAACGCATGATTTTTAAAATCTATTATGCTATAAAATGCATTTAATGTAGACTTAAATAAATTAGAAACAACCTTACTTGTTGCAGACTTAAAACTGCTATTGAAAAGTATTGACCAAGATTGAGGGAGTTTATTGTAAAGATCAATTCCAGAATGTTGTGGAGAACTTTAAAAAAATGTATGTTATATAATTAATTTCAGTTAAAACTGTAAGCAGTACTATATTACGAAAATTAATTTAATTCGACTCATGCTTCAATAATTACAATTTGCGTCTTGAAGGAAGCAAGATGAAATAAATGCAAGAATCAGGTGCAGGTCTTAATGCAATACGTGATGCGATTTCTTGTTTACGCTTTAGTGAAAATTGCATCAAGATTTAAATTCGGTCTCAATGAAATTCCAAATGAGTGTGTCTGGGTGAGTGGATCGAATTATCTTTGAGCTTTACGTATTCCACGGTGGCTCGTATATGAGTTAATAAGAATGTGTTGAAATTTAGCTCTTCATAACTGGCGACTTGATCTAATTTCAAAAGCATTACAAAAATACGTGATTTCACTGCTAGACTGGAAATTACTATCACTATCATAAAAATTATTAAATAAACCGATGTAGTATCTTGGGTAATTTTCAAACAACAACACTTTGTTTCTATTCATAGTAAGATCTAATTTTGGTTACGAACACGTTGAATAGTCGTACTCTTAACCGATGTTTATAGATATAGAGTATCTTCTTAAGCGTACAGAATTGTTATCAATATTTTGATATGTTAAAAATACAAGAACAACCTACATTTATAGAACTAAAGGATCCTCTTAACCGTACAAAATTATTTCTGTTAAAAATCACGATTAACTCTATATTCTATTGAACTTGTTTACAACTTTAACCACACAATAACTTTACGTCTCATGTAGACGCATTCCTCTCAACTTTAGAGATGCGTGCGTCAGTTTATTCACCCATAAATCGTTTTCTATTTCTTCGAGTCGTGCACACAAAAAGAGAGCGACGTGACCGTTCACGCACTGATTTATATATATTTTCGTTCTCAACAAAACACATAAATAACTCGTTCGATAGGGCCTCTTAATAATAAATCCGCATTAGTCGAGGCCGGAATTATGGAAATGGTCGACTAGAAAAAAAAAATTAGAGCCGAGCGGCGAAGACGCAAAAAAAAAGAAAGTTAAATTTACTTTCCCCGAAACTAATTTAAATATCGAAAAATTGGCGGAGGCGCCGGGAATCGAGTTATAACTGTCATGTGCAGAGGCGGGAGAGCCACGCCGGAACATATTTTATTCATAAAGGACGGAACGATGATGAATATAATGGCTTTTATTAAAATTTCACTTTGGCAGTTTTAGTTTTGTCGCTTTTATTCCGTTTAAATAGAATAATGCTTGATTAAACATTAAATGTTCCGTTTATTCTATTTAAATACAAAATGCTTGATTAAGCATACATTTCGTTCGCACGCATTCAAGTCTATATCAACTAAATAGACAAAATAATGAAGATGATGGTTGCGACCGTTACTATGTGATAGTCAGGTAACTTTGAATTAAACAACTTTTTTTTTGATTAAACAAATAATTTTTTTTTAAAGCGAGATTACAACAAGTACACTATACACATTAAACATAAATTTCATTTTGAAATGTAAATTCAAATCTATATCATCTAAATAGACAAATTTTACCTTAATCTGCGGATTTTAATACTTAACACGAGTGCACAGATCCGATCCTCGAGCGAACTTCGGGATTACGATTTTGCATTAGCTGCAAAATTACGGATTATATCGAATAAAAGTTGAATTTAATGCCCGCAGACCGGAACAGGCACGAAAATAGAAGAAATCCAATTAAACTCCGAGCGAAACCTAATCGGAAAAAATAACAAGGACATAAAAATTAATATGCTATGAAAACGAAACGAGCCGAAACGAAAACAATATTTAAGTGAGAGAGCCACTGAACACACACATTCACTCACACGTATATATATATTTTTGCGCCCTTGCGTTCGGCCCTTTGTTGTCCTACTTAATTAATTACTAAGGGGAGAGAGGGAGAGAGAGAGGGAGAGAGTCGAAACAATTACACTTATTTATATACGAGGTTCGATCTTCGATTTTCGATGCTGGACAAATATTTGCCGAAGGGGGATGGAAATGGGGCGATCCTTTTTTTTCTCTTTAAATCCGGGTTTCTTGTGATTTATGCAATGCGCAATCTACGGGGTCGGCTCATTTATTCTATGCATTTATTTTACATCCGCTGGAAGGGAATATGGCAGGGATTATAATATAATTTTTTGAATGAGACAAAAAATAACCGCAGAAAGACTTATGACGGTCCATCATAAATGTACTATGTAAAATGAATGTCTGTCAATAAAGATGTTTCATATACAGTGTCCTGCATCTCACCTCCTGTCTTCTATAGCTCAACTACGAATTAAATTAGGATTTCGATATTTTGTAGAATATATTTGTATATAATAACTTTTAATGCGTTAGGAATTGGGACAGGGTTGTTTGTTTTTTAATTCTGCATGTAATGACATAAAAATATACAGTGGCTCCAATTTAAAATAAGAAAAATAAAGTGCTGTAAAGTTTGAAATGTTTGACGCTAAATTTTGGACACCCTGTATAATTCATATCGATCAAACTTGGTTAACGGGACTAGCAGACCTTATTTAATAAGTACCTTGTATGAATTTATTAACAAGGCACTATTTTTATTTTTTATTCATTTTTTAAAAACAACTGTTTTTTTTAGTTTTTATTTTTTTTTGCCGATATTCCCGAATCGATTACAATAAAATTATAGGTGTATGTAGGCAACCATAAAAGGCACCCAAATAAGCAATAAAATACATAGCATGTAATTTAAAAAAATATATCATCATGACGTCACGCTTTTTTAGGACACCCTGTATAATCAAAAATATTTTCTTGAGACACGTCGGGGGATATATAGAAAGTCTGTAAAATATCAAAATCGTAACTTAATTAGTAACTGAGCTATAAAAGACGGAAGGTGAAATTCAGGAGCAATTCTGGTGAATGCGCCGGGTAACATATGTTTATTTTAATAACTATCGGAAGTATAATAATAAATAATAATGATAATTATATTATGTACTTTTACCATAATGCTAAACCGTTTTGATAATATAAAACACTCGTAAAATATGTGTTTACAGCTTATGCAAAAATCCAGCGGATGCTGTAATTAAGGCGGTGTGTTCATTGAATGAGAACGTCCCCTTTATAAAAATGTACACCCGGGGCGGTAATCCCCAGTTTAAAAATTGGAATGATTAAAAGATGAAACTAGATTAAAACTTTGTAAAAGTTTAAACGTGCCGCCAATTATACAGAGATAACATTGATCAACCGCGCGAATTACTAATTATACAGTTAACGTCGATATTCGAGAAAATATCGCCCCTATAAATCGATAGGCAATTCTCGACTCTATTTTACCGAGAAAGTTAATTACATTATCATTATTCTCTTTATCGTATCATCATCTATTATGCTCATTATTATGTTAGACATTTATTAATAACCCAGGTACACAATTTTTTTTTCAGTTTCCTTGAGGTAGAATAGTGATTCCTACTATTTTTTTGGGTGCACTGAATTCAATTTCGGGAACAGAATTCGTCCGTTACGTCAGGAAAAAATGTTGGGCTCCTGAAAAGTGTCCAAAAATGGCTTAATTAACGCCCGATTTGTTCCCGAATAGAAAATTGCCATTTAGTAGGTAAAAGGGGTTTAGTTTTACGATTCGAATGTTATTTTCAAGTTTAAAGTGTAAAGTTGGGGTATAATGGAAATAAGTATTCAGAGGCTGATTTTTGAAGTTCATCGAACCTAAAATAAGTGTGATCGATACAAAAAAAAATGTTTAACACTCTAATGATTGGGGTGACCAGGAATACCATTTTAGGGGTGCAAAGGGGGATGAAAGGGGTGCAAAGTCAGTTAGAAGTAACCGATAATGTTTTTGTTACAACAAGGCGATCGAGGGGGTTTTCGAGGTTGATTTCGAATTTGACATTCATTTGACATCAAGTTTAATTTAAATTGATTGGGCGTTTATTTAGCCTTTTTTGGACACTTTTTCGGAGCCCAAAAAATGTTCCTGACGTGATGGAGGAATTCTGATGTCGGAATCGGTTTCAGCGCACCCAAAAACAGTAAAAATCCGCATGGAAACTGAAAAAAAAGTGTGCCTGTGTAGTTATTTGGATTCATAATGCGTTAGTTACTCATACTACGTCAGTTACGAATCAACAAACTATTGTTTCGTGGATCTTAGATACTCATAATTCGTAAGTTACGAATTAACAAACGTTAATAAGAACGTACAAATTTTGAAACTCAAATATTTGCGATTTATAAAAATCTCAGACGTTCTTATGGTCAAAAAGTTCCTCAATTATTATGAATCGCATAATATAATGTTAGCTATGATTAAGTGTACTGAAATGTTTGTGATTTATTTTTAGACTAAAATACTCTTACACTAGTTAATTTTTGCGGCCACGGTTTATTGTACCAGCATTAATTAAATAGAGATAATTAAATCCTGTGTAGTCCCCAGGAACCAGTTCATCCCTGCCCCAATTTAGAAGTTGCAGTCCTTATCGGGACTACTTTAGTGCGCCAGTTCCCGCTCCAGGATGTACCTTATCAGGTGCCCACGGCCACATTAATTAATAAACTAAACCGAGAGAGTAATTTCAGCAAAATACAATTACCGCCTCTAAAGAGTCCGATTTGACTTTCATGACGATCCCCCGAATAATAAATTACGGGATCGAATATTTTCAGACATGGAAATCAAACGGAATTACGTATTCGTTCCACTGGATGCACCATAAAACTTTTTTAATGGCGCGATTCCGTGCCCCCTTGTGGCCATTAGATATTTTTTCGAGTGTTCGCCCGGTTCTTGCGGAATAGTATATACAAAACGTCCTAATTTTTTTTTTGTGTGTGCACTCTCTGCGTTGTAATATTTAAATGGAAGCCGGTGTGCTTCGGGGTTGCACGTGAAAGTGAAGCATCTGTCTAAACAAGCCCGTTTAAATTAAATTATTCACTCGGGGCTGCATTTTTAATGTTGACGCTATGGGCACGTATTTTACGGTGTCGGACGTGTTTCGGAAAATTAAGCACAATTTATCGCAATTCTCGACAATAATCTTATCAAATAATTTCAGCATGCTGCTGCTTGAAAAACTTCCTCAAGAGTTTCTCGATGTGATCCTATTCTGGGGCCGCGGTGGCCTAGTGAGTAGAGCTCCTGTTCACGGGCCTCGTGGTCGTGGGTTCGAATCCAATCCGTGCGATCACTTTTCGGAACGATGAAGTTGCCGTGGATGATTAGTGTATGTCCCATTCATTATCAAAAATGAAATCTCAGTAATTATCGTTAGTGGCCGAATAGCCTAGATGCTTAAGCCAATTCCCAAATCATCCGCACTTCCTCAACCCGAATTGTCGTCAATAATAAAAAAAAAAAAAGTATACTTGCTTTAGGTACACGTGGCTAAGTGGCATGCCTGGTAATTATTAGTCGAAACGTCGAAAGTGTACACACGTGTTTAGTGATTATCCGTGTTATTGTTGTGTTTTTGGTGGAAACAGTCGTGCGAATAAGTGTAGTTTTCCACCCCCGGGTTGCTCCTAATGCAAGGATTCCGTTGGTAATATTATTCTGCCAGTTTATGATCTAACTAAGGCAGGGGCGGCTCGTTATACAGAGCCAAGGAGCCATGGCACTACTTGTAGTTTCAAGCTCAGCAAGAATTTTTAATTAATTCTTATTTGCTAGTTACTTTGGTCTAGGAAGATAATTCGTTCTTTCTATCTTCAAGAAAAGAGGGGGGAAGAGGCTCTACCATCAACATGTGCAACGAGCCACCACTGATGTTAGGTACGGCCTTTAGCAATGAGATTATGATAGAATATATCTAAAACATCTCCGTATCTTCGAAAAAAAAAATTATAATAAAGCCCTGATTTGATAAGTGATTTTGAGTGACAGTCCGTTATGTTTTCCTTTTATTTTAACCGAAATTTCACCTTTTCCCAATATTTGTTAAAAAAAAAACGACTTCGACTTTTTAGTTGAATAACTCAAAATCAATCTGCAGAATGTTTTGATCTTCTGCAAAAATATTGAAGCCCTGATAACGATAAATGATTTTAAGTGCTTTGCTTTGATTTTAACTGAAATTTCACTTTTCCTCAGTATTTTTACAAAAAACTGATATTTTCAGTTGAATAACTCAAAAACCATCTTCAGAATGTTTTGATATTTTGCTTGAATATTAAAATCCTGAAATTGATAAGTAATGTTAAGTGATAGTCCGTTGTGATTTGTTTTTGATTTTAGCCGAAATATCACTCTTTCCCAATATTTGTTCCAAAAAATTGATATTTTCGAGTTTCCAGTTGAATAACTCAAAAACCATCTGCTGAATGCTTGAATTTTTTGCATAAATATTGAAACCTTGATATTGATAAGTGGTTTTGAGTGACTTGCTTTGATTTTAAACGAAATTTCAATTTTTTTTAAGATTCATTACAAAAAATAACATTTTCTGGTTTCTAGTTGAATAACTCAAAATCAATTTGCAGAATATTTTGATCTTCTATAAAATATTAAAGCCCTAATATTGATAAGTGATTTTGAGTAACAGTTTATTGTGATTTGCTTCGATTTTAACCGAAATTTCAGCTTGATTAAAAAAAATTTACATTCTCGAGTTTTCATTTGAATAACTCAAAAACCATTTCCGGAATATATTGATTTTTTGCTTAAATATTAAAGTCCTGATAATTAATAAATTTTAAATGATGGTCCGTTGTAATTTACTTCGATTTTAGCCGAATTTCATGTAGTCTCGTATTTTCTATTTTAAAGGTGAAATGGGGATGTTTCAAGTGAGGTATCATAAATGTTTTTAACTTTTATGTTATTCACTCGTTATTCAAAGCCAAGGAGCCGTGGCACTGCCTACAGTTTCAAGCTCAGCAAGAATTTTTAATTAACTCTCGTAACACTTTTTCGCCAGTTGCTTTGGCCTAGGAAGATAAATCGTTGTTTCTTTCTTCAAAAAAGGAGTGTATAAGTGGCTCTACCATCAATATGTTCCACGAGCCGCCACTGAACTAAGGAGATGACGCTCTCGGTTAATAACCAGACAACAAATGTTATTGTTTCGTTACATTACTGGGTAACAAGGTACTCAAAAAAATATTTTTTTAATAATCAACCTCGATCTAAACTATTACCGATAAACGCTCCTACCAGATGTCATAAAAAGGGTTCAGTGTGGAAACCAAATAATACCTGAAATACGACCTGATAAAAGGGTTAAAAATTTAGATACTGTAGCAGGGATTATTTGTATTTATCAAAAACTAATGCATTTTGGCACGTGACTTTTTTTTACATTATTTGTTTTTTCATCGTGATGTTCAATGTATCTACAAAAATTCTCTCTCTCTCTCTCTCTCTTGTTTATTAAACGTTACTAAATATTGAGCGTGGATTTTGATAAAAATTTGATTACATCCGTGAATTTGAAAGTTTTTTTTTTTATTTATTGGAGAACCGATCAAAAATGTAATTAAGCGCGTTAATTAATACGTCGCTGCTGATTCGCAAGGAATAAACTTTTAAGAAGCGATTTGCTGGAGGTTCCCTAGGCCTAAAGTTGAAGTAACAAACATTGGGAGTTTTGTTGAAAATTTCAAGTGTAAACGTCATGCCTAAGGGAAGGGACCTTTCCTTCGTGGTAAGTAAAGTTTATGCGACGAGCATGTATTTCTATTCAAAAACAATTTCGTCCGACATAACTGTTATTTATCTGGTAGTACAAGTAATACCATGCAAATTTCTTTTGTATCATCCAATATCCGTGCCGAGTGACACTAGCCAGGGAAGTAGTTATTTGTTAGTAGTCCTAATAAGACTTAATTTGCAGAGTTGCGAACAGGTTGAATATTCATATATTCAGGCTATATTTCGTTTTATTGAATTTATTTAATGCTTCTGCAACAAAATATAACGTTTTCCCTTTCATAATTTTGACGTTTTAAACGTCAGTTTTATCCGAGTTTACAAAACGCTCGATGTACATTTAAAATATGATTTCAATTAAAAATAAACCAAGAAAACGTAAATATAAATGGCTATGATACCATCAATCCGGAGATAGTAACATGATGGCCACGTCGATAATTTATAATCGTTTTCCTGATGATTCAACTGCAAATTACACCGGTGATGGAGTACAAGATTTGATGTAGAAAATCAAACATTATTCTAATGGGGTCTGCAAACAAGGTGTTGATTTGCGAAACGGGCCATAGGGATTTACATGTAAAATTTTAAATGTGTTAATATTAGCCCCCCTAATCATTTGCCAGTATCGGTCTTCACATTATTTTTAAAGCTGTTCAAGCTGAATCATTTGGTACCTTACTCAATGGTTTCTGCCGAGTATTTACCGAGATATTTGCAAAAAACTTCACAACTATTTTGAATTAAAAACAAAGGATTGCCATGAAATCATAATGGCGGAGATTTCATTTTGTTCTAAAAAGTGACGTTTGCTGTCGGATTACGATTTATAATCGGCCGTGTATTCTACACAAGAAAACGTATTTATAAGTTAATGGTTTTACACAGGAACTCTTTTAGAAGTGTACGTGATTTGTTCAGTGTTGAAATTACGAAGGAGGTAATACGCGGCAAATATGCTATTCAATAAGTATAAAAATAATGTAAGTAGAAAACAATTAAAGGAGCCAATTGTAATACATTTCAAATTTAGAGTAAAGTAGTAGTTATTCATTAAATAGTTATCTTGTTAGTTATTGCCTTCTCCAGGCATTCTTTCTTGTGTAGAAAGTGTAAATCGTAATGCGAGCAAACGTCACTTTTCAGAACAAAATGAAATATCCGCCATTATGATTTCATGGCAAACCTTTGTTTTTAATTCAAAATAGTTGTAAAGTTTTTTGCAAATATCTCGGTAAATACTCGCAGAAATTATTGAATACGGTACCAAATCATTCGTCTTAAAAAGCTTTAAAAATAATGTAAGAAGACCGATACTGTCCAATAATTAGGGGAGCCAATATTAACACATATAAAATTTTACATGTAAATCCCTATGGCCCGCTTTGCAATTCAACACCCTGTTTAGGGATTGTAGAAATGTACATCTCGATTAGCTACTTAAAGGCAGCATCTGTATATTTCGATTAGCTATTTGGGGCAGCATCTAGAGATTCTCCAATTGCGAATCTGAATGTATTGATAATGATCATTAACAGAAAGCTCTTCAGCCACGGACCTGAATGTACGTCTTTGTCTAGCTACAGACAGAAGTTTTTGTGTGCACTTTAATCATGGATTACCAAGCAGAAATTAATTTCCATAAATATTGATAAATTACATTTTCCAAAAGTTATTATCGCCGGAGATATTTACAAAACATCCACTTGGCTTTTTTATTTGTGCGTGGCGCTATCATTAATAACGCAACGTAACGACTTTTTGATGTCGTCGCGCAACACGCCGCGCTTTACCATATATTATGCAGAAATTTAACGTGAAACTGAGGGAAAAGTTGCCGCGAGTAACCATTCCATCAAAAAAGTTGTGCGAGCCGCGGGATGAAATATATATCTTATAGATTCGGATGCAGGTGGAAGGAATTCCACCCCCCCGCACACACCCCCGAGGAGGAATAAGGGTGTTGATCGTGCACCACACGACGAGTCATTCAAGATGACGGATTCGAGGGTGTTTCCTCCTCCTACAACGCGAGGGTTGATTTATGATTTAAGTGTGACAGAAATAAGAGGGGGTGTGAGGGGGTCTCACTTAGCCGTGATTATGAATGGAGGCGGATTGATGCCTTGCGGAAATTGGGGCCGCGATTTTTCACGTGGGTTGAATGAATGTGCCCACCTGGGGGACGACCGCTGATAGCTAAACTTGAAAACTTCTCTAGAGCCTTGTATGAATTAGGAAATATTTATTGATGATGCCGGTAATAATTTATATTACTTAACACTTAGGAAACAGTTAGGTAAGGATACAACTTTAGTAAATTACTATGTTTGCCCATAAATTGATAAACATCTTTCCACTAAATCGAAAATATTGATGATCCCATCAAGACACATTTTTTTTTTTAAGTTCACCTTAAATCTAAAATAAGTTGACTGGAATACAACAGGCGAATAGGGCCATCATGACGTTTAAGATAATACGCTAACAAGATGGGGCACTTTAAAACATATAACAATAGAGATGTTAGATATTAGTAAACGGATATAAATATGTATGCATTTCCTCCTTCTTACCACAACCCACACTTGTGATAGATTGGGTCGAAAATTTACACCTAGAGATTAATTATTAGCGCACGCGCACTAATTACATGTAATAATGCCCTCCTCCAACTACCAACTAACAAATTGCTCCCTGTTAATTACGAAAGTGTTTTTTCTGTCCGAAACCATCCTCTTCCCCATTGTCCGTTTCGCACAAGTGCAATCCTGCGATGCCTACTGCAAGTTATTGTGCACAGTAAAAACCCCCCGAAAGCTGTTTCGCTCGAGCGCAGTTTTATATTTTATGATTTCCAGGTGCTCCTCCTCCTCCTCCGCCCTTTATTTTATTGTCGTGCCTAAAGCGATCCCTCGTTTTCTTTCTGTAGGCGCGAGAATACGGATCTGTTTTTTATCACGTCTACAAACAATCGTTCGATCTTTCCATAAATAAATTACACTCGTTCGACAAATGATAAAGTATTCAAAACTCCATTAGGATTATTGGCCCGTATGTTAATATTTTCGAATTTGCAATGGAAGGACAATTCGTTTCACGTAAACGTCTCCCCATAGTTTTCAGCTTTGCGGAGACAAACAATTTTCATAAAAGTGGAGCATATTCAATGAAGTGGCGCGGTCTCGTACCTAATCGCCCGTTCGAAGGAAAAAATCCACGAAAGGGAAAGATTTATGTTTACCTTGCCGCTAGCGAAGAGACAAATCTCCGGGACCACCGCGCGACGCGCTCTCTTTTTGTCGCCTTTTTAAACAGATTGTGGACTGCGAGGGAATTATTCACTCGGATAAAAGGGAAGCAATGCGAGGTTTTGTTTTCGCCAGTTTAACCTTTTACTTTTGGATATATAGAACGGTTTTTTTTTTATCAATGCATCATGTTAAAATTTGTACGTCAGGTAATGATTTTTCTATTTAGGCAACCGTACATACACAAATAATTAATTTCTATTTTTTTCATTATAAAAACTATTTCAATCCATACGAACACATTTGTAATAGTTTTGGCGACTCAAAAAAATATGAAAACAATTGCCATCGACTTTTTAAATTTACTCAAAATGCATCCAGGATTATAATTTCATAAAAAACTGAAAACATTTCATCCACAGATTTTCAGATAAATCCATGTGAACAGAGCATTATTTCTTTAAAATGTGTAATAATTTTGGCGAATCAAAAAAAAATATTAAAACAATTGCCATCGACTTGAAACTTTCCAAATTTACTCAAAATCCATCGAGGATTATAATTTCATAAAAAACAGGAAACACCCCATCCACAGATTTTGAGATAAATCAATGTGAACAGAGCATTATTTCTTGAAAATTTGCAATAATTCTGACGACTCAAAAAAAATATTAAAACAATTACCATCGACTTGAAACTTTCCAAATTTACTTGAAATCCATCCAGGATTATAATTCCACGAAAAACTGAAAAGACCCTATCTACAGATTTTGAGATAAATCCACGTGAACAGAGCATTATTTCGTGAAAATCTGTAATTATTTTGGCGACTCAAAAAAAATATAAGAACAATTGCCATCGACTTGAAACTTTCCAAATTTACTCAAAATCCATCCAGGATTATAATTCCATGAAAAACTGAAAATACCCCATCCGCAGATTTTGAGATAAATCCATGTAAACAGAGCATTATTTCTTGAAAATTTGCAATAATTTTGGCGAATCAAAAAAAATATTAAAACAATTATCATCGACTTGAAACTTTCCAAATTTACTCAAAATCCATCGAGGATTATAATTTCATAAAAAACAAGAAACACCCCATCCACAGATTTTGAGATAAATCCATGTGAACAGAGCATTATTTCTTGAAAATTTGCAATAATTCTGGCGACTCAAAAAAAATATACAAACAATTGCCATCGACTTGAAACTTTCCAAATTGACTCAAAATCCATCGAGGATTATAATTTCATAAAAAACAAAAAACACCCCATCCACAGATTTTGAGATAAATCCATGTGAACAGAGCATTATTTCTTGAAAATTTGCAATAATTCTGGCGACTAAAAAAAAAATACAAACAATTGCCATCGACTTGAAACTTTCCAAATTTACTCAAAATCCATCGAGGATTATAATTTCATAAAAAACAAGAAACACCCCATCCACAGATTTTGAGATAAATCCATGTGAACAGAGCATTATTTCTTGAAAATTTGCAATAATTCTGGCGACTCAAAAAAAATATACAAACAATTGCCATCGACTTGAAACTTTCCAAATTTACTCAAAATCCATCGAGGATTATAATTTCATAAAAAACAAGAAACACCCCATCCACAGATTTTGAGATAAATCCACGTAAACAAAGCATTATTTCTTGAAAATTTGTAATAATTTTGGCGACTCAAAAAAAATATAAAAACAATTGCCATCGACTTGAAACTTTCCAAATTTACTCAAAATCCACCCAGGACTACAATTCTATTAAAAACTGAAAATACCCCATCCACAGATTTTGAGATAAATCCACGTAAACAGAGCATTATTTCTTGAAAATTTGCAATAATTTTGGCGACTCAAAAAAAATATAAAAACAATTGTCATCGACTTGAAACTTTCAAAATTTACTTAAAATCCATCCAGGACGATAACTCTATGTAAAACTAAAAACACCCCATCTATAGATTTTGTGATAGATCCACGTGATTGAGAATCTGAAAAAATTTTGGTGAAAAATCCAAAGAAATTTCTACAAAAAAATTTGCTTTTTGTTACATCCAAGTTCTGATATTTGTTTTTTCTTGCAATTGCCAAAGACACGTAATTTAAGAATAATTTATCAAAAAATAAAGCATCTGGTGAAATGAAATGACTAGAATTTTCAGAGGAATATCTGCAAATGGTCAATTTTTCGTAATCAAAATGTGTCCTTCAACCGCAGCTATTTATAAGGTGTGAGCCACAGAATTTTATTTCTGAGTTGGCCATGCCTGAGAGAGAGAGAAACATGGCAGTCATGTCTGAGAATAATTCATTTTTTTAAATCTAATTCAATGTCTTATGACGTAATAATTTGTGACATACCTCATTTATCTCACAGCCAACTCTGAAACAAACTTTTGTGGCTCACACGATATTAACCAAAGTTCAGATGATTATCTTTCAGTAACCGTAACGACACCCATTTCAGATTAATCCATCAAAGAGGCAAACTACACGTGTGTTACGTGTGCACGGCGCGTTTCCATTAAAATTAAAATCATTTCAGTGCGTTATTTCGTTATCCTGTCCGACCGAATAACGTCGAGAGGTCTCTCCTAATCCAGAGGTTCTTAATTAGGCCACCGAGCTTCACCCGAAAAGCTCCGGCGCATCCGCATCCGAATACATCAGAAAACCCACCCGGGGAGCTTATTTATCGCCGAAGCGTCAGACTTAAGAACTTCCACCGCCTTTAATTCGCTCCTTTCATAATCAGGTGCGGATGGCAAAAAGTTCGCGTTCGCGTGTAAATTACGATTAAAATATTGACGCCAATCCGAAAACAAATTGTAATCCGCGATAACTATTTAAGGGGAAAATATACGTAGTAATAGCAATGTTAGTGGGTTTAGAAAGTTATTCGAACTCGCTCGAATTGTTGCACCAACGAAGCTCTATCTAGATTTCTATTAAAACATCAGATTATACTTTACTGTCACGAGATCGGCATTTATCAAAAATTAATCCAGTTAAACCTAAAATCCTACCATGCAGAGTTTTTATGTCATCGGAATTCAAATCTAATTTTAAAGACTAGAAATGGGATTTTATAAGACTAGGCACTAAAATACTCGGCGTTGTTTTTTGCATAACGAGGTGATGCACGATTCCGTCTTGATAAATGACTATTTTCACCGTGCCTTTTTAAATTTTGAAATAGAATACCTGGAAAATACTTGAGGGAATTGATAAATAAATTGATAATCCCATATGCGTACGCGTGGCTGGAATAGTGGAATATAGGAAACGTTTCAATTTAGAAATCCCCCGATATAAATCTGCGGCGGATTCATTTTTATTTTAGCCCCGGGCGGGGGAGACAGATTGAGATGTACAGAAAGAAAATAAATAGCTGCGCGCTGGTGTCGCCCAATAACGAATACAATACTCTCAATGGCGCTCCCAAGTACCTTCCATCAAAAGGACGTCCAAAAGAAGGGATCCGCCGCCGCCGCCGAAGGTTTTTCCGCGATTCCCGACCGCCCCGCAGATTTGCATTCCCTATCGACCGCCGCCCTCCTCCGTGTCCTTTATGCACGACCCCATAGATCAGCCTCCGAACAGAAATCCACCATATTCACTTCATCCCTTCACACACACACGAAGGGACATAACATATATATCTGGTATAACGTGCGGGCCGTAAAAGTCATAACAAACGTCGGTTTTTATAGCTGACTGGGCCCCTCGGACTTTTCGTCCGCATCAACGAAATCGAATATACAGAACTCGTAAAAAATCAATCCATGCAAATTATAGGAAAAGTTTTCACGAGCCACTGGCGAAATAAACATTTATCTTGAAAAATAAACTGTGCTTAGAAACAATTTTCAGCTACCAAACATTAATTTTTTGAACTTCTTTAAAACAATTTTCAGCTACCAAAAATTAAAATTTTTGATGGCTAAACACTACAATTTTCAACTGTCAAAAATGCCAATTTTCAACTGTCAAAAATGGCAATTTTCAACTGTCAAAAATGGCAATTTTCAACTGTCAAAAATGGCAATTTTCAACTGTCAAAAATGGCAATTTTCAACTGTCAAAAATGGCAATTTTCAACTGTCAAAAATGGCAATTTTCAACTGTCAAAAATGGCAATTTTCAACTGTCAAAAATGGCAATTTTCAACTGTCAAAATTGGCAATTTTCAACTGTCAAAAATGAAATTTTCAACTGTCAAAAATGGCAATTTTCAACTGTCAAAAACGGCAATTTTCGACTGTCACAAAAAGGCAATTTTCAACTGTCAAACTGGCAATTTTCAACTGTCAAAAATGGCAATTTTCAACTGTCAAAAACGGCAATTTTCGACTGTCACAAAAAGGCAATTTTCAACTGTCAAACTGGCAATTTTCAACTGTCAAAAATGGCAATTTTCAACTGTCAAAAAATGGCAATTTTCAACAGATAAAACTGACCATTTTCAACTGCCAAAAGATACAAGTTGCAACTGCCAAAGATGACAAATTTCAATTGCCAAAAATGACAATTTGCTATGGCCAAAAACGTAAATTTTTAAAAATTTACAAATTTTTTTCTGCTGCCAAAAATTAACATTATCAATGGCCAAACATTACAATTATCAACTGTACCATTTTGAACTACCAAAAATGATAATTTTCAACTACCAAAAGCTATCATACTTAACTGCCAAAAATAAAAAAAATTAACTACCAAAAATGACCGTTTGCAACTGCCAAAAATGTAAATTTTAATTGCTTAATAAAATAACTTTCATCTACCAAAAATTAAAATTTTTAATGGCTAAACATTACGATTTCAACTGTCAAAAATTACAATTTTCAAAAGACAAAAATCACCATTTTTAACTACCAAAAATGACAATTTTTAACAGCTTAAAAAATAATTTTCAGCTGCTAAAAATAAAAATGTGCAACGGCCAAACACCACAATCATCAACTGTCAAAAATGATTTTCAACAAAAAGATACAATTTTCAAGTGTCAAAAATAACAATTTTCAACTGCCAAACGTGACAGTTTGCAGTTGCCAAAAATCACATTTTGCTATTGTCAAAAATTTTAATTTTTAACTGCTTAAAAAACAATTAAAAATTGTTATTTTCAATAACTAAATACTAGCATTTCCAATTGCGCAAAATGACTATTCTCGGCAGACAAAAAAAGACCGTTTTCAACGACCGAAAGATACAATAAAACTGCCAAAAATAACTATTTTTAATTTACAAAAATTAGTTTGCAACTGTCAAAGATGTCAATTTTCAACTGCTTAAAAAAACAATTTTCATCTTTAAAAAATTTAAAATTTTAACGGCTAAAAACTACAATTTTCGTCTGTTAAAAATTACAATTTTCATCAGACAAAAACGACCATTTTCAACTGTCAAAAATAACAATTTTCAACTACCGAACGTGACTGTTTGCAGTTGCCAAAAATTAAAGTTTACTATTGTCAAAAATTTCAATTTTTAACTGCTTAAAAAGCAATTTTCAGCTGCCAAAAATTGATACTTTTAATGACTAAATACTAGAATTTCCAATTGCGAAAAATGACTATTTTCAGCAGACAAAAAATACTGTTTTCAACTGCCAAAAGATACAATAAAACTACCAAAAATAACGATTTTTAATTTCTAAAAATTACCGTTTGCAACTGTCAAAAATGTCAATTTTCAACTGCTTAAAAAAACAATTTTCAACTAGATAAAACAAGATACGATAAAACAGCCAAAAATAACTATTGTTAATTTCCAAAAATTAGTTTGCAACTGTCAAAAATGTCAATTTTCAACTGCTTAAAAAAACAATTTTCAACTTTAAAAAATTTAAAATTTTAATGGCTAAACACTACAATTTTCAACTGTTAAAAATGACAATTTTCATTAGACAAAAATGAGCATTTTCAACTGTCTAAAATGACAATTTTCATCTGACAAAAATGACCATTATCAACTGTCAAAAATAACAATTTTCAACTGCCAAACGTGACAGTTTGCAGTTGCCAAAAATGACAGTTTGCTATTACCAACATTTTCAATTTTTAACTGCTTAAAAAACAATTTTCAGCTGCCAAAAATTGATATTTTAAATGACTAAATACTGGAATTTCCAATTGCGAAAAATGACTATTTTCCGCAAACAAAAAAGACCGTTTTCAACTGCCAAAAGATACAATAAAACTGCCAAAAATAACTATTTTTAATTTCCAAAAATTAGTTTGCAACTGTCAAAAATGTCAATTTTCAACTGCTTAAAAAAACAATTTTCAACTTTTAAAAATTTAAAATTTCAATAGCTAAACACGACAATTGTCAACTGTGAAAAATGACAATTTTCATCAGACAAAAATGACCATTTTCAACTGTCAAAAATGTCAATTTTCAACTGCTTAAAAAACAATTTTCAACTTCTAAAAATTTAAAATTTTAATGGCTAAACACAACAATTTTCAACTGTTAAAAATGATAATTTTCATCAGACAAAAAATGACCATTTTCAACTGTCAAAAATGTCAATTTTCAACTGCGTAAAGAAACAATTTTCAACTTTAAAAAATTTTAAATTTTAAAAACACTACAATTTTCAACTGTTAAAAATGATAATTTTCATCAGACAAAAAATGACCATTTTCAACTGTCAAAAATGTCAATTTTCAACTGCTTAAAAATACAATCTTTAACTTCAAAAATTTTAAAATTTTAATGGCTAAACACTACAATTTTCAACTGTTCAAAATGATAATTTTCATCAGACAAAAAATGACCATTTTCAACTGTCAAAAACGTCAATTTTCAACTGCTTAAAAATACAATCTTTAACTTCAAAAATTTTAAAATTTTAATGGCTAAACACTACAATTTTCAACTGTTCAAAATGATTATTTTCATCAGACAAAAAATGACCATTTTCAACTGTCAAAAATGTCAATTTTCAACTGCTTAAAAATACAATTTTCAACTTCAAAAAATTTAAAATTTTAATGGCTAAACACTACAATTTTCAACTGTTAAAAATGATAATTTTTATCAGACAAAAAATGACCATTTTCAACTGTCAAAAATGTCAATTTTCAACTGCTTAAAAATACAATCTTTAACTTCAAAAATTTTAAAATTTTAATGGCTAAACACTACAATTTTCAACTGTTCAAAATGATTATTTTCATCAGACAAAAAATTACCATTTTCAACTGTCAAAAATGTCAATTTTCAACTGCTTAAAAATACAATTTTCAACTTCCAAAAATTTAAAATTTTAATGGCTAAACACTACAATTTTCAACTGTTAAAAATGATAATTTTCATCAGACAAAAAATGACCATTTTCAACTGTCAAAAATGTCAATTTTCAACTGCGTAAAGAAACAATTTTCAACTTTAAAAAATTTAAAATTTTAATGGTTAAACACTACAATTTTCAACTGTTAAAAATGACAATTTTCATCAGACAAAAATTTACATTTTCAACTGTCAAAAATGACAATCTTCAACAGATAAAAATGAACATTTGCAACTGCCAAAAGCTACAATTTTTAACAGCCAAAAATAACAATTGTATACTGCCAAAAGATAACCATTTTTAACTGCTAAAAATGACAATTTTCAACAGCCAGAAATGACAATATCCAACAGTCAATAGTGGCAATTTGCAGATGCCGAAAATAACATTGCCCAACCCTATATAAGAAAAGGTAATCTATTTTCTGCGTCCATATTATGTTGTTCCAAATACATAATTTTTTTTTTTCAAATTATTTATTTACGATTTTATATTGATTCAATATTACAACCTCCTTATAACACCTTGTAAAATAAACAGACGTTTAACCAGAAATCAGGTTTGGCGAACCCTGTATAAGAAAAAAGAAACTATTTTCTGCGTTTATTTCAAACAAATAAAAACATTTTTTCAAATATTTATTAAATTTTTTTTCAAGTCTGAATCTGACACTATTTGCCTATAAAAAATATTGTAGGACTTCGAAGAACGGTGATACGCAAAATGACTGTTGTCGAAAATACTGCTTAAATCGACCGGAAACGCCTAAATAATGATTTTTTTTCTCTTCAAACATTAAAAAAGTACTGAAATCAAAATTACTTTAATGAATAACACAATTTTCTCCGTCATAAAATACAAGCGGACGACATTAAAATAGGCGAATTTTATGTCCTCACTCCCGTCACGATAACAAGAATAAATGCATGCGACGCCATATTTTTTTTTTTACTTTTTAGGTGAGCTACTCCAAACAATAATTCAGCAGGAGGTTTTTTGTTTGTTTGTGTGTGCGGGGGGTAAGAATTTACACATTTCATATGAAATCTGTTATTCGCTTTGGAGCACAATTAGAAACTGGAAAAATGGCCGGGACCCGGAAAAAAAAGTACAAAAAAAAAAAACGACGGAGAGTACGGTCCCGGGTTTTCATTATGATGTTATTAAAGGTGGGTGGGCGGTCGGCATTATTGCGCGCCCCTCCGTATTTTTCCGCCGCCCGTAATTCAACACACGATGATGGCTTTATTGCGGCGTTTTCGCATGAGAAAAAAAAAGAAAAAAAAAACGGCCATCAATTTGACAATTCCCAAACGCGACGCGGCGACCGCAAAAACAAACGTTTTAAATTTTTCCTCACGTTTCGCTCACACAAAAAAATACATTAGGGTTGTTCTTATTTTATAATTTCCAATTATTAACCCCAATATTGGTGACGCAAATTTAATGGTGACGCCGGTCTCACGCACCGTGGTTTTCAACTGAAGATTTTTCGAAACGTGTTACTAATGGTTCATGTATTTTTTTAAATTTGTGCTCTTTGACAATAAAACAAAGATATTTAATCAATTTAAGCTCTGCAATGCCGCAGCTACTTGAAATTGCAACAAAAAACAATAACGGAGAATAAAGTTATTCGAAAAACCCGGTCTCACAGACCAGTAGGTCACCATTGGTGGGTTAAATTTTAGAAGACGAAAAGTGTCGTATTTCTCATTTTACCACTACTACTTGTTATTCAATTCAAATAAATGATTAAAGTTGTGATCCAATAGAATATTTTTGATTTTAAGTATAATAGTATATTCTGTTATAAGAGTTATAAGTTAAAATAGAAATTCGATGCGAGTGGAAAATTCCGAGCGCGAGCCGTTAGCACGCAGCAGACTATACTTTCTCCACGACCAGACAAAATAAACAAATAAAATATTGAACACAAAGAACTTACGTTTTATTATTACATGTTTGTGGTTATTTTTATTGTATTTATATCCAAGGCTAATTGTTTTATACTGTGAGAATATTGATTCCATAACTTGTTATGAAATTAATTATTACAAGCAAAATACATAAGCGCATAGTGTCTTGTTCCATTACAAGAGTGAGAATGTGTACGTTCCACGATCAAAATTGATTTCGGGATGTTTTAATTTTACAGCGGTCGCGGAGAAAAGCGATTTTGAAATTACATGTAAAACGGTGTATAGTTTATCTTAAAAAGGAAGGTTTTTTTTTTCGAAAAAAAAGTCATCGCGTTAATGAATTTATGAATAAATGCATGAACCAAATTTGTTGTGTAATATTTGCCACATATTGGATTATAATCATTATTTATTTCACATTATGTAAACGACTGAACTAATTAATAATTCAATAACTCAAACAATTCATTAATCTCTAATGAATCCATATTTTAGTTAAAAAGCTGTAGGCTAATCACCAATTAATGTCATGTAGGTATGTGTAATTTATTAATACATATTGACAGTCTGCGTTGATCTAATAACGCTTTGTATAAATTTTGATCGTACATGAAAAAAAGGTTGCAGTTCACGCACTCGTGTTTGTGTTTAAGGTAAACAGCATTTTTTTTACTTTCTTCGTTAGGAAGTACTGTGATCGTGATTTTTTTTTCAAAAATTTTTTTTCGGAAATATCCGTTTTGGGGTCTCCAGATGCCATTTCAACAATTTCTGGAAAAAAATTTGTTGTGTCTGTGTGTGTATCTCAAAAACTAATACAGCAATTAATATGAAACTTTGAACACACGTCTTATTTGATAATCTGAAGAACTGAAAAGCTTTTGATAAAATTTCGTACACCGGAAGTGGGCGTTTACCTTAACTGTTTCTTGTTTCTTGACAATATTTTCTTAAATATAAAAAATATCACAAAAACATTTAAACAAACATTGAAGACAACAAAGAAATGAACATCTTTTCCTCAAAAACATTTTTCATAAAATCATTTTTATTCGAGAAAATTTTTTTTTTTTTTTTAATTTTTGGTTTATAATTATAAAACGATAATAGTTACAGGAAATTTATGTGAATAATAATTGTAGATAATGCCGAAATGAACAACTTATAAAGAATAAGATTTTTTCGAAATCAATTTAGTTTTTGAGTAAACCGAGTTTTTGAATTTGAAGTATAATTCGTCCATCTTTTATAATTTTGACGTTTTAAACGTCAGTTTCATCCGAGTCTACAAAACGTTCGATGCACATTTAATATATGATTTACATAGAAAATAAACCATGAAAGCGTAAATATAAATGATACCATCAAGTCCGAGAAAGTAACGTGATGGCCACATCATAATTTTTTGTGATATTTTTCATATTTAAGAAAATATTGGCAGAAAACAAAAAACAGTTAAGGTAAATACCCACTTCCGGTGTACGAAATTTTACCAAAAGCTTTTCAGAAAATAAACCTTGAACTTGTCGGAGAAAGTAACATGATGGCCACATCACCATTTTTTTAATTACAGCAGTAATAAAAAGAACATGCGCGCAATTCGCTTTATTGTGGAGTCTTAATGCACGAAACACAACTGTTGATAATGCGGTGATTACAAAAAAAAAGTAATGAAAACAGTTGCCTACGTTAGAGGCTGAACGGCTGAACGCCAATGCCAAAAAAAAATAACAAAATTAGTCGTTTTCCAGGAAAACTCGATAAAATTATTATTTTTCCCCGCGTCCGCTCTCCTTCTCTCTCTCTCTCTCTCTCTCTCTCTCTCTCTCTTCCTCCCTCCCTACTAACTGCATTAGTTATAAATGGCTTTCTCCCATTTCCTTTATGTTTTCCCCGAGTTTCCCGCAGCTTTTCACATGCGTGCGGTTATACATTTTTACGCAGTATGAAAATTTTACGTCTGCCCCCCTCCCACGCTGACGCTTTCGCCCCCCAAATTCGCTTGATGCTAACAAATGGAAAGTATTATTACCTTAACAAGTTGTAAAAGTAATTGTTGCAAATTTGAATGGAAAATGGAAGGAAATAAAATTTGTGTGTGCGCGAGTGTGCCTTGGAATAAATATTCAAATTTATAACAAGTAGGCGGTCCACCTAATTCAAGTAATGTCAATTTTATAGTCGACATATGTCAATGACGATTAAAAAAAGTTGACATAGAATATAAATGTTTTTTTTTCTAGAAAAACTTTCTCGCTTGGTGAAATATTTTGAAAATAATAAAAAATCAATCAAAAATTAACACTTGGTTTGTTTCACAAATTCGTTGTTTATTTGCTCGACTAGTTTCGCTCGAATTATTATCACTAATATTTTTAGAAACATATCGTTTTTGTAGGTAAAAAAATATTGATAATCAAAAAACTGATATTTTGTGGTCAAAAATGTCAGTTCAATTATCTCTGAAAATTTAAAATTGTTGACTCTTAAGAACGTGATTATAAATAGTTGACAAATGTATTTTTTGAAAGATTTTAGAAGAAATTTAGGAGATTGTTGCTAGTTTGAACCGCCCAAAATATTTTTCGATTATTTTTACAGTTGTCAAATTAAATTTTTGGCAGCTAAAACTAATAATTCTGGTGACTCACCTATGTGATAGTTTGATAGTTTCCAAGTCTTGAAAAAAATATAAAAAACAATTGCCATCTACTCGAAATTTCACAAATTCATTCAAAACACATTCGGGATTACAATTCCATAAAAATCTGTAAACACCCCGTCCCAAAATTTTGAAATAATCTCATTCGAACGGAACGTAAAATCGTCGGAAAATACAAAAATTTCGAGTGTATCAAGTTGGCACCCCAATGAAGAGTTCTGATAGTTCTGAATAGAGTTCTTAATATTTTTTTTGATGTAGAAGTACTATCAACTTTTTAAAAAGAGTTCTGTAAAATTGGACTGTCAGGATTTTTTTGAAAAATGGGGTGCCAACTTGACACCGCACCCCAACATTGTTATCGAATAGTTCTGAACTAGTTTTAAGATGTGTTTGGGTTAGTACTATAGTTCCTGATACTTTTAAAAAAAAGTTCTGTTGAATTTCCATAAAAATTTTCAAAATATTCAAATTCATATTACTCACTTAATATTGATCGAATCCAAATATTTCATAATAACTACGGATGGAACTCACAAAGAACTACAGGAAACACCAATCAGAACCATCCGGAACCATCAAAAATATTTTTTTGAAAAAGTCGCAAAGTAAAAAAAAAAAATTGAGAGTTCCAGGAGTTCTGCGTTAATTATCAATTTCTACTCATTGAGTACAATAATTCTTTCTTATAAACAAATTCGATACAATCATGATTTATGGCATTTTTAAATAAATTTAAAATTCGATAATAGAAAATTTAATTTTGAAAATACCCATTTTCTTGCCATTTAATCGCAATTTGCCATTAGTGTTTTCGTTAGAACTCCTTGAGTACAACACATAAGTCAAATCAGAACTAACAGAACTATTAAAAAAAAATCAACATTTTGAAAAAAAAAATCCAAGTCCGAAAAAAAGAGAGTTCTAGGAGTTCTGAGTTAATTTTCTATTTCTACTAATTGAGTACAATAATTTTTTTTTATAAACAAATTCGATACAATCATGCATTATGGCATTTTTGAATAAATTTAAAATTCAAAAATAGAAAATTTAATTTCGAAAATACCTATTGTCTGTCATTTAATCGCAATTTGCCATTAATGTTTTCGTTAGAACTCCTTGAGTACAACCCTTAAGTCAAATCGGAACTCCCAGAACTATTAAAAAAAAATCATCATTTTGAAAAAAATTCCAAGTACGAAAAAAAAAAATGAGAGTTCTAGGAGTTCTGAGTTAATTTTCTATTTCTACACATTGAGTACAATAATTCTTTCTTATAAACAAATTCGATACAATCATGATTTATGGCATTTTTAAATAAATTTAAAATTCGAAAATAGAAAATTTAATTTTGAAAATATCTATTTCCTGTCATTTAATCGCAATTTGCCATTAGAGTTTTCATTAGAACTCCTTGAGTACAACCCCTAAGTCAAATCAGAACTGTCAGAACTATTTAAAAAATCAACATTTTGAAAAAAAATTGAAGTCCGAAAAAAAAAAAATCAGAGTTCTAGGAGTTCTGAGTTAATTTTCTATATCTACTTATTGAGTACAATAATTCTCTTCTATAAACAAATTCGATACAATCATGATTTGTGGCATTTTTAAATAAATTTAAAATTCGAAAATAGAATTCGCAATTTGTCATTAGAGTTTTCGTTAGAACTCCTTGAGTACAATCCTTAAGTCAAATCAGAACTCCCAGAACTATTAAAAAAAAATCATCATTTTGAAAAAAATTCCCAGTACGAAAAAAAAATTAGAGTTCTAGGAGTTCTGAGTTAATTTTATATTTCTACACATTAAGTACAATAATTCTTTCCCATAAACAAATTCAATACAATCATGATTTATGGCAATTTTAAATAAATTCTTTTCGGAATTTTTTTCAAAATATTGATTTTTTTTTTAATAGTGCTCGGAGTTCCAATTTGACATTTGGGTTGTACTCAAGGTGTTCTAACAAAAACTCTAATGGCAAATTGCGATTAAATGACAGGAAATAGGTATTTTCAAACGCGTTCTCCGATTTTGATAATTAATACGTCAAAATATGTCGAATTTCTTGTAATTTTGAAACAGATTAAGAATTTTTGTCGTAAAATTAATACAAAATGCAAAAATTGTATTAAGTTCGCAAATATTTAAAATTGGCATTTTGATTTTTGAAATTGTATAACTGCCAAACGCGTTCTCCGATTTTGATTGTTAAAACGTCAAAATGTGTCTAATTTAACATTATTTTAAAACTGATTAAGAAATTTACTTGTGAAATTAATAAAAAAATGCAAAATTTGGCCTTTTTCGAAGTTCGCAAATATTTAAAAACGCGATTTTGATTTTTTTAAAGTGCATAACGCGTTAAATTTCTTATTTTCGAATTTTAAATTTATTTAAAAATGCGATAAATCGTGATTGTATCGAATTTGTTTATAAGAAAGAATTATTGCACTCAATGTGTAAAAATAGAAAATGAACTCAGAACTCCTAGAACTCTCAATTTTTTTTTACTTTGCGACTTTAAAAAAAAAAATATTTTTGATAGTTCCGGATAGATTGGTGTTACCTGTAGTTCTTTGTGAGTTCTATCCATAGTTATTATAAAATATTTAGATTCGACCAATATTAAGTGAGTAATATGAATTTGAATATTTTGAAAATTTTTATCCCTGGAAATTCAACAGAACTCTTTTTTAAAAGTATCAGGAACTATAGTACTAACCCAAACACATTTTAAAACTAGTTCAGAACTATTCGATAACAACGTTGGGGTGCGGTGTCAAGATGGCACCCCATTTTTCAAAAAAATCCTGACAGCCCAATTTTACAGAACTCTTTTTAAAAAGTTGATAGTACTTCAAGATACATCAAAAGAAATTAAGAACTCTATTATTATCGGAACTCTTCATTGGGGTGCCAACTTGACACACTTAACTATTTTCTGTCGCATGGTATAATATAGATTTTAAGTTTTTTTTTTTTTTTTTTTTAAAGGAAGGATGATTGATGGAAATTTTGGGTTGGGGAATTATGGATGATATGGGACATTGGCTTAGACAGCGTAGGTCATTCAGCCACAACCGATTATTTGTATATATTATATGTATATATAAATGAAAATGGACAACCACAAACATCCATGCCCTCGCTGGGATTCGAACCAAGGACCCGTCGCATTAGTTCTGGCGCGCTAACGCACGTGGCTGACGGGCCGGCATTTAAGTTTTCATTCTTTAATTTTTTTCATTTGTAGTTATTCATCTATACAGGGTTTTTTTTTATTATTTTACTTTTTTAGAAAAAGTCTCCAAAACCAGAATTGAAATCTCATCTCAGTTCTGAAGGAGGCACACTTCTTATATATAAAAAAATGGGATTGACACATAGGCTTGTGCTTGTTGCTACATGTGTTGGAAACAAACACTAAATTTAAAAAAAGGCGGTAGAGCCAACCTAAAATGACGTGACACCAGAGGGTAAAGTTTGCGCAGAGTGAGAGAACGCGATAACAAATATATGCGTAGCCCCATCACCAAATTTAAGATGAATCATCACTTCTCGACGACCGATTTGCATTGTATTCACTGAATAATTATGAGTTTCCGGTGACCCCCCTCTCTTGTTCACTGCGAAATGTGACACCAGATTTTGGCTGGGCTCTACTCGCGCTATGGCTATCCAAGAAATAAAACATTGCTCTTCGTCCAGATTTGCTTTTTTCAGTGACGGTTCGCGGTTTTTTTTCTGCTATGGCCGAGGTAACAAGAGGTGGTAATACAGGTAGGTAGGGTCAGTTGCAGAGACGGCTGTACCTATCTGTATTACCACCTCTTGTTCCTCGGCCGTACCAGAAAAAAACCCGCGAACCGTTACTGGTCTTTATTTACATAATGTTCACTGAATAATTATGAGTTTCCGACGTCCCCCCTCTCTTGTTCACTGCGCAATGTGACACCAGATTTTGGCTGGGCTCTACTCGTGCTACGGCTATCCAAGAAATAGAACATTGCTCTTCGTCCAGATATGCGTTTTTTCAATAATCATACGACGACTCCGAAAATAGTTTCCGCAATGTTTTACCGGCGTGTTTCGAAAACCGATAAAAACTGAAACGCGCGACCTAAAAATTCGAGTACGAGAGACCGAAATTTCCCAGCGGTGTAATCGTCAGACATTCATTAATAGGGTATAATGTGCCACGGCCCCGGGTCGCATAATCCCCCCGATAGGTGGCGCTGAACTCGCTCCGCTAATTCAATTTGCAGACGTTCATATTTGCGTTAGCATATGGAAATTATACGTTCCGCAGTTTAATTCGGTTTGGAAGTGAGTCCTCTCCTTCGTACATATCCGGCTGTATATTTAACCACCACCGCCACCACCGCCGCCGCCGGATACTTCGAATTCTAACTCGATATAATCAGACCCTTTCTGTGTGTTAAGCACTTGATTAGGTATTAATACGTAATGTATATTTTGTTGGCGGAGTTAAGGGTCTCTATTGTTCGTGAATAAAAAAAAATAAATAAATAAAGCGAAGCACCCTTTCGCCGTCCTTTTGAACGTAACGGTGTGTCGCAGGACGAGCACCCGCTGTTAACTGTCTGGGAACACGCACATAACTACTGTCACCCCTTTTGTAATGTATTGGACTGCGAAAAGCCATGAAAATATCGCGGCTCGTCGGTTCGTTTAAACAATGTTTACGTTGGGGAATGATGGATGGCTGGATGGATCGGTGGCGGCGGAACGAGAGCCCAATCAATAATTTCTGGAGCGTAATTTTGTGCATACACCAAATTGTGATTTCTTAGGCCAAAATTTCGCTTATCTATACTTTGATCAATGGATCTTTGCATGCACTTTACAGATAGCTAAACCTAGTTTCGACAATATTTGCCTCTACGATAAGTTAAATGAGGCGCAATTATGTGTGAATGGAGGTCGTCGAAAGCGAGAACACTACGTTTTCGGTATTGACGCACACGCAAAGATCCGTTGATCAAACTATACTTTGTGGATCTTAGGGACCATTTCTGATAGAATGTACGCGTATGTACGTACATGAGATATACAGGGTGTCCTAAATAGAGTAGGATTGCATGGGTATCTTTCTTATTCTTAAAGCTAGAGATCTGGTTAAATGGGCAATGTTGTGCAGTTTTCTATGCTGATTCAGATTATGTTGAGTAATTTTCAAAATTCCGAGCAGTTTAGAAAATTTAAAAAAAAAACTGAAAATCGCGATTTTCAAAAAAATCAAATATCTCAATAATTATTAAAGATGCGAAAAAAAGTTTTAAATAAAAGTTACTTGGTTTAATTAGGCAAACATAGAAATCAAAACAAAATAAAATTCAAGATGACGGTTTCCGAGATATTAATACCAACTTTCTTATTTCAAATGGCCGCCATATTTGATTTTTACACGCATAAATAGACTTTTTTTTCTCTTTTCAACGATGTACAACAACCCATGTCAAAATAAAAAATAATGGAAATATTAATTGTTGTAAGTTTAAAACAAGTAGGCATAAATAAAAATGAAAACAAAATTTGTTATAACGACTAACTGTCATCTTACATTAGTTTATCAGTTGTATTAATCATTCATACATGTGTATTGTCTTAAGTTGTTGTAATATCGATAAATTTTAATTACTTGAAATGGCGAATTATTCAATATCTGAACAATACGATATGTTTTGTAAGAGGTCGAGAATCATCCCCAAAGTGAGCTATGGCCGGGCGGAACTGCCGCTTTTCGCTCGTCTGAAAAGTACTTTCATTGATGTTCCTTTTTCTCTGGCCCTATGAGAGATGTCAAGTTATTTTTTTTATTTTGTTCATGGCGACCTAACCTTACCCAACCTAACCTAACCTAACCGAACCTAACCTAACCTAAACTAACCTGTACGTTTGGAAAGGTTTGTGGTAAACGTTTGAATATTTTTATCAGTTTGCAGCTTTGAAAAACGCAGCCACATTTTACGTTTTACTTTGTAAGATCCCTTGTGAAGTGTCCTATAAAATTGTCGTTTATTACAGCGTCATTTCATTCTTTACAAAAAAATTTATTTTAATAAAATTACTCATCAAAAGTAATTTAATTCGTGCTGCTTAAATATTGCGAATTTAATAAGCGGAAGCAAGCGGGCGCGCGCTCGATTGTATAATTTGATTGCAGGTAATTTAATACACACGAACAAATTTAACGAAAATATAATTACGTAAAAAGTGTACATTCCGGATTCGATGGGGTGCAACAAAATAAAAAAGGAAAACGCATTCCTCGCCGAGGGCGGCGGCGGCGGTGACAAAATCGAGTTAAATGACATTATGTGTCGGACCGGGTGGTGGAAATGCCACCGGACGCCGGCGACCTTTCGCATTTTCCGTTTTTCAACAATTCTCGATAATTACGGGGTGGAAGCTTGTGTGTGTGCGAGAAATAAAAGAAACGCAGAGGGCGCAAATCAAACAACAAACGAGGAAAATGGACGATTGCGATCTTGATTGCGGGCCGGATGTCTGGGCTTGTAATTGGGTTTAATGCACTTTTTATTATTCAAATCTAATAATAAAGCGCTACTACAAAAGATTAGAACTAACATTTCGTATTCATTGGTGTGATGATGCTGTCAGAGATAAATTAGATTTGTAATTGTCGGTACAAGATCATATCATAAAGTTATCAAGTGACAACAGAGAATTTAATAATCAGGAAAATGTGCCAAAAATTTTGGGTCTTGGAAAAATCTGAAAAAATTCATGACGGTTCTTAATGGCGAGGAAAAGCGTGTAAAGTAATTATTTTCCTGAAAAAAAAAAAATTTCTACCATTTTTCACCAACTGAAAATTAATATGTGGCCTTATGGGAACCGAAAACTAACACCATGCAGTTTGACGTTAGCCGACACCGACTAATTCGAACAAGGAAATTTCGGTTCGTGTATACGGCAGATGATTATGAATGGAAACATTGGATTCTAGAAGAATGTAGCTGTAAATGTATGTAATATCATCTATATCTGTCTTGTGAGACCGCACCAAAAAATTGCCAAAATCGACTGAAATTTTTGCTCAACTTACAAGCGGCCATTTTGAGAGCGTGCGACGAGAAAACTGCAAATGCGATTCGGCTGAAAATTCAACCACGTATTCCCCGTTCTTTTGTGAACATTTTGATGTACATTACAAGTCATTTGGCCATTTCATGATTTTCGAAGATTTTTCCATACAATTAGTCAGGAAAAAATGGCAAAAATTTTGGGCCTTGGAAAAATCTGAAAAAATTCATAGCGGTTCTTAATGGCGAGGAAAAGCGTGTAAAGTAATTATTTTCCTGAAAAAAAAAATTTTCTACCATTTTTCACCCACTGAAAATTAACATTAGGCCTTATGAGAAGCGAATACCGAGACCCTGCAGATTGACGCTATCGGACGCCGACTAATTCGAACAAGGAAATTTCGGTTTGTGAATACGGCAGATGATTATGAATGGAAACATGGGATTCTAGAACAATGTAGCTGTAAGTGTATGTAATATCATCAATATCTGTCTTGTGAGACCACGCCAAAAAATTGCCAAAATCAACAGTAATTTTTTCTTAACTTACAAGTGACCATTTTGAGAGCGTGCGACGAGAAAACTGCAAGTGCGATTCGGCTGAAAATTTAACCACATATTCTCCGTTCTTTTGCAAATATTTTGATGTACATAACAAGTCATTTGGCCATTTCATGATTTTCACCCATTTTTCCATACCATTAGTCAGGAAAAAAAATAGGAAAAATTTTGGGTCTTGGAAAAATCTGAAAAAATTCATGACGGTTCTTAATGACGAGGATAAGCGTGTAAAGTAATTATTTTCCTGAAAAAAAAATTTTTCTACGATTTTTCACCCACTGAAAATTAAAACTGAGTCCATTCTGATCGGATTTAGAAATTTTGAAGCTAATTCTCGTTTAAATTAACTTCATACAACTTTTTTAATTACGGAATACAGTTTTGAGTATTGCAGTTTTGTTTTCAGCTATATTATGTCATTTTTTAAAATTGATTTCTTAATTAATTTTTTAAATTTTTTAACAATAAAAGTATGTTAGTTCTTAACAAATTTAAAAATTTTGAATCTAGTTCCGATTTTAAATTAACTTCATACAACTTTTTTAATCGCGTACTGCAGTTTACTTTTTTACAATTGAAGTCATGATTTTTTTAAAATTATTTTTGTGAAATATTAAAATTGCGTATTTCGAAAATCAATACTGATGATTGAATATACTAAATATAAACCTGTCGCGAGTTGAATTCGAGTTGAGTAAAATATTTGTCGTATGAAATTCCGCGAACAAAAAAAAAAAAAGTCGAACAAAACCTAATAACTCATCCCGCACAAATATTAATGATTGATTCAAACAGGATAAGCATGCGGACAGTTTGACGCATTGAATTTATCAGTATTTACAGAGAATCCTACGCTCGCTGTACACTCGCGGAAGATTGAAAAAGGCGGCCGTCCCATTATTCATCCGATGAATATTGCACACGAATTATAAACAGACACAAAAGGTAAATCGAAAAAAATGGTGGCAATCATGTTGCTTTCTCCGACTTGATGGTATCATTTACATTTACGTTTTCATGGTTATTTCCAATTTAAATCATATTTTAAATGTACATCGAGGGGATGAAACTGACGTTTAAAACGTCAAAATTATGAAAGATGGAAAAATTATACTTCAAATTCAAAAACTCAGTTTACTCAAAAACTAAAGGGATTTGCAAAAAAACTTATTCTTTATAAGTTGTTAATTTTTGCATTATCTACAATTATTATTAACATAAATATGAAAAATATCACAAACACATTTAAACAAACTTTGAAGACAACAAAGAAATGAATATCTTTTGCTTGAAAACATTTTTCATACAATCATTTTTATTCGAGAAAAAAATGTATTATTATTTTTTTATTTTTGGTTTATAATTATAAAACGATAATAGTATATTTGCTGTAACTATTATCGTTTTATAATTATAAACCAAAAATTAAAAAAATAATAATAAATTTTTTTCTCCAATAAAAATGATTTTATGAAAAATGTTTTCAAGCAAAAGATGTTCATTTCTTTGTTGTCTTCAAAGTTTGTTTAAATGTTTTTGTGATATTTTTCGTATTCAGGAAAATATTGGCAAAAAACAAAAAACAGTTAAGGTAAACGCCAACTTGCGGTGTACGAAATTTTACCAAAAGCTTTTAAGTTCTTCAGATTATCAAATAAGACGGATGTATAAAGTTTCATATCAATTGCTTTATTAGTTTTTGAGACACAGCGCACACAGCAGACACAACAATTTTTTCAAGAGATTGTTGAAATGGCATCTAGGGACCCCAAAACGGATATTTCCGTAAAAAAAAACGATAACAATACTTTCTCGTACTTCGTAACACATAAAGTAAAAATGGAAACCCTTAACTTGCCTACATGTTAATTCGTAAGGTAAATCGAAAATGGAAACACATAAATGGTTAATGTTAATAATCTTAGATTTAATTTCGGTGCCATTTATATAACAAAAGCTATCGATTTTAAGCTTGATCTCCGTAATTGCCAATTGTACGATTACAATTCTGTCAATTTTATCCGGAATTAAATTTACATGTGCCTTCTGATTAAGTTCATCCTGCCGCACGTAACGCCATCCGTCGGATTATGCTCGCTCACTCGTATTGTTCCATTGAAATTAATTCCACTAGTTCAATTAAGTTTTTGCATTTCTCCCACGTGTCACAAAATAATACAAGCCATGCAAATACCTTTCCCCACTTGCGGTTAATATGTAAATAACTGTGTATTGCCAAAACCTTAATTATTTCACTCGTCTCATTTCTACCAATGATGATTAATCAGGGGCCTAATCACTATACTGTAGAGAAATTTAGAGGAAGGCATGGCGAGGAGTTTATTGTGTCGGTTAGTGTTATAACCAATATTTTGTAATCCGACATAGACAAGAATTGCGGGATTTAGGATGATTATACTTAGCTTATTCTTATCCAACTATGGTTTGCTTATAATACCTACAATTTAGAGAAAGTTGTGGCGTCGGTTAGTGTTATAACCGATATTTTGTAATCTGACACAGACAAAAATTGCGCGATTTAGGATGATGAAACTTGGCTTATTCTGATCCAACTGTGGTTTGCTTATGATACCTATAATTTAGAGAAAGGTGTGGCGTCAATTAGTGTTATAACCAATATTTTGTAATCTGACATAGACAAGAATTGCGGGATTTAGGATGATTATACTTAGCTTATTCTGATCCAATTGTGGTTTGCTTGTAATACTTACGATTTAAAGAAATTACGTTAAAGACAAGTCCAATAATTTTATAATAGATTTATCGAAAACGATAAATATCACTCTATTTGTATCCCTATTCCGAGTTCTCGATCGAAATTGCCAATGATCGTTAACGGACTTAGCGAAATTGCCAGCGCCCGCCATCCAGTTCGGTTAATCAATCAAGCTCCCGGGGTTTCGCAGGCGAAAAGATCAATTAATATCCGAGTGTTTGAAACAAACACATCAACGGACCCTAATAAGTTTCTCCTCTTCTTCTTCTCCTCCTCGGCGTTAATTAATAAGCAGAAGCGTGTGTTTAAGCCTCGCACTGTACAGATTATAATTGATGTCCATTTTTGCATATTCATGGAAGCCTCTCGCGAGCGCGTCTTTTATTAACGAACGCCGAGTGTTATTTTTCAAATTCATTAGCGAAGAATGCGCGCCCCTGCATCGAGTTCGGGAATAATGGACCTTCGAGGTGATTAGTGCAAATGAACAAATCCGAGGCGAACGGGTCGGATACTTATCTTACAAACGAGAAAATCTAATTTTCGTTACTGTAATGATTAAGTGAATTGATAGTTTTTTTATTTATGCCATAACAATAGAGTTTTACACAGGTCAGATACATAGAACATAGATATACAGGGTGTCCTAAATAGAGTAGGATTGCATGGGAATCTTTTTTATTCTTAAAGCTAGCAATGTTGTGCAGTTTTCTATGCTAATTTAGATTATGTTGAGAAATTTTCAAAATTCCGAGCAGTTTAGAAAATATTTAAAAAATTTATTAAAATTTGAAATAAGAAAGTTGGTATTAATATCTCGGAAACCGCCATCTTGAATTTTATTTTGACTTGATTTCTATGTTTTTCTAATTAAACCAAGTAACTTTTATTTAAAACTTTTTTTCGCATCTTTAATAATTATTGAGATATTTGATTTTTTTGAAAATCGCGATTTTCAGTTTTTTTTAAATATTTTTTTAACTGCTCGGAATTTTGAAAATTTTTCAACATAATCTGAATCAGCATAGAAAACTGCACAACATTGCCCATTTAACCAGATCTCTAACTTTAAGAATAAGAAAGATACCCATGCAATCCTACTCTATTTAGGACACCCTGTATAAATGGATTTAAAAAATAATCTTAGGACTTTTACACTTTTCTTCAAAACTATAAAAAAAAATCGGTTCTCCATGCATATTTCCAATGTTGCGCGGTCAAAAAATCACACAGTATATAAACATCTCATACAATATTTAAGAAATATGAAACTCGCTTATTTCAAATGTCTGTAATTCAAATTTCACACTCGCAAGCCATCGGTAATTCGAAATGTGAAACACGTATAGAAGAGACTGGTAAAGCAGAAGCGTGTGTAATGAACCAATATCCACCCCCGACTTCCGCAACTGCATCGTTTTCAAATGAGAGAGAGGGCGGATGCAGGATGCAGATCGCCGCGATTCGCATAGTCGCATCGATAAACTTCTTTTTTTTTCGCGTCCGCTCATTGGAAACTCTTTATTGGGAGAGTAATTTCCGTTGTTGCGGTTAAGTGCAAGCAGCAGAGAGAGCCGAATCGGCGGTTTTAAACTTTTCGCGAGAGAGGGAGGATGGACGACGCTTTGCAACTGACCCAATTCGTTGCCGTCACACCCAAACACTAATCAATCGTTTTGTTCGTTTCGTTTTACGCGGAACGTTGTTGCATCGTTCGTCGGGCTAAATCGCTCCATTTAGAGCGATACAGATGCAAATGCAGTCTTTTGTGGTATTGTTATTACCGTAACTACTCTTAAAATGATACCATTTACTGCATCAGTATGTTTTCTATATATCAAGACCTGTCCAGCTCTTAAAGAATCAAATGATGAATGAAAACACAAATTATCTAAAATTCTCTAATAAGGCGACTTACTTTTACTCAAGAATTGGTTTTGAAATGATTTCCTAAAGAAACCACTGGTTCGATTCGGGGTTTTTATACATCACTGGAAAGATCCCTTCAAGACGCTTCAGAATATGTACTTTCGCAAACACAATTGTCAATTTGAAGCCCGTGACAACTCAACAAAGAAAACTCGAAAATAAAAAAATCGAAAAAATCAACTTTCTTAATAATCATCGTAGACCTTTATGTAATACCTTTTTTTTATCAAAAGAACGAGATAAAACGATTGGCGTTAATAAATTTCATCTAGAAAAAATTGCAAAAAAGTTAGCATGAACTTTATGGAGAAATTTTGAAAAAAAGTCGATTTTTTCAAACTTTGAACGGCTGTAGCGGCCGAACGAAGAATCCAATTTGAACGCGGATTGCAAATCTGTGTTCCTCGTGTGTCAATTAGTCGGATTTGATTAAAATTGGCAATTTTCTATTTTTGACGAAAACCTGAAATTCTATCCAAGGGTCCCCCCTTCTTACTTTTTAACAAAAATTGCATTAAAAATGATTTCCTGAAGAAACCACTGGTTGGATCCGGGATTTCTTGACGTCACTCGAAAGATCGCTTCAAGACGCTTCATAAAATGTACTTTCGCAGGAACAAATGTCAATTTGAAGCCCGTGACGCGTCAGCAAAGAAAACTCGAAAATGGAAAAAATCGAAAAAATCAACTTTCTTAAAAATCATCGTAGACCTTTATGCAATACCCCTTTTTTCATCAGAAGAACGAGATAAAACGATTGACGTTAAAAAATTTCATCCTGAAAAAATTGCAAAAAAGTTAGCAAGTCACCATGAACTTTATGGAGAAATTTTGAAAAAAGTTGATTTTTTCAAACTTTGAACGGCTGCAGCGGCCGAAAGAAAAATCCAATTTGAACGCGGATTGCAAATCTGTGTTCCTCGTGTGTCAATTAGTCGGATTTGATAAAAATTGGCAATTTTTTATTTTTGAGGAAAACCTGAAATTCTATCCAAGGGTCCCCCCTTCTTACTTTTTAACAAAAATTGCATTAAAAATGATTTCCTGAAGAAACCACTGGTTGGATCCGGGATTTCTTGACGTCACTCGAAAGATCGCTTCAAGACGCTTCATAAAATGTACTTTCGCAGGAACAAATGTCAATTTGAAGCCCGTGATGCGTCAGCAAAGAAAACTCGAAAACGGAAAAAATCGAAAAAATAAACTTTCTTAAAAATCATCGTAGACCTTTATGTAATACCTTTTTTTTTCATCACAAGAACGAGATTAAATGATTGGCGTTAAAAAATTTCATCCAGAGAAAATTGCAAAAAAGTTAGCAAGTCACCATAACCTTTATGGAGAAATTTTGAAAAAAGTTGATTTTTTCAAACTTTGAACGGCTGCAGCGGCCGAAAGAAAAATCCAATTTGAACGCGGATTGCAAATCTGTGTTCCTCGTGTGTCAATTAGTCGGATTTGACTAAAATTGGCAATTTTCTATTTTTGACGAAAACCTGAAATTCTATCCAAGGGTCCCCCCTTCTTACTTTTTAACAAAAATTGCATTAAAAATGATTTCCTGAAGAAACCACTGGTTGGATCCCGGATTTCTTGACGTCACTCGAAAGATCGCTTCAAGACGCTTCATAAAATGTACTTCCGCAGAAACAAATGTCAATTTGAAGCCCGTGATGCGTCAGCAAAGAAAACTCGAAAATGGAAAAAATCGAAAAAATCAACTTTCTTAAAAATCATCGTAGACCTTATGTAATACCTTTTTTTCATCACAAGAACGAGATTAAATGATTGGCGTTAAAAAATTTCATCCTGAAAAAATTGCAAAAAAGTTAGCAAGTCACCATGAACTTTATGGAGAAATTTTGAAAAAGTCGATTTTTTCAATCTTTGAACGGCTGTAGCGGCCGAACAAAGAATCCAATTTAAACGCGGTTTTCAATCCTGTGGTCCTTGTGTGTCAATTAGTCGGTTTTGATTAAAATTGGCGATTTTTTATTTTTGACGAAAACCTGAAATTCCATCCAAGGGTCCCCCCTTCTCACTTTTGCCCAAAAATTGCACTAAAAATGATTTCCTGAAGAAACCACTGGTTTGATTCGGGGTTTTTATACTTCACCGTAAAGATCGCTTCAAGACCCTTTAGAAAATGTACTTTCGCAAGAACAAATGTTAATTTGAAGCCCGTGACGTGTCAGCAAAGAAAACTCGAAAATGGAAAAATCATCGTAGTCCTTTATGCAATACCTCTTTTTTCATCAGAAGAACGAGATAAATCGATTGGCGTTAAAGAATTTCATCTAGAAAAAATTGCAAAAAAGTTAGCTAGTCACCATGAACTTTTGGAGAAATTTTGGAAAAAGTCGATTTTTTCAAACTTTGAACGGCCATAGCGGCCGAATGAAAAATCCAATTTGAACGCGGTTTTCAATTCTGAGGTCCTAGTGTGCCAATTAGTCGGATTTGATTAAAATTTGCGATTTTTTATTTTTTACGAAAACCTGAAAAATCATCCAAGGGTCCCCCCTTCTTACTTTTACTCAAAAATTGCATTAAAAATGATTTCCTGGAAAAACCACTGGTTCGATTCCGGGTTTCTACACATCACTGGAAAGATCCCGTCAAGACGCTTCAGAAAATGTACTTTTGCAAGAACAAATGTCAATTTGAAGCCCGTGATGCGTCAGCAAAGAAAACTCAAAAAAGGAAAAAATTGAAAAAATCTACTTTCTTAAAAATCATCGTAGACCTTTATGCAATACCTCATTTTTCATCAGAAGAACGAGATAAAATGATTAGCGTTAAAAAATTTCATCTTGGAAAAATGCAAAAAAATTGGCAAAAAAGTTATCATGAACAAATTTTGAGAAACTGTTTAATACATTTTGATTTTGTGAACGGTAATGTAACAATACGACATTTATTAAATTCGGTTTTCACATATCAATTTAAACCGTAACTATTGCAATTTTAACTGGAATGCCCTTTAATGAAAACATTTCATTTTTATCAAATGTAAACCGTTTGCGAACAATTTCAATAAAAATTACTCAAATCCACCGGCCCGGAAATGACAATACGGATTATTTATGTAAAAAACTCGATGCATTGTTTATTTATGCATAGCCGCGGAAATTAATAATAAAAAACTTTTCGATTAAAAAAAAATCCCAATGAAATGAATTATTTCATAACTGTGCAATGATTTATTAATTGTTGTAATAAAATTAAGGCTACCAACTTGAAATAACAATACACAGCTGTACTCAAAGGCTTGAGCATTGATGAACCGTTTCTTTACAGAAAAAAATATTTCAAATAAAACGAATAACTTTGTCTGTCATTTTCAAACCATGAATTTTTACATTTATATATTTTTACAAAGGAGAATATTAGGCCGGTCTAGTCGTTGATGACTGGGATGTATGGATTACGCTTAACCTTGAAAACTTTGATGGACTCTAGTAAATCCTTTCTCGATAAAATGGATCACCTTAAGTACATCTTTTTCAAAGGAATGTTCATTTTCCCTAATATGATTCGCGAATATTAAATTTTAAAAATATATCAGAGAGAGATAAATAAATGCAAGACTAAAATTAAATATACTTAAAAACGAAGAAAGATGTCTTGCAGATATTATTGTCATCCAGATCAGGCAACCCCTCACTCAACCTCAGAAAAAATTAAAATTAAAATTTATTATTGTCATCTGAAATTACGACTTATTTGTAACCCAGATACCGAATTAATGTAATAAGATAAAATACTTCTTCATCAACTACTGCAATAATACTTCAGATACTTACGCTATCCAGTCGCTCGTTTTTTTTTTAAGTGCGCGGATGATTTTGGAATTGACGTAGCCAACTAGGGCACTCTGCCACAACCGATAATTTGTATAATAAGCATTTAGAATGATGAAAGGGACTCGCACGGCCATTTTTCATTCCGAAAAAGTGACCGCGCGGATGGGATTTGAACCCACGACCACGAGGCCCATAAGCAGGAGCTCTACTCACTGGGCCATCGCGCCCCCCTCTCGCTCCAGTTTAATTTAGTTTATTGATTTATTGTTAAAGTTGTATTGAACAAATTTAGCTTGTATTGATAAATAGCACAAATTAAATTTAAATTATAACAGAAGAGTTGCTTCCATGTTCAGGCTGAAAATTCAGCTCACCGATCACAGTAGATGTTTTGCGGATAGATGTTTTGAAGACAAGTTTTTCTAATTTCTTTTTTAAATTTATTATTATTTCTATTGGCAGAGCAGGAGAAATCGAGAGAGAATACATTAATTGAGACACTTTTACAACTAACCTCAACAGGCAATCGACCAGAGCTCTCTAAGCCTTCTATTTCTATTGATTAATTCATGTGGTTGTTGGATGGTTTATACCAAGTAAAAATAATTACTGAAAATTTCAAAATCCACAAACGAGTTAAGCTATAATTACAACCACCCCCGCAGATAGTAAGTTGCGCTAATTTAATTAGAACCTTATAGGCACTCCGCCCGCTGCGTGGCGCCCTTAAAGTTTATTCGTTAAAGTTATATTTGCTTTATTAAGTGTTATAACGGGGAAATCCCAAATTGAATACATTTTGCAGACTCTTAAATCACCCCAACGCTAAATGTTAAGTTTATTACCAGCCGGTCTCGGGGGGTACACGTCGCACTCGCCTCGGCAGATACATAACGCCGTAAAAGTTGTTTATTTACCTTTATGACGTCGGAAGGTTTATTACTTAAGTTTTACTGCCTTATATAACGGGCCTGATGGCTTAAAACTTTCCTCAAAAATGTATCTTGCAAACAGAATTAACAACGGGGGGAGGACGGCGACGACTTCAAACAACCCCCCCCCCCCCCAAACAATTTGGTTCGTAGGGGAAATGCATTCGGTGAAATCGTGGAATTTACTATCCCGGGAAAGTTCATTAAACTTCGTTTAGATCACAATTTATAACTTAAATTAGGTGCTTGATCTTCCAAGCGAGCGCCCTTTTAAATTAAAGAAATATCCGTAATTACTGTAGTTTCTCCACTAAATATATATATATATTATGAAACTAAGTTAAATTTTATGTTATTAGTAAATTAGAACTAACGATGGTGAGAGTTTGCAATTTGAATTCTTGTTACTTGAGTTAATTTAATACTCCAGGTCTGAATTTTTTTTTTTCAAGAGTGTTAGAATTACGACATATTTAACGGGTGTGAAGTTAGCAA